>CM053775.1:40191732-40204975 GCA_028658325.1 Potorous gilbertii | reverse complement strand
CCTCGTGGGCTAGAAAATTGTCTCGCTCCAACCTTTTGCTAGCTTTGCTGCTCCAAAACGTGATTTGATATGTTATTTTAAAGTTATTTGGAGTGGGGCATGGGGATAGATGAATGTAGTGCTTCCTCCACTCTGCCATCTTGGCTTTGCCCTGTCTCCTCTAACTTGTTGAAATAGTTCTCTTCCTTCAAAGCCCTGTTCAGGCATGATTTATTCATGAAGTTTTCCCTGGTTCTCCCATCTTCACATTTTCCTAGAGCACTGTCTTTGGTTCTCTAGAACCAAATCTAGATTTGTCCCCATCCAATCCAACAGGCATTTATGAAGTGCCTGTTATGTGTAAGGCACTGCAGGGAGAACAAAGTTAAAATGAAAAAAAAGAAGTATTCTGCCTCACATCGTGTATATGACCTGTTTACCCAGTTTATTGTCAATTGTAAATAAATGTTGGTTGATTCATCTTATGGTCTTACCCTCCTTAATAGTAGATACTGCCATTTTTTACTTTCCTGAAGTTCTGAGCACAGGCCCTTGTCTCTAGTACCCAACTAATAAATGTTTGTTGAATTGAATTATGAAGGAAGTGCTGGTACTGTGGGCCTCTAAAATGGAGACCTTTGCTCTAAAAATGGAGATCATAAAATGTAATGTACATTAGGCAAACTTTTGTAAACTATATAGAAATGTCAGGTCATCTTCCTAGAGTTGGCATATCCTTTCAGGGATGATGCCACTTGAACCATATAGTCTTTTCCCTAAAGAACTGTCACTTGCTGAGGTGGGAGAGCCTTTCTGACCTGTGACCTTTACTTGTTGCAGGCTGCCATATGCCGCTGTAGCCAGCCGCTCTCTGGACTCGGGTCCCGCTGCCTGGAGGATGAACAGATGTTACAGGCCATTAGCCAAGCCAATCCAGCAAGCCCATTCATCTATGTGGTAGACACGAGACCAAAGGTACCTTTAGAAGTGATTCATTGAAATCCTCAACTCAGGGCCAGGTGCACCTCTTCACTGGATGGATGTTCTAGCTGTCTTATTCATCCATTCATGTAGCAGATATTCATTAAGCACCTACTGTGTACAAAGCACTGGCCTACAGTGGATACCAAGTTTGGCTAAATTCCTGCTGTCAAGGAGTTAACATTTCAATAGGGAGGAAGTCTCCCAAACATAGAGTGATAAAACACAGTGTCATATAACAAGAGCAGTAGAGGCATCTGGGTGGCACAGTGCCAAGAGTGCCAGGCCTGGAGTCAGAAAGACCTGTGTTCAAATCCAGCCTCAGTCACTTACTAGCTCTCTGACCCTGGTCAAGTCACTTTACCTCTGTCTGCTTCAATTTCCTCATCTATAAAATGGAGATAATAGCAGCATCTACCTCCCAGGACTATTGTAAAAATCATATGAGGTGATAATTTTAAAGTGCTTAGCCCAGTGACTGGCACAGAGTAATCACTATATAAATATTAGCTGTTATTATTACCGAAAAAAATAAGGAGTAGTAAATTCCAATGAGATGGTCTTTAAGGCCCCATATGTTACATTACATTATATTTAATATATTAGAGTACCATGTACTATAATAATAATAGCTGACATATTGTGCTCTAAAGTTTACAAAGACCTTTTCAGCTGTTAACTTGTTTGGTTTTCATAGCAACCCTGTGAATACTATTGGCAGTATTATCCCCATTTTACAGATGAACAAACTGAGACTAAAAAAGATCAAATGATTTGCCTCCTGATCACAGCTATGTCTGATGTGGAAAACAATCCCAGATTATTCTGACTTTAGAGTCTAGTATTCTCTCCACTACTTAGACATAGTCAGAAACTGGAGCCAGATGTCTTCAGTGGCTGTTTCTCTGCTGCAAGTATTCATAACTCCTTTTGCACCCTGGCCCGCTTTGGATGTCTAATGAAGCCTATGACCCCTTTTTCAGAATAATGTTTTCAAATGCATAAAAGAACATCCTTAGGATTACAAAGGAAACCAGTTATATTGAAATACAGTTATCACAGTATTTTGAAAGACCCATGTTAACGGATCTGAGGTTAGGACCAGTAAGGTAGAGGATATCTCTTGTAATTATTGTTTTATTTGTAGAAAGAATTCTTAACCTGAAGTCCACAGACCCACCTACCTACCTAAGGGATCTGTGGATAGATTTCAGGGGATCCATGAACTTGGATGAGAAGAAAATGACATCTTTGTTTTCCCTCACTTCTAAATGAATTTAGCTTTTCCTGCAATTATTTAAAAATATTTGTCTGTAATGAGGCCCATAGGTTTCACTAGGCTGACAAAGAGATCCATGACACAAATAAGATGAAGAACCTCTGATTTGTAGTAATGAATATATATTATATAATTTAATAAATATAGCAGAAATATAGTAATATTTGTCCTAACAAGTTCACTGGCTACCCAATGGCCATTGATTTTCCTTCTTCACTGTTGTATCCTGTTTATTTAATGGCTTCTTAATTACCTGTGTCTCTATGATAAGAGAACATAATTAGCCACTGTTTCTCTTTGAGCAGATGTATTTCCTTCTAAGACTACATTTGTTTTCCCTCTGCCCAGGTTAATGTACACAAGTTATGCCTTAGGTGTTTTGCGTATTTCTTATTGATGTGAAGCCTCCCTAGACATGTACTTGCCAGTCTGATAAGGCAAGAAGGACTTAGCATCTGCACTACAGCTATGATACACAATTAAACACCATAACATATTGGTGAAAGTAGATTGCCATTTTCCCAGGTAGTAGATTGGAAAACTGTGAAATTCTACCCTAACCTCTGGGTCAGTCCCTAGTTGATTTTTCTTTTTATGGGCTGGGTTTCAAATGATCTAGAAACTAAAGGATAATATCCCTGAGGCCCTGAGATATACTGGCCTTGTCCTTCCCTCACCTATCCTATTGATATCTTCCCTTCCATGTCCTTGATTTGCAGCTGAATGCCATCGTCAACCGGGCAGCTGGAAAGGGATATGAAAATGAGGATAATTATGCCAATATTCGATTCAGGTTCATTAGTATTGAAAACATCCATGTGATGCGTGGCAGCCTGCAGAAACTCTTGGAAGGTATGAAGGCTTGGTCTTAATTGAGGGGAGGCAGTAGGAAGGGATGGGAAGTGGGGAAATTTGCCACAGTATACCTCCTAATGTGTACACAAAGATCAGGTGCTTTGAAGGTGGAATCAGAAATGTAACCAGGGGAAGAGAATCCATTACCACTGTGGCATTTGATTATTTGATTGTAATGTGCTGTAATATTGGCCAATAGTGTCCTGAAATATGGCTAGATTAGTCTAAGATGTAGGTGTCTGGTAGGAGCAGATTTCAGCTTGGTATATTCATGAATAAAATCAATAATAATAGTGGAACCATCTAGAAATTAGATGAGGTGCTTGAGTAGGTTTCTCCATCTCTGGACGTGGTTAAGGGGAATCTGGATGACAGCCCACATGATGGAGTAGAGAGAAGTTGGCTTTTGATGCCCAGCTGTGTGGCCTTGAGTTAGCTGCTTAAGCTCTCTGAAATAAAGTGGTTATTCCCTCTACATGGAGGGGATTAAGAGCACATGCCCCTGTGATCTGGAAAATCTGCATAAAATTTTTTGGCCCTCCCTTCATGCCAGAGAAGAAGTCTGAATTATTATGGTATTAAAAGATAAAATATGTTGATACAATGATACAAAACTATACATATTTTTTCTGCATGTCTGAATTTCTAAACTTTTTCTGTGTTGTCTGCTGGCCTTCATGTGTCATCTGCAACTTCCATAAAACTTCCCAAAATTCCCATTTAATTTCTTATGCCAACCTGTGATATATCAAAACCACAATGGGGAAAGCCACAATGTGGAAGGGATAACTAGAGTTGGACTAAATGATTGCAAAGTGTTCTTCTCCAATAAGGGAATTTGCTTTTCTTGACCATGAATATTCATTGCAAGGATTTTCTTTTTCTTTCTTTTTCAGTGGAGAGGGAGGAAGTGGGAGGTAGAGAAAAGAAATGCTTGTTGATTGAAAAAAAATAACATTTAAAAAAAAATCAAAGGGTTCTTCTTGCTTTAAGTCTTACAATGCCAAGTTGCTAAAAAAGATTCATGCTTCATGCAGCACATAAGGGTTGGAATAGACTGCTTTTGGAGGTCTCTTCCAACTCTGTTATTCAACAGTTTCATTGATTTCTCACCACAGTTGAGAACAACTGAGCATCTGTGTTGTGGAAATCAATAGAGTATTTAAGTGCAAGAGTGGTAGCATAGTCCTGTGCCAAAAGAAATATGGCTGACTTTTTAGTTTAGCATCCTTGTTAGGAGAGAATGCTCCAAAGTTTCCTCTGCACTTTTTGCTTTTACTGCTCTGCTGGGTAGAAACAAAGCCTTGAGCAGAATCTTGGTCACCTGCCATCACCACAGAATCTTTTGGGAAACATGGGCAAAGGGGGTCAGGATCCTTTAGAATTCTAGTCTTAGAGAATTTCTTCCAGACTGTGCACAGGAGAAGAGTTCATGATTGAGCAAGTCATAGAAAAGATTGCACAAGATAAAATGGAAAATTTTGTTTATATGAGATTTTAAAAGTTTTTGCACAAACACATCCAGCATAGTTAAAAAGGAAAACAAGTGGAGGAAAACCTTTGCTGCTAATTTCTCTGATGAAGGTCTCATTTGAGATATATAAGGAACTGATTCAAATTTAGAAGACTTAGCCATCCCTCAATGCAGATATGAGTGAGCTATTTTTTAATTTATTAATTTATTTAGTTTTATTTTTCAACATTCATTTCCACGAGATTTTGAGTTCCAAATTTTCTCCCCATCTCCCTCTCCCACCCTGAAGCACCATGCATTCTGATTACCCCTTCCCCCAAATGAGTGGGCTATTTTCAAAGGATGAAGGCAATCTATCAATAAGTATATGAAACATCACTAACAGCTCAAAGGTTCTGCCTCATATTTAGCAGATGAGAAAAACTGCCAAAAAAGGAAAATGAAAAATGTTGGAGGAGCTGTGGGAAAACAAGTGTACCAATGATAGAACTATAAATAGGTCTAGCCATTGTGGAATGCAGTTTGGAACTATGCCCAGAAAGTTGCCAAACTGTTCATGCCCTTTCACCCAGCTATACCACTGCTAGACCTATACCTCAACACAATCAAATAAAGTGGAAACGAATATATATGTATAAAAATATTTATAGCAGCTCTTTTCATGGTAACCAAAATTAGAAACTAAAAGGGTATCCTATTGGGGAATAGCAAAATAAATTGTGGCACATGAATGTAATGGAATATTATTGATCCATAAGACATGAAGGAGAAACCTTGGAAGATATCCCTGAACTGATGCACATTGAAATGAGCAGAGTTAGGAGAGTAGTCTCTACAATGAGAAAAACAACTTTCAAAAGCTTTAGAACTCTGAATGCTACAATGCCACTCACCTCATGTCAGGTGATGAACTTAAAACACAGCAAGAGACATTCATTTCAAAACTTGACTATCATGGGAATTGGTTTTGCTGGACAGTATGAAATGAAACAGTAATGAAAGCATTTTATTTTGTCATTGCTCATGGGGATGGGAATGGAGAGTGGCAAGAACACATGAAAAATTTAAAGAAAGCAAAAGGAACTTGGGGTCCTCTAGAACCCTTGTCTTAGGGAATTTCCTCCATACTTCAAGGATTCTCAGATGTATCTTTCCTCTGAAAATTTTTTATACTGTTATAGATTTTACAGAGGCAGAGTGGAGGAAAAAATATTGTTTCTATGACTTGGGGAAGTCAATTCTCTTCAGCAGGCCTGTTTGTTTCTCTGTTAGAAGAGGGGGTTAGATTAAGTGATCTCAAAGTCATCTTCTATATCTTCTGATTTCATGAAGCAAGCAGGATTTAAGGCACTCTTGCATCTCCTGCTGGACAGTGAAAAGGCATCAAAAGTAACTTATTTTCAGAGCTGTTGATACTGCCTCCTCCCTGCTTTCCCTGTTTCTGAAGCTCTCTCGTATGTGAGGGGAGAGATGTTTTTAAAGGACATCTTGGTTTATACCACACCACTTTTTGGTATCCCCCAGTACTTTACTTGGAGTCAAGTACGTTTTTCTCTAACTCAGCATGATTGATTTGAGTGTGTTTACCTTTGGTTAGCTGAGAAACTGGAGATCCAGATTCTTGCTTAGCAAGCACTGTTATGGAGCTACTTGTGTGGGTAGTCTTTATTGTGTCAGGCATTTAAAGACACACTATAATCCCCACTTATAACGTGGTTTATCTAATGTGTTAGAGCTTGAAGGGAAGATACAAATTCCTCATTTCACAAAGAATTGAGATCCAGAGACAGGAAGTCAAACAACTAGTAAGTGGCAAAGGCAGACCTTGAACTCAGACCTTATGACTCTATATCTGGTATTCTTTCTCATTCTTTTTTTTTAGGGGGGGGTGAAGGTGCAGAAAATACTTCATTTCAGTTTTTTTTCTTTCTTAAGTCTGTGAAATGAAAGTTCCATCAATGAGTGACTTTCTTGCTGGCCTGGAGAACTCGGGGTGGTTGAGACATATTAAAACTATTATGGATGCTGGAATCTTCCTTGCAAAGGTAATTCTAAGTACATTTGTATACTCATTTCTTCTGTTGCTGACTAATTAGGGAAGCCTGACATTTTTGCAAGTCATTTCATCTTTCTGTGGTTCCATACAGTTGGAATACTGCTTGCCTCAGTCAAACTGAGACATGTGAAAGATCTCAGCTAAAAAGACCAAGGTTTTCCACTGCATCCAGGGCCATCTCTAGTTGTCCTGACCCAGACGACTCTGAAAGAGAAAGTGAGGTTGGTTACTTTCCATAGTCCTGCCTCACTTAAATCCAATTCACTTGCATGTCATGGTATCACTTCTCTGATGTCATGGTCCTCTTCAAGAACAAAGGGCAAACAGCAAGCAGTACTACAAGATATAATGATGGTAAATTGTAAAGGGTTATAGACAGGTGAGTTTTTAATATTTCTCCCTGTCTCCTTACCATTCTTCCTTTAGTGGAAAGAAAGGAGAGGGATTTGGGACAAAGTTCTTCCGTCAGGTTCATGAAAGCAGAATTTTTTTTTATGCTAAAGTAAGGTTTCAGATTTTTCATTAAGAACAAGATATGCTCAGTGGGGTATCTTTCGTTTTTTGCTGCTTTGAATAACCAGGAGCAGTGGTTGCCACTCTCCTTATTCTGGTGTCTGAACTCAGCTTTATAACGTGGTCCTAGCACAGCAAAGACAAAATGCAGCAGTGACACTTTTAAATAGCCTTGGGGACCACCCATGATTCCAGCGGACTTGTGATGAAACTTGCTGACCATTTCCTGATTGAGAGGTTTGAGATTCAGGGTGTACATTAGGGCATTTCTTTTTGAACATGGCCAATGAAGGAATCTGTTGGTTTGACTATTCGTATTTATAACAGAGCTTTTGTTTTTCTTGCTTTCTCAATGGGGATGGGCAGTGGGGAGGAGACAGGAGGGAGAGAAGGTAGATCTTTGAAAAAAAATTGTAATTTAAAGAATAAAGAGATAACATGAATGCATTGATCTATGTAACCTCAAAGCCCTCTTCCATCTCTAGAGCTAGGACATTCTTTTACTAATATGTCCAGAGAATCCGATGTAGCCCTCTGGATGTCCAAGTTTCATCTCTCAACTATGTGACCAACCAACCCTCCCCTTTATGATATCTGGAACAGAATTCAGTACCAGTCCCCTTTTTCTCCTGGTCACCTCTCCCTTTTGGCTATGTCTCTCCGTTAGAATATAAGCTTGAGGGTTAGGACAATTTTTGTTTTAAATTTGTATCTTTAGTGCTTATCTCTGCCCTTGCCACATAATATGTGCTTAATAAATCCTTTTTCATCCATTAAAAATCATCCCACTTCTTAATTTCTGGATTTCTTTTAATGGCATCACCCAGATTCAGAGTCATAGCTTTGGATATCATCTGAGATTCCTCTTACACACTTCAACCCTCTCAGTTGCTACATTTTATTTCTCTCTCTGCACCATCTCTCACATACATCCCTTTTACTCACACATCCAGCACTCTAATTTAAACCCTCATCTCTTGTCATGGAGGCCCTCTTTACTGGTCTCTGCTTCAAGTCTCTTCTCACTCCAGTTTATCCTCCACAGAGTTGCAAAAGTGATTTTCTTGAGGTTCAGGTTAGGTCATTACTCTCTTACTCCAATTGTTCCCTGTTACCTATAGGATCCAAAATCAACTCTGGTTCAGCTTTTAAAGCTCTTCTCTACTTCTGACTTGTCTCACCTTTCCAGCCTAATTGCACATTACTCTCCCATTCACTTTATGGTCCAGCAAAATTGGTTTCCTTGATGTTCTTCACATGTGACAGACATTCCATCCATATTTCCCTACATTTACATTGGCTTTCCTCTTTTTCTAGAAGGTATTCCTTACTCTAGGACAGCTAGCTGGTGTAGCGGGAGATAGCATTGGACCTTAAATCAGGAAGACCTGAATTCAAATCAGGCCTCAGATACTTACTATCTGTGTGACCCTGGGCAAGTCACTTCGCCTTGTTTGCCTCAGTTTCCTCATCTGTAAAAATGAGCTGCAGAAGGAAATGACAAACCACTCCAGTATAATTGTCCAAGAAAACCCCAAACAGGATCACAGACAGTTGGACATGACTGAATAGCAGCAATGGCAAACTCCTTCCTCACCTTGACCTTTGGGAATTGATCCCTCCAATCACTTTAAGAATTAGCTGAAGTACCACCTTCACCATGAGTCTATTCTTGGTTTCCTCCATTACTAGTATCTCCCCCCAGTGCTATTTTATATCGGCTTCTATACGTGTTTTGTGTCTACTATCATCAGCTCATCTCCCCTGTTACCATTGAAAGTAGGGACTGTTTCACATTGTATCCCCCACACACAAATATACACATCTAACATATTGCTAAGGCCTTAGTATTATTGATTGATTGACTTTGCACAAGTCAGCTCCAATGAAATGCTCATAAGCACCATTCCTTTCCCTATTGCTGAAGTCAGTATGCTATGCACAAGTTATGTATGCTTCCTTTCCCCCACCCTCTTTGTTCCCTGCAGGCGGTGAAAGTGGAAAAAGCTAGCGTCTTGGTCCATTGCTCAGATGGCTGGGACCGCACAGCCCAAGTATGCTCTCTGGCTGGCATCCTTCTTGATCCATTTTATCGGACCTTGGAAGGGCTAATGGTAAGAAATCCCACTTCTGTTTGTCAGGAAATCTAAGTTGACTCTTACCAAAGCAATCTACCCCGGGGGAGATACTTTGGCTTTGTTGTTATTTTTGATTTAGATCTCTGACTTCATCTGTTAGAAGGAATTCCCTCAGATACAGATTGGCATCTTACCTGTAACATAAAGGTTTAGTGTGTGTTGGAGGAAAACTTGAACACAGTTCCTCCTGACTCCAAGGATATTTGCTATACAGTTATCCCTTCCGCATCCCAAGGAGAAGGGGGATTAGGGATATGGCGCTCCCCATGACCTGGAAATTCTGCATAAAACTTTGTGGCTCTCCCTTTGTACTAAAGAAAAAGTCTGACTTCTTTCTTTTTCTTTCATGGTATTTGCAGTACTTTATAATGTGGGTTAAGTATTTTGTTATAGGCTCTGGGTTGTCTGCTGGTCTTTGCATATTGTCTGTGGCTTCTGCAAAACTCCCCCAAAATTCCCATGTAATTTCTTATGCTGACCTGCAATACAGCAAAGTTGAGATGTGGAAGGGAGAACTGTATTACCTGGCCTCTCTTCAAAGTACTTAATGATATGCTTCACCTTGACAAGTTACTTTCCTTTGTGAGGCCTCAGTTTCCTTCTTTGTCTTCAAACTTGAAATACTCTGCTCATTTTGGATTTTTGGCTATCCTTGCTTTTTCTACATCAGGAACACCCAGCTAATGTGGTCTCTTTTTTACATTCTGAATCTCTTACCCATTACACAGCAGTTTTGTGCAGACACCCTCATGTAGAATGATATTTGGAGGGGTGTGGGAGCTATAGAAGATTTAGGGAAAGAGAGGTGGAGGCAGGTAATATGGCTCCCAGAGATAGAATATCAGCTCTTTCAATTTCAGGCAAACATAACTAGAGAACTTACATTTACATACACAAGCATTTCATTGATTTCCAAAAACATGAAATCAAAACAGAAGAGCTTTGCTTATACTTCAGTGGCTAGAGTGCCAGGCTGAGAATCAGGAAGATATGACTTCAGACACTTATTAGCTATGTGACTATGGGCAAGTCCCTTCACCTCTCTCTGCCTCAGTTTCCTCATCTGGAAAAAGGTGATGACAATAGCACCAGTCACCCAGGATTGTTGTGAAGATTAAATGAGACATTTGCAAAGTACTTAGTACAGTGCCCAGAACACAGTAGGTACTTAATAAATGTGTATTCCCTTCATCTTTATTTTAAAAGGCATTTAAATCTAATACTTTATAAAAATTATTTAATTCTTGGTATAAGCTCTCAACAGAAATATTGATTTGGATTTTTGTTTTTTAAAGGTTCACTTTAATGTATTTATTGGAATAGCATTTAGTAATAACTTAAATGGTCTAGCCTACTATAGTACAAGAGCCAAAAAAACCCCACACTATACTTAATGCAGAATATTTTCTTTTGGAGGAATTTGAAATTTATGGGGAATATATTGAGCCCTTTAAATGAATTCTAAATAACTTAGTTATTACTTGGAAAATTCATTTTATTCCCTCAATAAGGTGGCTTCAAGTTATGAGAATTTCCTTGCAAAAATGTCACATGAATATTTAAGTCATGGTCAAGGCATCTTTTTACTCTCCTTGTTGTTAACTCTTTTTTTCTTTTGGTATGAAATGTTAGGTCCTCATAGAAAGGGAATGGATTTCTATGGGCCACAAGTTCTCACAAAGGTAAAAAAACATATGCGTATTGTTGGAGGGGGGGGTTCAGTTAGTGTTGGTAGTAAAATAAGAGCAGCCAGATCCTACATGAAGTTATCCCAACTAACCCAGTTTCTCAAGAATATAATTATTGCCAAGTCTATTAGTTGCTTGTAGCCATATTTCCCTTAATGTCAGATTTTCTTGCTGCCAGTTAAGGATTTGGGGCAAAGTAAAGCTTGTATTATCAAAAACCTAAGTTCTAGAGCAGCCATAGCTTAAATTTGAATGTGGTATCTTTCCTTTTTTAAGGATAAGTTGACCTTTGACTCCTTTTGAAGGAAGAAAATTGAGTGCAAATTTCTGTTGTCACTATTTGTTTCTCAAAGAAATTAATCAACAAGTATTTATTTGCTTCCTACTGTGTACCTCATAGTACCTGTAGTTATCCCTTCCACCTCATGGGGGTTAGGGCATGGTACCCCCACGATTTGGAAAAATCTGAGTTAAATATTTTGGCTTTCCCTTCCTATCAGAGAAGTATGATTTTTTAAATTTTTTTCATGAAGCGTTTGCAATACCTTACTGTAAAGTTAAGTATGTGGTGAGAGTCTCCATGTCATCTGCTGGCCTTGTCTGTGGCTTGCACAAAACTCTCCCAAAATTCTCATTTAATTTCTTATGCCAACCCATGATATAGCAAAACAATGATGGGGAAAGGTCATGATATGGAATATACTATGTACCATGTATGCTATGTTATAGGGAATTCAAAGGAATTGTGAGACATGAGCCATGTCTCTTTGGCTGGCTTGATGTGATTCTTATCTATTTCAGCTGGATTTCTACTCTGTCACCATCTAGGAGTAACCATAGATAGTGAAGTCCAGTCTTCTCTCCTGTGCCAAGATACGATGTTGAACCTTATGACTTTCTTGCTTTTGTTTAAATTGCTAGATGTGGTCACCTCGATGGGGATCCCAAAGAAGTATCCCCTGTTTTCACTCAATTTTTGGATTGTATCTGGCAACTGATGGAGCAATTTCCCTGTGCTTTTGAATTTAACGAACTTTTCCTATTGGAGATCCATGATCATGTTTTCTCCTGTCAATTTGGGAACTTCATAGGAACCTGCCACAAGGAGCGTGAGGAGCTGAAGTGAGTTGGGGAAGGGGCTGCTGTGTTGTCATCTGAGGCCCTTTTTAAAAAATTTATTTATTTTTAGTTTCCACGAGATTTAGAGTTCCAAATTTTCTCCCAGTCTCTTCCCTCCCCCCTCCCAAGACACTGTGCATTCTGATTACCACTTACCCCAGTCTGCCCTCCCTTCTATCACACCTCCCTTCCCTTCCCTTCCCTTCCCTTATCCCCATATTCTCTATTTTCTTGTAGGACAAGATAGATTTCTGTACCTCATTGCTTGTATTTATTTCTTAGTTGCATGTAAAAACAATTTTTAACATTCATTTTTAAAACTGAGTTCCAGTTTCTCTCCCTCCCTCCCCACCATCCCCACTGAGAAAGCAGGCAATTCAATATAGGTTATACATGCATAGTTATGTGAAAGAAGACATACATAAAAGTCATGTTGTAAAAGACTAACTATATTTCCCTCTATCCTGTCCTTCCCCCACATTTATTCTATTCTCTCTTTAGACCTTGTCCCTCCCCAAAAGTATTTACTTCTAATTACCCCCTCCTCTCATTTGCCCTCCCTTCTATCATCCCCCTCACACCCCACTAATTTCCTTCTCCCTTACTTTCCTGTGACATAAAATAGATTTTCATACCAAATTGAATGTGCATGTTATTCCCTCCTTAAGCCAAATCTGATGAGAGTAAGCTTCACTTTTTCCCTCTCACCTCCCCCTTTTCCCCTCCATTGAAAAAGCTTCTTGCCTCTTTTATGAGAGATAATTTGCCCCATTCTATTTCTCCCTTTCTCCTCCCAACATATTCCTCTCTCACCTCTTAATTTTATGATTTTAGATATCATTCCTTCCTATTCAACTCACCCTGTGCCCTCTGTCAATATGTATATAATCCCTCCAACTACTCAAATACTGAGAAAAGTCTCAAGAGTTACCAATATGATCTTTCCATGTAGGAATGTAAACAGTTCAACTTTAGTAAGTCCCTTATGATTTTTATTTTCTGTTTACCTTTTCAAACTTCTCTTGATTCTTGTGTTTGAAAGTCAAATTTTCTGTTCAGCTCTGGTCTTTTCATCAAGAATGCTTGAAAGTCCTCTATTTCATTGAATGACCATTTTTTCCCTGAAGTATTATACTCAGTTTTGCTGGATAGGTGATTCTT
>CM053775.1:40167464-40191232 GCA_028658325.1 Potorous gilbertii | reverse complement strand
GAGAGAGAGAGAGAGAGAGAGAGAGAGAGTTGATTCACTAAAGTAAAATGCACCCTTATAACTCTCCTCCAACAAGGTGCCTCCCTTCTGTGTGTCAAAATTAGTGAGGACTTTTTGAGAGGCATAACAACAAAAATGACCTTGTTTGATTTTTTAGCCATTAATATCAGATGAGGTATAAAAGAGAAGAATTTAAACAGGTTTCCCACCCCTGAAACTATCCAAAGGTGTTTGCCATGGTCTTAGAGGAGATCTGACACAGAGCTCAAGTTGAAAAGGCATTGCCTATCCATGGGAAGTTCCTTCAAATGCTCCTGTTCCTGGATGACACCCTGGAATACTGCCAAGGCTCTTTACTGAGATTCATAACCTCTCAGCTAAGTGTCTGTGCAAGAAGACCCCAGTGGGTGAAGCTGCTCATCTAGGTTCTGGATTATGGATCACATTCAAGAGACTCTGCAATGGTCCATGGATTGGTACCACCAATAAAATGTCATCTGGAAACAATATGTATTGTGGGCAAGTAGTACAGAAATACAGAGAAGGAGAACAGCCGGCTGAATTGGCTTTGGAAACTTGCAGAGTTCATTTAATGACCTCATGTGTCTCTTTGAAATGGCATTCTTCCTTTGTTCTACTGGGGGCAGTATTTGGCCACAAGTCACTGTAGGCACCTTCAAATTGTAAAACTCTTCTTTGGCCTTGACAACCCATGACAATGTGGATCTAATCTTTCTTTCCAGGCGTATTTACTCTTCCTGCCAAGTTGACCTACTGCTGTTTACTGTACATCAGAAGTATCAAATTTCTGGCCCTACAGCTGAACCAGATTAAAATGTAGTAGGGAAATATTTAACAAAATAAATACAAGTACAATAAGACATAGATAATTATAGTTTTTCTTATTCTCTCTGCAGTCCATGGGAATTAGCTTCTCTTTGAGTTTGACACCATTATTTTTATACGTGATAGCCTATCACCCATTTTTGTGCCTTGGCCTACAATGTTCCCCATGCCTGGAACACTGTTAACACCCTTCATTCTTCTCAAGGTTCAGATCCGATACCATCTATGATAAAAAGCCTTTACCAATCATCCCTGTTGTTGGTATCTCTGCCAAAGAAATTACTTTGTATGTATCTCATATTTACTTATCTTTGTACACATTATATCTTCCAAGATAAAGATAAGCTCTGTGAGGACAAAGAAGGCCATTTTTCTCTTTCACGGTATCTGGCTATAGTAGGTGCTTGTTGAATTAAATTGACATTAAAATTAGTATCCCCCAGGGGGTACAAAGTGGGTGTTCAAGGGCACCAAGAGAGATGGGGCAGTGGATGCCATTAAAGAAATGTAAGGTCAGAAAGGAAGATAGGCTGGTCATGTGGCAGGAACACTCTTCAACACCAAGAGGGATCAAGGAAGGGGCCCCCAAGGTATTGTGGGAAACCCCAGAGTGAACCTTTGGGAGGACTCAGAGACATTGAGAGGCATAGATGGGTTGGTAGTGGGCTTCATTGGAGACAATATCCATATCAATTACAAGACCTCCCTTGGGATATTTGGGAGGGAATATTTTAGACAGAGAATCTCAAACTTAGAGTGTTTTAATAACTTGTTCCAAGTTACATGGTCAGTAAGTACCAGAGCTGGGCACTTTGACAATATCTGTTATGAATAAACCTTTCCATCCACAACATCTCTCACCTCTTTTCCATGTCTGCCCTCACCCATCCCTCCAACTTGAGTTGTATCACTTCTTACAAAAACTTGGTTGGTTCACAGGTTCAATTGGACTTTGCTGTATTTGTTTTTAAACAGAATCTTTGAGAGGACCCATTCTTTGTGGCCTTTCCTGTTACAGAAGAAAACTGAATTTAGGAATCCACTGTACAAGGGCATTGGTGCTTATGGGGTCCTGCATCCCAACACTTTACCATTCAGCTTCCAGTAAGTTCCTAAGCTGCATTTCTCCTGTTCTCCTTTCAGAGTAGGAAGAGTAAAGATGATGAGGTTTTGCTAGTTTCCAGCTTTCCTAGTACCACCTTGCCAGAGAGTTGAAAAAAGATAAACATGGAGCTAAAAAATATGAAGGATAGCTCCAGGTGGCAGTAGAGGATAGCCCCATGTGGTGATGGAGGATAGCCCCACATGGTGATACATATCTGGAACCCCTGCCTGGGGAGAAGTTGAAGCTGGTATAGCCTGAGCTAGAGGCAGCTAAGCTGCCCCAAGAGATAAACAGGGTAGATCAAAGCTTCTGTGCCAAGCAGCAGTGGAATCAATTCCTGAATGGGCAGCCTGGGCAAAATAGGGAGGTCCATTTCCAAAGATATTTCAAAGAAAGGAAACTATATGGAAATTGACTCTTTTGATCCACAAGTCAACCATATCAAGAAACAGAACTCAGGGACCATATTGAGAATCTTACTGCTGGAAGATTTGTCTAAATGCTCATACTTTCCACCAAAAAACAATAAGAATCTACAGACACTTCTAACTTATATGTGCCACATTAGTCATGGCTAATGGAAATCAATTAAGGGAAGCTAGGTGGTGCAGTGGATAGAGCACTGGGCTTGAAGCTGGAAAGACCTGAGTTCAGATCCGGATTAAGACTAGTTATGACCCCTGGCAAGTCATTCAACCCCTATTTACCTCAGGTCCTCATCCATAAAATGGGGGCATGCTGGAGAAGGAAATGACACAAACCATTTTAGTACCTTTGCCAAGAATACCCCGTGGACAAAAGTCCATGAGGTCTTGTAGAATAAGACACAGCTATATAACTGAACAAATGTAAATCCACATATATACTTTTAGCCTTGAAAGTAATTTTAATTCCACCAACATTTATTAAATACCTACTGTATTTGCAGGGTGCTATGAATGGATATGACCAAGGATAGTAAGCTTCAAGGAGATAACCATTAGATACAGGCAGAAGTACAGAAGGTGAAGGAGAGATCTATGCAGAGTGTTTTGAAACATTTGAGGTAGAAAGATAGAGATAGGAAAGCATGAGAACAAATGAGCTCTTGCTGTTAGAGAATGTAGCCCTTGAGAGTTAAACCTTAAAGAGGGAGGGAAGGACATCAGCAGACAGAAATGGAGCACCAGGAGCCCAATCTAGGCATGGAGGCAACATGAGCAAAGATAGGAATGTGGGAGGGAGTGGGATAAGACAGAAGGATGAACAGAGATACAGTTATTCAGAACACAGAGTACATAAAGAAAGAGATATGTGGTTGGAGAGATAGGACAGGGCTAGATTGTAGAGGACCTCGAATGCCAGAGCAATGAAACACTTACTTTGTTCAGTAGGTTATGGAGAATTATGAGGTTTTATGAGTAGAGGATTAACACAGTCATATTGGCACATATGAAAAATTGCTTAGACTTTGATGTAGACAATGGATTAGATGCAGGGATGGGGAACCTGCAGCCTGGAGGTCTCTTGTGGCCTTCTAGATCCTTGGGTAGGGCTTTTGACTGAGTCCAAGTTTCATTATTAAGGGGATTTGTTCTGTGAAGTTTGGATTTGGTCACAGGGTCACACTTGAGGACCCAGAGGGCCACATGTGACCCTGAGGCCACAGGTTCCCTATCCCTAGATTAGAGTATGGGTAGAACAGAGGTAGGAAGCCTTATCTTTCTGCCTCCAGTAATTTCAACCTCTTCACTTAGCCCAACCTCTTAGCAGAGTAGCCAAATGGCCTGATCTGAGGTCTTCTCACTGTACCTGCTCCCCTTGGGATATGATTACCTGCTTAATGCACTACATGGAAATGCCTAGACTTTGAAACAGCCTAGATAGCAGGTAAAAGAAAAGCAAAGGACCTGGATTCTCTACTACCTATTTCTATACTTTAACTCAGAGTTAGTTACGTTTAAAAGTAATACATGCTTTGCTGTTGTGTATTCATGATAGCAGTATTGATTCTTGAGCACACCTTGTCACAAACTCTTTAATTATATAGTGCCCCCTTTGTTTTGCCCCTCTCCAACATAATCATCACGTACTATTGGGTATTAGAGTTGTGTTAATCCTATCCTTCTGCTAAGTCATAAGTACTAGGAAGTTTGAGACTGTCTGATTTAAATTTTATATTTTCCCCAGTGTCTAGGATAGTCTTCTGCAAATGGTCAGTACTTAATTAATGTTTATTGAGACACAATCGTTCTGGAAGGCCATTGGGAATTATGCTTTGTAAAAAAGTCACCAAAATGTACATAGCCTTCAACCCAGAGATTCTGTTGCTGGACATATAAAATCTGGTCCATATTCGGGGTCTCCCCAAACTTTGAGTGTGGTTTGAAGCTTTTAAAGCTTTACAAACCTTAATGTTTGGATGCACATAGCAACACTTTGTGGAAGCAAAGAATTGGAAGCAAAATAGAACCCTATTGGTTGGGGAAATGGATGAATGAATTGTGATGAGAGAGAGAGGAAATAAGCATTCATGAAGTACCTGCCATGTGCCAGGTACTACACTAAGTCTCATGTGATCCTTATAACAACCCTGTAAGGTAGGAATTATTATAATCTTCATTTACAGTTAAGGAAACTGAGGTAGACAAGTTAAGTAACTTGGCCAGGGTCTCACACAACTCGTAAGTATTTGAGGCTGGATTTGAAGTTGGGGCTTTTTGACTCTACACCATTGTTTTATCCAGTATACCACCTAGTTGCTTTATGGTACCTGTATGTAATAGAATATTATTATGCCATAAGAAATGAAGAATTCAAAGAAACTTGTAAAAATTTCTAGGCATTAATACAAAATTTTAAAAAAGCAAATTCAAGAAAATATTCATTCTGATGTTTAAAAAGTTCAAGAGACGTAATTTATGGATAATCACTTTATTGCTAATGCCAACATATTTATTAATAAAAGGATGGCCATTTGACTGTTTCTCTTAGACCAAAGACCCCTCATGACAATGGGCTCACAGTTTTTACATTCCGTTGGTGTTCTTGACAATGACAATCAACTCTGATTGGCTAGCAATTAATGAGAAAATGAATATTACAATGAGAGGCTGGGCTGTGTTACAATGAGGATCTTGGGAAATGTGACTTGGATCGCCAAAATCTTTGTCAAAGACACATCAATTTCCATATCCCCTGTTTGACATAATGTTGAATCAACATTTTCCCAGACCTGTCTGGGTAAATGCAGTGAGCAAGAATGCACTCATTAGCCTAAACTTAGAATATCTTTTATTGACTTTGATTAGATCTCAGCCATCCTGGCCGGGTAAGTCTTCGAGAAAGATTTCCCACACTGGTTAATTTCTGGATGAAGTAGAAAAGGGAAAAAACATTAGTCCTAATTCAGTAATTAGTTTTTAATACAAGAGATAAATCATCATTTCTCTCAGCACTATGACTGTAACAATATTGGTTGGTTGGTTGATATCCTTTGTTCTCTAAGGGGACCAAAATGGCATCATTATGTTGGAGTCAAGGTACAGAGGGATTGTACAAACCACAGCAATGTAAAGAGAAAAGAAAAGCAAACCCTAAATGTTGTGACAGCCCTGGAGAAGAGGTGAGAAAATGCACCTCCCTCCATTACAGAGATGAGGGACCATGGGTGTGGAGTGCTGCACTCACTCTCATAAACAGTCTGTGCATTCATTTCATTTTTTTCCCCTTTTTATAAGGAATGGCTTGCTGGGTAGGAGAAAGGGAAGGAAGAATCTATTCAGAGTGAATATGATATAAAAACAAAAGGCATCAATAAAAATATTTTCAAACAGAAGTGTTCATTGAATGAAATATTTTTTTCTCCTGGAAATATCTTGTGTCCTAGCTATGGTGAAGACTTTGTTGAAAAACCTTCCTTTTTGCTTCTGTTTGGAACTTTCCTCAGTGATGTTTTGTGTGGGTGGAAGTTGATATTTGAGAGAAGGGCAGTGACCTTCTATCCCATCATTACTGGCTACTCTGATTCCTTTTCTTGTGTTTTTGAAGGTTCTGGTGTGGAATGTACCATCGTTTTGACAAAGGGATGCACCCCAAGCAAAACATGCTGGACTATCTCCTCCATCTTCTGAATCGGCAAGTGAAGATGGAGGAGGACATGACACACTTAGAGACTGTGAGTTTCTGGGGGCCCTCCAAAGATAAGGGCTCTTTTCCTTTCTTAGTTAGCCTGGCCAGCCCAACTCCAAAGTTGCTCCCTCAATTTAAGTTGGTCCCTGTGGGAAATTCAACCTGGCTGCTGGGTTCACCTTTTTGTGCAGAATTTTAAGTGGCTTTAGGTATTGCATCCAAGTTCATATCAGTTACGACCTCTTAGAATGCTATAGGGAGAAATGTAAAGTCCCACACTTGGGTTCCGAAAATTAACTGAACAAGCAGAGGAGGAGGGAGCCATGACTCAGTGCCAGTCCATGTGACAAAGGCTAGAGGGTTTTAATGGACACTAAGCTCAGTGTGAGTTATGTAGGCAATTGGCAGCCCCAAAAGGTGATTTTTGTCCTAGCCTATTCTAATAATAGCAATATGGTGTCCACAATAAAGAAGCTGCCTCCCCCTTCCCCAAAGTCAGATGTAGAAATACATTCCACGTTACGGAGGTTAAGGGCACAGTACCCGCATTATCTGCATAAAATTTTTTAGCCCTCGTTTTATGCCAGAGAAGAAGTCTGAATTTTTTTTCTTTTTCTTTTATGGAGTATGCTTGCAATACCTTATTGTAAAGTTTGGGTTAAGGATGTGGTCATAGGCTTTGGGTCAGCCACTGGCCTTTCCATGTCATCTGCAGCTTCCATAAAACTCCCCCAAAATTCCCATTTGATTTCTTATGCCAGCCTGTGATATATCACGTCATGATGTGGAAGGGTTAGCTGTACAAGGATAATACCTGGGAGGGAGTAATCACAAGCTCAAAGGAGAGGCTACTCCTTCTGCTTTCTCCCTTTCTGATCAAGCCACATCTAAAATATTGCATCCAGGTCTGAACACTATTTTTAGAAAGGTTGACAAGCTAGAGAATGTCCTAAAGTAGGCAATCTCTAAGGATGGTTGAAAGGTCTTAACACTCTTGACATGAAGATAATTGAAATAGGACTATTGTATGAAAATTATAGTAAGGTTTCAACTCAGCATAAGGAAAACTTTTCACTTATTAGATGATTCCCTAAGGAAAATGGGGTTCCTTAGGAATTAGTGAGTTCACCATGACTGTAGATGATCAAGTATGCCCTCAAGGTCACATGTGACCTTGGGTATGGTCTTTTGACTGCATCCAAATTTTATAGAACAAATCTTTTTGGGTTCAGTCAAAGGGCCACATTTGAGGACCTAGAGAGCCACATATGGCCTCGAGGCTACAGGTTCCCCACCACTGGCTAGCCTAAAGTCATGAGTGATACTAACAAGGTGGCAATGTACCCACCCTACAGATAGGGAGTGAGTCTGGTCTTAAAACTTTGCTGGTTTAAGGCATTCCCTGATGGGGAAATTCTCTGTACTTTCTCTTCAACTTAGAGTTTTAGAGATTTACCTAGAGCACTAAGAAATTAAATGACTTGTCCAGGTTCAATCAAAACCAGGTCTGTCTCCATAACTCTGTATTACCTCTTTGTCCTACTTCACTGATTAAAGTTGTAAAATTGTTGTCATTTACTATGAGGAAAATCTCAAAAGATGTGCCTTTTCCAGTCCTTACCACATTAATCATTAACTGATATTTGAAAGCTTTTACTAATAATAACGGATTTTAAAAGTTGGAAATCTGTACTAAATGATCAATTTTAAAAGATCTCTTTAGAAAATGTAGCATTTGATGAGCTACCAAGTTGGAGAATAGGCTAAAATGGAGGGTGTGTGTGAAAGGGAAAAGGGGGCGCGATGAGAAAGACCCTTGTGAAAGAGAATTCTTCATCAGGGTCTGCTCTTTGTCCTCTCTGAGGGAATCAGCTCTATTCAACTAAGACACTGCATTTCTGCTTATTATGACTGGGCAAGTAGCTGTTTTTGTTCTAAAACTTTAATGTATCCTGAACACATCAGATCCCAGTTCCTCTTGGCTTTTAGATGTATTACTGGGAGTGGAAAAAAACAAAACAAAACACCAATAACTTGTTCTCCAGAGCTTGGGGGAAAGTTGACTTGAAACTCAAAGATATTGACTACCCCCTACACACACACACACACACACACACACACACACACACACACACACACACACACACACACACCTCTGCTATCCTGAGATTCAGGACATTGGAACCAGTTCAAGGCAGAATTTGGAAGGAGGGAGATTTTTCCCTCCTTCTCCCTCCCCCTTTTCCCCAGCATCCTTTGTGCCATTTCAATGGCTCCCTGCTAAGGCTTATTAAAGCTTCTTTGTCCTGTTCTGTTCCCATGGAGCCTTGAGGCGTGACTGGCTTGCTAATGCCATCCTGATTCACTTCAACTTGTGGCAGTGCATTAATGTATTTCCCCACCTTGGCACCAGGCTGTTTTATGTATTTATTTATTTTTCATTTCAGTCATTTGACAACTTTTTTTTATTTTAACATTCTTCTTTTTTTAAAATTTGAGTTCTGAATTCGCTGCCTTCCCAGGCTGTGTTTTAAGAGTACTCTAGGGTAAAATGTCTTATCCCAAAGGAATGGATCTCTATGGATGGGAATTTGAAGACCTCTGGCAGCTGGTAGAGATGTTTGGGGGGAGGGGGCATGGATTCAAAGCAAGTGCCAGTGAGGAAAATTGTTCATGCACCTGCCTGTGCTGTTTGGTTTCTTCTCATGTTTCACAGTTCCTTCTCTCTCTTTCTCCCCTCCCCCACCATTCTCTGTTGCTGATATAGAAGCTGCCAGGCCTCACTGTTCTCTCCCTGGAAGATACTTGTATTCATCCTCAGACTGAAAGTGCCTTGAGTCAGCCTCTGAAAAATCTACTGCCTGATATTCCACAGAGCTGTGAACAGCTGCCACCTACCCTGCTCTCCTATGGCAGCCTAAGTGGGGAAGGAGATGCACTCCCTGATCTGGCTCCACAGAAAAATCAGTCTGTGTTCACCTCAAGCCAGCCGCCCAGCTCTGGAAATAGAGACCAGTATCAAGAAGAAAAGCATTAGGGGTACGGTGAAGTAGATAGAACAATATAGTAAAACCTCCCCAACTACCTGAAGTCATTCACCTAACTGGGCAGAATATTCCTTTTCAGGACCTATGGAGTCCAGAGAAGGAATCTCCACCCATTACTCCCTGCAGATGAAGTGATCCATGTGTACATGCTAAGCTATGGGAGATAGAGATGATGAAGAAAATGTGTCATTGTGTTAGAATGGGAGTTTTGGTCAGAAATTCCATCTTTGCCCCCAAACCCTACAGAAAAGAAAACCTAGCTCTTTCTACCACTCTCTATTTGATCCTGTCCCTTCTCCATCGTCACTGGTTCATCCTAGAATAGATGGAGTCATTGGAGATTAATGCAACAGATCAATACAATAAAATCGTTTTAATTGTTTAAAAATGGAGAATGAGCGGTCTGAATTCTAGGATATTTGATCAGAAAATATCACTTTGAATGACACATAATAATAATGCACAGCAAGAACTCATACTTCTCCCAGCACTTGCTTAATGAATGGAGGGGACTCATAGGTAATAATTCCCAGTTACCTTTTTAGCCTGAATGGGAACAGATGGGCTTCAGAGGCATCAGAATATACCTAGAAAAACATCTCCCATTCCCCCTCCCCCAATCCTATATAGCATTCATTTGCTTAACAGTTTCCTTTCTCCAGAATAATACAAAGAAGTTTCACTTCCGTGACAAAAATCTCAAAATGCAAAGAGATCTCAGAAGTCATTCAGTCCATTCTCACCAGGAATCCCCTCTTCCCCATTGTTAGTAAGGAGTCAATGTAGCCTCTGCTTGAGGACCTCCAGTCTTTAAAGGATGAGAATCTATTAAGGAGCATGGAAATTTATCTCATCTCTGTATAGTCCTCATTATTGATAGGAGGGTCTCCTTTATATTAAAGCCCAAATCTGTTTCCTTATTAATGAGCTCTGTTACTTATCCCAGTTCAGTGTTCTGGGACCAAGAAGAGCAAGTCCAGTCTCCCCTTTCATGGCAGTTCTACTGGAACATGAGGTCTGTCATCGTAACTCCTCCTCCTCCAGCTCCCCAGTCTTCTCCATGATGAAGATCCCATCTCCCTTCTTTAAATGATCTCTATTCAGGACACCCTATTCGAGAGACGTTCCAGGAGCTTGTCAATATGCAAGCCAAACTAAGTAGTCCTCAATTCCAAATGAGTGAAATCAGAATTATTGAAGTTTTCCTTCAACCTCTTTTGTTGGGGTAAGGAGATTAAAAATGTCATTGCTTTGAAAATGTCAGTGGCTTGCCCACTCATCTAAGGTTCCTCAATATATAATCTTATCAGAGGAAAGGTCACATCCTATCCCTCTTTTTCCTTTTGGATCCAATCTCTTATTTTCTATGTCCCAGAAAATTTTATTATGACAAAAGTCCTTGTTTTTTTTCCTCTTGTCCTCTCATCCTTGTTTTCTTCTTGAATGCAATTGAAGAATCAAAATTAGCATGTGTAAATTTTTGCATATACATGGAGAAGAAACTCCTTTTTGAAAGTCTGAAAACTTTAGAAATGTCCCCAGTCCCAGAGCATGCCTAAGACTTCTGGGAAGGATCTGTGCTAGAACTCCTTTTGAGAAGCAATGGGGAAAGAGATAGACAGAGAGAGCCCAGAACATACTCTTCTGGAATCACATTTGAGCCCAAGGAGGCTATGGCCTGAGGAAAAGAGTTGTCTCTGAAAACTAAACGAACCAGATACAAATAAAATTGTTTCATCTGATTGAGCCATCTAATTCCCCCTATGTCCCTGCCCCTTTCATTCCTTTCAGTGTTTGTTTAGCTAGAGGATGCCGTTGACTTGTAGGTCTTTCAGTAGGAGAGATTGACCAGGATGGGCCCTGGATATTTTTTTCCTTAACTCTAGTCTGTTAGTGTTGACAACTTTCTTTTAGGAAAGGGACTCTAATTTTTGATTTTTATTTTTGAATTTGAGAAGCATTTATAAAGCATCAGTTGTGTGCCATGCACAAAGACAAAAAATAATCCTAGCTCTAAAGGTACTTAAATCCCATATATGCCATTAGCCTTCTGACTTGCTTCCTGAGCTAGTTTCATTCAGAAGCTGCAATTTTCCCTTTTACTCCCTATTTCGGTCCCCCTTTTGGAAAGGGAATCCCTCATTTGGGAGTTCAAAGTCACAGGAGCGCCCTATCAGCAAAGAATCAATTCATCTTTGCCAAGAAATAAAAAAAGTCCCCTGAGGCTAAGGGGTGGGGAAAGGGAAAGTGTGACCCTATAACTCTCTTTACAGAAGCTGTGACAGTGAATCCAGGCACCATTCCACCAAACCTCCTAATCTGTGAGAAGAGAAGATGCCAGACCCAAGGATATACTCAACAGGAATTACCCATGACCACTCCCTGGAAATTTTCTTTTATTTATTTTTTTTAAGGTTATCTTGTTTTTATTGATATTTTTTGCTTCTCTATCACATTTATTTTTGAATTTGTTCCTCCCACTTACCCTACCCAAGAAGTAACAAAGATTTTTAAAAAGGAGGGGAAAAAAGCAGTTAAGTAAAATTAATCTGAGCCTCAACTGTGTTTGACAACACAGGAGATACTTGTTCTGCATCCATAGTCCTCCACTTCTTCAATGTAGGGAGGCATCTGTCTTCAGGACAAAGCTTGGTCGTTATAATCATACAAGGCTCAATTTCCATTTTTTTCTTCTTTCCATATATTTTATTTACTTACAGTGAAATCAGAGACTTGGACAGCAGTCTCTTAATTCATCTCTTCCTCCTTCCTTTCTCCTGATTCCTTCAATTTCCTATATGGAAGCTCTGTCGGCTCTTACCTTCAGCTCTGCACTGTGCTCTTTGCTCCCCATTCCACCCATCCATCCCCCTCCTTTCCTTCAAGTAGTTGGGCAGAATCAGTGTTTTCTACCTCTTGTTGCACAAGAGAGAGTTAAGGCTTATTCCACTTGGGGCCAGCACTGGATTAATATAATGTACACCACCTGATCCTGAATCACAAGTCTGAGAGGTTGCTTACACCTACTGGGCCTAGTACGATGGAGGACATTGGGGTGGGGGGGTGAGGAAGCTGAGTGGGATCTAAGTATTGCAGTTCTTTGGTATGAGAACCAAAAAATGAGGTTTTTAAAAAATCTTGTGCAGTATTTTTGCCCTATGGATTCTGCTTATTTACTCTATTACTGACACACAATTTCTTTTCATGAGGTTTTTGAGTTTATTAAGACTACCATCTTGCAAATCACATTGGAATGTTTTAAATACACAAATAAGAATTCTTTCCCACTTGCTTCCTCTTGGTCCAATGTACATGTGAAGCACATAGGTCGTTCCTTGTGTTTTCTCGTTTCCTTCTTTTTTGCACTTGCGCTGTGGGCTGATGGGACCACTCACTTGGTAATGATCAGTCATCATCTGGTCCCTTGCATGTAGAGCTTGTATGCTCTGAAGAGCGTTATCCCAAATCCTATTCCCACTGCTAAGTCAGGTCCCTAAAGCTTGGTTACATCTCCCCCTGAGTCTCAGGAGTAGCCCTGAAAGGACAAGATGGATCTTGTAATGCCTTTGACTTTAGAAAAGTGGTACGGTAACAAGGGTTGGCACAAGACATACCTCCTCAGAGTCTTTGCCACCCTCCCACAGGTATGCACAAAGTTTAGGGAAAGTGGGTTTAAGCTTAGGGAATGCAAAAGGGAAATTCACAGCTCTTGGTTGGATGGAAGTAATTTTCTCCTGATTGTGAGTTCAGAAAGTTTCCCTTAAGCTTGATGAATCTACATCCATCTGACTTGGCTCCCAATGTAGAAATTTTCAATTGTTGGAGGGATGCTTCTGGAACATTGAGGGGGAGTCCAAACTCTTTGAGGCAGGCCTCCTGACCAGGGAGATCTGGCAAAGGCTTAAACTGAGGCTTCCTCTGGATTGTTCCTTCTCAGCGGATTCATGGCTACTTTCTGGATTTCAACTCCTTCTCAACCCACAACAATTCATAAAGGATGCCTAGGCTAGGTTTCCTTGTGCAATGCTATTCTAGTGCAGTGGCCTTTTAGCACTTAGTCTAAGACTTGAATAAGAGTGATATATTCTCATTTAAGGTCATCAAGACTAAAATAGGGTGGAATGGTTCTGACTCCATCCACACACTTCCATAACAGGCCTAATCACTGAATGAGTGTTGTATCACTCAAAGAGAGAACTCAGAACAACCTTAGTTTAAGCAGGCCAAAATCTCCCATTGTATCCAGGGTTATCTCAAGTTGTCCTGATCTATATCTGGCCACTAGACCCATATAGCTCTGGAGGAGAAAGTGAAGGAAAGTGAAGCTGGTGACTTTTCCTCCCTCACTCAGATCAAAGTCAACTGCAAGTCATGCCATCACCTCCCTGATGTCATGGTCCTCTTCAAGAATGAAGGACAAACCATGCAACACAATCACATAATCCCCCAATGAGACTGAACTTAAATAATGGTTTGGCAATTCTATGACACTAACATTCACAGAGCTCTTTACAAATATGATCTCGCTTGTTCTTCACAACAACCCTGTGAGTTAGGTGCTATTATTCCCATTTTACAGATAAGGAAACTGAGCTGTTAAGGTGAGAGATTAGAGCTCCTGTCTTCCTGACTCCAAATCCAACACTTTCCATTTGGCCACCTACCAGCTGAAGTGGAGGTTTCTATGAAATGTCTGGACCTGGAGGTTCCATCTAGTTATGGATTTCTGAGGGAGTATTAAGAAAAGTAATGCCCAACATCTGCAATTAATTGTTCTTGATCTCTTTCTAAATCTGAGTTCTTCCCTTTTCCATTTTGAAAAATAACAGCATTCATTTAGCTCTTTAAGGTTTGGAAAGCACTTTATAAATATGATAAATTTTGATCCTTTTAACAATCCTAGTAGGTAGGAACTGGTATTATCCACATTTTATAGTTGAGGAAACCAAGGCACAAAATTCACACAGCTAACAAGGATTTGAACTCAGATCTTTCTGACTTCAGGCTCAGCATTCTATGTACTATGGTGCCACTTTAGCTCTGACCTGCCAATTAATGCTATAGTACACATTTAATGTTTAGGATTTTACTGATGGGGAAGTGAGAATGATAAGAGAATGGTATATTACAGAATTAGATTATTTTCACAGTTAATTTAAAAATCTCAGATGTATTTCTTTCATTCCTCAGATACTCTGGAATCATGTAAATCCAACACAATGTCCAGATTCATTTCCCAAGAAATGGACTTTTCAAATTGCCATTCTACAAATGGGATTTCTCCACCATTTAAAAAAAATAGTTCATATTGCTGTTGTTCAGCTGTTTTCCAGTCATGTCTGACTCTTTGTGACCCCATTTAGGGTTTCCTTGGCAAAGATACTGGAGTGGCTTGCCTTTTCTTTCTCCAGCTCATTTTATTGATGAGGAAATGGAAGCAAACAGGGTGAAGTGACTTGCCAGGATCACACAGCTAGGAAGTATCTGAGGCCAGATTTGAACTCAGGAAGACAAGTTCCTGACTCTGGGCCCAGTGCTCTTTCCAATGCAGCACCACCAATCATCACATTGATTATAAGGCTTCAATAACACTTCCACGCATTTATACAGTTTTAAGGTTTACAAAGTGCTTCCCCTACAATTCCTCTATGCTGATATTTACAGAATCTCAGAATTTGAGGACCATAAGGGACCTCAGAGGACATCTAGTTCAACCCATACCCAAAGAGGAATCCCCACTCCAATATACCCAACAAATGGTCATCTAGCCTCTGGTTGAAGAGGGATAATGAAGGGGAGCCCAGTTTCCCTGAGATGGACTGTTCTACTTGAGGACAACTGTTATTTATTGAGATGATTCTCCTGACCTCAAGGTGAAATCTACTTCTCTGTAATCTCTGCCTATTGCTCCTGCATTTACCCTCTAGGGCCCAATAGAATAAATCTAATCTCTCTACTACAAAATCCTAGAAAACAGAAATCATGCATCCTCCCCACCCCTCTTCCCCAAATCAAAATTTCCCCACTTTCTTTGATTGATTCTCATCAGAGGCCCTTCATCATCCTGTTTGCTCCTCCTCTGGACACTCCAGTTTATCAGTGCCCACCTGAATTGCGCTGCCCAGAACTGAGCTGGGCTCTAACCACAGACTACAAAGGATTGATCAGATCTTTAATTCCTGGAATGCAAAATCTGGGATGCTGCATTATTATACAGTTAACTCCTAATGAATTTGCAGTCCACTAAAACTCCAAGATCTTTTTCAGACACACTCCTGTCTAACCATGCTTCCCCCATCCAAGACTTGTGAAGATGATTTTTAGAACCCCACTGAAAGATTTACATTGATCCCTATTGAATTTCATCTGATGAAACTCAGCCCAAGACTCTGGTTTGACAAAATCTCTTTTGAATCCTGACTTCATCATCTGGTTTGATACCTCTCTTCTAGTTTGGTGTCCTCTAAACAGTGTATTGAGTGTTCTTTATCTGCAGTCATAGATTTTGGAATTGGATAAGACCTTGGATATTGTCTCATTTATCCTCTTCATTTAAAAAAATATATTTTTCTGAAATGAAACCAATCAGAAAACAAAAGCAACAGCAACAAAAGCTAAACCAGAGCTGGGGAACTTGTGGATTTCTTGACAAATTCTTGAGGACCTAGAGGCCACATATGACCTTCCAGGTCCTCGAGTGCGGCCTCTTTGACTGAGTCAAAATTTTACAGAACAAATCCTCTTATTAAGGGGATTTGTTCCGTGAAGTTTGAGTTCAGTCAAAGGGCCGCACTTGAGGACCTAGAGGGCCACATGTGGGCTTAAGGCAACAGGTTCCCCACCACTTAGTCCCAAACCCTATCAACAATTCAGCAAGAAAAACAACATTTTAAAAATGATTTCAAATGGTTGTATCTTTCCATCATTTACCAATTGATTTTTAAAATTTTCAACACGGGCATTAACTTTGAACAAGTAGCACCAATGGGGACCAGTGGTTTATTTACTAGGAACTATACTTGCTAGCTGTTTCATATATCTCCTTTACATAATCAAAGTCAGTGTTTGTATTATCTGCTTCTGTCATTCTGTGTCACTTGAGTGACTTCCCATATTTTTCATTTTCATATTTATCGTCTATTATTGAACAGCCCTTTTTGTGTGTCATGCACTATCTATATAGCCATTCCCCAACTGTTGGTTAACAACATAGGTTGTGCCTAGTTTTTGGTTTTTTGAATAGTGTTTCTGTGATTATTTTTGTTCAGATGGATCTTTTTTTTCCTTTTACTAATCTTCTTTTAGTGTATGAACCTGAAAGTGGGATTACTGGGGCAAAGGATATGACATTTTTGTTATGAACATGATTTTTTTCAGGCTGCACTTTCATCCCAAAAATCTACAGAGACTTCCAAACTCTTGTGGCTCCATACACATTTGTAGTTCTGATCACTAATTGTATATTTCCCTCCATCTTTTTCTAATATACTTTTTCCTCCTTGACAAAGAAGAGGGTCATGGACCAGAAGTCACTTCTGTAACAATGCCCTATGCTTGGTTCAGTCAACTTCTCCTCCCTCTTCTCTTCCCTTTAGTCAGACCCCAATCATGGATTCCTGTCTTTCCTTACTTTTTTAAAAATCCATCTTCTTTACAACCCTGGCTCCAAGCTTAGAGTTTGTTTTGTTTATGACTAATCCCTCCCTGAAATATGATCACCATTTTTTGTATTCCTGCCTCTAGTCTCTCAGTTCTATTTCCCTGTTGATGTAAATGCATTGCTATACTAACCTCTGTGTGTATGTGTGTTCTACCCATCTTTGACCAGTTCAAATAAAATTGACATTCACGTGACCTCTTGTTTCTATAGACTTCCAATTGTACCACCCACCATTATGTGAGATAAGTTTCCCACTTCCTTGCCTTTTCCTCCTCAGTGTACAGTTATCCCTTCCACACTGAGACTTCCCCCATTGTGCTTTCTATAGATCATGGGTCGGCATAAGAAATTAAATAGGAATTTGGGGGGAGTTTTGTAGAGGTCACAGATCACAGGCAAAGGCCAGCAGAAGACACAGTAAAAAATTTTGAAACTCAGAAATGCATAAAACATATGTATAGTACTGGCAACACCCCATAAAAGAAAAAGAAAAAAAATAGACTTCTTCTCTGGTATGAAGGGAGGGCCAAAAAATTTTAAGCAGATTTTCCAGATCAAGGGGGCTCCATGCCCTTCACCCCCGTGATGTGGAAGGGATAACTCTATAGACTTTTCCCTACCTTCCTTTTCTTCTTTTAAAATCATCAAAATATAAGAAAATCATTCTCAAACCCTCTGTTTTATTTTACTCCTATGACTCCTGATGACAGGGTTCTAGAGAATCACATATCATCTCCTCTATATTGGGAGGGAGGGATATAGAGGAGATGGAAGGGAGGGAGTAAGGGAGAGGGAGTAAGCAATTATTAAGCACCTATTATATGCCTGGTACTGCATTAAGCATTTCAAATATATATATATATACATACATATATATACATATACATATATATATTATATATATAATTTCATTTAACCCTCACAATAACCCTGTGAGGCATGATCCTCATTTTACTGTTGAGGAAACTGAGGCAGACAGAAGCTAAGTGATTTTCCCAGCGTTTCATAGAGATAATAAGTAAGGTCATAGTTGGACTCAAATCTTCCTGACTTCAGGTCCAGCATCCTATCGACTACACCATCTATCTGCCTTCCATTCCATTTGAATGGAAATACTTCATTTTTATAAAGTCCCTTTAAATTGTCCATTTATATTTACCTTTTTGTATTTCTTTTGATTCTTGAGTTTTTTTCTGTTTAGCTCTGGTCTTTAAGCCAAGAATGTATCAATACAACTGGAAGAGAATTGCAGAATGGGTTAGAAAGCAGAGTCTAACATGTTTACAAGAAACACTTGAAACATAAAGATGCTCACAGAGCTAAAATAAAGAACTGGAACAAAATCCAATCATATTTCAACTGAACTCAGAAAAATAGGGAAAGCAAAGATGATCTCAGACAAGGCAACAGCAAAAATAGATGATATGGAGAAATGGGGAATGCTATTTTGCTGTAAGATGCCATCAACAATGAATTAATTTCAACACTTGATACACATGGCCAAATGGTAGAACATATAAATACTTAAAGGAAAAGCTAAGTGAGTTATAGGGAGAAATAGTAAAACTAATCATGAAGGACCTCAATATATTCCTTTCAAAGCTACATGAATCTAACAAAAACAAGAAAGGAACCTGAATAGAATTTTAGAAAAAAAATAGATATGATAGATCTCTGATGATTACTGAATTTTAATAGTTTTCTATTAAAGCTTTTTTTAGAATTTTAATAGAAAAGATGTTTCTCAGTTTGCATGGCACTTTTACAAAAAAAATACCACAGATTAGGTCATAAAACCTTGCAGATAAATGCAGAAAAGCAAAAAGACTAGACATATCCTTTACAGACCACAATTCAATAAAAACTATATTTCATAAATCGCCATTGAGATAATGGTTCAAACTTATAAATAGAGATCAAATAACAATCCTAAAGAACTTAAAGGACAAATCATAGAAGCAATGGGAATTTCATTAAAGAGCTAAAGAAAGAACAGAAAAGTTATTTTAAAAATCAAATAAGAATGGTAGAAGAAAAATTGGAAAAAGAAATGAGAGTGGTACAAGAAATTTATGAAAAGAGAATTAAGAGCTTGGTAAAAGAGGTGCAAAAAATATTAAAGTCAATAACACCTTAAAAATATAATTGGCCAAATGGTAAAAAGGGGTACAAAGACTCACTGAAGAAAAGAACTTCTTAAAAAGCAGAATTGGTCAAGTGGCCTAGGCAGCAAAATCTAATAATATCTTTGTTGTTTACAAGAAACATGCGAAATGGAGAAATACAGACTGAATTAAAACAAGGTCCTAGAAAGTATTATGCTTCCACTGAAATAAAAGGGTAGGGATAATCATCATGATCTTGGACAAAGCAGCATCACTTTGGGAGCATTAAAATCTTGTAGGTCCTCAGGGGGCAATAGGCATCCTTTGGGTTCCCAGGGGGCAGTAAGCATCCTTTGGGGCAGTGCTGCCAGAATGATGCAATCTGGGATAATGCAAGTTCCTGACCCAATCTGGGGTCTATTGGCTTGTCTCTGATTGGAAGTTTGAGTAAACTGTGGGACTCAGTTACTATTAGCTAGCCTAGAAAACTACAGGTTCACAGCAACTAGACTACAGGTTCCCCTTTGGTCTGGGACTCCTGCTCTGCTTATCCCACTGCAGGCTTCCACCCTGGACTGGAGGCTAGAACCGATTTCTTGCTCTGCTCTTAAGATTAGAGCCACAGGGTTACTTTTTGTTGCTGAACTTGTTCCATGCTTGGTACACAGCTAAGGCCCACTAGGAATGGTTCTTCTCCACCATCCCAGTATGTACATCTCCTCTCTCAGGCTGACCTAGAACAAAGTAGTGGACACATAGACGGCAGATAGTTGCAGTTGCTGTACCCTGCACTAGTTCAGGGATCCTTTGGCATCTCCTTCTGCCCCTAGTAGGATGCACAGTACAAGTTCATAACCAATTTGCCATTACATATGCTAATCAATGAGACCAAAACACTAATTAGCCTAGCAATCAAACTTTACATATCAAGAGAATGCAAATAGTAGTTTATAACAAGTATTAGACAATACAAATATTAACCTCATTAAAAACCATCAATTTGATTTCTTACCGATTACCAATGTGTCTCCTACCAGTACTCAACAACAAAGTTCCCTCTGTGCCCAGCCGGAGTCTCCCTCAGAGGTGTTTGGTTGGCAAGTTGGTAAATTTCCATCAGTCAGTAAGCACTGTCATCAAGCAAATGAAGATGAGGGTGGCTCAAGTTCCTCGTGACCCAAGAGCTATCTGGGGCAAGCCTGTACAAGCTGCAGCCTGCTAAAAAATTTGGGGCGGCCCATGAAAAATGTAGAAAACATCCTTTAGCATGCCTGCTGGCTGCTTATGACCCATGTGCCACGGTTTGTGCAGGTCTGGTCTAGGCTTCCAGTGGGTTTCTTATAGTTCTAGCTTGGACATTAGGTATTTGTACACAAGTTCTCATTGGTGATTGGTGATCTAAATTGTTTGCCAAATAATTTCATTGCTATCTGATGATATAAATCAGGAATGGTGAGGATTTATTTACCAAATTTCCTCATAGGGAATAGGTCAAAGGGATGTACAAAAGAATGTTTAGATTTATGGGAAGGGTAAGATAAGGGAGGAATTGTTGTTGAGGAGTAGGTTAAGTGATAGGAGGGCAAGGTAGCAGGTACAAGTAAAGTAGAGGAGTTAGGAAAGATAGGAAAAAGGAGATAGGCACAAACAAAGACAAAGATTAGGAGTAGAATTGCTTAGGGAAAGTATGTGTATATATGTATGTATTATTTATGTATGTACATATATATTATGTGTGTATTATATGTGTATGTATATACGTGGATATATATGGATAATTTGTAGCCTGAAAGGGGAGGAAAGGGGAAAAAAGAAAAAAAGTAAAAAGTGTACAGCAGAGAACAAAAGGAAATGTACAAGGAAACAAAGAAAAGATGGACAGCTTTCAACATAATGTGTAGTATTTAATTTATAGGCTTTCTTGAAATGGGAAGTTATTGCTATATATTCTAAATTCTCTCCTATATTCTGTTGTGCATGTAACATGTTTTCTTCTTCTTTTATATTTAAATTTAACATTTAAGTTTATAATATTTCTTTTTCTTTTCTTATTATGTATTTGTTTGAATATTTGTTTAAAATTTAAAAACAATGTAAAAGTTGTTTGGAGGGGAATGCTCAGAGTGTTCAGCTGTGTTGCATCTAATCCACCATCTTAAGAATAGTTTTTGCCAAAGAAGCTATTGCTTATTATTGACTTTGCTTTCATGTGAAGGTTTTCTGTTTTTCTGGATTTTTGGCTGGTCAAAAAATAGTACTTTTATCATACCCTTTTGGCTGTGTGGTTCAGGATGTGAGATTTTTTTTTAAAGTCTCACCACTGTGAGACATTAGTTGAAATAAATGATTGCTTTCATACAAAAAAAACCCAACCTACCTTCTTATTTTTCATTTACCTAGAAGTAGCCAATATTTTGGCGCACTATGACTATGTAGGAAAAATAAATCTTTCACATTGCTGAGATTTTCTCAGGATGTATGTTCTGAGAACACTCTCAGTTATCCCTCAAGGTGATTTTTAGTACATTCCAAGAGTTGCCGTTTTGTGTTCCAAAGGTTTTCCTTCACGCTGATATCCCTTCCTTGAAATGCTCCCCTACCTCTCTCATTCTCTTCTCCATGGCAACCACAAAGCCTGTGCTACTTACTCCTGGCAATTTCCATTCTCAACCTCTGAATATCTCCTACTCTCTCTGTGTTAACCCTTCTCAACACCAGCTTTTACAGGCTCAGCCAGCTCACAATTCTGGATTCAACATTTTCTTAAAGCTCAGACATTGTAGGTTTTAAGTCCCTTCCCTGATCTGAGACTCTGGCATCCTTTCCCCCTCCAAATTGAGACATTTAGAGGAGGGACTTACCTTCAGGGAAATTCTGTATCCTAAGCTCTCAGCCACTTCCAAAATTCCTCTTTGAATGGCACCTGGAAGCCAGGACATTCAGTAATATAAGGACCTTCCAGTCCATGACATTTTTAGCTCTAAAGTCACATGTAGTTTATTTTTATTTTCATTTATTGGATTGTTATTGCAATGCACATGTTTCTTGCTGCTATGCAAATTTTGAGATAGAAGTTGTGTCTAAGTTCTTCGTAGATAAAGCATTGTTTCCCCACCCCCACCCCAACACTCTACATTCATTATCAATAAAATAATATTATTGATAACGTTATTATTATCAATATTATTTATAGCAGTCTTTACCAAAGAAGAAGCTTCATGGAATTTCATTTGTTTCAGCATGCAAGTTTTTGGGGGGGAGTTGGAGTTTTGGGGGTAGCCAAAAATATACAATACTCTTATCATAGCCTTCTGGCAGTGTAGTTTAGGATGTGAGAATTTCCAAAATATTAGCCAGTTTGAATTAAATTTTAAAAATAAAAATAAAGTACATTTTCCTATCCAACTAATTATTTTTTCCACTTTAATTTATGTTAGCCCAGTGGTCATATTTTCAAAAAAAAAATTTCCTATCCTCAACTAAACCACTAAAATGATAGGGTGCAAGTATAGTCTATTTAATGGCTAACCAAAAAAACCCCCAAAAAATCAAAAACCTGCACACTAAAACAAAAATAACACCCTGAAGTTCCTTCTTTGGTAATGACTGCTTTTGTTATTACTCTTAATGAAAATTAATAAAGAGTCTTGGAAAATAAGTAACATAATACATAAAGAGGATTCCAAAGGGTTACAACCTATAATTCAAATAATTATACTGGCGAGACACATGTGCATTGTCTTTACCTCTCATGACACCTCATCCCATCTCTGTACAACCCTCATTATTCCTAGAAAACTCTTCTGTCCATGAAGCCAAAATCTGCTTCCCTATTACTTATCCCTGTTATTTATCCTAGGTCAATTCTTTAAGGCCAAGAAAAGAAAGTCTACTCTTTCTTCCCATGGCAACCCCACCTATGGTGACAGTACCTGTCAACATTTATTGCAACATATTCTTTTTTTCTCTAGAAAACAATTGAATAATCCAAATTAATGTGTGTGAATGTTTAGATTGATGTTAAAAAGGAAGTAATCCTTTTCAAAAACTTACCGTCCTCTAGTAATATCTCATCAGGTTTTAGGAAGTAAGTGCAGTTTACATGCAATTAGTAAGTAAGCAAGAGAGAGATAGACACAGAGACAGAGACACCCCAGAACATACTATTTTTGCATCTTGTTGGAGCTCATAGAGGATATGGCTTGATGAAAAGAGTTGTCTCTGAAAAGCATATATTGATGTAAATGAGTGTCTTACATGATTGACCTCTCATCCCTTCTTCTCTCTCACCTCTTTACATTTTAATTTTTCTAGGAGTTGTTTAACAGAGAGGATGGTATTCAACTGTAGATTTAATATAAGAGGATGAACAGGATGGGCCCTTCATTTTTTGCCTTAGTTCTACACTATTATTCCTGACACAACTTTCTTTTAGGAAAGGGATTAGAACCCTTTTACAAATTTTATTTTTCAATTCAATAAAGGTATGTTTTTTGGGTTGTTTTGAGGGATGCTCCTGGAAAACATTAAGCATGGGGCAGAGCCAAGATGGTGGAGTAGAAAAACTCACATATGCTAGCTCTGAACCCACAGTCCATAATTACCTATAAAAAGAACTCCCAACAAATTCTGGAACAGTAGAAGCCACGCAGCAATGGGGTGAAAGAGATTTCCATTCCAGAGAGCCCTGAAAAACTGATCCCAAAGGTCCATTGCTCACTGGACGGGAGCAGAGCCCAGCCCTGCCCTGGCCGTGCGGCACCAAGAGGAACAGATCCAAGCAGGCTTCAGGGACAGAATCTCCAGCAGCCACGAAGGTACCTCCACCCACAGACACACAGGTCAGTGAGAGAGACTGGCTGAGAGGGGAGTGGGGTGTCTCTGGGACTCAGGCC
>CM053775.1:40150704-40166964 GCA_028658325.1 Potorous gilbertii | reverse complement strand
GGACACACAGGGACAAGCAGGGACACGCAAAGAGACACGCACAGAGACACGCAGGGACACACAGGGACACACCCAGGGACAAATAGGGACAAACAGGGACACGCACAGGGACACGCAGGGACAAGTAGGGACACACAGGGACAAGCAGGGACAAGCAGGGACACGCAAAGAAACACGCACAGAGACACGCAGGGACACACAGGGACACACCCAGGGACAAACAGGGACACGCACAGGGACACGAAGGGACAAGTAGAGACACACAGGGACAAGCAGGGACACGCAAAGAGACACGCACAGAGACACGCAGGGACACACAGGGACACACCCAGGGACAAACAGGGACAAACAGGGACACCCAGGGACACACAGGGACAAGCAGGGACACGCAGGGACACCTAGGTACACGCAGGGACACGCAGGGATATGCACAGGGACACGCACAGGGACACGCAGGGACACGCACAGAGACACAGAGAGAGATACACACATAGACACACACAGGGACAAGCAGGGACACGTAGGGACAAGCAGGGACGCGCATAGAGAAACGCACAGAGGCACGCAGGGACACACAGGGACACACCCAGGGACAAACAGGGACAAACAGGGACACGCAGGGACAAACAGGGACACCCAGGGACACACAGGGACAAGCAGGGACACGCAGGGACACATAGGTACATGCAGGGACACGCAGGGACATGCAGGACACGCAGGGACATGCAGGGACAAGCAGGGACACGCACAGAGACATAGAGAGAGAGAGAGATACACAGAGACACATACAGGGACAAGCAGGGACACGTAAGGACACGCAGCGACAAACAGGGAGAGACACAGAGACACACAGAGAGACACACACTCAGAGAAACACACCCAAGGACACGCAGGTACACGCAGGGACAAACAGGGACATGCAGGGACACGCAGGGACATGCAGGGACAAGCAGGGACACGCACAGAGACACAGAGAAAGAGAGATACACACAGAGACACACACAGGGACAAGCAGAGACACGTAGGGACACGCAGGGATAAACAGGGAGAGACACAGAGACACACAAAGAGACACAGACAGACACACAGAGAGAGACCTACACAGAGACAAACACACAGAGAGACACACACTCAGAGAGACACACCCAAGGACACGCAGGGACAAACAGGTACATGCAGGGACACGCAGGGACAAGCAGGGACAAGCACAGAGACATGCACAGAGACAAGCAGGGACACGGAGGGACACGCAGAGACACACCCAGGGAGAAACAGGGACACGCAGGGACAAACAGGGACACCCAGGGACACGCAGGGACATGCAGGGACAAGCAGGGACACGCACAGAGACAGAGAGAGAGAGATACACACAGAGACACACACACAGGGACAAGCAAGGATATGTAGGGACACGCAGGGACAACAGGAAGAGACACAGAGACACACAGAGACACACGCACAGAAACACAGAGACACACACAGAGACAAACACACAGAGACACACACTCACGGAGACACACCCAAGGACACGCAGGGACACGCAGGGACACCCAGGGACACGCAGGCACACCAAGGTTCACGCAGGGACACCCATGGACATGCAAGGACATTCGGGGACAAGCAGGGACACGCACAGAGACACACACAGAGACATGCACAGAGACACGCAGGGACACGCACAGACAGGCAGGGACACGCGCAGGGACACCCAGGGAGACGCAGGGACACCCAGGGACACTCAGGCACAAGCAGGAACACGCAGGGAGAAGCAGGGACACGCACAGGGACATTCAGGGACACGCACAGGGACACGCAGGGACAAACAGGGACACGCACAGGGACACGCAGGGACAAACAGGGACATACACAGAGACACGCAGGGACACGCACAGAGAGAGAGAGAGATACACAGAGAGACACACACACAGGGACAAGCAGGGACACGTAGGGACACGCAGGGACAAACAGGCAGACACACAGAGACAGAGAGAGACACACACAGACACACAGAGAGAGACACACACAGAGACAAACACACAGAACCACACACACTCACAGAGACACACTCAAGGACACGCAGGGACACACAGGGACAAACAGGGACATGCAGGGACACGCAGGGACAAGCAGGGACAAGCAGGAGCACGCAGGGACACCCAGGGACACGCAGGGACACCAAGGGACACGCAGGGACACTCACAGAGACACGCACAGAGACACACAGGGACAAGCAGGGACACCCAGGGACAAGCAGGGACACCAAGGGACACGCAGGGACAAGCAGGGACACTCACAGAGACATGCAGGTACAAGCAGGGACACGCAGAGACACCCAGGGACACGCAGGGACACACAGGGACATGCACAGGGACACGCACAGAGACACAGAGAGAGAGAGATACACATAGAGACGTACACACAGGGACAAGCAGGGACACGTAGGGACACGCAGGAACAAACAGGGAGAGACACAGAGATAGAGAGAGACACACACAGACACAGAGAGAGACACACACAGACACACAGAGGGTGACACACACAGAGACACACACTCGCAGAGACACACCCAGGGACACGCAGGGACAAACAGGGACACGCACAGAGACACGCGGGGACAAGCAGGACACGCAGAGACACCCAGGGACACGCAGGGACACCAAGGGACACGCAGGGACAAGCAGGGACACGCACAGAGACACGCGGGGACAAGCAGGGACACGCAGAGACACACCCAGAGGCAAACAGGGACACGCAGGAACAAACAGGCACATGCACAGAGACACGCAGGGACACGCACAGAGACACAGAGAGAGAGATACACAGAGAGACACAGGGACAAGCAGGGACACATAAGGACACGCAGGGACAAACAGGGAGAGACACAGAGACACAGAGAGACACACACAGAGAGAGACACACACAGAGACAAACACACAGAGACACACACTCACAAAGACACACCCAAGGACACGCAGGGAAACGCAGGGACAAACAGGGACATGCAGGGACACGCAGGGACATGCAGGGACACGCACAGAGACACAGAGAGAGAAAGATACACACAGAGACACACACAGGGACAAGCAGGGACACGTAGGGACACGCAGGGACAAACAGGGAGAGACACAGAGACACACAGAGAGACACACACAGACACACAGATAGAGACACACACAGAGACAAACACACAGAGACACACACACTCACAAAGACACACCCAAGGACACGCAGGGACACGCAGGGACAAACAGGGACATGCAGGGACACGCAGGGACATGCAGGGACACGCAGGGACATGCAGGGACAAGCAGGGACACGCACAGAGACATAGAGAGAGAGAGATATACACAGAGACACATACAGGGACAAGCAGGGACACGTAAGGACACGCAGCGACAAACAGGGAGAGACACAGAGACACACAGAGAGACACACACTCAGAGAAACACACCCAAGGACACGCAGGGACATGCAGGGACAAACAGGGACATGCAGGGACACGCAGGGACATGCAGGGACAAGCAGGGACACGCACAGAGACACAGAGAAAGAGAGATACACACAGAGACACACACAGGGACAAGCAGAGACACGTAGGGACACGCAGGGATAAACAGGGAGAGACACAGAGACACACAGAGAGACACAGACAGACACACAGAGAGAGACCTACACAGAGACAAACACACAGAGAGACACACACTCAGAGAGACACACCCAAGGACACGCAGGGACAAACAGGTACATGCAGGGACAAACAGGTACATGCAGGGACACGCAGGGACACCCAGGGACACGCAGGGACAAGCAGGGACACGCACAGAGACACGCACAGAGACACGCGGGGACACGCAGGGACACGCTGGAACACGCAGGTACAGGCACAGACATACCCAGGGACAAACAGGGACACGCAGGGACAAACAGGGACATGCACAGAGACACACAGGGACACGCACAGAGACACAGAGAGAGAGATACACAGAGAGACACACACACAGGGACAAGCAGGGACACGTAAGGACACGCAGGGCAAACAGGGAGAGACACAGAGACACACAGAGAGACACACACAGACTCACAAAGAGAGACACACACAGAGACAAACACACAGAGACACACACTCACAGAGACACACCCAAGGACATGCAGTGACATGCAGCGACAAACAGGGACATGCAGGGACACGCACAAAGACACGCACAGGGACACACAGGGACACGCACAGAGACACGAAGAGAGATACACACAGGGACACGGAGAGATACACACACAGAGACACACACTAACAGACAGTCACACACACTCAGAGACACGCTCAGAGACACACACTCACAGGGACACACACAGACACAGAGACACACACAAAGACACACAGAGAGAGACACACACAAAGAGAGACACACAGAGACAGAGAGACATACACAGACACACACAAACACACAAAGACACACAGACACACACACAGAGACACACAGAGAGACACACACACAGTGACACACACTCAGAGACACACACAGGGACACAGAGAGAGAGAGAGAGACATACAGTGAGACACACAGAGAGGGAGACACAACACACACAGGGAGACACACACAGACACGCACAGACGCAAACAGGCACAGAGGTAGAGAGAGAGAGAGAGAGAGGCACACAGAGAGAGACACACACAGAGACACAGAGACAGAAACACATACACACACAGAGACACAGAGAGACACACAAAGACAAACACACAGACACAGAGAGAGACACAGGGACACACACAGAGGGACACACACAGAAGGACACACAGACACGCACACTCAGAGACACAGGGAGAGAGAGACTCAAAGATGCAAACAGACACTCAGAGACAGAGAAAGAGACACACAGAAATATACACACACGGACAGACCGAGAAACACACACAGAGACACACACAGAGAGACAGAGAGACACACACACAGACAAACACACAGAGACAGAGGGACACACACACAGGGACACAGAGACACACACACACACAGACACGCAGAGAGACACAGAGAGAGACATAGAGGCACACAGAGACACAGAGAGAGACACAGAGAGAGACACACACACACACACACACACAGACACCCACGCTCAGAGACGCACACGCAGAGATGCGCACGCCCAGGGACAAGCAGGGACAAGCAGGGACACGCACAGAGACATGTACAGAGCCACACAGAGACACACAGAGACACAAAGAGAGAGACACACACACAGACACACAGAGAGATACACACCTACACAGAGAGACACACAGACAAAACACAGAGAGACACAGAGGCGCTCACACACATAGACACAGAGGCACACACAGAAACAAACACACAGTCACAGAGACACACTCCAGAGACACACTCCAGAGAGACACACACAGAGAAAGACACACAGGGACACACACACAGACACACAGAGAGACACACAGATACACAGAGAGACACACAGACACACAGAGAGACACACAGAGACACACAGAGACACAGAGAGCGACACAGAGAGACAGACACTCACAGAGACACACACACACACAGAGACACAGAGCGAGACACACACAGAGACAGAGAGAGAGACACGGAGAGAGACATGGAGAGACACACACACAGAGTCGCACGCTCACAGAGACACACATTCACATAGAGAGACACACACATTCACAGAGACACACACAGAGACACACACAGAGACACCCAAACACAGAGACACACAGAGACATACACACTCACAGAGATACCCACACACAGAGACACACAGAGAGAGACACAGAGAGAGAGACCCACGCTCAGAGACACACGCCCAGACACGCGTGCGAAGGGACAAGCAGGGACACGCAGAGAGACACGCAGGGACACCCAGGGACACGCAGGGACACGTAGGGACAAGCAGGGACACGCAGGGACAAGCAGGGACACGCACAGGGACACGCAGGGACAAACAGGGACACGCAGGGACAAACAGGGACATGCACAGAGACACACAGGGACACGCACAGAGACACAGAGAGAGATACACACAGAGACACACACACAGGGACAAGCAGGGACACGTAGGGACACGCAGGGACAAACAGGGAGAGACACAGAGACACACAGAGAGACACACACAGAGACAAACACACAGAGACACACACACTCACAGAGACACAGACACTCACAGACACACACACACAGAGACACACTCACAGAGAGACACGCACACACAGACACACAGGGACACACACACAGACACACAGAGAGACACAGAGAAAGACACAGAGAGAGACACAGAGACACAGAGAGAGACACAGAGAGACACACTCACAGAGACACACACACAGAGACACAGAGAGAGACACACACACTCAGAGATGCGCGCCCAGACACTTGTGTGAAGGGACAAGCAGGGACACGCAGGGACACGCACAGAGACACCCAGGGACACCCAGGAACACCCAGGGACACGCAGGGACAAACAGGGACACACACAGAGACACACACATAGAGAGACACAGAGACACACACAGAGACACAGAGAGAGACAGAGACCCATACACACAGAGAGGTACAGAGAGACAGAGACACATACACAGAGACATAGAGAGAGCCGGAGACACATACACACACAGAGACACAGAGAGACACACACAGACACACACAGACACAGCGAGAGTCACAGAGACACACAGAGAGATACACACCTACACAGAGAGACACACAGACAAAACACAGAGAGACACAGAGGCGCTCACACACATAGACACAGAGGCACGCACGCAGACACACACACAAAGACACAGAGGCGTGTGCACAGACACAGAGACTCACAGGCTTGCGCACAGACACACACAAAGAAACAGAGACACACACACACCCAGAGACTACTGTCAATTGTTTGGCTAGCCAAAGCCTCCCACTCCCAAAACATTAACTCTGCACAGATAAACATATCCAGTTCCATGTTATTTCTTTCCTTAGTGACTGTTATTTCTATTACTGTTAATAAAAGTGAAAATTGATAATTCTTTGACAGGAAAATATGTGGAGTATAAAAAGTTTATAAGAAAGGCAGCTTCCATGTTGACATCATCATATTGGTAAGACCCAGGTACATCAGAATTAATAACAAATAAGATAATGCGTTAACCCAATTTTGCTTGAATCTTTAGAACCCAAAATGCTATGTCTTGGATAGTTCCTAGAACACTAAACATTGAGGCTTCCAGAAACCTTTCATGGGGGAATGTTAGAAGTTGTTGACAATATCTGATTCAGGAGTTAAATTCTGCTTCTGAATGTACCAATAAGGAGGGAAAATTGAAGGAGGGTACTTAGAACTTAAAACATCTGACAAGGATGGACATTTTTAATCCAGAATCTGGATTTTTTTTCACCTGTTAAATTTGGAGTATCAGTATTGAGAAACACTAAAACAGAGAAAGTGAGAGATGTGACATAGGAGATAGAGTGCTAGCTCTGGAATAGGGAGAACCTGAGTTCAAATTCAGTCTAACACTTTTAGATTTGTGATTCTAGGCAAGTAACTTCATCATGACTACCTTGAGAAAAAGTAGGAGTTGTTCAGAGGCTGAGAATGTAATTTATCCAAAGAGTGGGACTTCAGTCCACAGAATGTCAGGTTTGAGAGTAACCATGGAGAAAAGAGTGAGGAGGAGGAATACTTGGAAGAAGCTAGATCAGAGTGAAGAGAGTTCTTAGAACTTAAAAAAATCAGTATCCTTAAAACTTCTTTTATGAAACATGGGAAAGTCCTGAGTGTTAGGGTGTCTGGGCCTGAGCTCTCAGACCAACAGGCCTTATCTGACCAGCAGTGCCTGTTGGCCTTGGTGGAGTCAGCTGTAAGTAACGACTGAGGCAGGAGATGAGATAGTGAGCAACTCCATTTATTGTAACAACAAGCAGTGCTTTTATATCTTTCCCTACACTAGAGCCCTTAGTGGACCTATCAGCAAATAGTATGCCCTAATAAGGAAATCCCTATACCTATTACCAGGACTGCCATGTAGCCCCTAGTTAGCAAAACATCTTGGACCTTCTTTGTTCTCCCAGGGTCTAGGAAATAGCCTTGAGCAAACAGGGGCGGAACCCTTCCTCCCAGCACCATCTTGTTCATGCCTTAGCAGCCTCCCCTCAGTTTACCTGAGTCATGACTAGTGAATGCCATCCAAGAGGCTGGGGGTTGGCAATTCCCTTACACCTGAGAACATAAATCATGTGGTCTAAAGGGGCCTTAGAATGGAAAACATCATTAATTCTAGGATTTATGATCATATATACTCTTTTTCCCCAAATGTATTAATTTATTTGTTTTCAATTTTCAACAATCACTTCCACAAGTTCCAAATTTTCTCCTCCCCCTTCCCTTCTCCCTCCCCAAGATGGCATGCAATCTTATATGGGTTCTATACATACTAGTATTTCACATTAGTCATGTTCCATAGAAGAATTAAAAGGTGAGAAGTGATGAGAAAAACAAAACAAAACAGAACATGTGGGACCTTTCCCTATTTTTATGATCATTGGGATACAGCCCTAGAAGCAGTATTGCTGAGTAAAAGGGTATGCATATTTTTATAGCCCTTTGGGCATAGTTCCAAATTGCTCTCTCCAGAATAGTTGGATCAGCTCACAGCTCCACCAACAATGCATTAGTGTTTCAATTTTCCCATATCTTCTCCAATATTTACCATCTTCCTGTTTTGCCATATTAGACAATCTGATAGGTGTGATGTGGTACCTCAGAGTTGTTTTGATTTGCATCTCTCTAATCAATAGTGATTTAGAGCATTTTTTCATATGACTATAGATAGCTCTAATTTCTCCCTCTGAAAAGTCTGTTCATACCCTTTGACCATTTATCAATTAGGAATGGCTTGAATTCTTGTAAATTTGACTAAGTTCTCTACATATTTTAGAAATGAGGCCTTTATCACAGACACTAGTTGTAAAAATTCTTTCCCAGTTTTATGCTTCCCTCCTAATCTTGGTTGCATTGGCTTTGTTTGTGCAAATACTTTTCAATTAAATGTAATCAAAATTATCCATTTTGCATTTCATAATGTTTGCTACCTCTTATTTGGTCATAAATTTCTCCATTCTCCATAAATATGACAAATAAATTATCCCTTGCTCCCTTAATTTGTTTATAGGATCAGTCTTTATACATAGATTGTACACCCATTTGGACATTATTCTGGTGTATAGTGTCAGGCATTGCTCTATACCCACTTTCCACCACCCTATTATCCAGTTTTCCCAGCAGTTTTTATTAAATAGTGAGTTCTTATTCCAGAAGCTGGAGTTCTTGACTTTATCAAACAGTAGACTGCTATAATCATTGGTTACTGTGTTTGTGTACCTAACCTATTAAATTGATCTATTCCTCTATTTCTTAGCCAGTACCAAGTAGTTTGGATGACTGCTGCTTTATAATATAATTTGAGATCTGATATGGCTAGGCCATCTTCCCTAGTTTTTTTTTCATTAATTCCCTTGATACTCTGGACCTTTAGTTCTTCCAGATGAATTCTGATATTATTTCTTCTACCTCTAGAAAATAATTTTCTGGTAGTTTGATTGGTATGGAACTGAATAACTAAATAAATTTAGGTAGAATTGTCATTTTTATTATATTAGCTTGGCCCACTCACGAGCAAATGATATTTTCCAACTTATTTAGATCTGACTTTATTTGCGTGAAAAGCATTTGTAATTGTGTTCATTTAACCCCTGACTTTGTTCTGGCAGGTAGACTACCAAATATTTTATAGTGTCTATGGTGATTTTAAATGGGATTTCTCTTTTTATCTCTTGCTATTGGGCTTTGTTAGCAATATACAGAAATGAAGATGATTTATGTGGTTTTATTTAGTATCCTGCAACTTTTACCACAGTTGTTTATTATTTCAAGTAGTTTTGTTCTTGATTCTCTAGGATTCTCTAAATCATATTATCTATCTAAATAAGATTATCATATCATCTGCAAAGAGTGATAACTTAATTTCTTCTTTGCCTATTCTAATTTCTTCAATTTCTTTTTCTTCTCTTATTGTTAAAGCTAACATTTCTAGTACCATGTTGAATAACAGTGGTGATAATGGATATCTTTCTTTCACTCCCAATCTTTTTTGGAAATGCATCTAGCTCATCCCCAGTGCATATAATGCTTGATGATGGTTTTAGGTAGCTACTACTTATTATTTTAAAGAAGGTTCCAGTGTTTCTAATAGGAACGGGTGTCGTATTTTGTCAAAAGCTTTTTCTGCATCTATTGAGATAATCATATGGCTTCTGTGAGTTTGGTTGTTGATATGATCAATTATGCTGATAGTTTTCCTAAATTGAACCAGAACTCCATTCCTGATGCAAATCCTACCTGATCAAAGTATATTATTCTTGCAATAAGTTGCTGTAATCTTTTTACTAATATCTTATTTAAGATCATATATAATCTTGCCTAAAATATTAGTGAGTTTGAATGAAATTAAGAAACAAAGCAGTTTTAGATTTTTCATAGGAGATCAATTTTTTATTCTGATTGAATTTACTTTCTTCTTTTAAAAATCTCATCTTTCCAAATATAATGTAAAAGATATCATGAAAACACTCTTTTGTGACTACCTGCACCACCCCTAAAAAAACACCAACAACTATAAAAAAAAATGCACATCAAACCAAATGCAATTCTGTGCCCTTCCATCTTTGAGAAACACTCCTGTCAGTATTACTTTTCATTCTAATGAATGTAGGGTCTTTTTCCACAAACCAAAAGATATGATATAATGAGGACAAGATTTATGTCTCCAAATCAATCAGGATACTCGTAATTCTGCTGTACATTGTAATAATCATGAAATCAGTTTTTTAAATTGAAAAATCGAACAGATTATTGTTGGATATGGCCTGAGGATCCAAAAGATCAGAACTTGGAAGGTCCTTAGAACACTTAAAGTCTAGACTTCCAATTGTCTTTCAAGGAGGTATATTGGAGGCAGCTGAGAGCTTAGATTTTGGAAATTTCTAGCTCAAAATCAATTTTTCCTTCTGAAGGACCTGATTTTGAATGGAAAGTGAAGTCAAAGGATTAGATCAGGGAAGATATGTAGAACTTATAATGTCTGAGCTGGAAGGAAATACTGAATCCAGGATCCTGAAGCAGATGAGGTGTAGAAGCCAGAAAGTCAGTGTGTTAGGACTTACTAGAGCAGAGAAAGAAGGAGTTGTTCCAGCACCAATAAATGAACTGGTCAGAAACAGTGAGATTTGACCCCATAGAATGAGAGATCTTGGAGTAGCCATGGAGAAGATAATTAGAGAGGTGGAAGAAGGTTGAGAAGAAAGGATGTTGGAGACAGAGGAGATCTCAGAACACCAAAAGTCATGAGTCGGAGTGTCCAAGAAACCACTGTACTCAATAGCTGGAAGGGTTTTAATAACATCAATCATCTGCTCTGGAATGGGTCTTAGAGTGAAAAATCTCACCAATGCCAACAATTGATTTTCGTCTCTAGTCTTAGTCCATTGGATAGCAATGAGATCAAATAGGGCAATATTGAAAGAAATTAATTCAGGCTATTCACTGGAAGGCCAAATACTAAAGAGAAAGCTTTGGCCATATAATGAAGAAATGGGCTTCACTGGTAACTCTTCTGATATTGGAAATGAATGAAGGCAAAATCAAAAGGAGATGACAGGAGAACACTTGGATTGATAGTGTCATGGAATCAATGAACACAGTGTGGACAGAATTTGAGGGAGAATGGAGCATGGAAGGGAACAGCCCAGTATGATATAGTCAAATGCATTATGAAGAGTTAGACATGACTGAATGACTGAACAACAAATATTCTTAGTGGGCCCCAATATTGGCCATCTCTACTTAAATTAAAGAATAAGAAGGTACATTTTTAATCCAAGCTTATTCAATGATTCCAGTATGAATTATCTAATGCAGCCCTGACGCATTATAGAAAAAAAGCAAAAAAATTTAAAAAACAGACATACATGAAAAAATCACCAAAATGTTTTGGTAAGATTATTGTATATTTTTGGCTAAACAAATAAAAAAACCCACCCCAAATCTCAAAAAACCTGGACATGAGAAGAAGTGTTGTAGTAATGGATTTCTTTAGTAAGGACTACTATTTCTATTAATATTAATAAAAAGGACAATCAAAAAAATTTTAACAAGAAAAAAGGTGTGAAGTATAGAGAGATTATTAGGGGGAAAACATCACTTTGGAAATCATTAAAATAAAATAATACCTTGCCTCAACATAGCATGACATGGCTTTAGAACCAATAACTTCATATCTGTGATGGTCCCTAGAACCCTAATTGTTTAGGCTTCTTGGGAAGCCTCCAACACATGGGAATGTTAGAAGTAGTGGAGAACAGATACAAAGAATGTGTGAGCTGGCAGTTAAATCCTGCCTCTCAGTGTACAGATGGGAAAAGAATAGTGAAGTGGAAAGAACCCAGCATGGCAGGCAACTGGACCCAAGACTTGGTGCACTTTTGAGTGCACAATAACTTTGAATTAAAAATCTGAATTCAGAATTCAGGTGTAAAATTTATCATTTCAATGTTGAGATTGATTAGAAGTGGGAAAGGACTAGATTTTCAGGGGCTAAGAATGAACATTGTAAGAAACAGGAGGATTTGAGCATACAGAGTGGCAGGCCTGTGAGTTGTCATGGAAATGAAAATGAAAGACCTAGAAGTACCCATAGAAGAGGGGACCTCAAAGCAAAGAGAGCCCTTAGAGTAACAAATGTCAGATCTTGCATATCCTAGAAAACAGAATATGCTATAGATGGGAGGAGGCAGTCAGAGAATAGAATTCATTTGCTAGGGAAGGGGCCTACCAATGGAACTTCTCAAAAAACATAAGAATGTATTTTCAGGGATATATTGTGTTGGCTCAAGTATTATTGGTCATTTCTTTTAATAATTTAAAAAATAAGAAGTTGATGGGGGCTAGAAAGGGGGTTGTGAGACCCCCCCAAAGACTGGAGTATAGGGACAGGTTGCCTGGAATGAACTCATGGACTCAAGCATTCTTGAGGTCAAGGTAATGATTTATTTTGCGGCAAGAGTTTTTAGGAAACCTGTAACCTTAAAGCAGTAAAGGTAAAGTTTATATAGGATATTCTATAATAAAACATATGCCAAATAAGCTAACTAGGTGATTCAGGACAGGATGAAGGAGTGCTTAAGGAGTGGTTAGATCTTAAAGAAACATGCACTTTTAGTATCTACTGCACAAGTATTTTACCCAGAGTTCACTGAGAAATAGCCCAAGGAGGGGGCTACCTGGAGGTGTGGTTTTAGGTTTGAAACGCCACTAAGTCAACTAAGCAGTCAGAACTGACTGAAGAATACCAGGCTGCTCTCGTCAATGTCTTGTTAGACAAGATAAATGTAAGGGAGCATATGCATGTCTAAGTCTAGGGTACACATGATTGGTCAGTGAGTGAATAAATGTCGTTGTGATCCAGGACACAGCCAGTTCAGCCAGTAAACAGCTGGTTCAAATTAATAAATTCTATAGGTACAGGAAGGGAGATAATGACTGTTGCTGAGGCAGGCTGCATGCTTGGGCTGGGGGAACCTGCCTGGGATAGCGTTTTGAGGCTAGGGAGAAATAAGATTTTTAAAGAGAAATGTGATTTTAGAATTGGGGTCCAAGCACATGCACACAAGCACCCCATCAAAGTCAGATTTTTTTTTTGTTGGAGATTATTCACTTATTCCAATCTAATTTTTATTGGGCTTCAGAGATGGATAAGAAAAGCAATTAGAGAAATGAAAAGAAAACCAAACCAAAAAAACTTTCTATCTTCTAACGGACTTTTTAAAGAATTTAGTGACATTACTGTCAATTTTTTGGCTAGAAAACCATCTACTCCATGCAATCCAAAATTCCTGTAGTTAAACTAATGCAAATACATGTATTTTTTCTTTAGTAAAGATTGTTATTTCTAGGATTATTAATGAAGGAAGACTATTGAGAAATTTTTGACAGGAAAGTATAAAGAACTGCTAAGAAAGACAACTTCTATTTCAAAATCACCATATTGGTAAGAGCCATGTACATTGTATTCTTAATCGAATTAATAAAAATCTTACCTGATCCAATTTAGCAGGATATGGCTTTTGAAACAAAAATGGCATGTCCTGGATAGTCCCTAAAACATCTGATGGTAATGGACATCTCTGATCCAGAATATTGGGCTCTTTGACTCTGAAAAAATTGGAATGTCAATATTTAGAAACTATAAAATGGAGAAAGTGAGAGATGTGCCTCAGTGGATAGAGCACAGGCCTTTGAGTCCAGAGGACTGGAATTCAAATACGGCTTTAGACACTTACTAGCTATGTGAACCTGGGCAAGTCACTTAACCTTGATTGCCCACCCCACCCCTGAAAAATAAACAAACAAACAAGTGGAAGATATTCAGAGACTGAGAATACAACTTACCAAAACAGTGGGATATTAGTCTACAGAATGTAAGTTTTGAGAGTAGCCTTGGGAAAGAGGAGAAAAGTAGCAGCATTTGGAAGAAGCTAGACCAGAATGAGGAGAGCTCTTAGAACATAAAAGGTCAGATCTGGACTGTCCTTAATGTCAATGAGCAATCACAACATCACAAGATTTATGTGAAATCAGGTTTATTACAAAGAAATGAACATGCATATGGAAATGAATGGATTCTCAATCTTTACAGAACTTTACATTTCTATAATAGCAGGACAAAGGAAGCAGGGGATAACAGGAAGAATGTGACAAAAAGTCAAGGCCATGCCTACAGGGAGGAGCAAGGTGATGGCAAAAGCCTCTTTATTTTCCCTTGGGAACTGCAGCTAGACAATGAAAATAGAAGTCTGCTTATCTACAAAGACACCAGCTGCACATTATCCCAGCCTGGCACAGACTGGCTGGTGCCTCTTAGCTCCCAAGAACACACAGGGAGTCCAGCTTGGAGTACAATAACAAATTATGTCAGCTCAGGGGGGCTTCATCCTTGACACATTCAGGACTTCCTACGTGCTCTGAAAAATATTTCTAGAAAATATAGCAGCTCAAAAAGACAAGTTTAGGGGACCCCTTAATATCCCTTAACACTATTAACTTCCAAATATCAAAAATAGGAGGTTCCTGAGAATGGAAATCATGTGGTCTGGAAGGGGTGTTAGAATTGAAATAAAATATCATTAATTCCAGGATTTTTGATCATATATATTCTTGGCTAAAATATTGTCCAGTTTGAAGGAAATTTGGAAACAAGACAATTTTAGATTTTTTTTTTTGAGAGCAGACACCTTCAGGTCTGGGAGGAGACGCAGAAAAGAGGAGAGACTGAGGAGAGCCTCTAGAAGAAGGGATGCAGATAAACAGGAAAGAACAACAAAGGACCAGAGTATTCTCTAATTTTCCATGTGCCATAGCTGTGAGGGCTCTGACAAACTACAGGATCTGTTGCGGAATGGTATTTCAAATGGCAAATATCCTTAAATCCAAGGCTTGTTTTAATATGTTCTGAGAGGGCAAAAATATTTTTCACTTGCAGGTAAATAATGAGTAGCATGTTAAGGACTTAGAAGAGACACTGGTTAGTTTTAAAACTTTGTCAGTGGTAAGATTCATGTGTATTGTAATAATTCTCCAATAAAAACGAAAAAGAAAAATCCTTATGGATCTTAGGAGGATATGGAGTTATAATTCAAAATACCTGCCCCTTGGGACCTTGACTATAGGGCTTCCTGGGACCTTTCAAGGATCTATACTGCTGGACTACTGGGCCTAGAGCTAAGAATAAAGAATTTCCTAACCAAGCGATTAGTCCTGCCTCTAAAGGTCCAGATTTTGAAAAGCTTAGAGAAGCTATGAGATGTGTGATGATTCATGGAACACAGAATGTATGGCCTTGAAAAAAAAAATTGGATTTCAGGAACATCAGCTGGCTAAATCTGTCGAATCTGCTAAACCAGAATTGTGAGGGCTTAGAAAAGAGAGCGGGGAGATGTACAGGGTCTGGGAATGGTCATTTTCAGCAAAAGGAGAATATGAATACATGCAGTGCCAGGCCTGGGGGTTGCCATGGTGACAAAAATGAGAGAGTTATAGCAGTGCACAAAGAAGAGGAGGGCTTAAAGCAAAGAGCCTTTAGGGTGGCAAAGATCAGATCTTGCAATGTCCTGGAAAACAGGATATGCTATAAGTAGGAAGGTGCAAAGAACGGAAATCATT
>CM053775.1:40133092-40150204 GCA_028658325.1 Potorous gilbertii | reverse complement strand
GCGTGTCCTTGAGTGTGTCTCTGTGAGTGTGTGTGTCTCTGTGTGTTTGTCTCTGTGTGTGTCTCTCTCTGTGTGTCTGTGTGTGTCTCTCTGTGTGTCTCTGTGTGTCTGCCTGTTTGTCCCTGCGTGTCCCTACGTGTCCCTGCTTGTCCCTGTGTGTGTGTCTCTGTGTGTATCTCTCTCTCTCTGTGTCTCTGTGTGTGTCCCTGCGTGTCCCTGTGCATGTCCCTGCGTGTCCCTGGGTGTCCCTGTTTGTCCCTGCGTGTCCTGATTTGTCCCTTAGTGTGTCTCTGCGTGTCCCTGCGTGTTTCTGTGTGCGTCTCTGTGCGTGTCTCTGTGAGTGTCCCTGCTTGTCTCTACGTGTCCCTGCTTGTCCCTTGGTGTCCCTGCGTGTCCCTGGGTGTCCCTGCGTGCTCCTGCTTGTCCCTGCGTGTCCCTGCATGTCCCTGTTTTTCCCTGTGTGTCCCTGTGTGTCCTTGAGTGTGTCTCTGTGAGTGTGTGTGTCTCTGTGTGTTTGTCTCTGTGTGTGTCTCTCTCTGTGTGTCTGTGTGTGTCTCTCTGTGTGTCTCTGTGTCTCTCCCTGTTTGTCCCTGCGTGTCCCTACGTGTCCCTGCTTGTCCCTGTGTGTGTCTCTGTGTGTATCTCTCTCTCTCTGTGTGTCTCTGTGCGTGTCCCTGCGTGTCTCTGTGCATGTCCCTGTTTGTCCCTGGGTGTGTCTGTGCGTGTCCCTGCGTGTCTCTGCGTGTCCCCGCGTGTCTCTGTGTGTGTCACTGCTTGTCCCTGCATGTCCCTGCGTGTCCCTGCTTGTCCCTGCGTGTCCCTGGGTGTCCCTGCGTGTCCTTGGGTGTGTCTCTGTGAGTGTGTGTTTTTCTGTGTGTTTGTCTCTGTGTTTGTCTCCCTCTGTGTGTCTGTGTGTGTTTGTCTCCCTCTGTGTGTCTGTGTGTGTTTGTCTGTTTTTCTCTGTGTCTCTCCCTGTTTGTCCTTGTGTGTCCCTTCGTGTCCCTTCTTGTCCCTGTGTGTGTGTCTCTGTGTGTGTGTCTGTCTCTCTGTGTCTCTGTGCGTGTCCCTGTGCATGTCCCTGCGTGTCCCTGCTTGTCCCTGCGTGTCCCTGCATGCCCCTTCTTGTCCCTGCGTGTTCTTGGGTGTCCCTGCGTGTCCCTGTTTGTCCCTGGGTGTGTCTGTGCATGTCCCTGCGTGTCTCTATGCATGTCTCTGTGCGTGTCCCTGCTTGTGCCTACGAGTCCCTGCGTGTCCCTGCTTGTCCCTGCGTGTCCCTGGGTGTCCCTGTGTGTCTCTCTGCGTGTCCCTGCTTGTCCCTGCGTATCCCTGCTTGTCCCTTCGCATGCGTGTCTGGGCGTGTGTCTCTGAGCGTGGGTCTCTCTCTGCGTGTCTCTGTGTGTGGTATCTCTGTGAGTGTGTATGTGTCTCTGTGTCTCTGTGTTTGGATGTCTCTGTGAGTGTGTGTGTCTGTGTGTGTCTCTGTGTGTGCCTGTGTCTCTGTGAATGTGTGTGTCTCTCTGTGTGAATGTGTCTCTGTGAGCGTGCGTGTCTCTGTGTGTGTCTCTCCATGTCTCTCTCCGTGTCTCTCTCTCTGTCTCTGTGTGTCTCTCTCTGTGTCTCTGTGTGTGTGTCTCTGTGAGTGTGTGTTTCTCTCTGTGTCTCTCTGTGTGTGTCTCTGTGAGTGTGTCTCTGTGTGTGTGTCTTTGTGTCTCTGTGAGCATGTGTGTATGTCTCTGTGTGTGTGCCTCTGTGTGTGTCTCTGTGTCTCTCTGTGTGTGTCTCGGTGTCTCTGTGTGTGTCTCTCTCTGTGTCTCTGTGTGTCTCACTGTGTCTCTGTGCATGTCTCTAAGCGTGTGTGTCTCTGTGTGCATCTGTGTGTGTGTCTCAGTGTGAATCTCTAATTGTGTATGTGTCTCTGTGTGTCTCTGTGTCTCTTTTTCTCTGTGAGTGTGTCTGTGTGTGTGTTTCTGTGTACATCTCTAAGTGTGTATATGTCTGTGTCTCTCTGTGTCTCTGTCTCTCTGTAAGTGTGTCTGTGTGTGTGTCTCTGTGTCTGTGTCTCTGGGTGTTTGTGTCTCTGTGTGTGTCTATGTGTTTGTCACTCTGTCTCTGTTTCTGTGGGTCTCCCTGTGTGTGTCTCCCTGTGTGTGTCTCTGTGTGTGTGTCTGTGTGTCTGTATGTGTCTCTGTGTGTCTCCGTGTGTGTCTCTGGGTATGTCTCTCTCCCTCTGTGTGTCTCTGTGTGTGTGTCTCTCTCCCTGTGTGTGTTTGTGTGTGTCTCTGTGTGTGTCTCTCTCTCCCTGTGTGTGTCTCTCTGTGTCTGTGTGTGGTTGTGTGTGTGTTTCTTTCTCTGTACGTGTCTGTCTCTGTGTGTGTATGTACGTGTGTTTCTCTGTGTGTCTCTCTCTCCCTTTCTACGTGTGTCTCCCCCCTCCATCTCTCTCTCTCTCTCTCTCTCTCTCTCTCTCTCTGTCTCTCTCTCTGTCTCTCTGTCTCTGTCTCTCTCTCTCTCTCTCTCTCTCTCTCTCTCTCTCTCCCTCATCCCCCTCGGTGTTTGTGCCTCTCTCCCTCTCTCCGTGTGTCTCTTTCTCCCTCTCTGCGTGTCTCTCTCTCCTCTCCCTCTTTTCGTGTTTGTGTCTCTCTCTTCCTCTCTAGGTGTGTGTGTGTGTGTGTGTGTGTGTGTGTGTGTATCTCTCCCCGCCGTGTGTATCTGTCTTTCCCTCTCTCCGTGTGTGTGTCTCTCTCTCCCTCTCCGTGTATCTCTTTTGCCCTCTCTGCGTGTCTCTCTCTTCCTCTCTAGGTGTGTGTGTGTGTGTGTGTGTGTGTGTGTGTGTGTGTGTATCTCTCCCCGTCGTGTGTGTCTCTCTTTCCCTCTTTCCGTGTGTGTCTCTCTCTCCCTTTCTCTGTGTGTTTGTGCCTCTCTCCCTCTCTGTGTGCGTGTCTCTCTCTCTCCCTCTGTGCGTGTGTATGTCTCTCTCTCTCCCTCTCTGCGTGTATCTCTCCCTCTCTTTGTGTGTGTCTTTCCCTCTGTGCATGTGTGTGGGTGTATGTAAGTCTCTGTCTCCCTCTTTGTGTATGTGTTTTTGCCTCTCTCTCCCTCTGTGTGTGTATGTGTCTCTCTCCCTCTCTGTGTGTATCTCTCCCTCTCTTTGTGTGTGTGTGTGGGTGTATGTGTGTCTCTCTCTCCCTCTTTGTGTATGTGTTTTTGCCTCTCTCTCCCTCTCTGCGTCTCTCCCTCTCTCTCTCCCTCCCTCCCTCTCTCCCTCCCTCTCTCCTCCCTCTCCTTTTGTCTCTCTCTTTCCCTCGGCGCGCGCGTCTCTCTCTCTCCCTCTGCGTGTGTGGGTGTGTGTGTCTCTCTCTCCCTCTGTGTGTGTGGGTGTGTGTGTCTCTCCCTCTGCGTGTGTGTCTCCCTCTCCCTCTGTGGGTGTCTCTGTCTCTCCTTCTCTGCGTATGTATGTCTTTCTCTCCTTCAGTGCGCACATCTCTCCCTCTCTGCATGTATCTCCCTCCCTGTGCTCGGTGTGTGTCTCTCCCTCTCTTCGTATGTGTCTCCCTCTGTGTGTCTCCCTCCCTCTGTGTGTCTCTCTCCCTCTGTGTGTGTCTCTCTTCTTCTCTGTGTGTGTCTCTGTGTGTCTTTGTGTCTGTCTCTGTCTGTGTGTGTCTCTGTGTCTGTGTGTGTATCTCTCTGTGTGCATCTCTGTGTGTGTCTCTGTGTGTGTATGTCTCTCGTTCTCAGTGTGTGTCTCTCTCTGTGTCTCTGTGTGTTTGTGTTTGTGTCTCTCCTCTGTGGGTGCATGTCTGTGTGTGTGTGTGTGTGTGTGTGTCTGTGTGTGCATCTCTCCCTCTGCGTGTCTCTCTCTCCTTCTCTGCGTTTCTCTCTCTCCCTCTGTGTGTGTGTACGTGTCTCTCTCTTCCCCTCTGTGCGTGTGTGTCTCTCTCCCACTGTGCGTGTGTCTCTCTCCCTCTGTGCGTGTGTACGCCTCTCTCTCCCTCTCTGCGTGTCTCTCTCTCCCTCTGTGCGTCTCTCTCTCCCTCTGTGCGTGTGTGTGCGCCTTTTTCTCTCTTTGTGCGTGTCTCTCCCTCTGTGTGTGTATGTGTGTGTCTCTCCCTCTTTGCATGTGTCTGTCTCTCCCTCACTGTGTGTGTGTGTCTCTCTCCCCTCTGTGCATGTGTCTCTCTCTCCCTCTCTGTGTGTGTGTCTCCCTCCCTCTGTGTTTGTGTGTCTCTGTGTGTCTGTGTGTGTATTTGTGTGTCTGTGTCTGTCTCTGTGTCTCTCTCTGTGTATGACTGTGTGTTTCTCTGTGTTTCTGTGTGTCTCTGCGTTTGTGTTTCTCTCCCTCTCTTCGTGTGTGTGTCTATCCCTCAGCGTGTGACTCTTTCCCTTTGACGGTGTCTCTCTCCCTCTCTGTGTCACTCTTCCTCTGTGTGTGTGTGTCTTTGTGTCTGTGTCTCTGTGTGTGTGTGTGCCTCTCTATGTGTGTGTCTCTCTTTCTGTGTGTTTGTCTCTCTGTCTCAGTGTCTCTGTGTGTGTCTCTCTCCGTGTCTGTGTCTCTTGTGTGTGTCTTTGTGTGTATGTCTCCCTCTCTCTGTCTCTCTCTCCCTCTCTCTGTGTCTCTCTCTCCCTCTCTGCTTGTGTGTCTCTCTCCCTTTGAGTGTGTCTCCCTCTCTCTGTGTGTGTCTCTCTCCCTCTGTGTGTGTCTCCCTCCCTGTGTGTCTCTCTTCCTCTCTGTGTGTCTCTTTTTCTCTGTGTGTCTCTCTGCGTCTGTCTTTGTGTCTCTGTGTGTTTCTCTATGTTTGTCTCTCTCCCTCTGTGTGTGTCTCTCTCCCTCTGTGTCTCTCTCTTGCTGTGTGTCTCTTTCCTCCTGTGTGTGACTCTCTATCTCTGTGTGTCTCTCTCTCCCTCTGTGTGTATCTGTGTGTGTATCTCTCTCTCCCTCTGTGTGTGTCTCTCTCTCCCTCTCTATGTGTGTCTGTGTGTTTCTCTGTGTCTCTCTGTCTCTGTGCGTGTTTCTCAGTGTGTGTCCATCTGTCTCTCTGTGTGTCCCTCTGTCACTGTGTGTGTCCCTCTCTGTCTCTGTGTGTCTCTCTGTGTGTGTCTCTCTGCCTCTGTGTGTATCTCTGCCTCTGTGTGTATCTCTCTATGTCTCTGTGTGTGTCTTTCTCTGTCTCTGTGTGTCTCTCTGTCTCTGTATCTGTCTCTGTGTCTCTGTGTGTATATCTCTGTCTGTGTCTCTCTTTATCTGTGTGTGTCTCTGTGTGTGCATCTCTCCCTCTGTGTCTCCCTCTTTTTGTGAGTGTCTCTCTCCCTCTCTGTGTGTGTCTCTTCCTCCATGTGTTTGTGTCTCTCTCTCCCTCTCTCTTCCTCTCTCTCTCTCTGTCTCTCTCTGTGAGTGTGGGTGTTTTTGTGGGTGTCTTTCCCTTTGTGTATGTGTCTCTCTCTCCCTCTGTGTGTGTGTCTCTCTCCCTCTTTGTGTATGTGTCTCTCTTCCTCTGTGTGTGTGTCTGTGTGTGGGTGTGTCTCCTTCTCTGCGTGTGTGTATGTCTCTCTCCCTCTGTGTATGTGTGTCTGTCTCTCTCACTCTTTGTGTGTGTGTCTCTGTATATCTCTCTGTCTATGTTGGTGTTTGTCTCTCTGTCTCTCTCTGTCTCTGTGTGTCTCTCTGTCTCTGTGTGTGCATGCCTCTCTGTCTCTGTGTGTGCGTGCCTCTCTGTCTCTCTGTGTGTGTCTCTATCTCTCTGTGTGTTTCTCTGTCTCTTTATGTGTTTGTGAGCCTGTGTCTCTCTGTGTGTCTGTCTCTCTGTCTCTGTGTGTTTTTGTGACTGTGTGTCTCTCTACGTCTTTGTGTGTGTCTCTATCCCTCTCTGTGTGTCTCCGTGTGCCTCTCTCCCTTTCTGTGTGTCTGTGTGTGTATGAGTCTGTGTCTCTCTGTGTGTGTCTGTGTGTCTCTTTCTCCCTCTTTGTGTGTGTGTCTCTCTTCCTCTGTGTGTGTCTCTCTCCCTCTGTGTGTGTGTCTGTGTATGGGTGTGTCTCCTTCTCTGCGTGTGTGTATGTCTCTCTTCCTCTGTGTATGTGTGTGTCTCTGTTTCTGTGCGTGTCTCTCTATGTCTTTGTGTCTCTATCCCTCTCTGTGTGTCTCTATGTACCTCTCTTCCTTTCTGTGTGTGTCTCTCTCCCTCTTTGTGTGTGTCTCTCTTCCTCTTTGTGTGTGTGTCTCCCTCCCTCCCTGTATGTGTCTCTCTCCCTCTGTGTCTGTGTCTCTCTCCCTCTGGGTGTGTGTGTCTTTCCCTCTGTGTGTGTCTATGTGTGGAAGTGTCTCTCTCCTTCTCTGCATGTGTGTATGTCTCTCTTCCTCTGTGTATGTGTGTCTGTCTCTTTCACTCTTTGTGTGTGTGTCTCTGTATATCTCTCTATCTGTGTGTGTCTCTGTCTCTGTGTGTGTGTCTATCTCTCTGTGTGTCTCTATCTCTCTGTGTGTGTCTCTCTGTCTCTGTGGGTGTTTGTGTGTCCCTCTCTCTCTGTGTGTGTCTCTGTGTCTCTGTGTGTGTGTGTGTTTACGTGTCTGTGTGTGTATGTCTCTGTCTCTGTGTCTGTCTCTGTTTGTGTCTCTATCTCTCTCTATGTGTCTCTGTGTGTCTCTCTCTCTTTCTGTGTGTCTTTGTGTGTGTATGTGTCTGTGTCTCTGTTCGTCTGTGTGTGTGTGTCTCTCTCACTCTTTCTGTCTGCCTCTCCCTCTTTGTGTGTGTCTCTCTCCTTCTATGTCTGTGTCTCTCTCCCTCCCTGTGTGTGTCTCTCTCTCCCTCTGTGTGTGTCTGTGTGTGGGTGTGTCTCTCTCCTTCTCTACGTGTGTGTATGTTTCTCTCCCTCTGTGTATGTGTGTCTGTCTCTCTCACTCTTTGTGTGTGTGTCTCTGTATATCTCTCTGTCTCCATTGGTGCGTGTCTCTCTGTCTCTGTGTGTGTCTGTCTCTCTGTGTGTGTCTCTATCTCTCTGTGTATGTCTCTCTTTCTTTGTGGGTGTTTGTGTGTCCCTCTCTCTCTCTCTGTGTCTCTCTCTGTTTCTCTTTGTGCGTTTATGTGTCTCTGTGTGTGTGTCTCTGTCTCTGTCTGTGTCTCTGTACGTCTTTGTGTGTGTGTCTATCCTTCTCTGTGTGTCTCTGTGTGCCTCTCTCCCTTTCTGTGTGTCTTTGTGTGCGTATGTGTCTGTGTCTCTCTGTGTGTGTCTGTGTGTGTCTCTCTCCCTCTGTGTGTATATCTCTATCCCTCTGTGTGTGTCTCTCTCTCCCTCTCTGTATGTGTATCTCTCTCCCTCTTTGTGTGTGTGTGTCTCTCTCTTTGTGTTTGTGTCTGTCTTCCTCCTTTTATGTGTCTCTCTCCCTATTTGTGTGTATGTCTCTCTCCCTATGTGTGTGTGTCTCTCTGTCTCTGTCTCTCTGTGTGTGTCTGTCTCTGTGTGTGTTTGTGAGTCCGTGTCTCTCTCTGTATGTGTGTCTCTGTGTTTCTCTCTGTCACTCTGTGTATGTTTATGTGTCTGTGTGTGTGTCTCTGTCTCTGTGTGTGTCTATGTCTTTGTGTGTGTCTCTATTCCTCTCTGTGTGTGTCTGTGTGCCTCTTTCCCTTTCTGTGTGTCTTTGTGTGTGTATATGTCTGTGCCTCTCTGTGTGTGTCTTTGTGTGTGTGTCTCTGTGTGTCTCTCTCCCTCTTTGTGTGTGTGTCTCTCTCCCTCTTTGCATGTGTGTCTTTTCCTCTTTGTGTGTGTGTCTCTCTCCCGCTCTGTGTGTGTCTCTCCCTCTTTGTGTGTATCTGTGTATCTCTCTCCCTCTGTGTGTGTGTCTGTGTGTGGGTGGGTCTCTCGCCTTCTCTGGGTGTGTGTATGTCTCTCTCCCTCTGTGTATGTGTGTCTGTCTCTCTGACTCTTTGTGTGTGTGTCTCTCTGTGTGTCTCTGTGTGTATCTTTCTGTCTCTGTTGGTGTGTGTCTGTCTGCCTCTGTGTGTGCCTCTATGTTTTTCTTTATCCCTCTCTGTCTCTCTCTGTCTCTGTGTGTATCTCTATCTCTCTGTGTGTGTCTCTCTGTCTCTGTGTGTTTGTGAATGTTTCTCTGTGTGTTGTCTCTCTGTCTCTGTGTGTGTTTATGTGTCTGTGTGTGTGTCTCTGTCTGTGTGTGTGTCTCTGTACGTCTTTGTGTGTGTCTCTATCCCTCTCTGTGTATCTCTGAGTGCCTCTCTCCCTTTCTGTGTGTCTTTGTGTGTATATATGTCTATGTCTGTGTGTGTGTCTGTGTGTGTCTCTCTTCCTCTTTGTGTGTGTCTCTCTCTCCCTCCCTGTGTGTCTCTCTCCCTCTGTATGTGTCTCTCTCCCTCTTTGTGTCTGTGTCTCTCTCCCTCTCTTTGTGTGTGCCTCTATGTGCTTCTCTGTCTCTCTGTGTCTCTCTCTCCCTGCGTGTGTGTCTCTCTCTGTGTCTCTCTACGTGTGTGTCTATCTCTGTGTGTGTCTCTTTCTCTCTGTGTATGTGTGTCTCTCTCTCTGTCTGTGTGTGTGTGTATCTCTGTCCCTGTGTGTCTCTCTGTCTCTGTGTGTTTTTGTAAGTCTGTGTGTGTCTGTGTCTCTGTGTGTGTGTGTTTATGTGTCTGTGTATGTCTCTCTGTCTCTCTGTGTGTATCTCTCTCTGTCTCTGTGTATGTGTACCTCTGTCTCTGTATGTCTCTCACCATCTCTGTGTGTCTGTATCTCTGCCTCTCTGTCTCTGTATGTGTCTCTCTCTGTGTTTGTGTGTCTCTCTCTGTGTATCTCTGTCTCTGTGTGTGTCTCTTTGTCTCTGTATGTGTCTCTGTCTCTCTGTGTCTGTCTCTGTGTGTCTCTGTCTCTGTGTCTCTGTATCTCTCTGTGTCTCTGTGTGTGTTTGTGTCTCTCTCTGTCTGTCTGGGTGTGTGTGTGTGTCTCTGTCTCTGTGTGTGACTCTTTGTGTGTGTGTGTGTCTCTGTGTATGTGTCTGTCTCTGTGTGTGTTTCTCTCTATCTCTGTTTGTGTGAGTGTGTATGACTCTCTCTGCCTCTGTTTGTGTCTCTGTGTTTTGTCTCTGTTTCTGTGTTGTGTCTCTCTGCCTCTGTGTGTCTCTCTGCCTCTGTGTGTGTGTCTCTCTCTGCCTCTGTGTGTATCTGTGTGTCTCTTTCTCTGTGTGTCTTTGTGTGTGTTTCTGTGTGCGTGTGTCTGCATGAGTGGATCTCTGAGTGTCCGTGTGTGTCTCTGTGTGTGTGCCTGTCTCTGCGTGCTTGTCTGTGTGTGTGCATGTCTCTGTGTGCATGCCTTTGTGTGTGTGCATGCGTGCCTCTGTGTGTGTGTGCCTCTCTCCCTCTCGTGTGTCGCTGTGTGTGTGTACGTGTCTTTGTGGGTGTCTGTGTCTCTGTGTGTGTATCTATGTGTATCTGTGTGTCTGTCTCAAACATTCTATGTTCATTATCAATAATAATCATATAAATGACAGTCTTTATCAAAGAAGGATCTTCATCAAATTACTTTGATTTCCAGGTCTTTTGTATTAACTTGTCTGATGATATTTTAGCTAGTCAAAAACTTTTCGGGAGTTTTCCCCATTTTCGTTTTTGTAGTGGAAGATGTAAATTTTTTTTAAGCCGTCAAAGATGTAATAGAGAGTAAATTGAAATAAATGATAGATCTTATCCAAAAATTGTAAATTCTCCTTTCTTTACCTAGAATTGGAAAATATTTTTGCCTAATAAGAAAATATTTGTAAAAAAATCCTTGAAATTGATGACATTTTGCATTTTGAAGGCCCATCCCACAGCAGATGATGTAGGTCCTCTGAGCCCTCACAGCTATATCATAGGGAAATTGGAGGACACTCCAGTCCCGACCTTTGCTCTTCTATCTTGGATCATATATCCCTTCTGCTGAAGGCTCTCCTCTGTCTCTCATTATCTCTTCCATGACTTCTCCCAGATCCGATACTGACTTTTCTAAAATCCTACTTCTTCAGAAACTTTCCTTCATCAGCCACTGAATATTCCCGCCCCCCTCTTCTAGTCAGTCAGTCAGTCAGGGAAGTTGTACTTTCCCAAGCTTCAAAGGTTTTGTGCAGCTGTTTGCAGAAATACTCCTAGAGACCTGTAAATTTTCAGCTCTTTCAAGGTTTTATGATTAAAGGAGAGGTGCTTATTCCTGTCCTGATCTGTGAGTGACCTCAAGTACTCATATCTGCCTTGGAACTATGAGGAGGGTTCCCTCTTCACCACTGCTACAAGCTCCACCACTCCAGCACTCCTCATCCCGTGGCTCCCACCCAAGACTGCAATTCAGATCCAAGCAGGGAAGCAAGAGAATCCTGCCTTGGCACTGGCAAAGATATCCCTTCATCACCCCTTAGATTAGTTGCTTGATCCCCCCACAATCTGTGGGCCTAGAGCTCCAAAAACAGCTATCATTGCTGCTGCAACAGAAGAGGGCTCCATGCCCCACCTCCCCCTGCCCTCTACTTCCCCTGGGCTGGAGCCAGACCATACTACTCTCTCACACAGGTCCAACAGACTTTTTCATTGACCTTCCTTGTTGTCCTCAGCATTTTTTGGGGTTGAGAAATCTAGAAACTGCCACAGCTGCCAGTGATTCAGTTTCTGAGGCCTGCTCAGATCCTGTCTGTGCTGGTGCAGTGCATGCTGGACTGTGCTCTACTCCCAGCCCAGTGGGATAGATGCTTCCTGTCGACCTTCCAAATTTTCTTGGGCTGGAGATTTGCTTCAATCCATCGTTTTGTGAGTTCTGCAGTTCCAGAATTTGTTTAAAGTAATTTTTATAGGTATTTGGAGGAGTTTGAGGGACAGCTCAAGGAAGTCCCTGCTTTTATTCCATGGCCATCTTGGTTCTGCCTCTGTACCCTCATGCAGCTTAGGATTCTAACTTATATATTTCCATCAAGCTCAGAGATTCTAGCTTCCAAAGTTGAATACCTGTTCAGGAATTCTGGCTTCCCAGTCCATTCCCAATTTTTCCATTCTAAGGTGGAGTTTACTTCCATGGTGGGAAATTCCAGCTTCTGAGCTCTACACTACCACTAACTTGTCCCATATCAATCTTATGTGGAAGTGGAGACATTCAGTTATGTTAAGGACCTTCATGTATAGGAGATGCTTATATCTAAAGGAGCACCTTCTACACATCTGGTTGTTGCCTTACCTGTACACAGATTTCCAAACAGAAGTTTCTTCTTATATATCCTTATGATGTGACATATTTTAATGCCCCAATGTACAGAATATTCATTTTCACAAATAGTACTATCAACAGCAATCTTTCTTAATGAATCAATTGCAGAAGATTGTATTGGTTTTCATGTGCAGGTTTTTTTGTGTGACCATAAAATTTGTAGTATTTTCACCATACCCTTAAAACTCTATGGTTAAGTATGTCAGATTTTTTTCTTTTTTGTACCTCCAATGCATCCTAAAGATAAAATTTGAATTTAACTTTGATCTCATAAGAACAATTTACCTTCTTGTTTGTTTTCCTAGTTAAATAGTTTTTTTAATGGAAAAAGTGAGCTGAGGAGGGGGTCACTAGATTCACCAGAGAGTAACAATACCATTCAGATTATGAGTGATGAGAGAGATCAACACAGAGCTCTGGGATCTCAGCCTCTTCCTGGACTATGAGGGTTGACCTGGAGTGTTAGGGCATACCCAGGCGGAAGACCTTGACTTAAGTTCGTAGACATGGTTAGAGACAGAGAGACGCTCTGGCTGCAACTCCTGACTTTCCATTTAGAGTATACTTGCCTTGAGCAGGTTGAGTTAGCTGTGATCCATTTAATGCATTCCTCTTGGGCAGCCTGAACATTTTCCTTCTTTCTACCCCAGGTCTTGAGGGCACATGCCTGCAGGGCTTGGCCGTAAGAAAAGGTCAGGGCCCATGGCTTATGCAAGGGACAGCTATTGATGATATCAAGGCATCCTCTTTACTCTTGACCTCCAGAGAGGAAGGTGATGCCAGTGACTGCAGGAGGTGCAGTTTGGCGAAGGACAGTTACAGTTGCCATTGTGATCTGCTTGTGAATATTTTTGGGTACAGGCATGGCCAGGGGTGACCATGTAAGGCTTCAGCAAGGTCCCTTCCAAATAGACATAATGGTCACTCAGAACTTGTAGATAGCAACCAGGACATTCTCAGTGACATAGTGACAGCACTTCAGATCATGTTCTCCATCAGGGAGGATCTCCGCCTCCAGGATGGGGACAATGCCATTCTGCTCGTAAATGTTAGTGTATCAGGCCAGCACATTGGTATTTTCCATGATGGCAAGTGGGAAAGAGATTTTATCTCCAAACTTCAGTACACAATGCCACTTGGCAAAGTCAGCTCCATCCTTCTGATGATGGGCACAGCATTCACTCAGCCCATCCAGACCTTGGGTGATAGTCTTGTCATTGGTCCCTGCCAGGGGCACTACATCTTGTCCACCTTGATGCTCACAATACCACTCTTACCCATTATGACTATGAGGAAGGGGCAACCAACATTGGCTTTCTGGTAGAGTGTCTCATGGGAAAGGATAATACCTCCAATACAGGAGTTCACTTGATCATCTGCTGTCAGAAGTGACTGCCTATGGAGGTGTAGATTTTCCTCTCTGTTTTCAGTTCCAGTGGACTACAGCCACTTTGCAATGCTACTGTGGACTGAACTGCAGCCAAGATTTCCTTGCCTGGAGCAACAATTTGGTGAACTATATCAGTTCTTTCTTTTGCTCTGGTATCAATTCTGGGTATTGGCAAGGCATGTTTTCCTTGACTGTGCTTTCTAGTTTCTGGCAGAAAGCAGACCGCTTATGGTCAAGAACGGAGCTTCTACCTGGTACCTTCTTGTTTTTAAATTAACTACTGTAGGTCAATATTTGGGTCAAATAGCAATCTATATCTATATCTATATCTATCTATCTATCTATATCTATCTATCTATCTATCTATCTATATATATATATATATATATATATATATATATATATATATATATATATATATATATATATGAGAATGAATCCTTCCTATCATTCATATTCTCAGAAATTACCTACCAATTAAACAGTATGGTTTTCAGGACATTCCAAGATCTGCCTTTTGGGGTCTCAGGGCACTTGGTTTTCTGATATCCCTTCCTCACAGTGCTTTCCTACCGTTTTTGTTCTCTTCACCATAGCTATAAAGTCCCTTGTTTTGGACAACTTTCCATTCTCAGATCTTGAACATCTCCCAATCTCCAACTTGTAGTCAAGGAATGTTCCCCTTCATAAAAGAATTTGTTCTGTAAAAGTTAGACTCAGTCAAAAGGCTGTATCCAAGGACCTAGAGGCCATATGTAACCTAAAGGCCACAGTCTCCCCATCCGTCAGTCTGTCTGAGCAATGACATTATAGACTTGGGAGCCTAGTCAAGCTCAGGATTCTGGATTCAAAGTTTCCATCATGCCCAAATAGTCTGGCTTCCAGGGGCCCTCCATGATCTGACATGATTCTGGATAAACTTTCCACTTTGCATTGGTACATTAAGAGATAGGATTCAATTTCTAGTTTTAGATTGGGGGGGGTGGCTAGGCTGGCCCACAAATTGACAGAAATCCCATTAAATTCTTTGAAAAGTTTGGTTGAAAAAAGAACAACTTTTTGCTTTGGTTTTAGTTTATTTTTTCTTATCCATCACCAATGGTCAGTAAAAGTTACATTGGAATGAGTGATCACCCCAGCAATCAGCATTGAATGGAAACTGACAACCCAGATATTCTGTGCTCTATAGACGTTTCAAGACGTGACATTTTTGGTTCCAAAGATGCACCATCCTCTGATGTATAAATTTCATTTTTAAGTTTTTAATGGATTTTTATTATACTGTATGTAGTAACTTGAGATACTCTGACCTGGAAACATTAGTTCTGTCTCTTGTAAGGCTTTGGGAATTAACACCTAAGGTTTGTTGTTTTTTCTAAAATACTCTATATTCATTATCAATAATAATCACATCAGTTACATTCTTTATCAAAGAAGGATCTTCATCAAATTGTATTTATTTTGTGGTGCTTACGTATTACTTTGTCTGAGGCTTTGTTAACTAGCCAAAAACCTAAAAGAGCTTGTACCAGACCTTAGTATGCTATACATTATTTACCTAGAAGTGGAAGGGTTTTTTGCCCACTAGGAATACATTTAAAGTAGTCCTTGAAATTGATGACATTTTACATTCAAAGACCCTTTCCATAGCATATCATTCTAAGTTCTCAGAGCCCTCAGAACTATGGCATATGGAAAAATTTGAGGACATGCCAGTTCTGACTGTGATGTTCCCTCCTGGATCAGATATTCCTTCATCTAGAGACTCTCCTCAATCTCTCCAAGGTTCTTCCCAATAGGACAAATTGTCTTTTCTAAAATCCCATTTCTTCAGACAATTTTCCTCTCCTGCCTCTGAATATTTCCCACTTTCTCTCTTCTAATCCTTCTCCATACTTATATTCCTGCTTCTTTAACCTCACCCAACTCCATATTCTAGGACTGTATATTTTCCAGTTATATTCAGGATATATTCAGGACTGTATATGAACAGCAACTCAGGTATTTCAGGCTGCAAGTTGAAGACCAGTTCAAGAATTCTGGCTTCCCCATCCATTCCTAAATATTCCATTCATGGGGACTTACTGCCATGCTTGGAAATTCTGCATTTTAAACTCTAACCTTAGACCAGGTTGCCTGTTCTAATGGAACCTGGAAGTCAAGATATTGAGTTTTCTAAAGACTTTTACAGATATGAGATTCTCATGTCTAAAGGAGCACCCCCTGAGATCTTTCAGGTTTACTTGGGCTTTCTCAGCTTCACTTTATTTTTTTCTTTTAACAACACACTTGAGTCTTAGATACTGATTTCTAAACATACGTTGTCTCCCGTTATGTCTTCATTTTATAAATATGATTTTAATTATAAAAATTTTTATTTTATTTATAAGTCTTTATAACACCATTTTAAACCCAAGAATACGCAACATCCATTATCACTGCAACTGCAAATAGCTATCTTTATCAATGAAGGAGTTGCAGAGATTGCAGTGGTTTTAGTGTACAGATATTTATTGTTTGTGAAGTGTTTTTGAGTGGCAATATAATAGATATTGTTTTCATCATACTTTTAAGACTCTATGGTTTTTTAATTTTTTTAATTTTTGCATCACCAATGTACACTAAAATTTAAGTTGGAATTTATGTTTGATCATATAAGAAAAAATCTACCTTCACTTTGTGTAAATTATTTATAACAAATGTTCAGTTTATGATAATACATCCTTGCCATTTTTGACATTTTGCATTCTAAGGCCCATTTAGAGTTAGTAATTTCTGTCCTCAAAGATCACACAGGAATCAAACATGTTGATTTTCTACACATTCTAAGATCTGTCCTTTGGAATCACAAGGCCCTTAATGCTAAGATATCTCTTTATCAGAGTGCTAATTCTCTTCTACTTCCTTCCTTCTCAAACTATTCCTACACCAAGCTATAAGCTAAACTCCTCTATTTCTTAAAATTTCCACTCTTAAACCCTGAATCATTCCTCTCAACACTGACATTAAAAATTTCACAGACAAATCAAGCTCATGATTCTGGATTCAAAGTATTCCTCAAGCCCGCAGTCTGGGTTCCAGTGCCATCCATGATCACATATTTTGGCTTCACTTTCCAGTCCCTATTGGTACATGCAAAAGGAGAATGTAACTCCTACCTCAGTTATTCTATGTCTCTGCTCACAAGCACTTTCAACTTTCCCCCTTGAAAGTTACTCGATGCCTAAACCTTTAGTGTTCTAGGGACCATCGAAGACATGACATTTTTGGGTGTAAAGCCATATCTAGATAATTTGTGTCGTTATAACTTTTTATTTTATTCATTTTATTTTTATTATGATGTATATGGTCTTACTGATATAATAACCTGGAAATAGAAGTTTTATTTCTTAAGAGTTCTCTACAATAAACATCTTTTCATCTGTCCAAAATTCATTTTTATTAATAGTAATAGAAACAAGAGTCTTTACTAAGGAAGGAAATACATGCCCCTTTCTTTGTTTTGGTATGTATGTGTTGTGGTTTAGAGGTATTTTTTGCTATCCAAAAAATAAAAGGTCATCCCACCAAACCATTTTGATAAGAGGGGGTTTTATTTTTTTAGTTTTATTATTTTTCCTATAAAATCACTGGTGCCTAATAAAAATTATCCTGGGATTAATGAGTGATCTCATATTAAAAAATCTACCTTCCTTTTAATTTTAAAAACTAGCTTAAAAGGGTTAATCATCAAGCCCACACAGTATATACAAGAAAATAAGTTGTGAGTTGTGAGATTTTGCACTCTGATGCCTCTTCCCTAGCAGATGATTTCTGTTCTATAGCATACAGAGTTTTGGAGTTCATTGCAAGCCTTGACCTTTACTACCCTAAGGGCTCTCTTTACTCTAAGATGTCCTCTTTTATAAGCACTGCTAGCTGTCTCATTTTCATCTCCATGACAACTGCCAGGCCTGGCACTCTGTGTGTACAAATCCTCCTTTTGCAGAAAATGCCTATTCCCAGACGCCATATCTTTCTCTCTTTTCTAGATGCTCACAATTCTGGTCTTGCAGATTCCACGGTCTCATCCAGCTGATGATCCTGAATTTCAAATTTCCTTCAAACTTGTGCACTTGATGTATCATGAGCAATCCCACATGTCATAGTCTCTCTCCACTTTTCATCTATACATTCAGAGTCAGGACTTCTACCCTAGCTAGGAAATTCTGTTTTCTAAGCAACAGAACCCCTCAAACATATATTCTGGAAAGATCTCAGAAGTCCTGATATTCAATGTTCCAAGGGGCTACCAAGAACTGATGTTTTGGAATATAAGGCTATGATCCTATGATTCATAAGGATTGTTTCATTTTATTTTTATTGGATAATTATTACAATGTACATTAAATTTATCACATAATTTAAAAAAACTAACGAGTATCTCTTTTAAATTCTTAGCATGCAACACAATATTTATCTTGATCTGGAAAACATTTTTCCCCACTTAGAATATACTTAAAGCTATC
>CM053775.1:40079563-40132592 GCA_028658325.1 Potorous gilbertii | reverse complement strand
GAAGAGATATGCTTACCATCAGGTAAAGACATAGGAGTCAAGGCCTCTGTGTCCCAAATATCTGAAATAGATACCCCATGGGCTCAGGCCATGGAGGAGCTCAAAAAGGATTTTGAAAATCAAGTCACACAGGTGGAGGAAAAAAATTATATCCCTTATAACTCCTTGGTAAGGAACAACTAGCTTTCTGAGGGTTGGGATACTCTATATTCATTATTATTAAAAGTAATATCAACATCAGATTTAAGCAAAGCCAGAATTGCATTTGCATTGGTGTGCAGGTGTTTTTATTTATTTTTTTAGATAGCCAAAACATAGACAGTATATTCACTAAACCTTTTCAGCTGTAATTGAAGATTTGCTATTATTGTTGTTATTTAACATCACTGCTGGGCTAATATATCATCATTTGAATAAATAATTAATCTTATATGAAAAATATACTTTTCTGTCATTTTTCAAATCAACTAGAACTGGCCAATATTTTTGCCCACTAAGAAGATATGCATGAAAAGAAATCCTTGCCATTAATGAAATTTTCCAATCTCAGGCTCCTTCCTAAGTGGATGATTCATAGTATCAGAGCCTTCTCAGCTAACACATATGGTCGTTTTTAGAACACTTTGCATTCTGACCTATTTGTCTTCTATGGCTTCTCCTATAAGTACTGTTCATTTTAAATCCTCTGTACTGAACTGTTTTATTTGCTAAAAAGTCTTTATATTATTATCTTTAATAGCAAAAATAACAGCAATCTTCCCCACAGAAGAAACTGCATGGATTTGCATTTTAACCAAGGGAAGGTTTTTAGTTATAGGGAGATTATTTTGATAGCCAAACAAAAAAAAAAATTACTTTCACCATTCCCTTTGGCTGTGTGGGTGAGGATGTGAGATTTTCATGAACATATTACCTCTAGGTTAATCTATCATAAATTAAAATAAATTATTAATCTCAGAGGAAAAGTCTACTTTCTTCTCATTTATTTATTTCTTATTTTTTTTAATTAACTAGAACTGCCGGATATCTTTGGCCACTAAGACCATGTATTTGAATAAATCCTTGCCATTTATGCTATTTTTCATTATAAAGTTTCTACCAGAGCTGATGAGTTATGTTGTCAGAATCCCCCAGCAATCTTACATGGTAGCTTTGAGGACAGCGCATGTTCTGACCTTTCATATTTCAAGGGTTCCCTTTGCTCCTTCTTCTGAGAGCTCACCTCAGTCCCATTCTCTTTTACATACCTACTCTCAGACCTGATGTCCTGTGCACTAAAATCCCACTGTTTCTGGCAATTTCCATTTCTCCCCCTTTTTCTGTTCTAAAATCTTTCCTATTCTAATACTGGAGAATTTTTCCCCCAGTTTTTTTTGGCTAATCCCCCCAAAAAGATATAACCTTGAGGCTTTGGGGGTGAGAATGTGAGAATTTTTTTAAAATTATCCCCATTGTACTAATATACATTAAATTGGAATAAAACATTAATGTCATATCAAAAAAAATCTTCTTTCTTCTTGTTTTATTAAAATACTAGAACTAGCCAATACTTTGGGCAACTAATATATGTGTGTATATATATGAATGAATCTAAGTCTTTGCCATTTATGAGGTCTTTCATTCTAAGGTCCCTTCCAGAGTAGATAATTTATGTTCTCAGGGTCCTCCTAGCTATCACATATGGTGGTTTTGAGAACATTACACATTCTGACTTGTATTTTAAGAGATCTCTTTGTTCTGATTATCTCTCATTTGAAAGGCTCTCCTCCCTCTCTCATTTTCTTCTCCATGGCTAATCCCAAGTCTGATATTCTGTGGGTTAAAATTCCACTGTTCTGACAGTTTCCATACTCAGTCCTTGAATATATCTTACTCTCTCTGTTCTAATCCCTCCCAACACAGACATTCCTTCCAGTTTTTACAATTTATTGTAAATCCTCATTCCACTGAGGATTCTGGATTTGAAACTTTCTTCAAATTCAGATGGTCTAGGTCCTAAGTGCTCTCCCTGGTTTAATATTCTTGCTTAGTTTTCTACTCCAGACTAGAGCATTCACAGGGGTGACTTGCCTTGTAACTAGGAAATTCTGTATTCAAAAATCTCAGCCACCTCCACTTTTCCCCCTTTGAATGATACCTAGAGTGCCAGACATTCAGTGTTCTAAGGACCTTCCAAGATACTAAGTTTTTGGTTCTAACATCATACCCTCCTATGATATCATAAATCATTTTTTTAGCTTTTGGATTACTGTTACAATGCACATGTATGTCTTACTGATAAAATGATTCCAAAACATATGTTCTCCCTTATAAGTCATCTCTAAGTAACACCTTGTTTTTGGGCCCCAAATACATCTATATTGATGATCATTAATAGCAATAACAATAGCAGTCTACCAAAGAAGAAACTGCATGGAATTGCATTTGTTTTGGTGTGCAGGTTTTTGGATTTGTGGTGTTTTTTTAGGCTAGCAAAAATATCAACAGTCCTTTCACCATATCCTTTTGACTCTGTGGTTGAGGATATGAGATTTTTTTAAACCATCTTTACTGGGCCAATATTATTAAATGGGAACAAATTATTAATCTCATACAAAAAAGCTACTTTTTTGTGTTTTTTCAATATTAACTGGCACTTGTCAACCTTTTGACCTACAAAGAATAAATTGCAATCTGTGAGATTTTCCATTCTAGGGCCTCTTCCAGTGCTGATGATTTATGCTCTCAACAGCCCTCCCAGGTATCAAATATGGTGGTTTTCTGAACAGTTCAAGATCTGACCTTTTGTGTTCTAAGGGCTTTCCTCACTATGAGATCTCTTCTGCTAAGTGCTCTCCTAACCATCTCATTGCCTTCTTCATAGCTATTCTCACATCTGACATTCTGTGTGCTAAAATCCCACTGCCTCAGAATATCTCTGATTCTGTTCTAGTCACTCACAATTCTGATATTGTAGCTTCTACAGTCTCATCCATCTCAGGATTCTAGATTAGACATTTCCTTCAAGCTTAGCTATTCTAGGTTCTAAGTGTCTTCTCCCCATCTGGTATTTTGGCTTCACTTTGCACTCACATTCGGGATATTCAGAGGCAGGACTTAACTCTTAGCTATGATATTACATATTCTAAGCTGTTAGTCACCTATAAATTTCCCCCTTGAATGGAAGACCAAACATTCAGTGTTGTAAGGACAATCCAAGATATGTTTTTTATATCTAAAGAAATACTCTCCTGTGATCTGTTTTTTTGATGATCAGATTATCATCACAAGTTTTTGAAACATATATCTCACTTATAAGCCTTCTTTATATAACAACTTGTTTTTGTGGCTAAAATACTCTATATTCCTTATCAGTAAGAGTAATATTAATAGAACTCTTTGCCAAGGAAGGAACTGCATGAGATTCCATTATTCCTGTGTGAAGTTTTTAAAAAATGGTTTTTTTTGGCTGGCCAAAAATTTGACATTACTTTCACCATATTCTTTTGGTTGTGTGGTTGCAGATGTGAGACTTTTTGTTTTTTATTAAGGCCTCAAAACATTAAATTACCATTAATTAGAACCAGCCAGTATTTTAGCATACTAATAATATAGGTGAAAATAAACTCGTGTTACTTAAACTATTTTATATTATAAGGCCCATCCAGAGAAGATGATTTGTGTTCTCAGAGCCCTTCTCAGAGATATGACATATAAAAGTTTTTAGAATACTCCAACAATATCAAACCTTTTGTGTTCTAAGGGGTCTCCTCCCTCTGGTGCCTCTTCTAAGAAGTTTCTTACCTTTCAAATTCTCTTTTGTATAGTTACTCCAAAGTCTAAAGTCCGCTATCTGAAAATTTCCATTCCCCACCTTTGAACATCTCTAGTTCTCTCTGATTTAGTACCTCACAGTTTTGACTTTATAGCTTCTACAGTGTCTTACAGCTCAGGATTCTAGATTTGAAATTTCCTTCAAACTCATGCATTTTAGGCTTGAGGTGTGTTCCCCCACCTGATATTCTGGCTTTGTTTTCTCATTCCAAAATGAAACTTTCAGATGTGAGACTTACCTCAGAATAAGAAATTCTATGTTGTAAGCTTGTGGCCACATCCATGATTCCCCCTTGTGATATTTGTAATATTTTTGATTCTAAGGCCTCTTTTGGAGCAGCACATGATTTATGTTCTCAGACTACCCCGCCCTGCATGTAGAAGTTTTTGGATGCTACAAGTCTGATCTTTTGTATTTTAGGGTTCTCCTTCCTCTGATATCCCTTCTTCAAATTGCCCCACTAACTCTTTCATTCCCTCTGTCATGGCTACTCATAGGTCTAACACTCTCTGTTCTAAAATGCCACTGCTTCTGACAATTTCCTTTCTTAGTCCTTGGACATCTCTCAATTTCTCTATTCTAATCCCTTCCAACTCTTGACATTTCAGCTGCTACAAGTTCATCCAGATTAGGAGTCTGGATTTGAAATTTCCTTAAAGGCCAAACAATCTAAGTTCTAAATCCTCTTCCAGATCTAAAATTCTGGCTTCACTTTCCACTCCCAATTGGAACACTTAAAATTTAGACTTACCACCTAGCTAAGAAATTATATAATATAAGCTCTAACTCACCTTCAACTTTCCCCATGGAATGGTAACTGGAAGCCCAGACATTCAGTGTTCTAAAGACCTTCCAAGACATGATATTTTTGAATCTAAAGAAACTCTATACTGTGATTTACTATTTTTTCTCTAAGTTTTTTTTTAGCATTGGATTATTATGAACTTTCCAGCTATGACACTTTTGATTCTAAGACTACATTATTCTATAATTTTAATTTTATAATTTTTTTACTTTATTATGTTATTATTATTATAAATGTACATGGGTCTTCTGGATGTACTGATTTTTGAAACATATGTTGTGTCCCTTTTAACTCCTCTTTATGAAACGCCTTAATAAGTGGCCAAAATGATTCTCTATTCTTTATTATTTATAGTAATATTAATAGCAGTCTGTTCCAAAGAAGGAAATGCATGGAATTAAATTTCTTTCTGAGTGCCAGTATTTTAGGTTTTGGGGATTTTTATATCAAGCCAAAAATGGTACTTCTACCCTACCTTTCTGGCTACATGATTGAGCATGTGATATTTTTTTGAAAAGCACCACCATTGGTCTAATCCATAACTAACTGTAATAAATTATTAACCTTATAGGAAAAGTCTACTTTCTTCTTAATTTTTAAAAATTAATTAGAATTGGCCAATATTCTGGCTACTAAGATGTAGATTTAAATACATCGTTTTCATTTTTGGTATTTTCCGTTATGAGCTCCTTCCAAGGTTGATGATTTATGATTTATGTTATCAGAACCTTTTTTTAGGACACTTCTAGTTCTAAACTTTTATATTCTAAGGTGTTTCTCTGCTCGAACAGCCCTACATCTGAATGCTATCTGATCTCTCTCATTCTTCCTCCAAGACTACTTCCTGGCCTGGCATTGTGTGCTAAAATCCCTTCTGATCATTTCTATTCTCAGCCTCTGAATTCTCATTTTTTTCTCAGTTCTAAAGTTCTCAATCTGACTGATGTTGAGGTTCAAAGGCCTCCTCCAGTTCTGGGTTCTGGATTTAATATTTCCATTAAATTTAAACACTCTCAATTCCAAGTGTCCTTCATCTTATCTGCCTTCTCTGTGCAATTCCAAGTTTTGACATTCAGAGTCACAACTTCCATCCTATCTAGTAAAGTCTATATTCTGTATTCTCTGCAACCTCCAATATTCTTCCCCAAAAATCATCTTGAAGGCCAGATATGTGTTCTAAGGACACTTCTAAACCAGCAGTTCTAGTTCCTAAAGCCCAAACATCCTCAGATACACAAAGGTTCTATTATACATTCAACTTTTTAAATTTTATTGATTTCAGTACACCTGGCTTCTGTCTTATCATTAAAATGGCTCCAAAGCACGCATCCTCTTCCTTTTAATTCCAAAGATTTAACCCATACTCTCCACCCCATTAAGAGGGATATCAATACCTGTCTTACCTGATGAAGGGACTGCAGGCTATTACAATTTGTTCTTTTCTTACATGGATTGCACTGTTTTAGAGTACTTTTGAGGTTTTGTTGGTACAGAAAAAAATAAACAGTACTTTCACTATACCCTTTTGGTTCTGTGGTTATAGATGTAAGATTTTTAAGCATCAACAGTTGGTTGGGCTATATTAAGTTGGAATAAATTATTAATCTCATGAAAAATCTATATTCTTTTTAAAAAATCACCTAGAACTGGCCAATATTTTGGGCCTCTAAGGATATATATTAAAATAAATCCTATCCATTTATGATATTTTCCATTTTAAGGACCCTGACAAAGCTGAGAATTTATTTGTCAAGAGAATTTCCACCTATCCCCTGCAATGATTTTTAGGACACTCCATCTTCCCACATTTTGGGTTCTAAGAGATCTCTTTGCACTAATATCCTTACTTGTAAATACTCTAGTTACTCTCTCATTCCCTTTCTCATAACTACTCCAAGTCCTGACATTCCATGTGGTGAAATCCCATTGCTTCGCACTATTTCCATTTTCCACTTCTGAGCATCTCCCATCCTGTCTGTGTTTGCAATACAGACATTCCACTTCTGCTGCCTCATCTAGCTCAGGATTCTGGAATTGAAATTTCCTTCCAACTCTGACATTCTACATTTTAAACACCCTCCTGGGTCTAAAATTCTGGCTTCACTTTCTATTAAATTAGAACATTCACAGGCAGGAATTAGCCCTCGCTAGGAAATTCTGAATATTAAGTTCTCAGCACCTTCCAAAAGTCTGCGTTGTAAGGTACCTAGAACTATTACCATAATATTTAGTGTTCCAAGGACCTTCTCAGACCTGATATATTTTGTTTTAAGGCTGAACCCTGCTGGTTGATTGGTTTTTATCCTTCATGCTCAAAGATAACCAAAATGACTTCACTATGTTGGGGTCCAGGTACTGTCTGACTGTGACTGATCAGATCAGTATGAGTTTGGGAAGGTTCTACCACAGATCAGGCACATTTGGAGAGCAAGTGGCTCTCAGTTACTTCAATTCTGCTTTGCTCATAAACCACAGCACTTTTCTGATGTGGGCACACCATGCTGGGCAGTCCTGTACCCATTTCTCCCATATCTAACAATCAAATCCAGAGTTCTTCTGAGAGACCATGAGAGTGTCCTTGTACTACTTCTTCTGACCTTTGTGTGAGCACCTGCTTTGTGTGAGTTCTCTATAAAATAGTCTTTTTTTGGACTTTTAATAAGGGCCAAAGCCTGAACTAATCAATCAGACTGTTCTGTTGTGTTCTAAAAATGCCCTTTCCTGTGTCAGCAACTTCAGAGACCTTTTTATGACAGGATGCCTACAACCAGAGTGGTGGGATTTTTTCTTATCTTGATATGCACAGACAAAAGAAACAGACATCCTAGGATCTTAATTTCCAACTGACTACCTTGTCAATTGTCTTGTCTCACTGTGTTACAACCTATTCAAACTAAGTAAAATCCTTTCTCATGGTAGAGTTAAAACATATGGGGACCCTAAATCTGAGGGACAAAGAGATCCTAGGATTGTCCTAAAACATATTTAAGCCATATCGTCCTTGTATAAGGAAGTCAGAGGTTTCCTTCTGGCTCCATGATCATCTAACTCCTAGCTTTAAGGGAATAAATAATACAAATATATGTGTATTTGCCTGTTTCCCTCTTTTAACCAAACTTTCAGGTCGACCAAGCAAATGTACATTTGGCATTTGAACAATATGGTCAGTTCATTGGAATTGCACAGTCTGTAGTAGAGTGTGAATGCTTGGCAGTTCAGCTTGAGAAAGAAACTCATTGTACCTTATCTTGCTAGGTGATCTTCAGAACCTTTCTAAGAAAATTCAAATGGAAGTGATTCAGCTTTCTGACATGGTGCTGGCATACTGACCAGGTTTCATAGGCATACAGCAATGAGGCCAGCACAGCAGGTCTGTAGATCTGAGTTTGGTAGACAGCCTAATATCACTCTTCTTTCCCAACCTTTTCTTCAGAGCCTCCCAAATACTGAGCTAGGCTGCACCCTGATACGATCTTGAAAGATTCTTTAAATTTTTAAAAAATTGACTGGATATCATTACAAGGGACACGTGCCTTGACAATATGGTGTTTCTGAAGTATAAGTATTGTGCCATTTAAATACTCTATATGGAACAACTTAATTTTGGTAAAAGGCTTTATATTATCATTAATATTCATAAAATAGCAATCTTTCCCACAGAAGGAACTGTATCAAATTACATTTGATTTCATTGGAAGATTTTACTTTATAGGTAGATTGTCTTGACCAGCCAAAAGCTAGGCAGTACTTTCACTATATCTATTTGATTGTATGGTTGAGAATATGAGATTTTCAAAAAAATCATTACCACTGGGTAATATAAATTTAGCCAAAATAAATGACTGATCTCATGAAAAAAATCAACTTCCTTTTTGTTCATAAAATTAACTGGACCTGGTCAGTATTTTGTCCATTAAGAGTATATACATGAAAACTGATACTTGCTATTTATGAGAGGCCCCTTCCAAGCTCATGCTTTATGTTCTCAGAGTCCTCTCAGCTCTCACATTGGGTAATTTGAAGGCCCTTCCACATAGTCTTATCTTTTTGAGTTCGAAGAGTTCTCCTATATGTGGTATCCATTTTATATCCTCTGTACAGAACAGCTTTTTTTTGCCAAAGAATCTCTATATTATCATTCATAGAAATAACTATAGCAATCTTTCCCACAGAAGTAAATGCATGGAACTGAATGTGATTCTGGGGGAAAGGTTTTGATTATTAGGGGGATTATTTTATTTTAAATACATATTGATTAATTTTGTTAAATATTTTCCAATTGGTTAAAAATTTTAATATCTTTTTTCAAATTTTGAGTTCCATATTCTCTCCCTCTTCTCCTCCACTTCTCTACTCCTTGAGAAGGCAAACAATATGATGTCATTTAAACATGTGAAGTCATACAAAACATATTTCCATAGTGACCATGTTGCAAAAGAAAACACACACACACAAGAAAAAGAGAAAATTTTAAAAGTCCACTTCAATCTACACTCAGAGTTCACTAGTTTTCTCTTTAGAGGTGAATAACATTTCATTATGGGTCCTTTGGAATTGTCTTGAATAACTGTCCTTATCAGAGTAGGTAATTAATTCACAGTTCATCATTAAACGTTGCTGTTGCTGTTTATAAGGTTCTTCTGATTCTGCTTACTTCACTTTGCATCAGTTCATATAAGACTTGCTATTTTTTCTGAAACCACCCTGAAACCATTACTTCTTATATCACAATAGTATTCCATCACAATCTTATACCATAACTTGTTCAGCCACTCCCCAATTGATGGACATTCCTTGAGTTTCCAATTATTTGCCACCACAAAATGAGCTGTTATAAATATGTTTTGTACAAAGTGGTCCTTTTCTATGGGGGAGTGATGGATTATTTTGGTAGTGTTGGAAAGACACAATACTTTCACCCTACCCTTTTGGTTGTGTGGTTGAGGACATGATATTTTTTTAAAGCATCACACTGGGCTAATCTATAACAAACTGTAATTATTAATCCCTAAAGAAAAGTCTACTTTCTTATGGTAAAATTTAACTAGAGCTAGCCAATATTTCTGGCTACTAAAGTATATGTTTAAATATATTTTTGTCATTTATGATATTTTCCATTATAATGCCTCTTCCAGAGCTAAAGATTTGTGTTCTCAGGACCCTTTCCTCTCCTTCTCTACCCCCCACCAGTTATCACATACAGTAGTTTTTAAAGATAATATAGGTCATGACTTTTTATGTTCTAACATCTCTAATGTCTCTTCTCTGTATGATATCCCTTTTTCTAAGGGCTCTCCTTTTAAAAATTAAATATTAAATTTAAATATTCTCTTCTTTTAAAAAAACATTTAATATTTTACTTTATCCCAATTACATATAAAAACAATTTTAACATTCTTTTAAAAGATTTTTGAGTTAAAATTTCTCTTCTTCCACACATATACCCTCACCATCAAGAAGGCAAGAAATTTACTATAGGTTATTCATGTGCAATCCTGAAAAACATATTTCCATGTTAATCATGTTGGGAAAAATAATAAAAAACCCAAGAAAAATAAAGTAAAGAAAAAGTATGCTTTGATCTGCATCCACTTTTTATCGTAAGTTCTTAGGAATTATATTTGATCATTGTATTGCTGAACAGCTAAGTCACCTACAATTGATCATCATACAATATTTCTATTACTGTATATAATGTTTTCCTGGTTCTGCTCTCTTCACTTTGCATCAGTTCATATAAGTCTTTTCAGGTTTTTCTGAGAGCATTCTGTTCATCATCCTGATAGCATAATAGTATTCCATTACATTCATATACAAAAACTTGTTCAGCCATTCCCCAGTTGATGGACATCACCTCAAAGCCATCACAAAAAGAGCTGCTTTAAATATTTTTGTACATAGAAGTCCTTTTCCTTTTCACTTTTTAAGCTCTTTGGGATACAGACCTAGTGGTGGTATGGCTTGGTTAAAGGGTATGCATGGTTTTATAGCCCTTTGGGCATAATTCCAAATTGCTCTACAGAATAGATAAATCCATATACAACTTCACCAATAGTGCATTATTGTCTCAATTTTCCCATATCCCCTCCAACATTTGTCATTTTCCTTTTCTGTTATATTAGCCAGTCTTATAGGTGTGGAATGGTAGCTCAGAGTTGTTTAAATTTGCATTTTTCTAATCAATAGTGATTTCAAATATCTTTTTCATGTAACTCTAGATAATTTCAATTATTTTAGATTGAATTCCACTTTCATTCTGGTGCAACAGACCTTTCCAGTCGAGCTTATAAGTTGTCTTAGGCTGGAAAACTGTTTTTACCTCATTGTTTTCTGAGTTCTGCCACTCCAAAATTAGTTTTAAGGAATTATTTAAAGTTGTTTGGAGACATTTTGGGGAGAGTTCAGGTGAGTCCCTGCCTGTTTTCTGCTATTTTGGTTCTACTTCCTTTCCTTTTCTTCTACATGGCCACTCCCAGACCTGACATTCTGTATGCTAAAATTTCAGTGTTTCTAGCAATTTCCATTCTCAGCCTCTGAATTTCTCCTATTTTATTTATTCTAAAATATCTCCTAACTCTGATGTTGAAGGTTCTAAGGCTTCCTCCAGCTCAAGATTTTGGATTTGATATTTCCCTTAAGCTCAGAAATACTCCATTCCAAGTGTTTTCCCAGATATTATATTCTGGCTTCTCCATCCAATTCAAGTTCTGACATGCAGAGCTGCAAATTCTATCCTAATCAGGAAAGTCTGTATTTGATGTTTCTTGTGACCACCAATATTCTTCCCCCCAAATCATCTTGAAGCCTAGACATGTTAGGTTCTAAGGACTCTTCCAAATCTGGAATTCTGGTTTCTCAAATCACAACCTCCTGGGACCTACAAAGGATTCTTTTATTCCAATTTTGTTGATTTCAGTAAACTTCCCTTCTACCTTTTCATTATATATATTCCTTTTAATTCTTAACTGCTATATTTCCTCCTTCAAACCATACTCTACAATCATTAGTTTTAAGAGCACCATCAACAGGGACTACAGGCTATGACAAGGTTTTCTTTTCTTGCTTTTTGTCCTTATTGTTTTCAGGTAAATTCTTTCACCTTGAAAGATTGTGTGTGTGTGTTTGAGGACCTGGGTTTTCATTCAAAGAACATGGTCATTTCTGATATAAAATATATTTATATGAATGATTAAACTCTTCCCCTAAATATAATGACTCCTTGTTTTTTAAGTTACCTGGTTCTTCCCCATACTTTGGCCCACTGAGCATATAATCAAGCAACCTCCTTCCCAACAATAATATTTTCTGTTCCAGAACTGTTACCATCCTCTGACACCCCCAGTTCTGACATTTTCTGCCCTAAAGGTCCCTCTGACTTCTGACATTCTGTGTTCTAAAGGCTAGGATAACTCTTAATGTCCCTTGGCCTAAGTGCTCTCCTACTTCCGCCAATCTCTGTTCTATATATCCTACTAGTCCCGACCTTCTCTGTCCCAGGGTGCCACTGACTCTAGAAATTTTTTTCCTCAGGTTTTGTATATCTCTCATTTTTTATCTTCTAAGGTCCCTCCCAAAGCTGTTAGCACAGGTTATAATTCCCCATGTTGATTCAGAAATTTCACACAACTTGGACAATCCCTGTTCTAAGCGACCTCCCAGTTCTGATATTCTGACTTCTATGTACATTCTAAGATCTGACATTCACAGCCTGCCTGTGCTGCTGTACTAGCCCTACCATGCTATATTCCAAACTCTCTTCCATTTCTATGTTTTTCCTCTAAAGGGATACTTAATGCCCAGTCACTCAATGTTCTAAGGTACCTTCCAGTTCTGACATTTTATGTTCTATGGTCTCACCCTGCTATAAGCAGCCAGCTTTCTGCCCCCCTTTTTTAAAATAATGTTGTGCTTAGTCAATACAGACTTCAAAGTAGACGTGGTAGCCCATTAAAACTTGTGTATATGACACCTTATTTTTTGCTAAAAATATATGATAATCATAATTATTATGAATTCTGAGAGCAGTCTTTATCACTGGAAAAATACATGGAGTTGCATTGTTTTCAGTGTGCCTTTGCCAAAAGGACTACATGGTTATGGATGGGAGGTTTTTTTAAGCTCATAAACAAGCTATATTCAATTGAAATAAATTATTAATTTCATATAAAAATACATTTTTGGGTTTTCAAATTACCTAGGACCAGCCAACACTTTGGACCATAATAGAATAAGTACTAAAATAAATCTTTGCCATTTATATTTTCCCTTCTAAAGCCCCTGACAAGATTTTCCATCTATTGTCTGCAATAGTTTTTAAGACTCTAAGTTCTTACCTGTTGTTTTCTAAGAGATTTTCTTTCTCTAATACCCTACTTCTAAATGATCTGTCTCTCTCATTCTCTTCTCCATAGCTACTCCAAGCCATGTCATTCTGTGCAGCCAAATCCCACTGCTTCTGACCATTTCCATCCTAAGCCTTGAAGTATTTTTCACTTTCTCTGTTCTAGTCCCTTCTAACTCTAACATTCCACCTTCTAGAGCTTCAAAGATTCTGAATTCCTAATTTCTTTCTAGTGCAAATATTCTAGATTCTAAGTGACCTTCCTGATCTAATATTCCAGCTTTACTTGCTATTCCAAATTAGGACTCTCTCATGCTCTTCTCCATGGTTACTCCCAGGTCTGACATTCTGTGGGATAAATTCCCACTGTTTCTGACAATTCTCATTTTCAAACTCTAACATGTCTCAATCTCTTCTACTCTTCTCCAGCACTGACATTCCAGTTTCTGAAGACTCAATCAGCTCTGGATTCAGGAGTAGAAATTTCCTTTACAATCAGATAATCTAGGTTCTTGCCAGTCTGTTTTTCTAGCTTGACTTTCCACTCCAAATTGGGACATTCAGAGGCTAGATTTACCTCCTAGCCAAGACTTTCCCAGCTCAAAAATATTTTGCTTGAAAGCCTCATTCTGATATGACCTAGAAGCAATTTTAAAAAAATTATTTGGATAGCATTAAAATGCTATTTTTTGTCTTGCTAATATTTGTCTTGTCTATATAATGGTTTCAAAGTATTAGTGTTGCCCTTTTGAAATCCTTAATAAAGAACATCTGGTTTATTAGCCCAAAAGACTCTATGTTGTTTATCATAAATGTAATAACAATAGCAATTTTTACCAAAAAAGGAACTTCATGGAATTGAATTTAGTTGTCCAGGTGTTTTTGTCTTGTGGGGTTTTGTTTTCCTAGTTAAAAAACAGATGGTTCTTTCACCAGACTCTTAAAGATAAATAGTTTAGGATGTATTTTTTAAAGCTTCACTACTGCATAATATCAATTAAATCAGAATTAATGATTAATCTCATGAGAAATCTATATTTTCAATTTTTAATTAACTAGAACATGCTGACATTTTGATCCACTAGGAATAAATATGAAAATAAATCTTGGTTATTTATGAGAATAAATGGAATGAAAAAATTCCAAGGTTCCTTCCAGAGCAGATGATTGATGTTCTTAGAGTCATTCAACCTATGGTGTTTTTTAGGATACTCCAAAATTGACCTTTTGTGCTCTAATTGGCTATTCTCTTTTTGATATCCTTTTTTCTAAATATTTTACTCTCTTCCCCATAGCTACTCTCAAGCCTGACATTTTGTTTGATAAAATCCATCTGTTTCTGACACTTTCCATTCTCAGGCTCTGAATATCTCCCACTCTTTCTGTCTCCCCAACAATGACATTCAAGCTCCTATAGCCTCATCCAGCTCCAAATTCTGAATTTGAAATTTCTTTCAAGCTCAGACGTTCTAGGTTCTAAGTGCTCTCCTTGAACTAATATTCCAGTTTCACTTTTCATTTCAAATTGAGACATTCAAGAACAGAAATTATCCTCTAGCTAGGAAATTCTGAATGCTAAGCTCTCAGCTCAACCTGCAGTATTCCCTTTTAAAAGGCATCTAGAAGCATTCTAGAACATTCAATGATCTAGGAACCTTCTCAACTCAGATACATTTTGTTTTATATATATGTATACACATATGTACATATATAATTAAAATTTCCAACATTCACTTTTATAACATTTTGAGTTCCAAATTTTTTTCTCCCACTCTCCCTCCCTTGTCCCCTCCTCAAGATAGTAAGCAATCTGACATAGACTATACATGTACAATCATATTTAAAATATTTCCACATGAGTCATATTGTGAAAAAAGAATCAGAACAAAAGAGGAAAACCACAAAATAGAAAAAACAAAAAAGAGAAAAGTCTGCTTCGACCTGCATTCAGACTCCATAGTTCTTTCTCTGAATATGGATAATACTTTCCATAATAGACTTTTGAAATTGTTTTAGATCATTGTATTGCTCAAAAGAGCCAAGTCTACCAAAGCTGGTCATTGCACAATGTTGTTGTTGCTGTGTACAGTGTCCTCCTGATTCTTCTCACTTTACTAAGCATCAGTTCATGTAAGTCTTTCCAAGGTTTCCTGAAATCTGCCTGTTCATTTCTTATAACACAATATGAATTACATTCATATACCGCAACTTGTTCATATTCCCCAACTGATGAATATTCCCTCAATTTCCAATTCTCTGCCGACACAAAAAGAGCTGCTATAAATATTTTTGTACATGGGGGTCCTTTACCCTTTTTTATGATCTCGTTAAGATATGGACCCAGTATTACTGCATCAAAGGATATGAATGTTTTATATCCCTTTGGGCATAGTTCCAAATTGCTCTCCAAAATGGTTGGATCAGTCACAACTCAATCAACAATGCATTAGTGTTCCAATTTTATCAAATCTTCTATAACATTTATCATTTTCCTTTTTTTCATATTAGATAACTGGATAAGTGGGAAGTGGTACCTCAGAGTTGTTTTAATTTACATTTCTCTAATCAACAGTGATTTGGATAAATAGCTTTAATTTCTTCCTCTGAAAACTGCCTGTTCATATGGTTTGACCATTTATCAGTTGGGGAATGACTTGTATTCTCATAAATTTGACTCAGTTCTTTATATATTTGAGAAATGAGGCCTTTATCAGAGACACTGACTGTAAGAATTGTTTCCCACCTTCTGCTTTCTTTCTAATCTTGGTTGCACTGACTTTGTGCAAAACCTTTTGAATTTAATGTAATCAAAATTATCCATTTTGCATTTCATTATGTTCTCTATCTCTTGTTTGGTCATAAATTCTTCCCTTCTCCATAGAACTGATAGGTAAACTATTCTCTGCTCTCCTAATTTACCTATGGCATCACCTGTTATGTCTAAATCATGTACCCATTTTAACCTTATCATGGAATACAGTGCAAGATGTTGGTCCATGACTAGTTTCTATTACGCTATTTTCCTGTTTTTCCAGAAGTTTTTGTCAAATACTGAATGAGCTCTTATCCCAGAAGCTGGAGTCTTTGGGTTTATCAAACAGTAGATTACTATAGTCAATGACTACTGTGTCTTGTACCTAACCTATTCCACTGATCAACCACTCTATTTCTTAGCCAGTACTAAATAGTTTTGATGACAGCTGCTTTATAAAACAATTTTGGATCTCATATGGCTAGGTCACTTTTCCTTGCATTTCTTTTCATAAATTCCCTTGATATTTTTGAACTTTTGTTCATCTAGATGAATTGTTATTGTTTTTTCTAGCTCTATAAAATATTTTTGGTAGTTATATTGGTATAGTACTGAAAAAATAAATTAATTTAGGTAGAATTGTCATTTTTATTATATTAGCTCAGCTTACCCATGAGCAATTGATATTTTTCCAGCTATTTACATCTGCCCTTATTTGTGTGAAGTGTTTTATAACTGTGTTCATATAGTTGCGGGGTTTATTTTGGCAGGTAGACTCACAAATATTTTTTACTGTTTATAGTTATTTTAAATAAAATTTCTCTATCTCTTGCTGTTGGGCATTGTTAGTAATATATAGAAATGCTGGTGATTTATGTGAGATTATTTTATATCCTGCAACTGTGCTAAAGTTGTTAATTATTTCAAGTAGTTTTTTAGTTGATTCTCTAGGATTCTCTAAGTATAAGATCATATCACCTGCAAAGAGTGACAGCTTTGTTTCTTCGTTGCCTATTATAATTTCTTCCATTTCTTTTTCTTCTCATTGCTAAAGCTAACATTATTCTAGTACAATACTGAATAACAGTGGTGATAATGGACATCCTTGTTTCACTCCTGATCTTATTAGGAATGCTTCTAGCTTATCCCCACTGTATACAATACTTGCTGATGATTTTAGATAGATGCTATTCATCAGTGTAAGGAACTCCATTTGTTCCTAAGTTCTCTAGTTGTTTTTAATAGGAATGGGTGCTGTATTTTGTCAAAAGCCTTTTCTGCATATATTTAGATAATCATATGATTTCTGTTAATTTTATTGATATAGTCAATGGTGCTTATAGTTTTCATAATACTGAACCAGCCCTATATTCCTGGCACAAATACCACCTGGTCATAATGTATTATCCGCATGATAAGTTGCTGTCATCTCTTTGCTAATACTTTATTTAAATTTTTTTGCATCAATGTTATTAGACAAATTGGTCTATAATTTTCTTTCCCTATTTTGGCTCTTCCTGATTTAGGTGTCAGCACCATATTTATATCATAAAAAGAATTTGCTACTGTCAGATCGCTGACTACTTGGTGGGAAAGTTTAGTTCTTATTTTTTTTACCCCTTAACTGGTCTATGCTTCAATATAATTCCCAAACACTGCTCAAAGTCTTACCTCTGGTTCATTGAATAAAATGATGATTAAATACTCATTTAAAAAAAAGGAAGTGGGTAGGATTCCTTCTTTGCCTATTTTCCCAAATAATTTATATAGTAATGGAATTAACTGTCCTTTGAATGTTTGGTAAAATACACTTGTAAATCCATCTGACTCTGGAGATTTTTTCCTAAGGAGTTCACTGATAGTGTATTAATTTTTTTTTTCTGAAATGGGGTTAAGTGTTTTATTTCTTATTCTGTTGATCCGGGCAATTTATATTTTTGTAAATAATCATCAATTTCACTTAGATTGTCAGATTTATTGGCATACAGTTGGGCAAATATTGTTTTAATTTCCTCTTCATTGGTGGTGAATTTATCCTTTTCATTTTTGATACTGGTTAGTTGGTCTTCTTTCTTTTTCAAAATCAAATTGATCAAAGATTTATCTATTTTATTTTTTAACAAAACCACCTCTTAGTTTTATTTGTTCAATAATTTCAATTTTATTAATCTCTCTTTTGATTTTCAATATTTCTAATTTGGTATTTAATTGGGGATTTTTAATGTTTTTTTCCTAGTATTTTTTAGTTTCATGCTCAATTTATTGCTCTCCTTTTTCTCTATTTCATGTAAGCATTCAAAGATATAAAATTTCCCCGAAGAACTACTTTGGTTGTTTCCTATATGTTTTGGCATGTTGTCTCATTATTGTCATTCTCTTTGATGAAATTATCGTTTCTATGATTTGTTGTTCTACCTACTCATTCTTAAGGATTAGATTATTTAGTTTCTAATTAATTTTTAGTCTATTTTTCCATTGCCCTTTATTCCATGTAATTTTACTGCATCATGATCTGAAAAGGATGCATTTAATATTTCTACCTTTTTACATTATATTGTGAGGTTTTCATGCCTTAATACGTGGTCAGTTTTTATGTAGGTGCCATATACCACTGAGAAAAAGGTATATTCCTTTCTATCCCCATTCAGTTTTCCCCAGATGTCTATCATATCCAACTTTTCTAAAATTCTGTTCACCTCCTTAACTTCTTCCTTGGTAATTTCATGGTTAGATTTACCTAGTTCTAAAAGAGGGAGGTTAAGGTCTCCTACTAGTAGAGTTTTGCTATTTCTTCCTGTAACTCACTTAACTTTTCTAAGAATTCAGATGCTATAACACTTGGTGCGTATATGTTTAGTATTGATACTATTTCATTTTCTATGGTACCTTTTAGGAGGATGTAGTTTCCTTACTTATCTATTTTAATTAGATCTATTTTTGCTTTTGCTTTGTCTGATATCAGGATTGCTACCCCTGATTTTATTTACTTCAGCTGAAGCATAAAATATTCATCTCCAGCCTTTTACCCTTAGTTCTATCTCTCTGCTTCAGATGTGTTTCTTGCAAACAACATATTGTAGTGGTCTGCTTTTTAATCCATTTTGCTATTCACTCCCATTTTATGGGAGAGTTTATTCCATTTACATTCACAGTTATGATTTCTAACTGTATCTTTCTTTCCATCCTATTTGAACCCCTTCCCCCTTTTATAGTTTTCTCTCTCCTTTCACCTTTTACTCCTCACTAGTGTTTTTTGCTTCTGTCCACCACCTCCCTCAATCTGCCTTCCCTTCTATTAGCCCTCTCTCTTTTCTTTCCCCTTTCTCCTCCTACTTCCCCATAGAACAAGACAGATTTCTACTGAATGTGCATGTTATACCATCTTTGAGCCAAATCCGATGACAGTAAGGTTTAAACAATGCTTGTCCCCCTTCTTTCCCTCTATTATAATGTTTTTGCCCATCTTTATGTGATATAATTTAGCCTTTTCTGACTCCCCCTTTCCTCTTCTCCCAGTACAATCTTTTTTTCACCCATTAATATTTTATCATCACATCAAAGTGATGATAAAACTTATTCTCACACCCTCTCTCTATTTATACCCCTTCCAAGTGCCCTAATAAAGATAGCTTTCTCAAGAGTTACAAGTACCATCTTCAACTTTATTGAAACCATATTTTTTCTTTTCTGTTTACTTTTTTATGCTTGAGTCTTGTAATTGAAGATCTAATATTCTGTTCATCTCTGGTTTTTTTCCAATCAAGAATGATTGAAAGTCCCCTATTTCATTGAAAATCTAGCTTTTCCCTTGAAAGGTTATGCTCATTTTTGCTAAATAGTTGATTCTTGTTGTAATCCAACTTCTTTGCCTTCCTTGATATCATATTCCAAGTCCTATGATCTTTTAATGTAGAAGCTGCTATGTCCTGCACAATCCTGACTGCAGTTCCACAATATTTCAATTGTTATTTTCTGACTGCTTGCAGTATTTTCTTTTTGATCTGATAATTCTGGAATTTGGGTACAATACTCCTTCATTTTTGAATCTCTTGCAGAAGGTGATGAGTGCATTCTTAAATGACTATTTTACCCACTGGTTCCATGATATCAGGGCAGTTTTCCTTGATAATTTCTTGAAAGATCCTATCCAAACACTTTTTTTGATCATGGCTTTCAGGTAGTCCAATCATTTTAAAATTATCTTTCCTGGATCTATTTTCCAGGTCAGTTGTTTTCCTAATTGAGGTATTTTACATTTTCTTCTATTTTTTTCATTCTTTTGATTTTGTTTGACTGATTCTTGATGTCTCATAGAGTCATTAGCTTCACTTGCCCAATTCTAATTAAGAAATCATTTTCTTTAGTTAGCTTTTATACCTCCTTTTCCATTTGGCTAATTCTACTTTTTAAGAAGATGTTTTCTTCAGTAGATTTTTTTTCCATTTGGCCAACTGTATTTTTTAAGGAACTGTTTTCTTCAGTCAGTTTTTGTGCTTCTTTACCAAGATGTTGACTCTCTCTTTCATAATTCTCATTTCTTTTCCTAATTTTTCTTCTACCTTCTCTTACTTGACTTTTAAAATCCTTCTTAGCTCTTCTAAGAATGCTTTTTGGGCTTCAAACCAATTCATATTCCCCTCTGAGGTTTCAGATGTAGCTATACTGATAATGTACTCTTCTCAGTTTGTTTTTTGAACCTCCCTGTCAATATAATAATTTTCTATGTTCAATGTTTGTTTTTGCTTCTTGCTCATCTTTTTTTGTCTATTTCAGGACTTTTAAGGTTGAACTCTCCTGCTGGAGCACAGGGGTCACTGTTCCAAACTTCTTATGCAGGGGGCCAGGAGCCTGATCACTGGCTTTGTGTGCTGGGGCCTCAAGTGTTGGACACTGGAGGCTGCAGAGGTCTGGCAGTTTACTTGGTGCTGAGCTAGAGTCCTAGAGGTGGTGTCTGGCATCTGCTGAAGCCAGGTAGAGTTTTTCTACATTTCCCTGGAACTACTCTGCATCATATGGAGGTCTGGCCCCTGGAAGATTCCTGTTTGCTCTGGGCTGTGCTTAAGCATGTGGAGGTTAGGCTGCTAGAGGACATCTGCCTATGTGGGGCTACAATGAACCATGTGATGATTTTTGGAACTGGGGTATGCTGCTTTCCCTGGCTATATGAAGGCATGTTGGGGATTCTAGTGTTGGCATGTGCCTGCTACAGCACACTGGGGCTCAGGATCTCCTGCTAGTTTGATAAGGTGGGGCTTGCTGCTTGCTTGCTGAAATGCTTCTTGTTCTGGAATGTGCTCCCCTTTCACCCAAGTGAGACAGACCGATTTTGCTGATCCTCCAAGTCTTCTGGGCTAAAAGATTGCTATACCTCCTCTTTCCACTGGCTCTCTGGTTCTAGGATTTGTTCTGGGGAGCTATTTTATGGTTGTTTCAAGGTGAATATGGGAGAGCTACAGTGATTTACTGCTTACTATGCCATCTTGGCTCCCAGAATGACAGTCTAAGGGCTCTCTTGACTCTAATGTCCCTTCTTCTAAGGGCTCTTCCATTTCTGTCAATCTCTGCTTAATGGCTTCTTTCAGTCCTGACCTTCTCTATCCTAAAGTTCCACTGGTTCTAGAAATTTCTTTTCTCAGGCTCTGGACATCTCTAAAATTCTGTCCTTTAAGGTCCTTCTCAAAACTGTTAGATCAGGTTCTATATCAGGCATCATTGGTTTTGAAATGACCTAAACTTCAGACAATCCTTGTTGTAGATGACCTCCCAATTCTGATATTCTCATTTCTAGGTACAATCCATGCTCTTACATTCAGAACCCATAATGTCAGCCCATTCTACCTCCAAGTTTCTCCCTTAAAGGACACCTCTAAGACCAAACATTCACTGTCCTAAGAATGTCCCACTTCTGACTTTTTATGCTCTAAGGCTTTATCCTGCTATGACCAACCAGGTATGTCCCCCCTTCTTATAATAACTCAATATGATTTATTTATATAATGATTTCAAAGCACAATTAGTTGTATGTGTTCTGTCATTTTCCAATTGTGTCTGACTCTTCATGACCCCTTTTTTGGAGTTTTCTTGGCAAAGATACTGGAGTGATTTGCCATTTCCTTCTCTAATTGGTGTCCTTTTAAATCATTTTCCCCCAAATATATACTATATGGATTATGATTATTAGTAATATCCAGAGAAGTCTTTATTAATTAAGAAACTGCATGGAATTCCATTGTGGTCAGTGTGTTTGAGGGTTATTTTGGCAGCTCAAAAATAAACATTAATTTCACCATATCCTTTTGGTCATGTAGTGGAGGATGTAAAGTGTTTTTTTAAATAGCATCACCACTAGAGTAATCTTTATTAAATTGTCATCAAGTATTAAGCCAATATTTTGACCTATTAAGAATATATATTTGAAAAAATCCTTGCCATTTAGGATATTTACCTTCTAAGGAAACTTTCTTAGGAACCAGTTCTAACATATGGTAGTTTTCAGGATATTCCAAGTTCTGACTTTCTTTGCTTTAAGATCTTTCCTTCACTTTAACATTTTTATTTGCTCTCAAATGTTTCTCATTCTCATCTCCATGGCAACTTACCAGGCCTCATATTCTTTTTGCTAAATTCCTCCTACTTATGACATTTCCCAATCCTAGCCCCTCAACAACTCCCACTCTCTTTGTTCTAGTCCCTTCCAACACTGACATTTCAGATTTTACAGCTTCTTCCAGCTCAGGATTCTGGCTCTGAAATTTCCATGAAGTTTGGACATTCTAGGTTCTAAGTACCTTTCCTATTTTAATATTCTGTCTTCATTGTCCACTACAAATTTAGACAGTGAAACAAAACTTACCTCTAAGCTAGGAAATTCTGTATTCTAAATTTTCAGCCATCTTCCATTTTCCTCCTTGAATGGTACCTGGAAGCCCAGATATTGTGTTTTAATGAACTAAATGATCTCTTTGGATCTAAAGAAACATCCTCCTTTTATCTATAAGGCTTTTTAAAAAAAGATTTCAAAATTGGATTTTTATTACAATGAATGTAATCTTACTGAAATAATATTGAATCTTAACTTGTATCCCTTATAAGTTCACAGAATGAAACACTCTGTCTAAAAATATTCTATATACATTATCATTAAGAGTAATATCATTAACAATCTTTACCAAAGAAAGAACTCCCTGGAACTGTCTTTGTTTTAGTGTGAAGACGTTTTGTTTGTTTTAAGCTAGCCAAAAAGTAATTAATACTATCACCATACCCTTTTGGTTATATGGTTGAGCATGTGAGTTTATTTTAAGGCATTGCCACTTGGCTTACATTTATAAAATTTATATATTATAAATTATTAATCTCATATGAAAAATCTATTCTCTTGTTTTTTTTAAATTACCTAGAAATGGCCACTATTATGGTTCACTACAAATATATATATGAAATTAAATCCTTGCCATCTGTGATATTCTCCACTTTAAGGCCCCTTCTAGAACAGATGACTTATATTCTCAGAGCTGTCCTAGCTATGTCCTAGCTATCAAACATGGTGGTTTTTAGGACACTTCAGGATCTGACTGTCTTGGTTTGCTCTGATACTCTTTTTTTCTAAATACTCTCATAGCTCTCTCATTCTCTTCTCCCTGGCTACTCTCAGGCTTGATATTTTGTGTTAAAATCCTACTAATTCTGACAATTTCCATTCTCAGGCCCCTGAACGTTCATTTTCCTAATCCCTTCTATCACTGACATTCCTGTTTCTATAGTCTTATCAAACTCTGATTTCCTGAAATCTCAAATATTCTAGGTCTCAGTGCCTTTTCTGATTTAATGTTCTAGCTTCACTTCCACTCCAGATTGCTACACTCAGAGGAAGTACTTAATACCTAGATGGGACATTCTATATCCTAAATTCTCAGCTACTATCAATATTCCCACATGAAGAGTACCTAGAAGCCCGGACATTCAGCATGCTAAGGACCTTCCACAATATGACATTTTTGGTTCTAAACCCACACCATCCTATGATCTATAAAGGTTTTGTTTTATTATTATAATGCATATGGGTCATATCAGTATATTGTATTCGAAATATAAATCATGAACTTTATTAGTCATCAGTATGAAACACGTTTTTTGTCCAAAAATATTCTACATTGATTATTGTTAATAATAATATCAGCAATAGTCTTTACCAAAGAAGGAACTGCAGGGAACTGTATTTGTTTTGGTGTGCTGGTTTTGGAGGGTGTCATTTTTGTTAGTTTGTTTGGCTAGTCAAAACGTATATAGTACTCTCCAAATCCTATGGGCAAAGTGGTTGAAGATGAGAGGTTTGTTTTTAGTACCACAATGCTTAATTATAAATGAAATTGAAAGAAATTATCTCATTAAAAAATTTACCTTATTTTTTTTATAATTATCTTGTTGTTACTGTTGAGTCCTTTCAGTTATGTTTGACTCTTTGTGACTCATTTGGAGCTTTCTTGGCAAAGATACTGGAGTGGTTTACTGTTTCCTTCTCCAGCTCATTTTGCAGATGAGGAGACTGAGGCCAACAGGGTAAAGTGACTTGCTCAGGGTCACATACCTAGTAAGTATCTGAGGGCAGATTTGAACTCAGGAAGATGAGTTTTCCTGACTTCAGGCCTAGCACTCTATCCACCCTGACACCTAGTTGCACCAATTCAATTATCTAAAATTGGCAAATATATGGGACACACACACTCTCTCTCTCCCTCCCTCCCTCAGAAAATAAATCCTTGCCATCTATGAGATTTTCTTTTCTAAGGCCCCTTCCAGAACAGATAATTCATGTTTTCAAAGTCCTCCCAGCCTACAGAAATTTTTAGGACACTCCAGGTTGGCCTTTTTGAATTCTAAGGTCCCTCTTCTCTTTGATATGCCTTTGTTTAAGTAATCTCCTATCTCTCTTACCCTTCTCTCCATGGCAACTTCCAGGTCTGACTTTCTTGTGTGTGCTGAAATCCTCCTCCTTTAGACAATTTCCATTCTCAGCCTCTGTACATCACCTGTTCTCTCTGATCTAGTCCCTCACAACACTGACATTGTACATTCTACAGCCTTATCTAGACACTCTAGGTTCTAAGTGACCTTCCAGACTAAAATTCTGACTTCACTTTCTACTCTAAATTAGAACATTTAGAGGAGGGAATAACTGCTTTGCTTGGAAATTCTGTATTGTAAATTCTTAGCCACCTCCAACCCTCCCCGCAAAATTGAGACATTCAGTGTTTTAAGGACCTCCCAAGACATGACATTTTTGGATCAAAAAAATACCCTACTATGTTCTATTAGGTTTTCTTTTTTAGTTTTTTTATTGATTGCATTGTTATTACAATGCACGTGGATCTTATGGATATACTGATTTTGAAACATAGCTCATGTCTCTTTTAGCTCCACTCTTTTAACTCCACTTATGTAAAACTTTGTTTTTGTGGAGAAAAATGCTCCATATTAATTAACATTAATGATTATAGATATCTTTAATTTCTTCCCCTGAAAACTGCCTGTTCATATCTTTTGACCATTTATCAATTGGGGAATGACTTGTATTCTTGGAAATTTGACTCAGTTCTCTATATATTTAGAAATGAGGCTTTTATCACTTTAACACTAGTTACAAAAATTGTTTCCCAGTTTTCTGCTTCCCTCCTAATCTTGGTTGCATTGGGTTTGTTTGTGCAAAATCTTTTCAATTTAATGTAATCAAAATTATCCACTTTGCACTTCATAATGTTCTCTATCTCTTGTTTGGTCAAAAATTTCTCCATTCTCCATAAATCTGACAAATACATTATTCCCTGCTCCCCTAATTTGTTTATAGTTTTTATACCTAGATCGTGTATCCATTCTTGTGTGCTGTGTCAGGCACTGGTCTATGCCCAGTTTCTGCCACAGCATTATCCAGTTTTCCCAGCAATTTTTGTCACAGTGAGTTCTTATCCCAGAAGCTACAGTCCTTGGGTTTATCAAACAGTAGATAGTTATATTCATTGACTACTGTGTCTTGAGTACCTAACCTATTCCACTGGTTTACCCCCTATATTTCTTAGCCAGTACCAAGTGGTTTTGATGATTCCTGCTTTATTTCAGATCTAGTAGGGCTAGGCCACCTTCTCTAGCATTTCTTTTCATTAGTTACCTTGATATTCTGGACCTTTTGTTCTTCCAGATGAATTTTGATACTATTTTTTCTAGCTCGAGAAAATAATTATCTGGTAGCCTGATTGGTATAGCACTGAATAAGAAAAGGCAAGAATTACCCTCTAGCTAGAAAATTCTGAATTCTAAGCTATCGGCCACTTCCAACTTTCTTCTTGAAAAAAAGAAACATAACATACCATAACATTCAGTGTTCTAAGGACCTTCCCAACCCAGACACATTTCATTCTAAGGCTGCATCCTGTTTGATCTTAAAGGTTTACTTTTTACAATTTTTTGTTTATTTGGATATTATTACAATGCACATACACTTTGCCAATATGATGTCTCTGAAATATCAGTGCTGTCCCACTTAAATACTCTATGGGTTTTGCTGAGAAGTTTTAATATTATCATTAATAGTAATAAAAATAACAATCATTCCCATAGAAGGAACTGCATGGAATTGCATTTAAGTGGGCAGGTTTTATATCACAGGGGATTATTCTGACTAGCCAACAAATAGTATTTTCACCATATCTTTTTGCACTTGGTTCAGAATTTCTGTGAAAGTATTGCCACTAGTCTAATGGAAAATAAATTGGAAAAAAATATTAACCTCATAAAAAATGTCCTTTCTTTGTCTTTTAAATTTTAACTCAAACTGTCTAATATTTTGGCCCACTATATGTGTATATGCACATATATGTACAGGTATACATGTGAGTGTGTGTCCCACTTTATATTTTTCACTTTGGGGATCCTTCAGAGCTGATGAGCTATCTTCTCAGAGACCTACCAGTAATCACATACCATGGTGTTGAGGATACCCCTATTTCTGATACGCTGGGTTCTAATGGATCTTCTCTCTCCCATAACTCTTCTGCCAAATGTCCTCCTATTTCTCTCATTCTCTTCTCCATGATTACATGTAGGCCTGACCTGCTGTGTGGTAAAATTCTCCAGTTTATGACAATTTCCATCCTTATTCCCCATCCAATGTCTTCCACTTTCTCTATTCTAATCCCTCCTGACACTGACATTCCAGCTTCATACAAACTCATCCATTCAGGAACCTAGTTTTGACATTTCTTTCAAGCTCAGAAATTCTATGTTATAAGTGCTCTCCCTCATCTAATATTCTGGCTTCACTTTCCTCTCCATATTAATACTTTCATTTCATTTCATTCTTTGGGAGGAACCTGGGTATTTTAAGTTGTCAGCCATCTAAGTTTTCCCCCTCCAAAGTTACCCAGAAGCCCAGATATTTAGTATTCTATAGAATTTCCAAGACACGACATTTTTGCTTCTAATGCCACACCAGCCAAGATCTAGAAAGTTTGTTTTTTATTGACTGGATTATTACTACAACTAACTGAGGTTTCACCGATATGAGGCGAATGAACATGAGGTGTACACCTTACAAGTACTCTTTATGTAACACCTTTTTAACGGCTAAAAAGGCTCTATATTCATTATCATTCATAGTGTCATTAATACATGTCTGGAAAAAAAAGGAACTGTGTATAATTGCCTTTGTTTCAGTGGACCAGTGTCTTAGGAACTTTTGATTTTTAGCTAAGCAAAAAATAGTCCTTTTACCATACACTTTTAGCTGACAGACGGAGAATATAAATTATTGATGGTTTTTAAAGCTTCACAAGTGTTTGATATAAAGTGGAAATATATGACTGAGCTCATACAAAAATTTAAAAAACTACTTAGGATTGACCATTATTTTGGCTTACTAATAATATATATATGAAAATAATCCTTGCCATCGTAAACCCCTCCTCAAACCCTTTTGAACCCTTAAGACCTGATTGACCAATCAGGAAAGACATTTTGGTACACTCTGAGCTTAGCCTACCAAAATGTTTTGTGTGTTCTGGCATAACACACAAGCTTTGCTTTGTTCTCTGGGTGAACTCAAAATGTTCCTTCCTGTGTCAGCAACTACAAGGCCAGATGAAGCTGACCAGGAGCATTCTTCTGTTTATGACTACTAAGGACAAGGCACCTTGAACCAGACACTATGTTGAATGATGGAACTTTTCTTATCTTGGTATTTTATGGACATATGCTGTGTTATATTGTATCATGTCATGCTAATGATAGAAGAAAAAAAGATATCCTGGATCTATAATTTCAATTGGCATTTTAACACTTCTATCTTACTGTATTTACAACCCATCTAATTAAGAAAATTCCTTTCTAATTCTATGGTTAAACACATATGGAGACTATAATTTTAGGTGACACAGATATCCAAAGTTGGGATTGCTCTAAGTGTATAAAAGGTCTTCTTCAATTTGCTTATCTCTGAGTCAGAATTATTTTCTGGCTCCCATGTATACATATATTCTGCTAGCTTAGGGGAATACACAATGTATAAATATATCACCCAGTTTGTTTGCTTCTTTTGAGGCATTCTCCACCTTAAGGCCCCTTCAAGAGCAGAAGATTTATGTTCTCAGAGCCTTCTTAGCAAGAACATATGGAAGTGTCCATCCAGATCTGACCTTTTCTGTTCTGAGAGTTCTTCTTGATCTGACAGCCCTTGTTCTAGGTGTTCTCCTGTCTTTCATTCTCTTCTCCATGGCTACTCCCAAGGCTGACATTCTGTGTGCTAAAATTCTCCCAATTCTGACAATTTCCATTTTCAGGCCCTGAAACATCTCCTACTGTTTCTTGTCTGGTCCTCCCAACCCTGATATTTCAGCTTCTACAACTTCATCCTGCTCCTGATTCTAAACAAGAAATTTCCTTCAAGCTCAGGTATCCTAAATTCTGCATGATTTCCCCAATCTAGTATATCACCCTCACTTTCCGATTTAAACTGGGACATTCAGTATTCTGAGCTCTCAGCAGCCTCCAGCTGTGCCCCTTGAATGGCACCTGGAAGGCTGGACATCCAGTATTCTAAGGACCTTCCCAGCTCTGACATTTTTTTTTCAGTTGTTGGGATTATTATTAAAATGCACATGTAGTATAATTACAACTTACTGATGTAATGATTCTAGAACATAAGTCTTCTGCTTTCTGAGTCCTCAGCCCATAACACCTTGTTTTGTGGTCAAAAATACTCTCTATTTCTTATCAACAATAGTAATGTTACTAGAGGCCTTTATCATTAATAATCATATCGGTAACATTTTTTACCAAAGAAAGAGCAATAGGAAAATGCATTGGTTTTGGTGTGCACCAATAATCGCAGCACTAAGAAACCTCCAACTTCCTCCCTGGAATGGTAACCTGGAAGGAGAGACATTTAGTGTTCCAAGGACCTTCCAACATACAACACATCCCTGTGAACTATAAGTTATTTTTTCTACTGTTTTATTTGTGGGATTATAGTTCAAATGTACATATATCATACTCTCAGTGATAAAATCCCACTGCTTTTGACAATTTCCTTCCTCAGTCTCTAAACATCTCTCCCTCTCTCTGTTCTAGTTCTCCCTGAACACTGACATTCCAGATTGTACAGCCTCATCCAGTTCAGGATTATGTAGTTGAAATTTCCCTCAACTTTAGATATCCTAGGTTCCAAATAGCCTCCTTGATCTGAAATTCTGAAGTCACACTTTACACTCCAAATTGGGATGTTGAGAGGTAAGATATACCTTCTAGCTAGGAAATTTTGTATTCTTAGCACACAGTCACCTCAAAATTCCCCTCTGAATTGTGCCTGGAAAACCAGGCATTCAGTGTCTAAGGACCTTTCAAGACATGGTATTTGGGGCTCTAAAGAAACACCCCATGATTTATGAGGTATTTTTAAAAGTTTTTTTTTTTGGATTATTATTACAGGAAAGACTTAGCTACTAGCTAGGAAATCTGCATTCTAAGCTCTCAGACACCTCCAACATTCCCCCTCTTTAAAGGTACCTGGAAGTCCATTATAACATTCAGTATTCAAAGGACATTCCTACCTCTGGCATTTTGTTCAAAGGCCACAACCTGCATGATTGAAAAGGTATTTTCTTCTTCTTAATTTTTAATTTGCTTGGATATTATTACAATACTTGTATCTTGCCAATATAATAATTTCAAAATATAGTGTCCCTGTGAAATCCTCAGTATGTAATACTTTGCTTATTAAAAAAAAAAACAACCTCTTTATTGATTATCACTAATAGTCATATTGCTGGGTGCTGGGATGAGTCAGAAAGACCTAAGTTCAAATCCAGTTTCAGATACTTAACTAGTGGCATGACCCTGGGCAAATCACTTACCCATGTTTGCCTCAGTTCCTCATTTATAAAATGAGCTACAGAAGGAAATGGCAAACCACTCCATTACCTCTGCCAAGAAAACCCCCCAAAAGGTCACAAAGTATCAGGCATGACTGAAATGACTGAATGACAAAAAATAGTCCATTCAATAGCAGTTTTACTACAAAAGAAAATGTGTAGAATTGCATCACTTTAGGTATGCAGGTTTGGGGGACTTTACTAAGTGTTTTTGGCTAGCTAAAAAAAGCCGTTTATATTATTTTCCACTTAAAAGGCTCCCTCCAGAGCAGATGATTTATGTCCTCTGAGCTCTGATAGCTGTCACATAATGGTAATTTTTGTGACCCTCCATGATCTGACCTTTTATATTCCATGAGTTATACCTCTGATACAACTTCTAAGTGCTCTCTGATGTCTCTCATTCTCTTCTCCCTGGCTGCACACAAGCCTGGTTGATATTCTCTGTGTTAAAACCCTACTACTTTTGAAAATTCTTCTCAGCCCTTCAGCCATCTCCAACTCTCTGTTTTAGTCATCCTCAACACAACAAGCCACCTTATATAGTTTTATCTGGTTCAAGATTCAAGATTTTAAATTTCCTTCAAGTCCAGACATCCTAGGTCCTAAGTGCCCTCCTTAATCTAAAACTCTAGCTTCATTTTCCAATACAAATTGGGATGTACAGAGGAGGGACACTTAATTACTAACTAGGCAATTCTGAATTCTAAGCTCTCAGGCACCTCCAACAATCTTCCTTCAAAGGTACCCGGAAGTACTCTGCAACATTCAGTGACTTCTGTATTCTAAGCTCTCAGCCACCTTCAACTTTCTCCATTTAATGGTATCTGGATGGCCAGACATTCAGTATTCTAAAGACTTTCCAAGTTATTATATTTTTGGTACTAAGCCCTGTAATCTTTATGGTTTTTTTCAGTTTTTTAAAAATTTATTGAATTATTATTATAATGCACATATATATGTCTTACCCTTATAAGGATTTTGAAAGACAAGTCTTCCCCCTCCTCTATTTATAACCCCTTGTTTTCATGGTCAAATTATTCAATAGTCATTATTTTTAATAGTAATATCAATAGCAATTTTATCAAAAAAGGAAATGAACAGAATTGTAAATGTTTCAATGAACAGGTGTTTTAGGTTTTTAAGGCCAGAAAATCTACAGTATTTCCATCGTACATTTTGGCTCCGTGGTTGAGGAATGTCACATTTTCTGTTTAAACCATCCCTGGGCTGACATAAATTAAATTAGAATAGATTATTAATGTCAGGTGAAGAAAAATCTACTTTCCTTTTTTTCTTTCCATTAACTGAAACTGGCCATTTATTATGGAATATATATGAACATAAATCCTGGCCATTTATGAGATATTCATTCCATTCTAAGGCCACTTCCAGAAAGATGATTTTTTTTCCCTCAAAGCCTTCCCAGTTATTTCAATATGATGGTTTTTAGGACACTCCAAGTTTTGACCTTTCGCATTCTAAGGGCTCTCTTGTGCTCTGGTACCACTTCTGCCAAGTGCTCTCTGAACTCTCTCATTTCTTCATGTCTACTCCAAAGAGTCTCATTCTTTGTGCTAAATTCTCTGGTTTCTGATAATTTCCATTCTCAGCCCCTGAACATCTCCCACTCTATTCTAACCTCTCATAGTTTTGAACTTGTAGCTCATTACTTCTATTTCAGGTTAAGTTTCTCTATTAAAAATTTTCTTTAAGCTCAGATATTCTAGGTTCTTTTATGGGTTGGGGAACCTGTGGCCTTAAGGCCACGTGTGACTGTCTAGGTGCAGCCCTTTGACTAAATCCAAACTTCAGATACTCTAGGTTCGTTCAGGGGTGGGCCTTAAGGCCACAGGTTCCCCACCCCTGTAAGTCCTTTCCCCAAACTAATTTTCTGGATTAATTTACATTCCACTTTGGGCCATTCAAAGATGTGACTTAGCTCCTAGCCAGGAAACTCTACATTCCAAGCTCTCATAAATCTGCATTTCCCAGTGAAAGGTAACTGGAAGTACTTAATCATTCACTGTTCTAAGGGACTGACCAACCCTGACATATTTTCGTTGGAAAGGTATTATAACCTGCTATGGTCTAAAGGTTTTGTTTTGTTTTGTTTTGTTTTTCAAATTCCTATTTGTACACTGCACTCTTCCAGATAATGTATTATGTCCCTTTGAAATACTCTGTAAGGAACACTACATTTACTTGCCAAACAGTCTATATTGATGATCATTCATTGAAATAACAATAGCAGTCTTCACCAAAAAAGGCTCTAAGTGGAATTGCATTTATTTCTGGTTAAGGTTTTGTTCCTTTTTTTTTTCCTGGAGTTTTCTGGCTAGTCATTAAGTAGACATCACTTTCACCATTCTCTTTTGGCCATGTGGCCCAGGATGTGAAATTACCTGTTAACAGTGAATTTGGGCTAACAGTGAATTTAAAAGGAAAAAACCCGGCTAATTGCATAGGAAAATATAGTCTCTTTTTGATTTTTAATTAAATTCAAATTGGCATATTTTGACCCACTAAGAATATATAACAGAATCAATCCATCTAATTTATGGTATTATTGATTCTGAGGACCCTCCAGTGCCAATAAACTTATCATTTCAGAGACCTGCCAGCAATCTCATGCCATGGTATTAAGGACACTCCTATGTCTGTTATACTGGGTTATGTCCCTCTGATATCCCATTTTTTAAGTGCTCTCCTGAATCTCTCATTCTCTTCTCCACAGCTACTCCCAGGCCTGATATTCTGTTGCTAAAATTCCACTGTATCTGACAATCCACTCTTGGCATCTGCATGTCTCCCACCCTGTTACTTCTAGTCCCTGGAATTCTGACATTCTAGTTTCTAAAGCCTCATTCAGGCTCACTTATAAAAGGTTCTAAATGCCTACCCTGATCTGAAAATTCTGGCTTCATTTCCATTCCAAATTGAGACATTCTGAGTAGGGACTTATCCCCTAGTTAGGAAATTCTACATTTTCAGTTCTTGGTTACCTCCATTCCCAACTGAAAGACACCTGGAAAGTCTCTATTAACACGAGGTCAAGGGTGGGGTCGAAGGTGTGGCCTTTTAGGTCCTCAAGCGCAGCCCCTTGACTGAGTCTAAGTTTTACAGAACAAATCGTTTTATTAAGGGGATGTGTTCTGTGAAGTTTGGATTCAGTCAAAGGGCTGCATTTGGAGACCTAGAAGGCCACATGTAGCCTCAAGGCCACAGACTCCCCACCCCTGCACTAGGTTGATCTATATTAAATTGCAATAAAATATTAATCTCATTTGAAGAATCTACTTACTTCCTTCTCATTTTTTTACTAACAAAAACTGGCCAGTATTGTGGGGCACTGAAATATATATGTTCAAACAAATCCTTGCCATTTAGGGTTATTTTTCATTCTAAGGACTCTTCTTGAGAAGATCACTTATGTTCTCAGAACCCTCACAGTTATAACATCTGGTAGTTTTCAGATATTCCAAGATCTGATCTTTTGTGTTCTAAGAGATCTCTTTGATCTGAAAATGCTTATTCTAAACGTCTTCCTACATCTCTCTTTCTATTGCTCATAGCAGCTCCCAGGCCTGATATTCTATGTGCCAAACTCCGCCTGCTTCTGACATTTCCCAGTCCTAGCCTCTCCACATCTCCCACTCTCTCTGTTCTCATCCCTCCCAACATTGACATTCCAACTTCTAAAGCCTCATTCAGCTCTGGATTCAGGGGCTGATATTTCCTTCATGCTAATAATTTCTAGGTTCTAAGCACCTTCCCTGTTTTAATATTCTGTCCTTGCTGTCTACTATAAACTGTGATACTGAAGTGAGACTTGCCTCCTAGTTAGGAAATTCTATATCCAAATCTGTGAGTCCCCTCCAACCTTCCCATTTGAATGATGCCTGGAAGCCCAGCCATCTAGTTTTCTAATGAACTTCCTAGATATGGCCTCTTTGTATCTAAAACAAACAAACAAAAACCTCCTTTGACTGATGCTTTTAAAATTGAATTCTTGTTACAGCGAACATGGTTCTTACTGATAGAATGACTTTCCATAAGTTATGTCCTTTGTAAGTCCACAGAATGAAACACCTTGCTATTTTGTCCAAAATACTCCATATACATTATTGTTAAGAGTAATGTCCTATGGGAATGGGAGGATAGGGGAGGGATTCTTAGAAAAAAGGGTAGGCAAGTAACAGGAAGGCATCACCACTTGCCTAATACATATTAAACTAGAATAAACTGGCAATCTCATATAAGAATCTATCCTCTTTTTAAATTATCTAGAAATGGCCACTATCTGGGACCACTGGGAATGGATAGGAAAATAAATCCTTGCCATTTGAAACATTTTCCATTCTATGTTCCCTTCTGAAACAAATGGTTTATATTTTAAGAGCCTTCCCAACTATCAAATATGGTGGTTTTTATGATACTACAAAACATGATCATTGGTGTTCTAAAAGCTCTTTGCTTTGATAGCCCCTCTTTCAAATGCTCATCTAACTCTGTCATTCTCATTTCCATGACTACTCCCAGGCCTGATATCCTGGGTGCTAAAATTCTGCAGCTACTAACAATTCCCATTCTCAGCCTCTGATCATCTCCCACCTTCTTTGTTCTAGTCCCTCCCAACACTGACATTTCAGCTTCTACAGCCTCATAAGATTCCAAATTTCTTTCCAGTTTCGATATTACAGGTTCTAAGTACCCTCCCTGATCCAATACTTTGGCCTCGCTTTCCACTGTTAATTGGGATAGTCAGAGGCCAGACCTAATTCCTAGCCAGAAAAATCTGTGTTCTAAACTCTAGGTTACCTCCAACATTGAAAGGCACCTGAAAACCTCTAATATTTGATAGTTTGGGATCTAAAGGAATACTCTCCAATCATCTATAAGGTTTTAAAAAGTTTCTTAATGGTTTATTATCATAATGCACAAGTCTAAATGATATGATTTCACAGTGTCATGTCCTTTATAAGTCATCAGAACATACCTTGTTTTTGAGGGCTTCATATTCATTATCATTAATAGTAACATCAACAATAAAGAAGGAACTGCAGGGAATTTCATTGGTTTTGGGGGTTTGGGGGTCCTTCTGGCACTTTCACCAAACCCTTCTAATTATGTGGGTGAGGAGGTAAGGTCTTTTTAAAGCTTTATCACTGTGTAATATTAATTAACTTGGAATAAATGACCAATATCATAGGAAAAATTTAAATTCTTCCTGTTTTTAAATTTACCTACAACTGGTCATGGCTGAGTAGCCATGAAAAGAAATCTTTTTCATTTCTGGTATTTTCTATTCTAAGACCTTTTTCAGAACAGAGGATTTATATTCTCAGAGCCCTCCCAGTTATGGCACCAGGAAGTTTATAGGATGCTTCAAGTTTGACTCTTCTTGTTTTAAGAGTGTTCCTTGATCTGATATCCCCTTTTTCTAAATACTCTGACAAATCTCTCTTTCTCTTCTCCATGGCTACCCTCAGGCCTGTTGTTTTCCGTATTAAAATCCTCCCACTTCTCACACCTTCCATTCTCCCACTATAAATATTTCTTACTGTCTCTGTTCCAGACTCTCCCAAACAGTTCCGATTCTATAGCTTCATCTAGCTCCAGGTTTCTGATTAGAAATTTCTGTCAAGATCAGCTATTCTAGGTTCTAGGTGCCCTCCCAAATCATTTATTTCAGCTTCATTTTTCACTCCAAATGGACACATTCAGAGACAGGACTTAGCTCTTACCTGGAAAATTTGGTATTCTTTGCTCACAGTCACCTTCAATTCTCCCCCTTGAATGGTCCTTGGAAGGCCAGGCATTCAGTGTTCTAAGGACTTTCCCAGCTCTGACTTTTTTGTTTCTACGACCACACCTTCCTGTGATCCATAAGGGTTTTTTTTTTTTTCAGTTTTTCACTGAGTGGATTGTTATCACAATGCACATATTTCTTAATGCAATAATGTCTTCAAAACATAAGGTTTCTCCTTTATGAGTTTTCAGTTTTGAACATCTTGTTTTTGGGGCAAAAATACTCAATATTCATTATCATTAAAAGTAATATCAATAGCAGTCTTCACCAAAGCAGGACTGCGGGGAATTGCATTTGTTTTGGTGTGCAAGAATTTGGATTGGTTTGGTTTGCTTTTTTTGACTAGTCAAAAAAGTCAGCATTTTTACCATACCTTTGTGGCTGTGAGGTTGATATCGTGAGACTTTTTTTCAAAAGCATCATGACTGGATTAATATATTATTCCAATTATATACATATTCTTATACATATCATGACTGGATTAATAAATTATCCTAAACATCTACTTTTGTTTTTAAAATTATTTTGGACTGGCTAATATTTTGGCACACAAAGAATATGTATGGATATAAATCCTTTCTATTTATGAGATTTTCTTTTCTAAGGCCCCTTTCAAAGCAGCTGATTTCTGTTCTCAACACCCTCCCAGCTATTACAGGCTGTGCTTTTTAGGACACTGAGATCTAGCCTTTTGTGTTCTCCTTACTATGCTATTCCTATTCTAAGTGGTTTTTCCCCTCTCTGATTCTCGTCTCCATGGCAACTCCCAAGCTTGAAATCTTCCCTGTTTCAGCCAATTTCCCTTCTCAGCCCCTCAGGAGCCTCCCACTCTCTGTGCCCTGGTCTCTCCCAGCATGGACTATGGTACCTCTACAGCTTCCTCCTCCTCTGGATTCTAGGCTCTAATCGTCCTCCCTACTTTTAATATTCTGGCCTCACTGTCCACTCCAGATTGAGACAGTTAGAATCCTACCTACTGGCTAAGAAATTCTGACTCACCAGCCCAGACATTCAGTGTTCTAAGGACCTTCCAAGACCTTCACATTTGAGCCTAGGGTCAATTTGAAGCCTAAGGCTTCAACGAAGTGTAATATTAAATCAGAATAAATGAATGAGCCTATATGACGAATGGACCTTCTTGTTATTATTTAATTTAGTGAGAATTATAATTGTTGTTGTTTGGTCATTTCAGTTGTGTCTGCCTCTTTGTGACCTAATTTGGGGTTTTCTTGGCAAAGATACTGGAGTGGTTTGTCATTTCCTTTTCCAACTCATTTTATAGATGAGGAAACTGAGGCAAGCAGAATGATTTGCCCAGGGTCACACAACTAGTCAGTGTCTGAGACCACATTTGAATTCATGAAGGCTAGTCTTCTTGCCTCACTCCAGACCTAGTACTCTATCCTCTTTAGCATCACCATGCTGGCCCACTAAGAGTATATGAGAAAACAAATCCTTGCCATTTAGGATGTTTTCCTTCCTAAGGCCTGTCCAGAGCACATGATTTATTTTTCAGAGCCCTCTCAGATACACATGGACATTTTTAGGGCACTCCTGACCTTGTGTTGTTTCTACCTGATCTGAGCTTGTAGCTTTGCTTGTAGCATTGTATGCTTTCCTAAATCCCACTTCTCCAAGGCCACTCCCAGGCCTGACATTTTATGTACAAAATACTCATTTTCTGACATTTGCCCTTATCAGACTCTGAACATCTGCACTCTCCCTCTGTCCTAGTCTCTCCTGACACTGACGTTCCAGCTCCTACAACCTCGTCCAGCACCAGATTCTGGGTTTGGAAATATCTGTCTACCTTGAATGGTACCTGGAAGCAGAGAAATTCAGTGTTCTAAGGACCTGGCATTCTGCTTTTAAAGCTCTTATCATCCTATGATATATAATTGTTATTTCTGACTTTTTAATAGGCTGTTATTACAATGCACATAGGTCTTACTGATATAACGACTTTGAAATATGTTTGTCCCTTATGAGGCCTCCAGGTATAAAATCTTGTTTTTTGGGCCAGAAATACTTTCTGTTTATTATCAGTAGTAGTAATTTCAATAGCAGTCTTTACTTACTCAAGAAGGAACTGCGTGGAATTAAATGTTTAAAAAAAAATTCTGCCTGTGTTTTATGTTTTTTTTTTTTTTTAGCGAGCCAAAAAATAAAAATAGTACTTTCTCCAAACACTTCTGGCTATGTGATTGAGGACCAGAGATTTTTTAAAAAGTTCTGTCACTGTGTCATATCAATTAAATTGGAATGAATGATATTGGAAAAATCTAAATTTTTCTTGTTTTTTAATTTACCTGGAACTGGCTAACACCAAATACACACGAAAGTATATAAGAATATACATTAAGAATATATATGAAAATAAATCGGTATCATTTAGCATGTATGGATAATTATATCAAAATTTGGTCACCAGAAGTTCATCAGCACTGTAAGTCAATTTCATGACAGCACGCTTGCCTGGATTCTGGATAATGGACAATGTTCTCACACTTTCCCAGTCACCAATTGAGTGAAACAAGGCTGTACACTTGCTCTCATACTTTTTAGCATGATGTTTTCAGCCATGATGTCAAACGCCTTCAGTGAAGATAAACATGGCATCAAGGTCAGCTACTGCACTGATGGTAAATCAACTTTAGAAGGCTACAAGCCAAGACTAAAGTGGAGGGACTGTTGGTGCATGATTTTTTGTTTGCAGATGACTGGGTCCTCAATGTAACTTCTGAAGCTGAGAGGCAACAAAGTATGGATCAATTCTTTGCTGCTTATGCAATTTTCACCTAACAATTAACAACAAGAAAATACAGGTGCTCTACCAGCCACCACAACATACATGGAACAAATGGAGAATGCTGTGGATAAGTTCACTTACCTAGGCAGTGTACTTTCCAGGGATGTACACATTGACAATGAGGTTGACACATGCATTGCCAGAGCTAGCTCAGTGTTTGGGAGGCTCCAAAGCAAAGCGTGGAAGAGAAGAGGTATTAGACTGCCTACCAAACCGAAGGTCCACAGGACCATTGTGCTGACCTCACTGTATGCCTGTGAAACCTGTGTCATGCCAGGAATTGCTTCCATTTGAATTGTTTTAGGAAGATACTGAAGATCACCTGGCAGAATAGGGTATCAGACACTGAGGTCCTTTTATGAATTTTGAATTAAACTGCCAAATATTTAAACTGTACTGCAGAGAGCACAACTCTGATGGGTTGGCCATGTTGTTTGAATGACAAACATATGCTTGCCTAAAAGACCATTTTAAAGGGAACTCACAAAGAACAAAGAACAAGTGTTCACATCGAGGTCAGAACAAGCAATATAAGGACACTCTCAAGGTCTCTCTTAAGAACCTGGGAATTTGATTGTGTGACATGGGAGACACTGGCACAGGACTGCTCAGCATGGTGTGCCCCCATCAGAGAAGGTACTGTGCCCTGTGAGCAAAGCAGAATTGAAGCAGTTCAAAAGAAATGTGAAATTCGCAGATTTAGAGAATCCACCTGAAATGTTTACATGGACTATTTGTTCCTGACCTGTGGTACAGCATGCTGAGCTCATCTTGGTCTGATCAGCCACAGCTGGATGCATTGGAATTTGACTCTAACATAGTGATGTCATTCCGGACCTCTTGAAGAACAAAGGACAATAACCATTTTCCTTCCAGAAGAGATAATGTATGTTTTCTGAGCCCTTCCTGCTGTGATATATGGAAGTTTTTAAGATGCTTCAGGTTTGTCCTTTGGGGTTCTCTTCTCTCTGATATCCCTTCTTCTTCTAAGGGTTTTCCTCACTCTCTCTTTCTCTTCTCCATGGCAACTCCTAAGCATGATGTGCTGAAATCCTCCTACTTTTGATATTTCTCATTCTCAGCCTCCAAATATCTCCCACACACACTCTCTCTCTGCTCTATTCCCTCCCAACCCTGATATTTCAGCTTCTCCAGCCTCATCCATTTAGGATTCTTCATTCAGTATTTCCTTCAAGCACAGACATTCTACATTCTTAGAACCCTTCCAGATCTCAAATTCTGGTTTCACTTGCCACTCTAAATTGGAACAATTAGATGTGGGAATAACTGCCTAGCTGGGAAATTCTTTATTCTATGCTCTCAGCCACATCCAAATTTGCCCCTGACGTGGTTATCCGGAAGTTGAAACATTCAGTTTTCTAAGACCCTCCAAGATACGATATTTTTGGATCTAAAGAAACACCATACTAGGATCTGAGTTACAAACTGTGGAGAAAACTACTCTATATCAACTATCATGACTAATACTATCAATAGCAAGTCATTACCAAAGAAATGTAAGGTATTTTGTTTCTTCCAGTGTGCTGGCATTCTGTGTTGGTGGACTTTTTTTAGCTACCCAAAAAGTAATCATCACTTCTACTTTTTGTTAAGTGTGGTTGAGAATGTGAGTTTTGTTAAAGCATAATCATTAGGTTAATCTATAATATATTGCAGTAAATTACAAATCTCATGGAAAAAGGTTATCATTGTTGTTGCTGACTGTTTTTTCAGTCGTATCCAATTCTCTGTGACCTTATTGGGGCTTTCTTGGCAAAGGCGCTGGAGTGGTTTGCCATTTCCTTCTCCAGCTCATTTTACAGATGAAGAAAGTCAGGTAAACAGGGTGAAGTGACTTGCCCAGGGTCACACAGTTAGGAAGTGTCTGAGGTTAGAATTGAATTCAGGACGATGAGTCTTCCTGATTTCAGGCCTGGCACTCTATTCCAGTTTGCCACCTAATTACCTCAAGGAAAAGTCTACTTCTTATTTTTTTTAAATTAACTAAAACTGACTAATATTTTCAGCACTTATATTTTAAATAAATTGTTGCCATTTATGGTCTTTTCCATTAGAAGCTCCTTTCAGTATTTATAATTTATGTTGTCAGACCCCTCATGTGATATTTTTTCAGACACTCCAAATTTTGACCTTTTGTGTTCTAAGGTCTCTGGCTCTCTCTACTACCCCTTCTTCTAAGAGCTCTCCTACTTCTCTCACTCTTTTTTCTGTGCTTACTCCTAGTTCTGACATTCTATGGGCCAAAATCTCACTGTTTCTGTCTATTTACAGTCTCAACTTCTGAATTTCTCCCACTTTTTCACATCTAAAATCCTTACTACTCAGATATTGGAGGTCCTCAGGCCTTGTCCAGCTTAGGATTCTGCACTAGATCTTTCCCTTGAGCACAGACATTCTATGTTTTAAGTGTTTTTCCAGATCAGATATTGGCTAGTAATAGTATTAGTTATACTCCTATTACTGGCTTCTCTGTCTAATCTATCTTCAGACATTCAGAGCCTCAACTTCCATCCTACTTAGGAGAATCTGTATTCTAAATTCCCTGCCATCAGCCATATTCTTCTCGAAAAATCATCTGGAAGCCCCAACATGCCAGCATCTAAGAACACTTTCAGACCTGGCCTTCTTCTTATTAAGGCCACAACCGCCTCCAACCTACAAGGGTTTATTCTTTTCAGTTTTTAATTCTATTGATTGAAGTATAGTTCACTTGTGACTGATTATTACAATGATTTCAAAGCAGAATCATTTTTCTTTTAATCTCATGGACTTAACACCTAACTGTTGTCCAAATGTCTTCCACAATCATTTCAATGAAGAGGAATACCAGTATTTCTCTTACCTGTTGAAGGTACTACAGGTAATATAAGTGTTTTCTCTCTTTCCTCCTTGTTGATATCAGGCACTGTTCTTGCACCCTGACCCTTTATCTGGGTCTTTGAAGACCTAGGTTTGCATTCAAAGCATCAACGCTGTGTACTGATATCTGATATCTAAATAATGTGGAAATGAATGTTTCGTCTTCTCTCAAAAACATACTTTATTCTAGTTTTTTAAATTACTTAGTTCTTCTCAGTAATCTAACTCAATGAACACATAACCCAGAGAACTCCTTGGCAGAGAGCTGATGATTAACATCTCCTGTCACTGCCAGCTCTGCCATTCTCTGCCTTTAAAGCCCCTTGGACTTCAGACATTCTGTGTTCTGATTGCTTTCCTGATTCTAATGTCAACCTTCTTCAAGGCTTTCCAGGCTCTGCCAATCTCTACCTTATGGATCCACCTTCTCTCTCCTGGGCTGCCATTATATCTGGGAATCTCTGTTCTCAGCCTCTGGACATCTCTCACATGCTATTTTCAAAAGTGTCTCCCAGAGCTGTTAGCACAGGCTCACATCATGTGATCCTTTATTTTCAAAGTACCCAAACCTTAACTAATCCCTGTTCTAAGGGACCTCTCAGTTCTACTATTCTGACTTCTAGGTATGATCCATGTTCTGACATTCAGAACCCACCCTGTTAGACTACCTCCTGAAAGCGATGCTTTAGGAACTTCTCAGTCTTGACATTTTTGTTCCAAGGCCTCATCCTGCTATGGACTAATGGCTCCTCTCCCCCTCTTTGTAAATAACAATACACATATGTCTTATGAATATAGTGATATAAGAGCACAGTTGATACCTCTTCTAAACCTATGTTCATGGCAACCTTTTTTTTTTCAAAAAAACATACAACATTCATTATCCTTATTAGTAATATAGACAGTAGTGCTTATGAAGTAAGAAATTGCATGAAATTACATTGTTGTTGATGTGTTTGGGGTTTTTTTTGATAGTCACAAAATAAACAAGTATTTTTAACATACCCTTTTAGTTGTGTGGTTAAGGATATGACATTTTTCTTAAAGCATCATCACTAGCTTAGTCTATATTAAATTGCAATAAACTATTAGTCTCTTATGAAAAATCTAATTTCTTATTTTTTTAAATTAAGGAGAACTGACCAAAATTTTGGCCCACTAAGACAATATATTAAATTAATTCCTTGACACTTTGGATATTTTAGCCTGTGAGGCCCCTTCCAGGGCAGTTGATTTATGTTCTCAGAGCCCTCCCAGCTATCCCATATGCTCATTTTTAGGACATCCCAGATCTGATATTTTGTGTTCTAAGGTCTCTCCTCTCTCTGATAGCCTTCAAAGTACTTGCCTACCTTTCTCATTCTCTTCTCCATGGCAGCCTTGAAGCCTTACATTATGTGTGGTATAATTCTACTACTTCTGACAATTTACATTCTCAGCCTCTGACATTTCTCACTATACTTGTTCTAGTCACCCCCAACACTGACATTCTGGCTTTTATATCATTATCCAGCTCAGAATTCTGGATTGGAAATTTCCTTCAAGCTCAATGCAAGGACAAGTAAAGTAAGATCTTTTGCTGTTTTTGTTTTAGTATAAAGTGCCTCTGATTGAATAATGTGATTAAAGAAGATCTTCCCCACCCACTAATGGGCCTGGGAAGATTTGTAGGAAGGCCCACACCTTTTGTTAATGAGGTACTGGTTCTCAAAGATTGTGATGCCCTCTGGCTCCAAAAAGTGTATAAAGACTCTGAGATGCAGTTTTACTTTTGAGCTTAGTTTTTAGAGGAAACTTTGTGTGCAAGATGAGACTCCGAAAAGCCACTAAGCAGCACCCCCACTTCCCCTGTGAAAACCCAGATGTTGTTTCCCTCTCTGGTAACTATGTATGTATGGTCAGGCAGTTGCATCTGTTTGTTGAATTGTGATGTATGTATTGCTTACTGTCAGACAGTTTGGAAGCACTGTCTGTTGATTTAGATTTCTTTATATTTTCTCTGAAGTTCAGGGTGCTGACTTTTTTCCCTGAAGTAAATGATACATTCACTTGATTAAAGTGATTGCTGAGCCCTCAAAGGTTCCCTTTCCTTTTATAAAAGCAGATCTAAGAACCTGTGATAGCAGATCCCACTCTGTATGTTGGAGTACTTACTAATACACTTAGACATTCTAGGTTTTAGTTGTCCTTCCTTCTTACTATTCGGGCTTCATGGTCCACTCCAAATTGGGGCACTTAGAAGAGAGACTTCAATGATGGGAAATTCTGTATTCAAAGTTCTTACAGAGTCTGCCTCTACCAATTTTCCCTCTTGGAAGACACTTGGAAGTACTACATAACATTCACTGATGGAAGAACTTCTTATCTCTGAAATTTTTGTTTCTCAGGCCACAGTCTTCTAGATTTTGTAACTCCCTCCATTTTTTATTTATGAGATTATTACAATGCACATGTGCCTAACTGATATACTGATTTCCAAATATAAATTATGCCCTATATAAGTCCTCTTTATGTAACACTTTGCTTTTATGGCCAAAAAACCCCACATCCATTATGTTTAATAGTAACAACATTGTCAGTCTTTACCAAAGAAGGAATTGCATTTGTTTCAACATGCAGGTTTTGGGAGATTTGTGTTGTTGCTTTTTGGCTTACCAAAAACTAGTCAGCATTTGTACCATTCTTTGTTGGCTGTCTTATGAGGATGAGATTTTTTTTTTTAAAGCTTTGCAGCTGTTTGATATAAATTAAATTGAAATGATTGATCTCATACCAAAAAATCTTCTTTTTCTTCCTCTTTTTAAAAAAATTAATTAAATTTGGCCAAGATTATGGCTCATTAAGAATACGAAGGAAAATAAATCCTTGACATTATATTTTCCACTGGAAGGCCTGTTCCAGAGCAGATGATTCATTTTCTCAGAGCCCTCTCAGCTATGGCAAATAGGAATTTCTAGAACAATCCAGCTCTGACCTTTTCTGTTCTGAGAGTTTTCCTTGATGTGCTGTCCCTTGTTCTAAATGCTCTCCTACATCTCTCATTACCTTTTCCATGGCTGGCTCCTAGACCTGACATTCTGCATGTTCAAATTCCACTGCTTCTGACAACATATTTAATAAGTCCTTGACTATTTCCCACTCACTCTGCTTTGTTCCCTCCCAACTCTGACATTCTAAATTCTACAACTTGATCCAGCTCAATGTTCTGGATTAGTCCTTCAAGATCACATAGTCATGTTTTAAGTGCCCTCCTTGAACTAATATTCTGGCTTCACTTTCCAATCCAAATTGAGACATTCAGAGGCAAGATTCACCTCTTAGCTGCAAAATTCAGTATTCTTTGTTCATAGCCACCTTCAACTCTTGTCTTTCAATGGTAGATGTGAACATGGGCTCTATAATGGCTGTACTAACCCATTAAATTCTCTAGTTTCCCTTTTTCACAGGAGAACCAGAACAAAGGAGTAGCACAACAAGTAGCCAATCAGGAAGACTTTAGAAGATCTGTTTGACTGTTTGACATACCAGTGTTCCTTTGTGAGGAAACTAGCTGAACTCTGAGATGCCTGCAACTGCTGAAACCAATCTTGACAGACTCAGAAAGAGCAACATCTTGCTTTCTGATTTATCTAAAGAACAGCAAACATCCTCTTTTCTACTACTGTGTTACTATGTCTACTATGTTTACAGATATCTACTTCCTAGACCCCGCCCACTTCCCCACCTGACTTCCTGATTTATTGTGTTTCTCCCTTAACTCCCACTTAAAAGTAATAAATATCTCAAATATGTATAAATATCTCACCCTTTTCCCACTCTCTTTTGAGCAGCTGAGAACTTTGCTTCTCTTCTCCAGCTGGTAAGCTTCATCTCAGATAATAAATGCTTTTATAATCTTTACAAGTGTGATGGTTCTCTGACTCATTCCTTTTTGAACCTGGAGTTTCTTCTGTTTTAGCAGTTAACAAAGGGTATTTATTTTAACAAAGGCCATTTTCATTTTAACAAAAACACATTCAGTGTCTAAGGATCTTCCCAGCTCTGTCATTTTTGTTCCTAAGGCCACACTTTCCTTGAATTGTTCTTACAATGCACATTTAATTACTGATATGATTGTAAATTTCTAACATATATATATGTATATATACACACATAATGATTTCAAAATATAAGTCTCGGTATCTAACATCCTGTTTTTGTGGCCAAAAACACTACATATTCATTATCATCGCTAGTTACAGAAGTAGCAGTCTTTACCGAAGAAGGAAATGTAGAGAAATGGATCGGCTTTGAAGTACACCACTTGCTGTTTTGTTTTCTGGGGTTTTAGGCTAACCAAAAAATAGAGACTTCTTTCACCCATATTCTTGCAGTTGCGAGTTTGGCAATGTGAGAATTCATATCAAATTCAAATAAATTATTAATGTTATATTAAAAATCTACTTTCCTCTTATTTTTTTTTAAATGAATTAGATTTTGGCCCACTAATACATACACACACACATATACATACACATACATATATGCACATATGTGTGTATATATAAATATATATGTATATATGATTTAAATCTTTGCTATTTATGAGATTTTCCATTCTAAGACCCCTGCCAAAGCATATGACTTAGGTTCTCAGAGCTGTTCCAGGTATCACATATGGTAGTTTTTAGGACACTTCAAGATGTGACCTTTTGTGTTCTAGGTCTCTCCTTCATCTAATATCTTTTCTTCTAAGTGTTCTCTTACCGATAACAACTTCTGACAATTTCCATTCTCAACCTCTGAACACCCCCTACTCTCTTTGTTCTGGTGCTTTCCAACACTGACATTCCAGATTCTACAGCCTCATTTGATCAGGATTCTGAATTTGAAATTTCTTTCAAGCTCAGACATATTCTAGGTTCTACGTGTCCAACCTGAACAAAAATCCTGGCTTCCTTTTTATACCTGAAATTGGCACATTCAGATAGGGGACTTACCTTCTAGCTAGGAAATTCTGTACCGTAAGCTCACAGTCACCTTGAACTTTCCCCCTTGAATGGTACATGAAAGACCAGACCTTCAGTATTCTACTGACATCCAAGATATGAAAATGCTTATTACTAACAGCACTACTCCTGTGATGTATATTTTTCATTTTTACAATTTATTGTATTATTATTATCACTATGATATCTGTCTTATTATTATAATGATCTTGAAACATAGGTGTTTTTTCAGAGAGGTCTTCTGTACCTAAAACCTTGTTTGTGTGACTAAAAACGCTTGATACTCATTGTTATTAACAATAATAGAAACGGTTTTTGTCAAAGAAAGAAATGCATGGAATTGTATCTGTTTTGGTTTGTATACGTTTTGGGTTTTTGTTTTGTTTTGTTTTGTTTGTGGCTAGCCAAAAAATGCATAGGATTTTCACCATACGTTTTGGATATCACTTGTATAGTATATATTAAATTGGAACAAATTATTAATATTATGAAAAATCTACTTTACTCTTCTTTGTCACATTAACTAGATTTGACCAATATTTTTGCCCTCTAAAATATATATATGAATATATATATTTTATATATCCTTACCATTTCTGTGATTTTTTTCCCTCTAAGGCCCCTGTCCAGAACAGATGATTCATGTTTTTAGACCCCTTCAGGCAATCAAATATGGTGGTTTGAAGGGCACTCCAAAACATGACTTTTTTATTTTAGCATTCTCCAACCTTTTTCATTGTTCTCTCCATGTGTACCCCCAGGCTGACATTCTGAGTGATAAAATCCTCCTGCTCCTTATGATTTCCATTCTCAGCTTTTTAACCTCTCATACTCTCTGTATACTTCAGAAGACATCTTGGGGTTTGGTGGGCTAGATTTATTTTCTTTCTTTATTTATTGTATCATTAATTTTTGGTTTTCTTTTTTTTTAACTGGGACAATTAACTCTTTTGTCTCATGTAGTTTCCACTTATGATTTCCTGAAATATAGCTCTAGTAAACCAGGCTTCAATAAAACCCATTGGAATACATATGAAACTACCTGATTATTCCTTTAAACCCAAATCACACAGAATCTTACAAACTGACCAATAGGTCCTAGCCCAAGTCTCACTTGCTCACTGTTTAGGTTTTGAGGGGTCAGAGTGAGTGTAAATAACAATTGTTTCTGTTATGGCCAGATTGATTCTTTTGGGAAGTCAAACTAGGCCATCTTTTGTCTCAATTCTTATCTAGCTTTTACTTTAATCACTGAATGAGTGTTGCCCTAGACAAACTGAGGCCTGGGAAAGACCTTAGCTTAAAAAAACTAGGGTCTCCCATTGGTTCTGGGGCCATCTCCATTCTTCCTTATCTATATCTTGCTGGTGGACTCTGATGACCCTGGCAAAGAGAATGAGACTTGTAAGGGGTCTGGAACTCTGGTGTTATCAGGGTCATGATGCCCTCAGGAGAAATCTCTTTGAGATGTCATGTCCTTGCATGATTTATGTGATGGACCACCCCTACGCAACTACTAGCCTTCACAATTATCTTGAGCAAGAATAGCAACAGCCAACTACGTAAGCATAGCAGACAGTATTTACAAACTTCTTTGTGGAAGTAGAATGCCTATATATACTCTGATCTAGCTGAGAATAAACTGAGTGCATACCATCCTTACTCCTGCCTCATTCATTCGTGCCTGGAAGAAAGATCTCATGCAGGCATGAGAACTTTGGGAACTTAACAGTGACTGACAAATTTGCACAGTCCTGTCTCACTTAAATCCAATTCACTTGCAAGTCAAGACATCATCCTCCTGATGTCCTCTTCAAGAATGAAGGACCAACAACCACAATAATCTAGTCCCTCCCATCACTGACATTAAAGCTTCTATATCTTCATTCAGCTCAAGTTTTTGGATTTAAAGTTTCCTGCAAGTTCAAACATTATAGCTTCTAAGTGCCCTTTATGATCTCAAATTCTGGCTTCACTTTACACTAAAAATTGATACATTTAGAGAAGGATCTTATTACCTTGGTAGAAAAATCAGTATTCATAACTCCCAGACACTTCACACTTTACTTCTTAAAAGGTCCTTGGAAGGTCAGATGTTCAGCGGTCTAAGGACCTTCCAAGATATTACATTTTTAGTACCGAAGGCACAACATTCTGTCCTCTGTTGTGTACTTTCCAAAATTTTTGATTTATTGGATTATTATTACAATGCACATTTATCTTACTGTTATACTGACTTTAAAATGTAATTATTTTAAATTAAATTAATTTTAAATTAAATTAAAATATATTTATAGTTCTTCTCTATGCTAATACTTTGTTTCTGTAGCCATAACTACTTGATATCCATTATCATTAATAGTAATATTAATAAGTAATAAGTAGTCTTTAACAAAGAAGGAACTGCATGGAACTGTATTTGTTTTGGTACACATGTGTTTTAGATTTTAGAAGATTTGGCTAGCCAAAAAGTTCATAGGATTTTACTATACATTGTTTGGCTGTGGAGTAGTGCTTTTCTTTTAAAAGAATCACCACTAGCCTAGTAGTATTAAAGTGGAAGAAATTAGTAATATCATTTGATAATTTCACTTTTTTTGTCAATTAACATAAACTGGCCAACATTTTGGCGTAGTAAGAACATACATATGAATACAAATGCTTGACACTTCTGAGATTTTTCCATTTAAGTTTCCTTCCAAAGTATATGGTTTGCATTCTTAGCACCCCTTCAGCTATCCCATAGGATGGTTTCTAACATATTCCATATATTCCATAGATCTTTTAGTATTGTATTGGTTTTCTTTGCTCTAATATCCCTTCTTCACCTTTCTTATTCTCATCTCCATGGCACTATGTCTGACAATTTCCATGTTCAGTCTCTGAATTTCTCCCACTTTCTCATTTTTAAAGTCACTCTGAACTCTGATATTGGAGGTTCTAAGGCTTCCTCTAGTTCAGGTTTCTGATATTTTCTCTCAAGTTCTAACATTCATACAATGACTTCCATCCTAGCAAGGAAAATCTGCATTTTATGTTCCTTGTGATCTCCACTATTCTTCTCTGAAAATCATCTCAAAGGTCAGATATGCAGGGTTCTAAAGCCACTTCCAGACCTGGAATTTGATTTCTCAGGCCACAACTTCCTCAAACATACAAAGGTACTTTCATCCCTTTAAATTTTGCAGTTCATAGACTTTAATACACTTAACTTCCCTTCTGCCTTCAAAGCATACATCCTCTTCCTTTTAATTCCAAGGACCTAAAATCTACTTTATCCCCTCCCAAATGTTCCACAATCACTATCATAATACCTGTCTTACCTGATGAAGGGACTGCAGGCTGTTTCAAGGTTTTCTTACCTTTTTTTTTTCCTTCTTGTTTTCAGGTGAATGATATACTGTCCAGGCACCTTCCAAGATTCTCTGAGCATGTGAAGACCTCAGTTTTCATTGAAAGCATCTCTGCTGTGCTGATATAAATTATATGAATGATTAAACTCTTCCCAAAATTATAATGGCTTCTTGTCTTTTAAATTATCTGGTCTTTCTCCATAGTTTGGGCCATTGAACGTATACCCAAAGAATCTCCATCCCAGCAAGAATATTTTATTTTCCAGAACTGACAATTTACCATCTCCTGGCATCCCCAGCTTTGACATTCTCTGCCTTTAAGGCCCCTCTGATTTCTGACATTAGGTGTTCTAAAGGCTAGGATGGCTAAGTCAGAGGTGGGGAACCTGTGGCCTTGAGGCCACATGTGTTGTTCAGTTATTCAATCATAGCTAACTGCAATCCCCATTTGTGATTTTCTTCCCAAAGATACTGGAGTAGTGTTTCATTTCCTTCTCTAGCTCATTTTACAAAAGAGGAAACTAAGACAAATAGGGTTAAGTGATTTAGGGTCACATAGCTAATAAGTGTCTGAGGCTGGCTTTGAACTTAAGTTTTCCTGAGTCTAGGCCTGGAACTCTATTCCCTGTGCCACTTAGCTGCCCTCAAAACAAATATAGTATCCCTTTAAAACTTGGATAAATGATGCCTTATTTTTTTCTAAAAATAAATTATAATCGTTATAATTACGGTTTTAGATGTGAGATTTTTTTTTTTAAAGTATCAACACTCGGCTAAGCTTTAATAAAATGAAATTAATTATCTCATACAAAAAATCTACAAAATATTAAAAAAAACAGAATTGGCCAATATTTTGGCCTAAGAATATATATTAAAATAAATCCTTATGATTTATATTTTATAATATTTTCCATTCTAAGGCCCCTGTCAGAGCTGAGGATGTATGCTGCCAGAATCTTTCCAGCTATTTCCTACACTAGCTTTTAGAACACTTTTAGATCAGACCTTTTGTGTTTCCTTGGTCTAATAGCCTTACTTCTAAATAATGTAAGTAATAGTCTTACTTCTAAATGCTCTACTCTCTTACTCACTTTATCATGCCTACATCAAATCCTGACATTCTGGGTGCTAAAATCCCAATACTTCTGACTATTTCCATTCTCAGGCTCTTAAAATCTCCCATTTCTCTCTGTTCTAGTCCCTCCCAACACTGATATTCCAGCTTCTGCAGCCTGATCTGATTCTTCACTCTGGATTTAAATCCTTCAAGTGCAGACATTCTAGGTTCTAAGTGATGTAACATTGCAGTTTCATTTACATTCCAATTCGGGACATCCAAAGATAGGAATTACATCCTAACTAGGAAATTCTCAATTCTAAACTCTTGGTCACCTGTACCCCTTGAATGGCACCTGGAAACATTCCAGCAAATTGAGTGGTCTAAGGACCTTCCCAGCCTTGCTATATTTTGTTCTAATTCTGCAGTCTTTTAGAATAGTGAAGGTTTTCTTTTTCTCAGTGTTTTATAATGTAGATATCATGATGATGCACATGTGCCTTGGTGATTGATATAACGTTTTTGAAGTATGGTCCCATTTCAATACTTGAACAACATGATTTTGCTAAAAAAGTCTTTATAATGGTTGTCATTAATAGTAACAACTATACTAATCTTTATCATAGAAGTACCTGGAATTACATTTGATTATGTGGAAGGTTTTAGGTTCTAGGAAGATTATTTTAACTAACCAAAAAATAGTTTGTGGTTTACAAAGTGAAATTTTTTTTAAAGCTTCACAACTACTACATATAAATGAAATTGAAATAAATGACTGAGGTTATCAAAAGTATATACTTCTGGTTTTGTCTTAATTACCTAAGATTGTTCAACATTTTGACAGCTAAGAGTGTATATGAAATAAATCTTTACCAATTAATAATCCTTTAATATAAACTCTAGATTTTAGTAAAGGCCAGAGCTTGAAGAGTCTGGACCTTGATAATCTTTTGTATATAAACTTTAGATTTTACTGAAGGCCGGAGTTTGAATTAAGAAGAGCCTGGACCTAATAGTCTCCTTTGTTAAACTCAGAGAATGCCTTTTGGTGTCAAACAAGCAAATGGGACTTCCTTACCAGACCCTTCCCCTGGCATCTTAGTGATAAGGAAAAACACAGATGTCTTGGGTTGTAATTTCAGCTTTGCCAACTCTGTTAAGATACCCTTTCTTGTGTCCACAACTTCAAAGGTCTGTTTAGGACAGGATGTCTGTCATCAGAGTGGTGGGATTTTCTCTTTATGTCACAGAGACATGCTACAGAAAGGAGATTCACACAGCTTGGGATCATAAAACCCAATTGACACTACTTTGTTAATTTCCTTATCTTACTAAATTTATGATTTATTCAACTAAGAGAGTTCCTTTCTCACAGCAAAATGTATTTAAGACAGATGACTTCTGTACCAGGTAGTCAGAGTAACCTCACTCCATAGTGCTATGACTGTTATCTTTAAGAGGGAATTAATTAATTAATTAATAACACATGCCTTTAGCCTGATGTCTTTTCTTTAACCAAGTTTTCAGGTTAACACAATTATGATATTTTCCTCTCTAAGGTCCCTTCAGAGAAGATGATTTATGTTCTCAGAGGCCTCCCAGCTATGGCACAGAGATGTTTCTAGAACACTCCTGCTCTTACCTTTTATGTTCTGAGAGTTTTCCTTACACTGATAATTGTTCTTCTAGGTGTTCTCCTAAATCTTTCATTCTCCTCTCAATGGTTATTCCCAAGGCTAACATTCTATGGGCACCATGAATATCTCCCACTCTCTCTGTTCTAGTCTCTCCCAACAGTGACATTCTAGTATCTACTGTCTCATCCAGATCTGGATCCTGGATTGGAAATTTCCTTCCTGCTCACATGTTCTAGGTTCTACATGACTTCCCCAATATATTCCCCAATATAATACATACTATAACATATCACTTTCCAATCTGAAATGGAATATTTAGAGGTGAGACTTACCTCTCAGGTAGGAAATTCTGTATTCTGATCTC
>CM053775.1:40047430-40079063 GCA_028658325.1 Potorous gilbertii | reverse complement strand
AAATAAACAAGTTAATACATCAACAGAATATCATAGGAATGTTTACCTTTAGAAGACTACATGTCAGCATCATTACTCAGTACTATGATGGCTTATAGCCTACAATAAAATTTGAAGTACAGTGCCGTTAAGTGGTACCACATCAAATGCTGAGTATGTGATATTTATGGGGTCTGAAAGAAATTAGAGAGATAAAAGAGGCAAGAGAATGTGCATTTTCAGAGACAGTATGGGCCATAGAACTCCCAATGTCTTCTTTGAGAACATGAGGTCAGTTTATTGTTTTGTTTTTGTTTGTTTTGTTTTGTTCTCAGCTGTCCAAAGGAGAAAGAGACAGATAGACAAGACAGGTTAATAGACAAGATCTCAATAGGATCTTGGAAGAAATCTAGAATCCAGATTGTGGGATCTGGATGAACCCCACCACCTGGAATGTGAGAGGAAAGAAGTACTTTTGGGGATAGAAAATGTGAGATGCTGCCATTATATCAAGAGAGTAGAGATTGTCTGAATTAAAATTCAGGTCCCAAACTACACAACTAAAGGTATATGTTTATAATAGAGTACCTTATTTGTTGCTAAGAAATTAAAACATTCCTCCAAGAAAAGTGCTTCCTTGTAGTGTCTTGAACAGGTTGGATTTCTTTTAATTTTTTTCTCAGTTACATGTAAATTTTTCAAACATTTCTCTTTTAAAATTTTTAGTTCCAAATTCTGCCTCCTTCCATCCTCCCTCAGAAGACAAGCAATTTTACATAGATTATACATGTAAAATCATGAAAAACATATTTCCATATTATCCATGTTGCAAAAGAAAACACAGACCAAAAATAAGGACAAAGAAAGAGAGAAAGTAAAAAAAAAGTATGCTTTGATCTTCATTCAAACTCTATCAGTTCTTTCTCTGGAGGTCAATAACATTTTTCATCATACATCCTTTGGAACTATCTTGAATCATTGTGAAGCTCAGAATTGCTAAGTCATTCACAGTTCATCATCATACAGTGTTGCTGTGATGTTCTCATAGTTCTTCTCACTTCACTTTGCATGTTTTTTCTGCATGTCTTTGCAGGTTTCTCTGAAACCATCTTGCTTGTCATTTCTTATAGAAAAATAGTACTCCATCACAATCATACCACATTTTGTTCAATCATTCCCTGATTGATGGGCATCTTCTCAATTTCCAATTCCTTGCCACCACAGAAAGACATTTTCCTTTTTCCTTTATCTCTTCTGGATACCGACCTAGTAGTGGTATTGCTGGGTCAAACGGTATGCATAATTTTATAGTTCTTTGGGCGTAGTTCCAAATTGCTCTTCAGAATGCTTGGACTAGTTTACAACTTCACCAATAATGCATTGGTGTCCCAATTTTTCCATATCCCCTGTAATATTTGTCATTTTTCTTTTCTGTCATAGTAGCCCATCTGGTAGATGTGAGGTGTTACCTCAGAGCTGTTTTTATTTGCATTTCTCTAGTCAGTAGTGATTTGGAATATATTTTCATATGACTATAAAGAAAGCAGTGATTTCTTCTTCTGAAAACTGCCTATCCATTTCCTTTGAACATTTATCAGTTGGGAAATGATGTGTATTCTTATAAATTTGACTCAGTTCTCAATGTGTTTGAGAAATGAAACTTTTATCAGAGAAACTTGCTGTGAAATTTTTCCCAGTTTCTGCTTCCCTTCTAATCTTGCCTGCATTGGTTTTGTTTATGTAAAACCTTTCTAATTTAATGTAATCAAAATTATCTTCTTTTCATCCTGTAATGCTCTCTATTTTTTGTTTGGTCATAAATTTTTCCCTTATTTATAGATCTGACAGGTATAATTTTCCATGCTCCCCTAATTTGCTTATTATATCAACCTTTTTGCCTAAGTCATGTACTCATTTTGATCCTATCTCACCATATAGTCTGTATAGTTTCTGACAAACTTCTTTCCAGTTTTCCTAGCAATTTTTGTTAAATAGTGACTTCTTGCCCCAGAAGCTGGGTTCTTTGAGTTTATCAAACACTAGATTACTGTGTACCTAATCTATTTTGCTGATCCACTACTCTTGTTTCTTAGCTACTATCAGATAATTTTAATGATTACCACTTTGTAATACAGTTTGAGATCTGATATACTAAGCCACCTTCCTTCACATTTTTAATTGATTTTCTTGATATTCTTACCTTTTGTTCTTCCAGATGAATTTTGTTATGATTTTTTCCATATTTTCCATTTTTCTCTATAAAATAAATTTTGGTAATTTGATGAGACACTGAATTAATAAATTAGTTTAGGTAGAATTGTCATTTTTATTATATTGACTTGACTTACTCATGAGCAATTAATATTTTTCCAGTTGTGTATATCTGACTTTATTTGTGTGAAAAGTGTTTTATAATTGTATTCATGTAGTTTCTGAGTTTGTCTTGGCAGGTAGACTAACAAGTATTTTGTATTGTCTGTAATTATTTTAAATAATGGAATTTCTCTTTCTATCTCTTCCTTCTGGACTTTGTTGGTTTTATATGTAATATTTAATTGCTAATTATTTATAGTTTAGATTAAGTCCTGCAACTTTGTTGAAGTTGTTAATTATTTCAACAAGTTTTTTAGTTGATTCTCTAAGTGTTACCATCATGTTGTCTACAAAGTGTGATTGTTTTGTTTCCTCATTACCTATTCTAATTCTTTCAATTTTTTTCTTGTCTTATTGCTATAACTGATGATAATGAGCATCCTTGCTTCACCCATGATCTTATTGAGAAGGTTTCTAGCTTATCTTCATTATAGATAATGCTTGCTGATGGTTTTAGATAGATACTATTCATCATTGTAAGGAAAGTTCCATTTATTCCTATGCTTTCTAGTATTTTAATGGGAATAAGTATTGTATTTTGTCAAAAGCTTTTTTTTTTCTTCTGTTGAGATAATCATGTAATTTTTGTTGGTTTTGTTATTGATACTGTCAGTTATGTGGATAGTTTTCCTAATCTTGAACCAGCCCTGCATTCCTGGTATAAATCCTACCTGGTCATAATGTTTGATCTTTTTTACATATTGCTATAATCTCCTTGCAAGTATTTTATTTAAAAATTTTGCATCAGTATTCATTAGGGAAATTTGTCAATGGTTTTCTTTCTCTGTTTTTGCTCTTCCTAGTTTAGGTATCAGCCCATGTTTGTGTGAAAAAGAATATGGTAGGACTCCTTCTTTGCTTGTTTTTCCAAATAGGCTATAGAGTATTGGAAGTAATTGTTCTTTAAATGTTTCTAGAATTCACTTGTGAATCCATCTCATCCTGGAGGTTTTTCTTAAGGAGATCATTGATGGCTTGTTCAATTTCTTTTTTCTAAGAGAGAGCATTAAGTATTAAGTATTCTACTTTCTCTTTTCTTACTCTGGGAAATTTATATTTTTGCAAATATTCATCTATTTCACTTAGATTGCTAGAAGTATTGGCATGTAATTGGGTAAAATAGTTCCTAGTAATTGCTTTAATTTCCTTTTCATTGGTAGTCCTTTTCATTTTTGATACTGGTCATTTGGTTTTCTTCTTTCTTATTTTTAATCAAATTAACAAATAGTTTATCTATTTTGTGGATTTTTCCTAAATCCAGCTTCTAGTTTTATTAGTTCAATATTTTTCTTACATTCAATTTTATTAATCTCTCCTTTGATTTGTTTCAGGATTTACAATTTGATGTTTAATTCAAGATTTTAAAGTTATTTTTTTTAGGGTTTCTTTTTTAATTGTATACCCAGATTTAATTTCTAATGATATGCCTGTTTTTGGAATGGATCCAGATTATTTACTCCCTACCATAAGTTTATAAGTATATGAAGCATTTCAAAGAGTGGCCATTTGGGCTGTCACTTTAAGACTAAGAGCAATGGGCAGTGCCACAAGAGAAAAATTAAACAAATAAGTGGCTAGAATATCATAGTCAAGTGTCCCTTAGAAGAGAATGTGTCAGAGCCATGAGGGTCCTTAGCACATAGAAAAGCTTGATTGGAAGGTTCAATTTATGGGATAGTTTTCCAGGTAGAAAAGAGCTTTGAGTACAGAATATTAGAGCTGAGAGGGCAGAACTGCATGATATAAAAAGAACAAAAAAGAAAGAGGTCATCAGTTTGACATTTGCAGATCCTTGATTACTTCTTTTGGTAATCACTAGGGAGCATATATTGCCAACAACTTTTCAAAGGGAATACCTGGGATGCTGAATGTCTGATCTTGAAAGGGTCTGAAAATTAGAGAGTTGGGGGGAGAACAATAGAACTTCGATTTTCACAGGCACTCTCCACATTTGACACTTGAGAAAATGGGCCAGAGGTATACATTTCCTAGTTATGGCATTGTATTCTTAGGGTGCCAGGATGTAGAGAAAGACAGGTTGCATGAAATCCTACTAACAAAAGATTTGTAGCTTGAAATGTTACCTGTATTTCTATCAAGAGAGTGGTTATTGTCTGAACTAAAGCTCAGATCCCAGACCACATGGCCAAAGTTAAGTTTGTCATTAAGATTTTATACAGCTACAAGTAACAATCTGCCAACAAAATACATGATTCCTTTTGGTGTCCTTACTGGTTAAGGCTGCTACGGATATTCCTGTAATTGGGAACGGATGGAGAATATTGACTCACTACTATAAAGTTCTAAGTATAAAGCATTTCAAAAAGAGACTATTTGTACTGTCCCTTTAGAACTAAGATCTATGGGCAGTGCAGTAAAAAAATAATAAACCACTAAATGGATATAATATCATAGAAGAACAGGTAGTATCAGAGCTAGGAGGATCCTTAGTGCATAGAAAATCTTGACTGGGAGGTGCCATTCAAGGGACAATATTCTAGGTATAATGAGTTTAGAGTACAGACTGTTAGAGCTCAGAAGAAAGAAATGCAAAATAATAAAAAAGTAAACAAAAAAGGTCATCAATTTGATTTCTTGCTGACCCCTAATTACTCAATATTGCTAATTACAGGCAATGACTATGAGTATTTATTGCCTGTAATAGCTTCTCAAGAACAGTACACTTAAAAGGGAGCACATAGAATGCTGAGTGTTCAATCTCAGAGGGAAATAAATTAGAGAGATAATAAGGATGATACTACTTAGATTTTCAGAGGCAGTATGGGGCATAGAACTCTCCATTTCATCTTTGAGAAGAGTTGTTTTATGTTTTCAGGGCCCCAGGGCACAGAGATAGGTTATATGAAACTCTCATAACAATGGATGTTTTTGACCTGAAATTCTACCCTTATTTCCATACAATTTCCATATAATTTATATAAGGAGAGTGGTGAGAGTGGTGCTTGTCTGAATTAAAATTCAGATCACAGACTACAGAGTGAAAGGTGTAAGTTTAACATCTTGGGCCTTATATAACTCTTGGAATTTAAAAAAATTCCCTTGAAAAGACAAACAGTTCCTTGTTTCCCTAAGCAGGGAAGGTTGGTACTACTATTCCTATTATTGGGAATGGATAGAGAATATTTATTGCCAACAATAGCTTTTGAAGAACAGTGAATTTAAAAGGGAACATTACTAAATGTCTGCTGTAAGAGGGGTAATAGAATTTAATTTTTCAGAGCTATAGAAATTCCAGTGTCATCACTGGGAAGACAGGTTTTATTTTTATGTTCTTAGGGACAGAGAGAAAGAGACTCCAGAAATTTATAGAGTGTAGACTGCAGGATCTAGATGAGAACTGGAACCTGGAATAAGAGAGGTAAGAAGAAATTTCAGCAAAAAGAACGTGGGAGGACAGAGCTATAGAACAAAATTGTCCGAGCCAGTGGGACTTAGTACATAGACTGTTGGACCTGAGAGTAGCTTTAGAGAAGTGAATGTGAGTGCTGGGAAGGTTCCTAGAACACAGGCTGATATCAGAGCAGAAGAGCCCATAGAGTGTTGAATTTCTGTTTTGAAACTCTTCTGAAAGAATTGAGCTAGGAAATTCAATAGAACCAAGATTTTCAGAGCTAGAAGGGGCCTTAGAATTCTTAATGGCATTCTCTGACAACACATGGAGAGAAACAGGTTAATTGAAACCCTAGTAAGAAAGAAATGATATTTGTTTGAAATGCTACCATTATTTCCACACACACATGCACATGCACACACCCACGCACACGCACATATGGAGAGTATGATTGTCTTGAGTTAAAACTGAGATGCCAGACCTCACAACCAGACGATTAAGTTTGATATTGAGGGTCTTACGTGTCTTCATAAAATAAAAACAATCCCCCAACAAGACAAGTGATCCCTTGTAGTTCCCTTATCATGTTAGATTTCATTCATATTCCTCTTAATTTGAATGTGTCCAGAATATTTACTCACTCCCATAAGGTTTAAAACAAGACATCTCATGGAGAGATCACTTTATGACTAAGATATATGGGCATTGCGGTAAGAAAAAAATAAAGCAATAAATGCATAGCATATTATAGATATTTGCCTTTAGAACATATAGCATCAGACCTATGAGGATCCTTAGCACATAGAAAGTCTTTTCTTTCGAAGAATAATCTTTAAAGGGAGCCCACTGAATGCTATCTGATGAATAATGCTCTCAAATTAGAGAAGTCCCATTGAGAAGATAAGGGTTTTATCATGTTAATGGGTAGCCAAGAAATAGCAAAAGACAAATTAACTGAAATTCAGTTAAGGTCCTTAAAGTAATCTAAAATCTAAATTTTCTGTTCTGGATGAGCTCTAGAACCTGAAATATAAGACAGAGGAAAGAGTTTTCAAGATAGAAAGCGAAGAAAGACTTAGAGATTAAAAAACAATAGTATGAGCCTGTAAGGACCTTAGTACTTATTAGACAAAGGGGGCTTGAGAGCAGCCATAAGGAAGAGAATGTGACATCTGGGTGGCCATCCAAGACAAGGGATATTAGACAAGGAAAGCTCATTGAATGGTAAAATTCTGGTTTGGAAATGTTCTGAAAGAATAGAGGTAGGAGGTGTTATAGAATCTAGATTTTCAGAGCTAGAATGGGTAAAAATCCCAATAGCATTCTTGAGAACATGGTTTTCATTATATTCTTGGGCCATCAAGGCATGAAGACAGGATAATTGAAACCCTAGTAACAAAGGATAGTTGTGGCTCAAAATGCTACCTTTATAACCCTATATGGAATTTATGTGAGGAGAGAGGTGATTGTCTGACTTAAAAAACCCAGGATCCAAACCACCAGCTAAAGGTGTAAGTTTATAATCAATTATCTTATAGGCTTGAACAAGTGAAAACAACCCCATTCCAAAAGGTGATTTCTTATGGAGCCCTGATCAGATAAGATTGCTATTGCTGTTGTCCTTATTGGGAATGGGTAGAGAGCATTTACTCCCTGCTATCATATTTTAAGTATAAGTCATGTCAAAGAAAGACTGTTTGTGCTGTCACTTTACAAGTAAGACTTACAGGCAGCGCAAAATGTGATAATTAAACAAAGCACAAAATGAATAAGATATCATAGGAGGATCTACTCTTAGAAGAGAACGTGTCAGAGCCATGAGGGTCATTAGCACATGAAAAGGTCTGATTGGGAGGCACAATTCATGGGAAAATTTTCCTAGGAGAAGAGAGCTTTGAGTACAGCATATTAGTTGGAAGAGGGCAGGGGGTGGGGTGTAGAACTGCATATTATTTAAAAAGAAAAACAAGAAAAAGGTAATTAATTTGATTCTTTGCAGACCCTCAATTACTGAAGACTGTAATTAATAATGACTAGCAGTATTTATTTCCCACAGTAACTTTTAAAGAACAATATATTTAAAAGGGAACCAATAGACACCTCATTGTCTGATCTTGGAGGAGTCTAAGACTAGAGACATGAAAGGAGTGATAGAACTTGGATTGTCGGTGGCATTGTGGGTCATAGAACTCTCCATGTTATCCTTCAAATGATGGGCTATTTTATGTTTTCAGGGCACCAGGGCAGGGAGATAGACAGATTACATGAAACCCTAGTAACACAGATATTCCTGTCTTGAACTGCTACTTTTATTTCCACAAAATTTGTATTAGGAATGTGGTAGTTGCCAGAATTAAAACAAAGGTCTTTGACAAAAGAGGCAAAGGTATACATTTCTCACTGAGGACCTTATATGGCTCCAAGTAATAAAAACAATCTCCCAACGAGACACATAATTACTTGTAGTACCCTGACCACTGTTATTGATATCCCCATTACTGGGAATGGAAGTGAGTACTGATTCACTATCATTTGGTATTAAGTACAAGGAATTTCAAAGAGAATATTTGAGTTGTGATTTTACCACTAAGACCTATGGGCAATGAATTAAGAGAAAAATAAACTAATAAATGAATAGGAGAGTAACTCCTTAGGAAAAATGTGTTAGAGTTCTGAGGGCCCTTAGTACATGGAAAGCCTTGACTGGGAGGTGCCACTGATGGCAGAATTTTCCAGGGAGAAGAGAATTTCGAGTACAGACTATAACTGCATCATATAAACGTAGGAAAAAATATGGTCATCAATTTGATTCCTTTCAGTTCCTTGAATATTTAAGACTGCTATTGGTTTTGACCAGGGAATATTTATTGCCTACAATAATTTCTGAAGAACAATACATTTAAAAGTTAGCACATAGAATAATCAGAAGCAAACACTATTGTGGGAGGACAGGTCAAGGGAGAAAATGGAATAAATGAAGAGCAGGATAGGACAGAGGGAAATGTGGCTAGTCTTTTTAAACATAACTATTATGGAAGTAGTTGGCATTGTTATACATGTATGACCTATATTGAATTGCTTGTTTTCTCAATGAGGGTGAGTGGGGAGGGAGGGAGAGAATATGGAACTCAAAGCTTTAAGAATAAATGTTAAAAATTGTTTTAGCATGCAATTGGAAATAAAGCTATACAGGCAATGGAGTATAGAAATCTATTTTACCCTACAGGAAAATAGAAGGGAAAGGGGATGGATGAAGGATAGGCAATAGAAGGGAGGACAGACTGGAGGAAGGAGTAGGTGGGGTACATGCTGTCCTGGGGTGGGGGGAGAGATGGGGAGAAAATTTTGAATTCAAATTCTTGTGGAAGTGAATGTTAAGAACTGAAAAATAAATAAATTATATATTGAAAAAATAATAAAAATAAAAAATAAATTAAAAAAATACAAGTTAGCACATATAATCCTGGAAGTCTGATAAAAGAAGAGTCTTAAATTAGAGAGGTAGAAGGAACAATCGAACTTAGATTTTGAGAGTCAATATAGGCCATGGAAATATCATTGTCATCCTTGAGAAACAGAGAGGCAGACTAATTGAAACTCCATTAAGGTAGTGGAAGAAATGTAAAATCTAGCCTGCAGGATCTAGATAACCTGTAGAAGGGAATTGCACAGAAAGAGAGAGGACAAATCCATAGAATAAAAATAGTCTGAGCTAATGGGACTATCTTTATAGACCAGGGGACTTTAGACTAACAATACAGAAGAGAATGTGAGAACTGAGAGGTCAGCTAGAACAAGAGATATCAGAGCAGGAGAGCCCATAGAATGTTGGATTTCTGGTTTGGAAATTCTGAAAGACCAGATCTAAGAAGTGACATAGAACCTTGATTTTCAGTGCTCCAAGGGACCTTACTATACTCAATAGTATCCTTGAGAACCTGGGTTTCTCAGTGTTCTCAGAGCACCAAGGCATGGTTAATTAAAACCCTACTAAAGAAAAATAACTTAAAATGCCATCTTTATTTCCACATAATTTATGTCAGGAGAATAGCGATTGCTTGCATTAAAACTCAGGTTGCAGAACAGAAAATCACATATAAATTTACCATCTAGTTCCTTGTACAGCTCTAAGAATTAAAAACAATCCCCTGACAAGATTAGTCATACCTCATAGTGCCCTGATCAGATAATACTGCTGTTCTTATTCCTGCGAATGGGAATGTTTGGAGAGTATTTACTCACTACATAAAGATTAAGTGCAGTTCAAAGAGAGACTGTTTGTGCTATCACTTTATGACTAAGCCCCATGGGCAGTGCAGTAAGAGAAAAATTTAAAGAAAAATAAATGGATAGAATATCATAGGACACAGAATGTCAAGGATGACATTCCTTAGCACAAGGAAAGGCTTGTTTGGGAGCCAAGGAAAAGAGAGAGGTTAAATAAAACTCCAGTTAGAGCTGGACAAAATTTAGAGAGCTGATTACTGGATCTGGATTAGCCCTAATCCTGGAATATCAGACATTTGGAGAGACTTTGGAAGAGAAAAGTTGAGATATGAACAGAACCAAGGGATAAAAAATAGTTGGAGTTAGGGACATAAGTATATAGAACATGGGTCATGAGAATAGCCAGAGAGGAGAAAATTTGAGAGTTTGGAAGATGCCAAGAACAAGAGATGACAGAGGAGAGGAGCACATAGAATGTGAAATTTCTGATATAAGAGGGTTCCAAAAGCACAGAGCTCTGAGGTACTATAGAATCTGTATTTTCTGACCTGGAAGATGGATTTGTTTTATGTTCGCAGGACACCAAGGCATGTAAAGATATAGGTTAATTGAAACCCTAGAAGGAAAGAATATTTGTGGTTTGAAATGTTACCATATTTTCCAAATAATTTATATAAGGAGAGTGGTGATTATCTGAATTAAAACTCAGATCCCTATTCACACCACCAAGGGTTTAAGTTAATAATCAAATACCTTATATGGCTCCAAGACAAGTGATTCTTTGTAGTGTAATGCTGATCAGGTTAGTCTTCTGTTGATATTCCTGTTATTCAGAAAATATTCAGAGTATTTATTCACTATCATAGTGTTTTAAATACAAGTCATTTCAAAGGGAAGCTATTTCTACTGTCATTTTATGACTATGATTTATATGGGCAGTTAGAAAAATCAATAAATGGATAGAATATCAGAGGTGCATTTATATTTAGAAGTCAATGTATCAGAGCTATAAGATTCCTTAGCACACAGAAAGGCTTGGTTGGGAGATGCCATCCATTAGAAAACTTTCCAAATAGAATAGAGCTTAAAGTACACAGTCTTAGAGCTAGGAGGGCAGAACAGCAACAAAATGATCATAGATTTGATTCCTTGCTGATCCTTGATTACTCAGTACTGCTATTGGTAATGACTAGGGAGTCTTTTATTGCCTGGAATATCTTTTGAAGTTCAGTGCATTTAAAATGGAGCACCTGGAATGCTGAATGTCTGATCTCCGAGGGGTGTGAAATTAGAGAGGGGAGAGGAGGAAGGATAGAACTTGAATTTTCAGAGGCATTGTGGGCCATAGAACACTCCATATTATCCTTGGTAAAATGAGTTACTTTCTGTTTGAACATCAACAACACATGGAGAGAGGCAAGTTTAATTGAAGCCTTAGTAAGAAATTATATTTGTGGCTTGAAATGCCATCATTCTTTCCATATAGTATGTCTCAGGAGAGTGGGATTGTCCAAATTACAATTCAGGTACAAGACCACACAACCAAAAATCTAAGTTTGTCATTGAGAGCCTTGTGATTCCTTGTCCTGATCCTGTCCAGCCCTGATCAGGTTACACTTCTGCTGTTATTACTGTTATTCAGAGTGGAGCAAGATATTGACTCACTAACAGTGTTAAGTACAAAATATTTCAGAGAGAGACCATTTGTACTGTCGCTTTATAACAAAGTCCCATGGACAGTGCAATAAGAGATACAGAAACAGAAGAATGAACAATCATTGGAGGGTTTGCCATTAGAACATATAGTATCTGTTCTTAGTTCATAGAAAAACTTGACTGGGATGTCATTCAAGGAAGAATTCTCCAGGTACAAGAGCTTAAAAACCATTATAGCTGGCAGGGCAGAACTGCACAATAGAAAAATTTTAAAGCCTCCCCTCCCCCCATGAAATGGTCATCAGTTTGCTTCTTTTCAGTTCCTTGATTACTTAAGACTGATATTATTTATCAAGGAGTATAGTAACTTTTGAAGAACGGTGCCTTTAAAAAGCAGCACATTGAATAAAATTTAGAATCTAGACTTCTGAATCTAGATGAGCCTTAAAAGAGGTAGGAAGGAGTTTCAAAGACAGAAAGTGGGAAAAAAACAGATACCAGAGCAAAGAGATACAAGAGCAAAGAGATACAAGAGCAAAGGAGCACATAGAAAGTGGAATGTCTGGGGTAGAAGAGTGTGAAAAGGACAGAGCTAACATGATAGAACCTTTATTTGTTGTTCAGTTGCTTCTGTTGTGTCTGACTGAAACCCCATTTGGGGTTTTCTTTGTAGAGATATTGAAGTGGTTTGCCATTTTCTTCTCCAGTTCATTTTATAGATGAGGAAACTGAGGTAAACAGGATGAAGTGACTTACCCAGAGTCACACAGCTAGTAATTGTCTGAGGTCAGACTTGAACTCAGGAAGATGAGTCTTCCTGATTTCTGACCTGGTACTTCAACTGCAGCGCCACCTACCTGCCTATATAGCTAGAACCAGTATTTTCAGAACTGGAAGATACCTTAGAAGTAATGGCATCCTTTAGAAGGTGGATTTTTAAAAATGTTTTCAAGGCATCAAAGCATGGAGAGAGGCAGGTTAACTGAAACCCTAGGAACAAAGGATATTTATGGCTTGAAATGCTACCTTCATTACCTTATAATTTATTTCAGGAGAGTGGTAATTGTCTGAATTAAAATTCAAGTCTCCAACCACAGAACCAAATGCATAAGTTTATAATCTAGTACTTTATATGCCTCCAAGAAATAAAAACAGTCTCCCAAGACAAATAATTCCTGGAAATATACTGATCAGGTTAGACTTCTATTGCTATTCCTGGTATTAGGAATTAATCAGTAGTATTTACTCACTACCATAAGGTTTTAAGTCCAAGGCATGTCAAAGATAGACCATTTGTACTACTAAGGCCCATAGGCAGTGCAATGAGAAAAAAAAATCAAACTGATAAATGGATAGAATATGATAGGGGTGGGGGTTCTCTTTTAAAATGAACAGAGTTAGGGGACTTTTACTACATAGACTTTGGGACCTAAGAGTCGCCATAGAGAAGAGAATATGATAGCTGGGAGGGCACCTAGAACAAGGGATGTTAGAGAAGGAGAATATACAGAATGTGGAATTTCTGATGTGGGAGGATTCTGTAAGAACAGAGCTAGGAGATGTGATAGAATCACATTTTTAGAGCTGAAGGGGCCTTAGAACTCTCATTTTCAAGATTAAGAAAGACCATGAAAGATGTGGAAAGAAAAAAAGATCATTGGATTTAATCATTAAACTATTATTAAAGGAAGGGGAGGGCTACAGAAGGAAAGTTAAGTGCCATAAGAACAAAATACACCAATAAGATTATTTAAAAGATAAAAAAGAACTTTCATTTTTATCCTTCATAACATGGGTTTTTTTTTTTTTAAAGCTCTCAGGGTGCAAAGGCGTAGAGAGAGAGACAGGTTAAATGATACACTAGTAATGAAGGACATTTGTGGCTTGAATTGGTACATTCAGTTCCATATATATATTATGAGAGTGGTGACTGTCTGAATTAAAACTGAAGTCTCAGACCATAGAACCAAATATATGTTTACAATCAAGAACTCCAAATTATAAAAAACACAAACGTAAAAAGATGATCATCAATTTCATTCTATCCAGATCTTTGATTACTCAGTACTGCTGTTGGTAATGTCTAGGAAATATTTATTGCTTACAATAACTTTTGAAGTACAGTTCCTTTAAAAGGGAGCACATTGACTACTGAGTGTTTAAAATTAGAGAGGTAAGAAAGACAGTAGAACTTGGATTATTTTCAGAGCCTACATGGGCCATAGAAATCTCAATGTCATCCTTGAGAAAATGAGGTTTTTATGTTCGTAGGGGATCAAGGAGTAGAGGAGATGGGTTAATTGAAACTCCAGTTAGAGCTGGACAAAATTTAGAGGGTAAACTATTAGATCTAGATGAGCTCTAAATGTAAACTATCAAAATTTACATTTCTGGACAGAGCCAGAAAATGAAAAATAGTGTGATCCAGTAGGCATAAGTATATAGAACATGGGTCATGAGACTAGTCAGAAAGGAGAAAAAGAGAGCTGGGAGGTTACCTAGAATATGGGAAATCAGTGATATTTAAGACTGCTCTTGAAATTCCTGTTATTGGAAAGTGATTGAGAGTATTTATTCACCACCATAACTTAATGGATAGGTAGTGCAATAGAGAAAAACCACCTATGAAATGGATAGAATTTCATAGATGTGTTTGCCTTCACAATATCCTGTGTCAGAACTAGGACAGTTCTTAACACATAATCTGGACTGGGAGGTGCCATTCATGGGAGAATATTCCAGGGATATATTGAATCAGGACTACCGAATCAGGATGAGAACCTGGAATGAGACATAGGAGGGACTTTAGAACACAGAAAGTGATAGTTGAACAGAGCCATAGAACAAAAATATTCTGAACCAGGGGGCCCTTACTGCTTAGGGTATGGGACCTGAGAATTACCATAGAGAAGAGAATATGAGAGCTGGGAGTGCACTTAGAACAAGGGGTGTGAGAGCCAGAGAGCACAAACAATATGGAGTTTCTGGTGTAGATGGTTTCTGTAAGAACAGAGCTAGGAGGTATGATGGAACCTAGATTTTCAGAGGTAGTAAGAGACCTTATAACTCTCAGTGGTATCCTTGGGAAGATTTTTTAAAAAATATTTTTAGGGCACCAATACATAGAGAGGGACAGGATATTTGAAACCCTACTACCAAAGGAAATTGGAGACTTGAAATGATATATTTATTTCCAAATAACTTCTATCAGGAGAGTGGTAACTGTCAGAATTGATTTTTTTTAATTCCAAGATCACAGAACCAAAGGTAAAAATTTATAATCTAGTACCTTATATGATTCCACAAAATAAAAACAGGCCCTGACAAGACATATGCCCCGATCAGGTACGACTATTGATTTCCTGTTTGGGGGCATGACTGGAGAGTATTACTATTTATCATAATCTTTCAAAGACAGACTGTTTGTACTGTCATTTTATAACTAAGATCCATGAGCAGTGTGATAAGAGAAAACTAACACAACAAATGGATAGAATATTATAGAAGAGTTCACCCTTGGAACATGTATCATCAGAGCCATGAGGACCCTTAGCACATAGAAAGGCTTGGTTGGGAGGTGCCATTCAAGGGAGAATTTTCCAAGTAGTGGAGAGTTTAGAGTACTATCATTATGAGCGAGGAGGACAGAATTCTCTAGGGCATCCTTAGGAACATGGGTTATTTCTTATTCTCAGGGCACCCAGGAATGAAGAGAGCCAGGTTAATTGCAATTTTAGTAATGAAGTATTTTTGTGACTTCAAAAGCTACATTTGTTGTTGCTGTTCAGTCATGTCCCACTCTTTGTGACCCCATGGACCATAACACACTAATACAGTCCATGAGGTTTTCTTAGCAGAGAATCTGGAGTGGTTTGCCATTTCCTTCTCCACTAGATTAAGACAAATACGATTAAGTGACTTTCCCAGGGTCATCCAGCTAGGAAGTGTCTGAGGCTGGATATGAACTCAGGTCTCCCTGTCTCCAGGCCCATCACTCTCTATCCACTGAGCTACCTAGCTGCCTCTAATTTAGCACAATTTAGTATTGGTTAGGTGGTGCCATTCAAGGGAGAATGTTCCAGGTAGAAAAGAAATTAGATTACAGAATATTAGACCTAAGCTGGAAGAACTGTACAATATAAAAAAAGAAAAACAAAAAACTCATCACTTTTATTCAGTGCATTTCTTTGATTACTTAATACTACTTTTGATCCTGCCTATAGGCATTTATTGCCTACAATAACCTTTGAAGAATAGTGCATGTAAAAGGGAGATAACAGAATGATAAATGTCCCATGTGGAGGTATCAGAAATTATAGAGATAAGGGGATCCAGGGAACTTATATTTTCAGGGCCAGTAGGAGTAGCAGAAGTCTCCATGTCCTCATCCTTGAGAAGTTGGGGATTTTTCCCTCAGGGTGCCAAGGCATGGAGAGAAATAGGTTCATTGAAACCCCAGAAACAAAAAAATATTTGTTGTTTGAAGTGTAAGGTTTATTTCCATTTAATTTATATCAGGAGTGTGGCATTTGTCTGAATTAAAACTCATGTCATGCATCACAACACTAAAAGTACAAGTTTAAAATACAATCCTTTATATGGCTTAAAAATTTTTTTAATAAATCTCCCAGCTAAACAAATGACTCATTATAGAGCCTTGATCAGGTAAAATTGGTATTGATATAATTATTATTGGGAATGAACAGAGAGTACTGATTGATTGCCATGAAGTACTAAGTACAGTGCATTTCAAAGGGAGATTGTTTGTGCCGTCACTTTATTACTAGGACCCATGGACAGGTCAAGAAGAGAAAAATAAACTAATAAATGACTAGAACATATCACAGGAAGATTTATTCTGCAGGTCCTTGGCACATTGGGAAGTGTCATTCAAGGGAGAATATTCCAGGCAGAAGAGAGCTGGGAGGGCAAAAGTGGATGATAGAAAAAACAAAAATTCCCCCAAGTGGTTATCATTCCATGCAGATCCTTGATGACTTGAGATTACTATTGGTAATGAAGAGCCAGTATTTTTTGCCTAACAATAACTTTTCAAGGGCAGTGTATTTAAAGGAGACATGAGGTTTTTTTAATCGTATTGCTAACATATATTTGTAGTCTACTAAAATAAACAAATACAAAGATAAAAAAGGCCTAGATTTTAGACCAGGATGGGGCATAGAATTAAGGCTGTTAGAGTCCTTAGCATACAGAATGTCCTGGCTGGAAAGTGCCTTCCTAGTGAGGGGAAGGAAGATAGCATAGAGAATTTTAGAACAGGGATAGGCATAATGTCACAAATGGGAGTGTATATTGAAGACAGAATGTCAACCAGAGAAAGTATGTAAAAGATAGAATATCTGGACTTGACTTAAATGTAAAATCCAGACTGGGCCTTAGACTCTGGATATGAGAGGAAAGAATGACTTGAGAAGACAAAGTGGGAGAGAGAGCTGGAGAGTAAAGATGTTCTGAACCACTGGGACCTTAGTACACTATGGATTCTGAATGCAGCCAGAGAGAAGGGGATGTAAGAGCAGGGAGGGCACTTAGAACAAGGAACAACAGAGCAAGACAGCACACAGGATATTGATTTTCTGGTAACAACAGAGCTGGGAGGTGTGATCAAACCTAGATTTTCAGAGTTGGAAAGTGCCTTAGAACTCTCAATGGCATCCTTGGGAACATGGGTTTTGTCATGTTTTGAGGGTACCAAGACATGGAGAGAAATAGCTTAATGGAAATTCTTGTAACAAGGGATGTTTGTGGCTTGAAATGCTACATTTATTTCCACATAATTCATCTTGTGAGAGTGGTGATTGTCTGAATTAAAAGGCAGATCCTGGCTCAGACAGTCCAGGGTATAAGTTTATCTTGGAGTGCCTTCTATGACTCCAAGAAATAAAGACAATCCCTGACAAGTCAAGTAATCCTTGGAGTACTGTGATCAGGTAAGACTACTGTTCATATTCCTGTTATTGAGAATGAATGGAGCGTATCTGTTGACTACTCTAAGGTATTAGAAGTGCATTTTTAAAGGAAACCATTTGTGCTGTTACTTTTTGACTAAGACCCATGGGCAAAGCAATGAGAAAAATACACAAACTGATAAATCTATGGAATATCCTCAGAGAGTTGGCCCTTGGACCACAAAATGTCAGGGCTCTTACAGTTCTAAGCACATAGAAAGTCTTGGTTAGGCAGTCTGATTTGATCTGTTTCCTGAATGCTTAGGACTGCTACTAATAAAAAATAGTGAGTATTTCTTGACTATAAGAAGGTGTAAAGGACAGTGTATTTAAAAGCAACACTGATGCTATTAAATCATCATTTCTAGGATACATTAGCAGTGTAATTAGATAAAAACAAATAAATAGATAAAAAGAACAGAGATTTTAAAGCAAGGCAGAGCCTTAGAATATAGCATTCAGGGCTGTTAGAATCCTTCAAATATAGAATGTCTTGGTCAGAAAGTACCTTTCACGAGAAAATATTGGAGGTGGGAGAGAAGATTGTGAATTTTACAACAAAGAAAGAACTCAGTCTGGGCCTTGAATTTCCAAACTGGGAATAGACATTGAAGGCAGAATATAAGACCTTGGATAGTACGGAACACAGAGGATGTCTGAGCTTGGAGGAAATTAAGAATCCAGAATGCCCTAGGCCCTGGTATGTCAGAGGGAGAAGGGACACTAGAAGACGGAAAGTGGGAGATGGACAGAGCCAGAAAGGAAAAATAATCTGAGCCATTGGCACCTTAGCATACAGACTAGGAAACCTGAGAATAGCCACAGAGAAGAGAATGTCAGACCTGGGAGGGTACTTAAAAAGGCTAGCAGAGCTAAGAGATCACATAGAATGCTAAATGTCAGCTTTGGGAGGTGAGGGAGGTGACCTGAAAACCATATAATGTTCAAACTGAGAGTTGGCATGGGCCTTTGAATACAGGATCACAGTGGAGAAGGATTTCATTTTTATGTGCGCAGTGGACAGTACGTGGGGAACAAAAGGGTAATTAAAAGCAATAACAGTTTATTTATGGTAAGAATTGTGGCAGAGTGTGATTTAGATTAACACAACAGTGATATTGTCAATTACAACCCAGTTCCCCACTCATGTGAGGAAGATGCAATGGTTAAGATACAGGGTCTTATCTGTTTCAAAAATTAGAAAAAAAATTTTTTGATTCCTTGAAATGATAATAGTGCTAGTGGTAGAGTATGAGCAAAACAGAATTGTGGTCATTCAAAAGAAATATAAGATGCACCAATTTGGAGACATCACCCTCCTAAATATGCATGGACTATTTGTGCCCAGCCTGTGGTAGAGCCTGCCAAGCTCACATTAATCTGATCAGCCACAACCAGACATGCTGTACATTGACCCCTGACACAATGATGTCGTTTTGGTCTTGTTTGAACATGAAGGAGTACACCACAATTATATTTAAAAGATATTTCTTCTTTGAAATCAGTGTCTTGCAGAAACATATAAAGTTTATTGAGACAAAAAGAAATACAGAAATAAAAAGAAAAAATGTAGAATTTTAGATCAGGTGCTCCCTTAGACCAGTGGTGTCAAACTCGCATATTAATAGGAGCCATAAAACTGTATGTGAGGATCCCTGGGGGCTGCATATTGACTTAATTTCAAAAAGTAAATGTTATATATGTTTTATTGTAAGTTATTTATTTTGTTAAATATTTCCATTTTTACATATTTTCAAATTTCCATATTTCCATTTTAATCTTACTTGGCTGCACTTCAAATATTATGGACCAGAGCTGGGAGGTGCCTTAGAACTCAACATTATTGTAGAGGAGATAGGTTTTTGTAATGTATTCAGTGGTCCAAGGCATGGAGAGGGAGAGTCTAATAGAAAACTCAGTAACAAAAGATATTTGTGGTTTGAAATAGAAAATGTGTTTCCATATTATTTATGTCAGGGAGTGGTGACTATCTAACACACTTGACCATACACTGAATTAATTAGTCCCTTAATTAGTTAATCTCAGTTTCCTCAATTGTAAACTGCCAATGACAACAGCACTTACATCAAAGGGCTGTTGTGACAGTAAAAATAATATATTTAATGCACTTGCACAGGGCCTGGCATGTAGTAGGCACCATATATATGATTATTCCTTTCCCTTTCCCCTCTCTTTTTAAGTCATTGTATTACTGAGGCATAAATAGTTTAATAAGATAAAATTAAATGCACAAATGAAAAGAAAATTCTAGAATTTTAGGATAGGGTGTTGCCTTTGACCATAAACTATCAGTTATTAGTCTTGACCTTGAAGTGTTATTGAAAGAAAAATGGTGTAGCTAGAGGAGAGTTTAGAATACAGAGTAGTAGAGCTGGCTGAGCAGAACTGAGAACAAAGCCAGAAAATGAGACCAGGCAGTATATGTGGTACACAGTATTGAGCTGGCAAGAAACTGACAATGAAAAATGCCTACACTGAACATGGCTCTGGGACCTGTAATATCAGACGTGGGAGGTACCTTAGAGCACAGAAAATAGGAGACACTGAGAACTTGGGAACAGAAACAGTGAAATCTTAGCACACAGGATTTCAGGCCTGAGAGCAGCCATAGAACCCACAATGTCTGACCTGGGATATGTCTTAAAAACCAACAACAGAATATTAGAGCTGAGGCAGGGGCATAGAACTCAGATCTTCAGAGCCGAGAAGAGTCTTGGAATTCTCAATGTCATTACTAGGAAGATGGGGTTTTTATGTATTCAGTGGACTAAGACATGGAGAGGGACAGTTTAATTGAAAACTCAGTGACCATAGATATTTGTGGTTTGAAATGGAACATTTATTTCTATATAATTTATGTTAGGATAGTGGTTATGATCTAAATTAAGGAATCAGGAAGACCTGAGTTCCAATTTGGCCTCAGACACTTAACTATTTCTGTACCCTTGGCAACTCAACGTCATTTTGACTCAGCTTCCTCAGTTGTAAAATGGGGATAATAATAGCACCTTTCTCAAAAAAATTGTTTTGAGGATCAAATGAGATATTTTTACAAGTGTTAGTGCCTGGCATATAGTAGGTACTATATAAATGCTTATTCCCTTTTGAAACTTAAAAACCTAAAAACACCTTCCAAAATAACCAGTGATTCCTTGATCAGTTAAGACCAATATTGAGATTATTGCTATTAATAATAGATGGAGAGTATTTATTGACAACTATAAGGTATTAAGTTCAGTCCATTTCAAAAAGAAACCATTTATATTATCACTTACTGCCTTTTCATAGTAGCATGTGTAGCGTAATCAGAGAAAAACAAAACTCATAGGAGGATGGAATCTTAGAGCAGGCAGTGTCAGGATGGGAAGGGCCAATAGAATAGGGAATGTCAGAGTTTAGAATAGTATGACAGAGCTGGAATGGGTCTCAGAACAAAGACTGTCAAAGCTGAGAGGGGCCTTAGCACAGAGAAAGTCTGGTACTTTTCAAGGAAGATTATTGGAGGTGAGAGACAAGATACACTAGAGAATTTCAGAACAAGGAAGGCAGTCTATACCTTCAATGTCACAACTGGGAGTAGACACTGAAGTCAGTATCAAACCTAGGAGAGTATGTGATACATAGAATATCAGAGCTTAGAGGAAATTGGGAATCCATACTATCAGATCTAGATGGGGCCTTAGAGCCTGAAACATGGGAGGGTTCTGAAGGGACTTTAGAAGACAGAAAATGGGAGATGGGTTAAGCCTGAGAATACAAAGCCAGTAGGACCATAATACATTGGAAGTGGCCATAGAGAAGAGAATGTGAGAGCTGGGATGGCATCTGAAGCAAGGGATGGCAGAACAGGAGAGCATGTGGAATATTGAATATCTGACTTAAGAGGAGCCTGAAGAAAACAAATGTCAGAACTGAGGGGCTGAAAGGTCATAGTAGATTTTCAGAGCTGGGTGGTGCCTTACACCTCAATGTCATCCTTGAGATTTGTTGTTTTTTTTTTTAGTGATCAGTTGGCCAAGGCATGCAACATTTATTTCCATATAATTTCTATCAGACAGTGTTGATGATCTGAATTAAAACTCAGGTTCTGGACCACAGAACTTAAAGGTATAAATTTAAAATCCAGTCTCATATGTGGCTCCAGAAATAAAAACAATTCCTGATGAGACACACGGTTCCTCATAGTTCCCTGATCAGGTAAGACTGCTAGTGATATTATTATTATTACTAAGGGATGAAGAGTATTGACTGCCTGCTAGAAGGTGTTAAGTGCAGTATGTTTTAAAAGGAGACCATTTGTGCTTTTTTTTTTTTTTTGCTAAGACCCATATGCAGTATAATAAGTGAAAAATAAATAAGTAAATTTAAAACCCTGGCATGTTATAAGAGGAATGAGCCTTAGAACTTAAAATGTTAAGGTTGGGAGAATACTTAATACATAAAATGCCTTAGCTTTGACATTCCTTTCAAGGGAGATTGATTTAGAGAAGTTGGAATAGAGAATATTAGAGTTTGGAGAATAGTCTTGGCTCTGCATGTCTGGACTTTTAATGGGTATGGAAAACATTTTATCAGTCCTGGAAGGGTTTGTACAATATCCAGACTTGTTGCAACTTTCAAATCAAGAATGCCTGTGCTCGTTGGGGCCCCCGAGTTCAGGTATCAAATGTGAGGGGAACCATGAAACACAGACAGCGAAACATGGGCAAACCTGAGAATACAAGCTGTTCTGTTCATCATGACCTTAGCACACAGAATGGGAGGCTTGGGAGTAGCTGTAGAGAAGAAAATATCAGAGGTGCTTGGATCCTTACAACAAGTAATCTCAGAGGCAGGAGAGCTCTTGAACACAGAATGAATGTCAGAACCAGCAATGACCTTCAGGGAGGGCGTTAGGAGATACAATATCATATCTGGAAAGGAAGTACAGTTTGGTTTTTTAAATATTCTCAGTGACCAAGGTGTTATGAGAGAGATGTAAAATTTAAAATGATTTATGGTTTAAGATGCAATATACAGTTCAATATAATTTATATTAGAAAAATGGTGATGTCCTGAATGAAAACTTAGGTCCTGAACCACTGAAAGAGGAAAGGTAAACATAGAGAGCCTATTCTGAGTACTCTTCCAAAAAAATATAGGAAAGAAAAGAAAAAAAAAAGAAAGTAATTCCATGCAGAAATAGGGAAAGATTGCTATGATGGTAATCATCATTGCAAATGAATAAATAGTATTTATTGAAAAAATAAGGTAAGTACACAGGATATAAAAGGGTTAAAAGGTACATACCATTTGTGATGTTCAATCATTCTACCATTAAGACCACAAGTAATATAATAAAACCAAATAACTAAATGAAAAGAAAAAAACTTTGAATATCAGAGGAGGTTGAGGGCCTTAGAACATTAAATGTCAGTGCTGGATTAAGCTTTAGCATATAGGAAAGCCTTAAGGACACAATATCAGGAAGAGGATCATCCTTAAAACCACAGTGTCTAAACTGGGAGGGCTCTTAGGACATGGATTAGATAAGCCATGGGGGCTAGTCCTTAAAACAGCCATTATTACTGATGGGAAGGAGGTTTTCATGGTTTTGTTTTTTTCATGATACTCAGTGGTCAAGACATTAGGAGGGCCAGGTCAATTTTTTAAGTGATGAAGTATCTTTATGGCATGAGATGCAACATTTATTTGAATATAATTTATATCAGCACAATAGTGATGCTCTGAATTAAAACTCAGGTCGTGAACCACACAAAGAGGAAACGTGAACATACTGTGCCTAATCTGGCTCCCCCCCCAAAAATAAAAAAGAAAAGAAAAAAACCCGACAAAAAAGTAATCCCATGCAGTGCCTTGAAGGGTAAGACAGCTGTCGCTCTTCCTATTATTCTAAATGAATGGGGAGTATTTATTGAAAAAAAAATAAGGTAAGTTCACAGGATTTAAGTGGGACAATATTTGGGATTTTAAATAATTTTATTTTTAAGACTTGTATCTAAATTTATAAAATCAATAAATGAAAAGGGGGGAACCCTTGACTGTCAAAAAAGAGAGGAGACTTAGAACCCCAAATGTCAGGGCTGGGAGGTTCTTTAGAACATGGAATATCTGACCTTTCAAGAGAGCATATTGGCAGTTGGATAGGGCTTAGAGAATTTCGTCACTGGGATAGTAGTCATGACTCTGAATGTTGGAGGTTTAAATAGACACCAGAATATCCAATCTGGGAGGGCACTGAGACTGTCTCAGCTTGGAAGTCATTTTAAATTGAATTGGCCTCCAATCTGCAATATGGAAGGGGGGATGGTAGCCTATGCCAGGCCTGGGAATAGCCAGAGGGAAGAGAATGTTAGAGTAGGTAGAGTTGAGCTATCAGAGCTAGGAGATACTTTACAATACCCAGTCGCCAAGTGGAGTGAGTGGCTGAGCTGAGAGGAGTGGCTCTTAGAGCACAGATTAGCAGATTGGAAATGGGCTTGAGAACACACAGTATTATCCCTGGGAAGGAGTTTTGTTGATGTTCTCAGGGGTCCAAGATATTGGGGGTCACAGGTAAATTTACAAGATAACAAAAATGCTCTTTATCATATGAGATACACATTTATTTTAGTATGATTTCTATCAGCACAGTGGTAACTGAAATAAAACTCAGGTTCTGCTGTACCTATTCAGAGAGGACAGGTGACAATACAATGCCTTTAACAGTCCTTCCCCCCACTCCCACCCCCACCAAACAGCCCTGAAAAAATAATTTATGCACTCCCTTGCTCTGGTTAGGCTATCAGCATTTCTATTGCCAGTGAATGGAGAGTATTTATTGGAAAAAATAAGGTAAGTATGCAAGATTTGAAAGCAACATCATTTGGGATTTTAAATTATTATATTGTTAAGATACATATACTGTAGTAAAATAAAACTTAGCAAATAAGTTAGAAGTAAAAATGCCCCCAAAATATGAGCGGAAAGAGGTCCTTGAGAACATAGAATGTCTGGCAATGGCTGTGCCTTTGAAGAAGATAAACTGGAGGTGGCAGAAAGTTTTGAACATACAACTGGAGTGGCAGCCCAGACTAAATGTCAGAATGGGTTGTTGCTGGGAAAGCCAGAACATCAGTCCTGAAAGAGAATGTAGAACATAGAATGAATGAGCTCAGAGGAGATTTAGAATCAAGAAGGCCTGAGTTGAATGGAAATCTGGAAACTAGAACATCAACCATGGGGGATGGGGGCAGGGCGCAGGCCCTAAAACAGAGAAGGTGAGAGAGCATTCAAGTGTGAGAACAAGACAGTCTGATTCTGCGGGAGTGAAGTACACAGATTTCAGGTTTGGGAGGAGCAGGAGAGAAGAGGTCAGAGCCAGCAGGGCATGTAGAATAAGGCACACCAGACTCAAGGAAGGCCATTAGAAGACAGAATATCAGAGCTCGGAGTGGCCTTAATGTCACAGTCACAGAAGGGCTGGGCTTGGAAGGCTCTTAGAACAGAAATTGGCAAATTTGAAATGGTCCTGAGTACACACAGGAACATCCCCTTGGGAAGGAGTTTTGTTAATGTACTCAAGGGTCTGAGCTATAGGATAGAGCAGGTAAATGTAGACAATAATAAAGTTTATGTTGTGAGATACAGCATATATTTCAATATGATTTACATCAGCAAGTGATGATGCTCCAAATTAAAATTCTGGTCTTCAATCAAATTGTCAAAGGGAAAAGGGCAAAAGACATTCTTATCTTACTTAGGAAAAAAAAACATTGAAAAAGCCTTGACAGAAATAGTAATTCCAATGTATTGTTTTATTCTTGTCTGACTATTATTGTTAATCCTATAATTGGTAATGAATGGGGAGTGTTTATTGAAACAAGGTGCGTAGGATTTAAAAGGCACATTTTCTGTTTTAAATCATTATGTTGACAAGACTCATGTGCAACATAATAAAATAAATAAGTAGATAATAGAAAAGGAAAAGAAATCCTGAAATTGTGGTCATGGAATATAGGATTCCAGACCTGGAAGGGAGGGAACCTTAGAGTGCCTGGCTTTGTGAGACCAGAGAGCTTAGAACGGAGAATTTCAGAGCTGAGAGTGGACATAGAAGCCAGAGTATCAGACCTGATAGGGTGCTTAGAACACAGAATTTCAGAAGTTGAAGGAAATAAAGAATCAAGGATGCCTGAACTAGATAAGACCCTGGAAGCTGGAACATCTGAGCTGGGAGGGCCTTTAGGCCAAAGATGTCAAACATTGGGCATGCCCACCACTCCCCAGTGCTTCCCTAACCAGATTAAAATGGAATTGGGAACTACTTAACAAAATCAATAAAAATACAGTAAAACATGGATAACATTGCATTTAAAATCAATTCAGTATGTGGCTCTTAGGAATCCTTATGTATGAACTAGTGGCTCTCATTCCTATTGAGTTTGGCACCACTGCCTTAGACCATAGAAAGTGGGAAATGGTCAGAACCTGCAGACACAAATTGTCCAAGTTATCAGGATCTTAGCAAACCCAGTGCCAGAGCTGAGAATAGTCCTGATGTCGTAGAGGCAGAAATTTCAGACCTAGCAAGGCCCTTCTTTAGAAGAGAATCTGAGAGCCAGAAGAGTCATTCTCATATACAGTGTCAGTAGTAGGAACTTCCTTAAAACCACAGAATCGCAGAGCTCATAGAAAAGACATTTTGAGACACAAAAAGGGTCTTAGAACACATAATGTCATGTGGGAAGGAGAGGTGTGTGTGTGTGTGTGTGTGTGTGTGTGTGTGTGTGTGTGTGTTTTAATTTACCCTATAACATAGGTATTGGGAGGGATAGGTAAATTTATTTTTAAAAATACAAAGTATATTTATGGTATGAGATGCAACATATATTTCAATATCATTTCTATCAGCACAATTGTGATACTCTGAATTAAAACTCAGGTCCTGAACCACACAGCCAAAGAAGAAAGTTGAACATACAGTGCCTAATCTGGTTCAAAAAAAAATGAAAAAAATGAAAAAAAAAAAGTAATTACATGCATTGCCATGATGGGGTAAGACTGCTGTTGATATTGCTGTTATTGTTAATAAATGTGGAATATTTATTGAAAAAATAAGGTAAGTACACAGGATTTTAAAGAAACATCATTTGAGATTTTAAATCATTGTATTGCTAAGACAGATATGGAATATAATAAAACTGAGTAAGAAATTGATAAGATTAAAACCCCCAGACTGGCAGAGGAAGCATGAACTCAGGGAAGCCAGAATAGCTGAGCTCTAGGACCTGCCTTTCAGGATAAGACATTGGCTAGAACTTGGGAAGGTAGTCTGGATCTGAACGTCAGAACTGGGTGTTGACACAAGCCAGGACATCAGATGTAGAAAAGGATACAGAGCAAGACCTGTGTGAGTGTAGAGGCAGTTCAGAATCAGACATGCTTGAGCTGGATGGGGGCCTGGGAAGCTGGAATTTCAGAGGTGGAAGGGAACCTCAGATACAGAAAATGAGAGATGGCTAGAGCCTGAAAACACATCGTAACAGTCATTTACATAAGCCCAGCAATGTTGTTCTTAATTAAAACTTATCCTGAACTACACACCCAAAAAGGAAAGGTAAAATATAGTACTTCATCTGGTTTAAAAAAAAAATTAACTCCATGATCTGTCTTGTTCTGGTAGGACTGCTGTTCACATTTATATTATTGGTAATGAATGGGGAATATTTTTGGAACAAATAAGGTAGGTGTTTAGTACAGAGCATTTAAAAAGGGACCCAATTTTTGCCTTTAAATCATTATATTGAAAAGAGACATGCTGTATTATAAAATAAAATGAAAGTGAGAAGAAAAAAAAACCTTAGACTCTCATACAAGGATGTGGCCTTGTATCAGCATTCCAGAGCTTTGAGGGCCCTTAGACCATAGATTATCTGGATTGAAATACGCCTCTCAAGATGAAATATAGGGTCTAGCAGAGAGCTTGAAAAGCATTCAGGGTTCTATGTGACAGAAATTGAAGTTGACAAACATAGAAGCCAATATAAGACCAGGGAAGTCACTTAGAACATAGAATGGCTCAGCGTGGAGGAGAGTTAGAAACAATAGTGCCTGAATTTGAGTGGGTCCTAGAACCTGGAATATCAGAGGTTGGAGGGAACTTATTTCCCAGAAAGTTAGAGATGATCTGAACCTGAGAACACACATTATGCAAGTCAGTGGCATGTTAGTCAAGAAACTGGTGCTTGGGAGAAGCCATAGAGAAGAGATTTTCAGGCCTGGTAACGGCTTTAGACTGAATATCAAAATGGAAGGAATTTGCTTTATTAAATTCCTTGTTAAATTGTTAAATTTCTTAAATGCTCAGTGGGCAAGGTGTTTGGAGTGAAAGGTAAATTAAAGGAAATAATAAATAGGAAAGTGTATTTATAGAATTAAATAGAACATATATTTCAATGTAACTTACATCAGCACAATGGTGATACTGGAAATTATAACTCAAGTCCTGAACCCCACAGACAAAGAGCTGAGGTGAATACACTGGGTCTGATGAGGCTAAAAAAATACCCAAAAAATGAAGTAAAAGAAATCAACAAAAAAGTAATTCCATACAGTGACTTGATGGGGTAAAATTGCTGTTGATATTACTATTTTATTGTTAATGAATGGAGACTGTTGTCAGAAAAAATAAGGTAAGTACACAGGATTCAAAAGGACACCATTTGTGATTTTAAGTCATTATTTTGCCAAGACATATGTAACATAACATAAAGAATAAAGAATGAAAAAAATCCTATAGTGTGAGAGGAAAGGGCAGCCTTAGAACATAATATATTCATACACTGTCTAGTCTTGGTGATACTTTTCAAGAAAATATTTTTGAGGTTGGCTAGAGTTTAGAAAAGAGAATTTCAGCACTGAGAGAGCAGATCCAGGGCTGAATATCAGAATTAGGAGTTGACATAGAAGCCAGAATATGAGACCTGGGAGGCCACACAGAACGTAACATATCTGAGCATGCAGGAAATCTGAAATCAAGAATCTCAAAGCTGAATGAGGCCTTAGAACTTGGAACACAAGAGGTAGAAGGGAATTTAGAAGATAAAATGGCAGTTGGACTGAACCTGAGAACACAGATTGTTTGAGTCAGTAGGACTTTAGCACACAGAATATCAAACCTGAGACTAACCATAGAATATGTGAGAGCTGGGAAGGCACGTAGAACAAGGGAGGCCAGAGCTAAGGAAGCTATAATTTATATCAGCACAGTAGCGATACTCAAAATGAAAATTCATGGCTCCAAACCCAGCCAGGGAGGAAAGGTTAGCATATAGTATCTAAAATAAAACAATGTAAGGAAAAAAAATAAGAGGCCAACAAAGTAATTTCATGCAGTTTTTTGAAGAGGCAAGGACCCTGTAGATGTGATTATTATTTTTAATGAATATGGAGTATTTATTGAAAAAAAGTTAACAATTCTAAAGGAATACAATTTTCTTATTTTAAATCATTATGCTGAAACCCAGATGTAATTTAATATAATAAAAAGCAAAAAACAGAGAAGGGAGGGAATTTTGAACACAAAATGACAGGGCTGGGAAGGTCTTTACAAAATAGGATGTCTGACTTGGCCAATGTTGATTTGAGCTAAGAATAGAGGCTTTCTGCCCTGGGAAGGCAATTCTGGCTCTGAATGTCAAAACTGGACATTGACATAGAAGTCAGAAAATATCAGACTTGTGAGGACATGTAGAAGATAAAATATCAGCTTGGAGGCAATTTAGAATCAAAAGCATCTGAGCTGCATGGTATCCTGGGAGCTAGAATATCAAGGGTGAGAAGGACCTTAAAACCCAGGAAGTGAGAAGAGGCCAGGGCTTGAGAACACCAGTTGTTCAATTCAATGGGATCTTAGCATGTAGAAGGTCATACATGGGAGAAACCAGAGAGAAGAGAATAGCTTCGCCCTCAGGGAAGATTAAACAAAGGATATGAGAACCAGGAAATCCTTCCAACATACAATGTCAGGACTAGGAGTGGGCCTAAAAGCAGATATTGTCAGAGCTGGCATGGTGCTGAGAATATACACCATCATTACTGGCGAGTAGTTTGGTTTATGTGCTCCTAGGGAGGGATAGGTATATTTTAAAATCATATTTAGGGTGCAAGAGGCAATATATGTTGCATGAATGATGCTCTGAATTAGAATTCACATGCCGAATCACAAAACCAAAGTGGAAAAGTGACCATATGGTGCCTAATCTGACTGCAAAAGACAACAAAGGAAAAAAACAAAGTAATTTCATGCAGTTTCTTGAAGGCTAAAAGTTGCTGTAAATATTACTGTTATTGTTAATGGAAGGGCTGTATAAAAATAAGGTAAGTACACAATATTGAAAAGAGAAACAATTATGATTTTAAAGAATTATATTGCTAAGACACATATAATTGGACAAATAAGTGAATAAGAAAAAAGACCCTAGATTATCTGAGGAGGGAGGGTCTTTGAAAAACCAAATTTTTACTCAGAGGCACATTTCAAGAACATATATTGGAGGTTAGACTAGAACAGAGTATTTCACACTGTGGGCTCCAAATGTCAAAACATGAAAGACAGTATCAGGCCTTGAAAAATATGTCAAATGTTGATTATCATAAAATGAATGAACTTGAAGGCAAGTTAGAATCAAAAGTCTCTGAGCTGGATTGGACCCTGGAACCTGGGATATCAAACCTGGGAAGGACTTTAGAGCAAAAAAAGTGAGAGATGATCAGAGCCAGACAACAAAAATTGTCCAACTGAATACCAAATGTAAGGCCTGAGAGAAGGCACAGAAAAGAGAGTGTCAGAGCTGGCATTAATAACAAGGGATACCTGTCTAGGAAAGCCCCTAAAACTAGTTTTAGCCATATCAGCCAGTCAGAGCTGAGAGGGCTCACAGAACATAGATTATTAGACTTGAGTTGATCCTGAGGACACACATCATCATCACAAGCAAAGAATATTACTTATGTGCTCAGGGTTCTGAATTATGAATGTCAAAAACAAAAGCTATTTTGAATACGAGATGCAACACATTTCAATATAATTTATAAAAGAACAATGGTGATGCTCTGAATTAAAGCTGTTCTTGAAATACAAATTGGATAATTAAAAATACATTCCCTTAGCTGACCGAAAACATGGATAATTAAAAATACATTCCCTTAGCTGACTGAAAACAAAAACAAACCTGTCAAACTAACTCTGTGTGAAAAAAAATGTTCTGGTAAGACTATAATTCATATTGCTTTAATTGGTAATGAATAAGGACTGTTTTAATGAAACAAGGTGTTTCAAAAAACCCACTTTGAAAAATGGGACACCATTTGTGATTTTAAATCATTGTATTGCTAAGACATACGTAATTTACTATAATAAAATAGAATAAATAAGTGAAAAAGTAAAGAAAAATCACCCTTGAATGCCACAGGAATGAGGAGTCTTTTAACATAAAATGACAGAGCTCAGAGAGTCTTTAGGACATAAAATGTCTGATATAGAAGTGCATTTTAAGAGAATGTATTGAAATTTAGAAAGAGTTTAGAATATAAAATTTCAGTCCTGGAAGGGCAAGTAGGACATAGAATGTCTGAACTTGGAGGATACTTAAAATCAAGAATGGCTAATATGAGTGGTGCTCTGAAAGCTAGAATAGGAAAATTAGGAGAGATCTTAGAACCCAAAAACTAAGGTGTTCAGCTTGAAAAGGGAACTTGTCTAATTTTATGAAATGGGAGCACATGGAATGTCAGTCCTGGGAGAAGCCATAGAAAAGGGAATATCAGAGTTGTTTGTAAAGCACATTAGCATAGTGCCTAGCACATAGTAGGCACTATATAGATGTTAGATTACCTAGTAGGAAAGCCTGTAGAACATACAACTTCAAGATCAGAAGTATCTTTAAAAACTGAGTGTCAGAACTGAGAAGGTCCTAAGAACATAATATCATTGCCAATAGAGAGTCTTCTCAATGTGCCCTGAAGTCCAAGTCATGGAGAGAAACAGGAAAAAATTAGAATAAGAGTATATTTA
>CM053775.1:40012088-40033533 GCA_028658325.1 Potorous gilbertii | reverse complement strand
GAATATGAGAAGAAGAAGGGGACTTTGACCATAAAATGACATGGATGAAAGTGTCCTTCCATAGTAGTGTCTGACTTGGTGGTGTCTTTCAAGAGAATATATTGGAAGTTGTATAGAGACTTCCAGTGGTGGGACAGCATTCCCCACTCCAAGTGTAAAAGGCAAGAATTGACCTGAAAGCCAAAATATCAGACCTGTGAGAGCAGACAGAACATAGAATGAGCTGGAGACTGTTTGAGCCTGCACGGAATCTAGAACCTGGGCTAGCAAACATGGGAGAGACTTTAGATAACAGAAAGGTAGTGATGGTCAGAACCAGAGAACAGAAATTGTCTGATTATGTGGGATCTGAGCACACAGGATGGGAGGGCATGGGAGAAGCTAGAGAGGACAGAATGTCAGATCAGGCAGGGCACTTAGAAGAAGAGATAGCAGAACCAGGAAATCTAGAGAATATACAACATCAGGATTAGCTTTGGACAAAACTGCACAGTGGCAGATCAGAAAATGCTCTTGAAACAGATTAGCAGAGCTCCAATGGCCTGAAAACACACATTATCATTGCTGAGGAGTCTTGTTTATATGCTCAGAGGCCCATGTTATAAGAATGGTAAGTTAAACTTTAAAACATTTAAAAAGTATAATTATGAAATGCAGCATATTTGTCGATATATCTATAAGCATAATAGTAATCCTCTGAATTAAAACTCATGTCCTGAATCACACAGCCAAAATGGAAATTTGAACATGCAGTGCCACATCTGGATTAAAAAGGAAAGCAATGAAAGAAGAAAATAACTGATAAAAAAAAAAGTAAATTATACATCATTTTAAAGGACCCCACACATAATCTTGCAGTGGCAGATCTAGGTGATAAAAACCAAGAGCAAGCTAGTATCAGTGGCTCTGAACCTGCAGAACCTCTCAGCAGACTAACGGAGACACAAGCCAATGGATCCAAACTCAGGAACTTGCAGAGCACAGACCAGAAGGGCAGTGAACCACACCTCTCTCTCCCCAAATCACACGATTTTGGAAGCACTGAAAAGTTTAAGGTCCCTAGACTGAGCTGGGAAAGCAGCAGAAGGACATACAAGACTGAAGCTCAGGCCATTCGTTCCCTCTGAAGGTGAGTAGAGCCCAACTCTAACAAGTCAAAAGTCAAGAAATAGAGTGGGGAAAATGAGCAAACAACAAGAACCCAGCCATAAACAGTTTCTGTGGAGACGGAAACTCAAGCAATAAAGTCAGAAGAAGACAATGACTTGAAAACATCTATAAGTAAAGACTCAAAGAAAATGCTGATTGAACATAAGTCCAACAAGAATTCCTGGAAGAGCTAAAGAAAGAGATTTTTTTAAAAAGAGAGAGCAAAGAAAATGATTTTAAAAATCAAATAAGAGCAGAAGAGGAAAAATTGGGAAACAAGCTATGCAAGAAAATTATGAAAAGAGATTTAACTTTAGTCAAAGAAGTACAAAAAATACTGAAGGAAATAATTCCTTTTAATTCAGAATTGTCCCAGTGGCAAAGAAGTACAAAGCCTCACTGAAGGTAAGACCTTGAAAATTAGAACTGACCAAGAAGCTAATTACACCAGAAACATCAAGAAACAGTTAAAATAAAAAAAACTAAAAAGAAGAAGAAAAGGAAAATGTAAAATATTTCATATGGAAAACAAGTGACCTGGAAAACAGATCAAAAAGAGATAGTTTAAGAACCACTGGAACACCTGAAAGCTATGAACAAAAAAAAAAGACTCTACAGGTCATATTTTAAGAAATCATAAAGGAAAACTTCACTAACTTCTTAGAAATTCACATCACATCCTGAAAGAAATCCTAAAATAAAAACTACATCCCATAAAGAGCCTTTGAAGTACAGATTAAAATTAATTGGAAACTAAATAACCTAATGCTAAAGAATGAGTGGGTCAAATAACAACTCATAGAAATAACCAATAATTTCATTACAGATGACAACCATGAAACAACATGCCAAAATTTATGGAATGCAGTCAAAGCGGTATTCAGGGGGAAATTTATAACTCAATGCTTACAGCAATAAAAGAGGAAAAGATCAGGTCGAAGCATCAGGCATGCAACAACAAAAACAAAAAAAAACCTAGAAAAACAAAAATTTTTAAATCACAAACATCAAAATAATTTTGAACATCCAAGGAGAGATTAATAAAATTGAAAGCTAAAAAAATGATCTAATGAATAAAGCTAGAAGGGTTTTTTAGTTATTAAAAAATAAAAAAGATAAGCCTTTGATTTAAAAAAGTGGATAGAGTATTGACTTTGGAGTCAGGAGGAACTGAGTTCAAAACTGACTTCAGATACTTACTAGCTGAGTGACCCTTGGAAAGTCATTTAATCTAACTGCCTCCTCCACCCCTGAAAAAAAGGGGAAAAAATTACCAGTATCAAAAATGAAAAGGGTGAATTCACATCCAATGAATACACAATAAAAACCATTATTAGGAGCTATTTCACTCAAGTATTTGCCAATAAAATTGAACATCAAAATGACATTTATTGATTATTTACAAAGATGTAAATAGCCCATATTAACAGAACAGGAAATAGAATACTCAAATAACTCTACCTTAGAAAAAGAAACTGAAAAAGCCAAAGATGCCCCCCCACCCAAGGGAAAAAAACACAAAACTAGATGAATTTATAAGTGAATTCTACCAAACATTTGAAGAACAGTTAATTCTATTATACTAACAGCTGAAAAAAATAAAGGAGTTCTACCAAATTCCTCCTGTGAAACAAATGTGATCTTAATACCTAAACCCGGAAGAACCAAAACGGGGAAAAAAGACCAGTTTCCTTAATGAACAATGATGCAAAAATTAAAAAAAAAAACGAATAAGATTATCACAGAGATCATACACCATAACTAGGATGGATGTATACCAAGAATGTAGGGTGAGTTCAATATGTATTAAATTATAAGCATTTCTATATAATACCAACAAAACCCAGCAGGAAGAGATAGAGAAATTCCATTTAAAATAACTACAGAAAATGTAAAATATTTGAGAGTCTACCTGCCAACATATACATATACACACACAAACACATGAAGTATATGAACACAATTATAAAACTGTTCACACAGACATCTAAATAACTGGAGAAATATTAACTCTTAATGGGGAAGCCAAGCCAATATAACAAAAATGACAATACTACCTGAATTAATTTACTCAGTACCATAACAATCAATCTACCAACAATTACTTTATAAAGCTAGAAAAAATTCCATCTGGAGGAACAAAAAGTCAAGAACATCAAGGGAATGGATGAAAAAAAATCAGAAGAAAGGGAACTCAACAATCCTAGATCTCAAATTCTACTACAAAACTGTAATCATCAAAACAATTTGGTACTAGATAAGAAATGGAGTGTTTAATCAGAGGAACAGATTAGTTATACAATGTTTGAAAGCAAATGAGCACAATATCTAGTATTTGATAAACCCAGCGATCCTATAGGCAAAAATTCATTATTTGACAAAAACTGTTGAGAAAACTGGAAAGTAGTCATAAATTAGGCATAATACAACATTTCACATCATATACAAAAATAAACTCCAAATGGGTACGTGATTTAGACATAAAGTGTAGTAACAAATAAGGGGAGCATGGAAGAAATTACCTATTAAATCTTTGGATAAGGGGAAGAGTTCATGACCACACAAGAGAAAAAGAGGTTCCCAGGAGGTAAAATGGATAATTTTGATTACATAATACATAATACAAAAATTACATAAAATTTAAAAAGGTTTTGACCAAAAAAAGAACAAAGGAAACTTGTGGAGGGACCTCTGTGCAGCAACTTTCTCTGATAAAAGTCTCATTTCTCAAATATAAGGGAACTGAGTCAAACTTACAAAAATACGAGTCATTCCCCAATGGTTAAATGGCCAGGCAGTTTTTAGAGGAAGATATCAAAGATATAAATAGACATAAGAAAAAATATTCTAAATCGCTAATAATTAGAGAAATATAAATGAAAATAACTGAGGCAAGACAAAAAAATAGTGACAATACTGGAGGGGATGTGACAAAAGCTTTCTTTGATAATGGTGGAACTAGGCACTACTACAACTATTCTAAATTATTAAACCATGCATGCCCTTTGACCAAATGGTGCTACTATTGGATCTGTACCACAGAGAAATCAAAGAAAAATGAAAATGACCCATATGTACCCCAAAATACTTATAGCAGTTCTTTGTGGTAGCAAAGAATTGGAATACTGTTGTGCCTGTACGAAATGATGAAGGGACAGTTTCATAGAAACCTGGGAACACTTCAAGGAATAGATGCAAAGTGAATTCACAGAACCAGGAGAATGATATACACAGTAACAGCCATTTTGTAAAGATAATCAGCTGTGAAAGATTTAGTAACTGATCGACACAAAATAACCTACCACAGTACCAAAGGACTCATGATGAAACGTTTTCTCTCTCCACATAAAAAACTGATGGACTCAGTATAGACTGAAGCAGATTTTTTTTCTCTATTTCTTTTTCTTGTATGTATGTGTTTTTTTCCCCAGAACCTGGCTAAGGCAAGGCAGAAATTTGTTTTCAATGACTTCATATTTGTAAAAGGTTTTGTATGTTTTACCTTCTCATTGGGTGGAGGAGAGGGGGGAGGGGAGGAGAAAATTGAAACTGAAAATAAAACTGAATTAAAAAAAACAAACAAAAGAAAATAGAATGTCTGGCTTGGAGGTGCCTTTCAAGAGAACATATTGCAGAATTCTAGCCAGAGCTTAGAATGGAGAATTTCAGTGATGGAATGGCAGTCCAGGCTTAAAATGTCAGAACTGGGAGTTGACAGAAACCAGAATGAGACCTTGCGAAGGTATGTACAACACAGAATGTCTGAGCTTTGAGGTAATTTAGAATCAATGGGACCTGAGTTAAATGGGACCCTCCAACTTAGAATATCGCAACTGGGAGAGACTTTAGCACACAGAGAGTGGCGGGTAGTCAGAGAACTTGGCAGAGAAATTGATTCTATGGGATGAGAGCATACAGAATGTAAGGCATGGGTGAATTCATAGAAAAGAGTGTCAGAACTAGCAAGGCACGTAGAAGGGCTATCAGCACCAGGAAAGTCCTTAGGACATGTAATTTCAGGACCAGCAATGGCCATAAAGCCACAGTGTCAAATCTGGGAGGGCTCTTAGAACAAAAATGATCACATCTCAAATGGATCTGAGAACATAAAATATCAATCCTGGGAAGGAGTCTTGTTCATATATCCAGGTTATGGGAAAGACAAGTTAAATTTTAAAAACATTTTAAAAGTATGTTTATTATATAATATGCAACATAGATTTTGATATAATATCTGGAATCACAATGATGATCCTCTAAATTAAAACCCCTATCTTGAATCACAATAATCAAAGTAGAAATTTGAATATGCAGTGTCCAATCTGGAATCAGAAAACAATGAAATGAAAAATAAATGACCCAAAAAGTTAGCACATGCAGTGTTTTCAAGGGGGCAGGCTGCTATTCTTATTCTTGATGATGATGATGATGAATTGGGTATATTTATCGAAAAAATAAGGTAAGTAATCAGATTTCACAAGAGAAACAATTTGTGATCTTATTCAATAGGCAAGAAACATTGATTTAAGCTCCTACCATGTGCAGGCACCATGCTAAGCTCCAGGGATGCAAATACAAAAAGAAATAGTCCTTATCCTCTGGGAGTTTATAATCTAATGAGGAAAGCTGAAAAGGGAGGATTGGGGCAAATTGGGAGGGGAGGTACCAGCTGTTGGGGCATGATGAAGTCAATCCCATAATCCCAAAGTAAAGTAGCCAGGTGAGATTTCTGCCCTGACTTTTTGCCTTAAAAGGAAGTTTGGGGTTTATGACCCTCTCCTCTGACCAGGCAGAGGTGAAGGACCAAGGTTGATGAGATCTCACAGGACATAAGATGGGCCCCATAATGAGCTTCCAGGGACATGATGGAGAAATCAGACAGGTCCAAAAGCAGTGCAAGCCAGTTGAGAAATGATTGTACTTCTAATGTACATGTGTCATTTACCATGTAAAAGCTGACTAAGTGAAAAGAAAAAAAAACCTATGAATATGAGAGGATGGAAAGGCTTTTGAATATAAAATAGCTAGAATGGGATGATCCTATACAATATGTGACTTGGAGGTGTCTTCCAAGAGAACACTGAAGGATGGAGAGAGTTTAGAAAGGAGAATTTCAAGGCTTGGGATGGCAGTCGAGGCTGAATATCAGAACTGATAGGTTACATGAAAGCCAGAACATGAGATTTGGGAAGGCATGTCCAACACAGAATGTCTGAGCTTAGAGACAATTGAGGATCAATGAGTCCCGAGCCACCTGGGACTTCCAACCTGGAATATCAAACTTGGGAGGAGGGACTTTGGAACACACAAAATGAGAAGAGTCAGAGAACAAAAACTGATTGCATGGGAATGTAGAATATAAATTGAATATAGAATATAGCATATGGATTGTAAGATCTGGGAGAAACCACAGAGAAGAGAATTCAGAACAGGCAGGGCACATAGAAGAAGCAATAGCAGAGCCAGCGAAGGTCTTAGAATATACCATTTCAGGACTAGCCTTAACCATGAAGCCACACAGTGTCAGAGGGGAGAAGGCCCTTAGAACACAGATCAGTGCTCAGATGGTTCTGGGAAAATGCAGCATCTTTACGGAAAACAAGTTTTGTTTCTGTCCCCAGAATGACAACTAATGAGGAAGGGCAGGCAAATCATCATGACAAAGATAAAATATATTTAAAGTATGAGGTGCCACCTATATTTCAGTATATTTGATAATTAGCAAAATGATAATCATCTCAATTAAAACTCATGTCTTATAGCACACAAAGAGATGCATATAGAGTGCTTGATTTGAGAAAGAAAAAGGGAAAAGGAAGAAAAAGAAAGAAAAGAAAAATAACCAATGACACATTAATGTATGAAGTGTCTTGAAGGATTAAGGCTGCTGTAACATTATTGTTAATGAATTGTTAGGACTCATTTAAAAAAATAAAGTACACAGAATTCAAAAGAGAAATAATTTGTGCTTTCCAATAACTATGGCTAATCAACCAACCAATCAATAAATAGTTATTAAGTATCTACAGTGTGCCAGGCATAGTGCCAAGTGCCAAGGATACAAAAAGAAAAAAGAAGTCCCTGCCCTCAAAGAGTTTACAATTTAATTGGGTAGACAACATACAAGCAAATGTATACAAAGAATTACAGAGGGAAGGTAACTAGAATTAAGAGGGGTTGAGAATGGATTACTGCAAATGACAGGATTTTAGGTGGGACTTACAGGAATACAGGCAAATCAGTAGGCAGAGTTAAAGAAGGAGACCATTTGAGTCATGGAGGACTGCCAGGCACTGAGAGATGGAGTGTCTTGTTCATGGAACAAGGAGGCATGTGTCACTTGGATTGAGAGTTCCTGCTAGGGAGTAGGATATAAGACAACTAGAAAAGGGGAAAGGGAACTAGATATGAAGGCCTTGGATACCAAACAGCATTTTATATTTTATTCTGGAGATAATAGCCTCTGGAACTTATTGAGTGGAAGAGCGACATAGTCAGTGACCTATGCCTTAGGAAAATCTCTTTCGTGGCTGAAAGGAGGATGATGTGGACTGGGGAAGACCTGAGACAGGCAGACCCATCAGTAGTTTTTGTATTAGACCAGGGGTGAGATGATAAGGGTCTGAAGTAAAGTGGTGGTAGTGTCAGAGGAGAGAAGGGGATGTATTAGAGAGATGTTGTTGAGATAAAATCAACAAGTTTTGGCAACATCTTGGATTGTGGCAGGGGGTGGGGCGTGAAAGAGATTGTTAAGTCCAGGATGAATCCTTGGTCGTGAGTTTGAGGTACTGGAAGGAAGGTGTTATCCTAGACATTAGTAGCAAAAATAGGAGGAAAGATCATGAGTTCTGTTTTGGATATGTGGAGTTCAAGATGTCTTCTAGAATCCAATTCAAGATGTCTGCATCAAGGTAGTTGGAGATGCAAGATTGAAGGTCAGCAAGGAGTTTAGGGCAGGAGAGATGGGTTTGAAAATTATCAGCATGGAGATGGTAATTAAATCAAGGAGAAGAGAAGAAAACCCTGAGGGACACTTGTGGTTAGAGGGCATGATCTGGAGGAAGATACTAATACATATATGTCATTAAATATATTAAAACTGAAGAAATAAGTGAAAAGGAAAAAGTAATCCTAGAAAACGGGGGATTTTATCCATAAAATGATAGGGTAGGGAAGGTCAAGAGAATATATTTGGACTGCAGTTCAGATTCTTGATAATTAGAATTGTCACTGAAGCCATAAAATGACTGAGCTTGGAGCCAGAGAACTCAAAGTGTCTAATTCCATGACATCTGAGCACCCAGAATGTCAGTCCCAGGAGAAACCAGAGGGAAGGGATGTCAGAGCTGGGAAGGAAGCACCAAGAAGGATTATCAGAGCTCCCCAAACCCTTAGAATCTGCCAGCTCAGGATGAGCTTTGACCATAAAACCCCAGTGTCAGAACTGGGAGAGCTCTTAAAACATAGATCATGAGATGGTCCTGAGCATACACAATGTCATTGATGAGAAGTAGTTATGCTTCTGTGCTCAGAGTTCCAATTTATTGGGAGGGACAAGTCAATTTAAAACACAACAAAATATGTATTTTTGTGTATATCAGCAATGTGCTTACATAGGCAATGAGGAAAAGTAAAAATACATTTATTAAGCTGGATGAAAATTGGAAAAAAAATGCATAGGAAAAGCTAATTTTATGCACTCTCTCACTCTGGTAAGACTGCTTCTGAGATTCCTTTTATTCATAAGGAATGGAGAGTGTTTTTTAAAAAAAAGGGTGTCAAGTATCCAGTTTTAAAAGGGACACCATTTGTCATTTTATAAAATTGTGTTGCTAAGACATGTAATTTAATATACTAAAACTGAATAAATAAATGAAAACAAAAGAAAAAAAATCCTTGAATATCATAGAAGTAAAGGGGACTTTGAACAAAAAATGACAGAGCCAGAAGATTCTTCATTTTCTTTTTCTTTTTTATTTCTTTATTTTCAGCTCCCAAATCTCTCCCTTCTCCCACACCTGCCCCAGCCACTGAGAAGGCAAGAATTGTAAATTCCATTATAAATATGGAATCATTCAAAACAAATTTCCACAATAGTCATGTTAGGAAGGAAGGAGGAAAAAAGCTTCAATTTGCACTCTGAGTTCATCAGTGCTCTCTCTGTGGGTGGATTGCATTTTTCATCATGAGTCCTTTGGAAATGTCTTGGATCGTTATATGTATCAGAGTTATTATTGTCTTCTACTACTGATTATCTTTATAATACTGCTGTTCCATTTAAATTGTTCTCCTGGTTCTGCTCACTTAAATTTCAATCAGTTCATGCAGCTTTTCCTAGGTTTTTCTGAAACAATCCCCATCGTCATTTCATACAGAACAATAGTATTCCATTATGATCACGTAACACCGGACATGCTTTAGAAGGTACAGCACCGCACTTGGGGATGTCTATCCGTATAAGTGATTATCTCAGAGACTGGGTAGAGTATCAAATGGAGAATTTCTGCACTGAGTGATCCAAGCTCAGGACATTAGAAATAGTTTCCATATAGAAGACAGAATATTGGGATTGGGAGGGGCATATAGAATAGGAAATGTCTAAGCCTGGAATCAATCTGACCTTCCAACCCCAAAGAGATTTGAATTTCAGCCCTAGCAGCACACTTAAGCAGAAGGCATATAAGAGCCAACAAAGTCCATACTGTTTCAGGAATAACTTGGTCATAAGACTGTGCAGTGTCAGAGCTGGGAGGACTCTTAGAACATGATGACCCTGAGGACACAAAATGTCATGGCTGGGAATAAGTTTTGTTGTGTTTTGGGTTTTTTTTTTCTTGTCCTCAGTGTTGCAACTTATGGGGAAGGGCAGGAATATGTAAACAAATATAACAAAGTATCTTTAGGATATGAGATGTCACATATATTTCAGTATAATGGATATCAACACAGTGGGGATCTTCTGAATTAATTCTCATGTCCTTCATTACACAATCAAATATGAAAGGTGAACATACAGTGAACAATCTGGTTCTAATAAAAAAAAAGGAAAAGAAAAAGTAGTTGACAATAATCCCAGGCAGTGTCCTGAAGGGTTAAGGCTGCTAAAGATAGCACTACTACTATTGATGAATGGTCAGTATTTATTGAAAATAAATCATTACAATTCTAAAGAAAATAATTTTTGCTCTTGAATTGTTGCACAGTACTAATAACATATATGTAATTTGATATAATATTCTTCTATGTTATATATAATTAATATAATATTAAATTTCTTCTAAACTGAAGAAATAAGAGAAAAGAAAAGAACTGCCTTAGAATAGCATGACTATAACATGCCCTGGCTGAGAGGGAACATCGATAATAGCTTCTGACTTGGAGGAACTTTTCAAGAGAATATATTGGAGGCTAGAGAGAGCTCAGAATAGAGTCTTCGAGTACTGGGACAGCAATCCAGGATCTAAGTGTGAAAAGTATGAGTTGACAAAAAGTCAGAATATTAGACATGGGAGAGAATGTACAACGTAAAATGAATGAGCAACTTAGAATCAAGAAAGGTGGAGGCAAGATGGCAGAAGAAAGGTAGAAATTTTGCCCTACCTTCACGTTCCCCTTCACAATGACCTACAAAATGGACCAAACCAAATTCTGATCAGAATCCATGCCCCACCACCACCACCACCACACACTCTATAAGCTCCAAAGATTCCCAATTACCTCCAGAATCAAATGCAAAATGCTCTGTTTGGCATTGGAAGACTATTATTACCTAGTTCTCTCCTATCTTTCCAGTCTTCTTAACTCTCAGACACATATCAATCAACTGACAACAGCCTCCTTCCTGCTCCAAAAACAAGATATTCCATCTCTCAACTCTGGGAATTTTCTCAGGCTGTCACCCATGGTTGAAATGCTCTTCTTCCCTTGCGCTGACTACTGACTTCTCTGGTATCTTTTAAGTCCCTACTAAGATCCCATCTTTTACTGGAAACCTTCCTAACCCCTCTCAATTCTGGTGCCTTCCCTCTGTTAATTATTTCTTATTTATTCTATATATATCTTGCTTTGTGTATATGTTCTTATGTTTTCTCCCCCAAAGGGATGGTCTTTTGCCTCATTCAATATCACAAGTGATTAATATACTTCCAGGAACATAGTAGGAGATTAATAAATGCTGATTGACCTGAAAGTCATTGGGAGGAAAGAGCCTAGATTTTCTAGACTCATATTTCTAGAAACACAAAGGAAAAGTGCCCAGATATCTAAGAACCAGAGGACAAAGTAGAAATTTAAAGAATCTACCAATTATCTCCTGAAAGAAATCACAAAATGAAAAATTCCAGAAATATTATAGTTGAAATTCAATTCTGAAGGTAAGGAGAAAATACAGAAAGAAAAAAGCAGCCAGAAAGAAATAATCCAAATACTGTGGAACCACAGTTAGAATCACATAAGATTTAGCAAGTATGGCTCTAAAGGAACAGGGATCTTAGAATGCGATATTCCAGAAGGCAATAGAGTAAGGATTACAACCAAGAATAATCTAGCCAGCAAAACTGACCGTAATCCTACAGTGGAAAAAATGGACATTTAATAAAGTAGAAGACATGAAAGATGGATTCATAACCAATAAAGATGAAAAAAGCAATTTAGGAGCTATTTTGCCCAACTATATGGCAATAAAGCTGACAATCTAAATGAAGAGGATGAACATATACAAAAATATACATTGTTTAGGTTAATTGCCTACACAGCTAGGTGCTGCAGCAAATAGAGCACTGGCCCTGGAATCAGGAATATTTGAGTTCAAATCCAGCATCAGGTACTACACCCCCTCCCCCCCACACACAATTAATAGAAAAGAAAATAGAATAAATAACCCAATCATCGAAAAAGGAAGTGAACAAGTCATAAATGAACTACTTAAGAAAAAATCCCTGGACCAGATTTACAAGCAAATTCTAAAAAAAAAATTGAAGACCAATTCTAATACTATATCAACTGCTTGAAAAAATAGGTAAAGGAGTCCTACCAAATACCTATTATTTTATAAATATGTTCTCGATACCTGAAACAGAGCCAAAACAAAGAGAGATGAGATGGTTTACACAGAGAATCCTAGAGAGTCAGCTGAAACACTAGTCAAAATAATTAGCAACTGTAGCAAAGTTGCAGAATATAAAATAAGCTCACATAAATAATTAGCACTAATGCTACAGGGAGAGCTAAGAAAGAGAAAGTCCTTTTAAAATAACTGGAAACAGTACAAAATACTTGGGATTCCACCTGCCAAGACATACACAGGAACTATGGAAACACAATTAGAAAACACTTCATACAAATAAAAGCAGATCTAAATAATTGGAGAAATATTAATTGCTCGAGAATAAGCCAAGCCAAGAGAAAAATGACAATATTACATGAATTAATGTACTTGTCTAGTGAAATACCAAACTGCCCAACAATTACTTTATAAAGCTAGAAAAAGCAATAACAAAATTCATCTAGAGAAATAAAAGGTCAAGAATGTTAGGGAGATCAGTGAAAAACAATCAGAAGGAAGGGGCTAACAGTACCAGATCTCAAATTATCTGCAAAACTGTAATCATCAAAACAATTTGGGATTAGATAAGAAATAGAGTGTTCAATCAGAGGAGCAAGTTAGGTATACAGAAGTAAATGAGCACAGTAACCTTGGGTTTAATAAACTCAAAGATCCCAGCTATTTAGGACGAGAATCTATTATTTGCCTGGAAACCAGTCAGACAGAAACTAGGCATAACCAACATCTCACATCATATACCAAAATAAACTCAAAATGGGGTCCATAATTTAGACATAAAATGTGATAACATAATCAAATTAGGGGAGTCTAGAAGAAATTGTCTGTCAGATCAATGAGAAAGAATTCATGACCAAATGAGAGAGGACCATGGAAGTTAAAAGGAATAATTTTGACAACATAAATTTAAGAACATTTTGCACAAACAAAACCAATGCAGCCAAAACTAGAAGAAAAGCAGAAAGCAGGGGAAGGGGTGACAGGAGGAATTCTGTGTAGCAAGTTTCTCTGATAAAGTTCTCATTTCTCAAATATATAGGGAACAGAGCCAAACTTTTAAGATTAAGAAACATTCCTCAATTGATAAAAGGTCAAGGAATATGAACAGGAAGGTTTTAGAGGAAGAAATCAAAGCTATAAATAACCATATTAAAAAAACCCTCACTAATTATTAGAAAAATGCAAATTAAAACAACTCTGAGGTATCACCTCATATGCATCAGATTCGCCAAAGTGACAGAGAAGGAAAATGACAAATGCTAGAGGGGATGTAGCAAAATAGGCACATTAATGTCCTGCTGGTAGAACTGTGAACCAGTCCAACCATTCTGGACAACAACTTGGAACTATTCCCCAAAACTTATTGAACTGTGCATACCCTTTGACTTTGCAAAACCCTTCCAGGTCTATATGCCTAAAGAAATCAAAGAAAAAGGGGGAAAAGACCTCATATGTATAAAAATACTTATAGGAGCTCTTTTTGTGGTGGCAAAAATTTGGAAACTGAAGGAACACCTATTAATGGGAAAATGGCTGAAAAAGTCAGTTTATATGAATCTGATGGAATACTATGGTGCTACAAGAAATGATGAAGGGGATGGTTTCAGAAAAAACCTAAGAAGACATACATGAACTGATGCAAAGTGAAGTGAGCACAACCAGGAGACCGTTGTTGTTTGTCCTTCATTTTTGAAGAGGACCGATGATATCACAGGGTGATATCTTGACTTGTGTGTGAAAGGATTTAAGTAAGGCAGAGTTGCACAAAGTCATCAGCCTCACTCTCTCTTCCCAAGTTATCAAAGTCCAATAGCACGACAAAAGTCAAGACAACTGGCTATGGCCTGGGATATAGTGGATGATGACTTTGGCATCTTCAGTGTCGGACCAAGCTCTAAGTGCTCCACAGCACCTGGTTCAGTTGCCTTGGTGGCTATTTAAACAAATTGTTCTCATCCATCCATTTTGCCAGAGAAAGTTTCACATTCTTGGGACAGACATCCCCCAATTCACCTACAGATTTGAGGTCTATCAGTTACCCTCAACCTGATTTAGCCCGTCTGACACGTTGGTTTACCTGGATGTGGCCTATGTGCATGCTACAGATTCGCGGAGTCTCAGGTGAGAGTTGAGTTTTGGTAGACACCCTGAAAAAGTGCTCAGTAAGCCCTCTCACCAGAGGTGCTAATCCTCTCAGAACACCTCATACACCCCATCAAGAGAACAATACACACTCTAACAGCAATATTGTAAAGATAATCAATTGAAAGGCTTAGTAACAGTGATCAACACAATGACGACCCCCCACAGTTTCAAAGGACTCATGATGAAAAATGTTACCCACTTCCAGAGAGAGAGCTAATGAACTCAGTGCTAAGTGAAGCAATTCATTCTCATTTTCTTTTTCTTTTTCTTTCTTTCTTTCTTTCTTTCTTTCTTTCTTTCTTCTCTCTCTCTCTCTCTCTCTCTCTCTCTCTCTCTCTCTCTCTCTCTCTCTCTTTCCTTCCTTCCTTCCTTGGAACACAGATAAGGAGAAAGTGTTTTTGCATGATTTCATATTTGTAATGGATTTTGTATATGCTGTGTTTTAAATGGATGTTGGAAGGGATGGGGAGAGGGAGAGAATGTAGAATTAAAAATAAAATGAAATTGAACAAAAAGAATTTTTTTAAAGAATTTTAAAGAATGACTGATCCAGATGGGACCTGAAGCCAGGAAAATCAAATGTGGGAGGGATTTAGAAAACAGAAAGTTAAAGGTGGTCAGACCAAAAGAAATTGTCAGATTCTGTGGGATTTGCATAAACTAGTGTGGAGGTCATACAAGGATAGAATTTCAGAAAATGCAGGAGACTTAGAAGAATGGGTATCAGAGACCTTAGAATGGGGAATCTAAGGATAAGCTTTGGTCATAAAATCACATTGTCAGAGCACTCTTAGAACAAAGATTATCAAAGTTTTGATGGGACTGAGAACACCCGTTATTAGTATAGGGAAAGAGTCTTATTTATGAGCTCAAGGGGCTAGGTTACTGTGAAGAAAATTTAAATTTTAAAAAAATTCTAAAAGTATGTTTATGGTATGAAACATAACATTTATGTTAATATAATATCCATAAGCACAATGTTGAATCTCTGAATTCAAACTCACATAGATCAAAAATTTGAAGATACTTTGACAAATATGAATTTAAAAGAAAATAAAGAAAAAAGATAACTGACAAAAATGTAAATAAATGTTGTGTCTTCACGTAATATTAAAATAAAAAAGAGTCATAGTATACCATGTATACTATGTATAGTATACATATACTATATACATATATGTATATACATATATACACATACATATATGTATAGTATAAGTACAGCAATAATAGTGATATTACTGTTATTGTTAATGAATGGATCATACTTATTGAAGAAAATTTTATAAAGACACAGGAATCACAAAAGAAACAACTTGTGATCTTATGTAATTGTATTGCTAATAACAAGTGACTAGGTGGCACAGTGGATAGAGCACTGGGCCCGGAGTCAGGAAGACCAGAGTTCAAATCCAGCTTTAGACATGTACCAGCTGTGAGAACCTGGGCAAATCACTTAACCCTGTCTGCCTCAGTTTCCTTATCTTTAAAATGAGCTGGAGAAGGAAATGGCAAACCATTCCAGTGTCTTTGTCAAGAAAACCCCTAATGGGGTTTGGACGAGTTGGTAATGATTTTAACAATTGAACAGCTGTTAATAAACACATGGCATTTAATATAGTGAAAATGATCAACTGAAAGAAAGAAAGAAACCCTAGAATATAAGAGAAGGGAGATGCTGTTGAAAATAAAATAAAGAGGAGGGTGGGCTCTTTTGGAAACGGACTGTCTGACTTGCAGGTGCTTTCCAAGAGAATTTTATAGGATGGGTCTGAGAACACACAATATTAGTGCTGGGAAAGAGTCCTGTGTATGTGCCCAGGCCTCTAAGTTATAGAGAAAGCAAATTAGATTTAGAAAACATCTTCTAAAGTATTTTATGTCATAAAATACAAGATATATGTCAATATAATATTAATAAGCACAATGCTGATCCTTTGGATTCAAAATCCTGCCCTGAATCATACAGTCAAAGTGGAAGTTTGACTAAATCATTCCTAATCTGGATTTTAAAGGAGGAGAAATAGATGGAAAATATTGGCTGCAGGGCTTTCAAGGGAGAAAGGCTGCTGTGTATTTTATTGTTATTATTAATGAATGAGCCATATATATCCAGAAAAAGGTAATATATAGGACTCACAAAGGAAACAATTTGTGATTTTACATAATTCTTAATAACTATGTGCCATGAATACATTAAAATTGAGTAAACAAGGAAAAGGATAAAAGTGATCTATCAAATGACAGAAAGGCTTGTGATCATAAAATTCTAGAGCTGGGAGGGTCTTTAGAAATTAGGATGTCTGACTTGGGAGTACCTTTCAGACCATATATTGGATGATCCATAGAGCATAGAATGAAAATTCTCCGTTCTGGGATGGCAGTATAGGTTCTCAGTATCAAAACTGGGAGGTGACATGGAATTTAGAATATGAGACAGGATATGTCTAACATAGAAGTAATTTGGAATCCATGGGGCCTAAGCTAGATGAGGCCCTCTACCTTAGAATATCAAACTTGGGAGGAACTTTATATCACCAAAAGTAAGAAATGGGTAGAACCAGAGACCTGAAATTGTCTGATTCTGATACAGGGAATGTCAGAGCTGGGCAGACACTTAGAAGAAGGGATATCAGGCCTGGCAAAACCCTCAGAACACACATTTCAGGACCACCTTTGGTCATAAAACCATGCAGTGTCAGAGGTGGGAGAGCTCTTACAACATATGATCCTGGGAAAATACAATATTGTCCCTGGGAAGGAGTTTTGTTTCTGTGCTGAGTTCCTTCTTATGAGGAAGGGCTGGCAAACAAACATAACAAAACAAAGTCTATTTAGGGTAGACAATCCCAAATATATGTCAGTATAATAGACGTGAGCACAACGGGGATCTTCTAAATAACAAGTCGCTTCCTGTATCACCCAGTCAACGATCAAAGAGGTACATACAGTGCCAAAGCTGCTTTCATCAAAATAACCAAAGTGGGGGAAAAGGAAAACCTAGCAGACAACGCAGTTATTAGTTGCAGACACTGAACAATTAAACCTGCTGTCAATATCACTGTTAACATTACGAAGTGGTCAGTAATCATTGAAAAAAAAATATAGTAAATACACATAAATCAAAAGAAGAAGAAATTGTTAACACTGCTGATACAGAGATGTAATTTAATGTACGAAAATTAGATGACAAAAAGAAGCAAACAGAAGAAACAGCAAAAAGAAGAAAACAAATACAGAGAATAAAAGGTGCGAGGGACTTTTAACTTTAAAATGATAGGCAAGGGAGGGTCTTTAGAAAATCGAATGTCCAGCTTAGAGTTTCTTCTCAAAGAATGTATTTGGACCCCATTCTAGGCTCTGAATATCAGAACTGAGTATCGACTAAGAAGCCAGACAAGGAACTATGTCCAACATAAAATGTCTCAGGCTGAAGGCAACTTGGAATCACTAGAGCCTGAGCTAGATGGGGCCATATGGTTTAGATTATCAAATATGGGAAGGTCTTTTGATCACAAAAAGCACAAGGTAGTTGGAGGCAGAGGATAGAAATTGCGAGGCCCAGGAAAAGCCAGAGAAATCGGAAAACCAAAGCCAGCAGAGCACTTAGAAGGTGGAACATCTGAGTCAAGAAAGCCCTTTGATCATTGTCAGAGTTAAAAAGGCTCTAAGAATGAAGGGGATCAAAGCGAACTCAGAGAGGCCTGAGAACATACTCTCATTGCTGGGAATTAGTCTTGTTTATGTGTTCAGGGTTATGAGAAAGTTATGAGGAAGACAAGTTAAATTTTTAAAACTTTAAAACATATTTATGGTATTAAATGCAATGTCTATGTCAATATAACATCTATAAACACAACAGTCATCTTCCGAATTAAAACACATGTCCTGAATCAGAAATTTGCATATGCAGTGCCTAATTTGGATTAACAAGAACATGATAAAAGGATAAAAAGCTGCCCCCAAAATAATTGCATGCTGTGTTTCCAAAGGGTAAGCCTGTTTTATATATTACTAAAATTGTTACTGAATATTTGCTGTATTTCTAAAAACACTACAGTAAGTACCCAGGATTCACAAGGACAAAAATTTGTGATTTTAGACAATTGCATTACTAACATATAGACATCACTGAACATACTAAAAAACTAGTTAAATAAGTAAAAAGGGGGGAAAACATTTAGATATTAGAGGAGGAAATGGCCTTTGGTCACAAAAGCCCAAGACTGTGAGGGCCTTTAGAAAATACAACGTCTGACTTGGATGTGCCTTTCAAGAGCATTGATAGAGAATGGAAATAGAATAGAATAGAAAAATTAGAATGGAAATTGTCGTTCTGGGTTGGCAGATGAGACTCTGAATATCAGAATATTATATATATTTTATATAAATCAATATAATATAATATGAGCCAAGAGTCAGCTTAGAGACACTGGGGTCTGAGCTGGATGTAGCTCTACAGTGGAGAATAGCAAACTTGACAAGGACTTTAGATCACAGAAAGTAAGAGATGGTCAGATCCAGAGAACAGAAATGATCTGATTCCCAGAGATCTGAACATACAGCCATTGAGAAGGGAATGATAGAGCTGAAAAGGCACTTTCAAGAAGGAATACTAGAGTTCAAAAAGCCCAAAGAAAATGCAATTTCAAGATTAACTTAATGGGGCCACAAAGAGTCAGACACAACTGAAACAAATGAACAACAAATAAGTCAATTAAAAAATCAATATCAAAATATACTTTGGGTATTACATGCAACATTTTTCAATATAATTTCTATCAGTATCGTGCTGAGGGCATGACTTAAAAGTCAGTTCCTGAAGCATAGCTGGTGAGGAAAGGTAAAAATATATTATGTTAGCTAGATAGAAATCAGAAAAAAAATTAAAAAAATATATGCTGAGAAAACAAAATTCCATGTACCGCCTTAATCTTGTTAGGCTGCTATTAATATTTCAATTATTAGCAATGAATGGAGACTTTTTTTAATAAATAAGATGTTAAGCACCCAATTTTACAAAGGAAGCCATTTGCAATTTTAAATATTTGTATTGCTTGAACATATATGTAACTTATTATAATCATATTGAATAAGTGAAAAGAAAAAAAAACTTTTGAATAGCACCTGAGTGTGGCAACTTTGAACAAAAAGTGTCAGAACTGACAGATTCTTTACTGAGTGAATATCTTGGAGGCTGGAGAGAGCTTAAAATGGAGAATTTCTACACTGGGATGGAAATGTAAACTCAGTATGATAGAAATGGGTGTTCAAATAGAAAGCAGAATGGCAGACTTGAGTGGGCATGTAAAATAAATAATATCAAAGGTATGAAGGGCCTTCAACACCAGATTCTGATTCATTAAGATGTGAGCTGGGGAGTAATCCTAGAGAAGAGCAAACATGGGAGGGATTTAGGAACACAGAAAGTTAGAGATACTTAGAACCAGAGAACATAGTGTCTAATCAGGATTTAAGCAAGAAAGAAGGAAAGAAGGAAGGAAAGAAAAAGGAAGGAAGGAAGGGAGGAAGGAAGGAAGGAGGGAAGGAAGGAGAGAAAGAAAGAAAAAAGAAAGAGAAAGGGAGAGAGAAAGGAAGAAAGAAAAAGCAACTGACAAAATAATTGCATGCAATGTTGTTCTCGGGAACGGCTGTTATACAAATTACTATTTTCATGAATGATTAAGCAATATTTATTTTTTAAAATGACACAGGATTCACAGGGGAATCAATTTGTGAATTTAAATAATTACATCACTAATAAATATAAACTATTTATTATACTAACTATATTGATATATTAAAACTGATTACATAAGGGAAAAGGAAAAAAAGAAATGTTGAAAATTAGAGAAATGGAATAGAAAGGCAGTCTTTAAAAAACAGAATGTCTGACTTGAAGGTGGCTTTCATGTAAACATATTGGAGGATGGACAGAACTTAGAATGAGAATTTCAGTACTGGGATGATCATCTAGGCTCTGAACAGCAGAACTGAACAGCAGAGTGGGCAGAGTATCCAGAATATGGTACTTGAGAAGGTCTATCCAACACTTCTAGGCAATTTTATATTAAGGGGGCCTGAGCTAGACAGTCTCTACTAATCTAGAATATCAAATTTAGGAGGGACTGAGAGATGGTCAGAGCCAGAGAACTGAAATTGTCTGATTCCATGGGATGTGAACACATAGAATGTCAAGCCCAGGAGAAGCAATAGAGGCGAATGTCAGAGCTGGGAAGGCTCTTAGAAGAAGGAATATCAGAATGAGGAAAGCTCTTTGGGCAGGCAATTTCAGGACAAAATTCTGCCATAAAACCATGCAGTGTCAAAGCTGGGAAGGCTCTTAAGAGCATAGATTATCAGAACTCAAGTCGTATTGATTTAATTCAATTCAATAAACATTTATTAAATGCCTAGTATGTGCCAGGCACTGTGCTAATTACTGGGGATACAAATAAGAAAAACAGACCTTGTTGTCAAGGTCCTAATGTAGTCCTAATGGGGGAGAATAATCCACAAATGGAAGCAGAAAGAGGATTGGCAAGGGGGGCACCTTGTTCCCTGGAATTGAAAGCAGTCAGAACAGTGAGGCAAAGTGCAGTTGGCTGAGTCCAACTTCAGCCAGCTATAAAGAAAAGAATGTGGTTCTCTGTCCTCCAGCCCTCCAGACGGAAGAGGAAGCTGAGGGAAATGGTGTCAAGGTTGGAGTTATTCACATAGTGATGAGATCAGAAATGATGAGCTTATCCTGGGGTAGGGGTGGGGCATCTCCTTGGTTGGAGTTGAAACCAGGTAGACCAGCAGATGCAAAGGGGAGAAAACACCAATGTTGTTGCTGGGAACAAGCTTTGTTTCTGTTGTTTTTTTACGTGGAAGGGCAAGTAAATTGAAACTGATAAAAAAAATTTATTAAGGTGATATGAGTGTATGGTTTAAATCTACACAGTAGTGATTCTCTGAATTAAAACTCATGTCCTGAATCATCCAGCTAAATTTGGATGGATGGAAATTTGGAATATACAGTACTTAATATATACGGTGGAAATTTGAATATACAGTACTTAATCAAGGTGGTGGGGGGGGGGAGAG
>CM053775.1:39992245-40011588 GCA_028658325.1 Potorous gilbertii | reverse complement strand
AAATCCTTTTTGAGCTCTTCCATGGCCTGAGCCCATGGGATATCTATTTCAGATGTTTGGGATACAGAGGCCTTGACTCCTATGTCTTTCCCTGATGGTAAGCATTGTTCTTCCTCATTAGAAAGGAAGGTAGGAAACATCTGGTCACCAAGAAAGTAACCTTCTATGGTCTTATTTTTTTTCCCTTTTTTGGGCAGTTTCCCAGCCAGTTACTTGACTTCTGAGATTCCTCTCCACCCCCACCTAGATCTGCCCAGCTAGTGCTTGGGGTCTGAGATTCAACTGCTGCTCCTCAGCCTCAGGGTTTTCAGCAGCTGGCCTGGCTGCTATTCAGGGTAAGTTTAAATCAGATTCTCAGGTGGGGTCAGGGCTGCCTCCCAGGCTCGATTCCCTCAGGGGGTTTATGAGGAGACCTTCAGTAATGGATCTGAGGTCCTGCCTGCTCTGGGAGCCTCTGGCCACCTGCTGCCTCTGCCTCTGCCTCCTGAGGGGGCCTGAGTTATGGATACACCCTGCTCCCCTCTCAGCCAGTCCAGAAGTCTCTCTCACTGACCTGTAGCGCCTGTGGGTGGAGGGACTTTCATGGCCACTGGAGATTCCATCCCTGCAGCCTCCTTGGATCTGCTCCTCTTGGTGCTGGTGCCACGCAGCCAGGGAAGGGCTGGGCTCCACCCCCGTCTGGTGTGCGATGAACCTTTGGGATTGGTTTTTCAGGGCTATCTGGAACAGAAATCTCCTTCACTCCGTTGCTGCGCAACTTTCATTGCTCCAGAATTTGTTGGGAGTTCTTTTTACAGGAAATCCATGGGCTGTGGATTCGGAGATAGCATATGTGGATCTTTCTACTCTGCCATCTTGGCTCCTCCCCCCAGCCTCTTTATTTTTTAATCCAAACCAATTAGTTCTGATAATTAATGGTTAATGAGTAGAGTGTCAGGTCTGGTACCACTAAGCTCCCTTCCTTTCTACTTTTTCATTATTTCCACTGAGATTCTTGACCATTTGTTCCTTAAGATGAATTTGGCCTTTGCTTTTTGTAGCCCTATAAAGTAATTCTTTGGTAGTTGGCACTGAATAAAGAAATAAATTTAGGTAGTATTATCATTTTTATGAAATTCACATGGCCTCACCATGAACATTTAATATTTCTCTCATTATTTAAGTCTGTCTTTATTTTCATAAAGAGTATTCTATAGTTGTATTTATATAATTTCTGTGTTTTCCAGGTAGATACATAAATATTGTATACATTCTGCAGTTATATTGAATGGAATTTCTTTTTCTGTCTCTTCCTGCTGAATTCTATTGGGAATATACAGAAATACTGGTGATTTATGTGGGGTTTTGCAATTTTGCCAAAGTTTTTACTTCAAATAAATTTTAATCAATTCTTCAGGGTTCTCTAAGTAGACCACCACATCCTCTACAATCTTAAGCACTTTGCCAATCCCTATTCCTTAAATTTCTTTTTCTTGTCTTATTGCTATAACTACTATGGCAAATAATAATGGGGATAATGGACACTCTTGTTGCCCCCACATTTTTATTGGAAAGGTCTCTAGCCTTTTTCCATTATATATAATATTGGCTCTTAGTTTTAGATAGCTGCTATTTACCATAATAATGAAGGAACTGTTTAGTCCTATGCTTTTTAGTGATTTTAATAGAACTAGATATTGAATGTTGTCAAAGGCTTTTTCAGCCTCTATTGATGTATGTGGTTTTTATTCATTGATCTATTCTTTCTCTCTTTGGTTGATGAACACATTTGGAAATATAAAATTTTCCCTAAGGACTGTATTAACTGCATCCCAAAAGTTTTATTATTTTGTCTCATAGTTGTTATTTTCTTTGATAAAGTTTTCTATTTTTGTGTGTGATTTTTTTTAAATTCTTCAGCATCGTATTATATGGTCTCTAATTAATTTTTAATCCTTTATTTAAGGCCTTTTATTGAATAGAATTTTTATTATATTGTAGTCAACAAAAGATCTGTTTATATTTTTCCTTTTTCTGCACTTATTTGTGAGTTTTTTGTGCCTTAGTATACAGTCAGTTTTTGTAAAGGTGCCATGCATAGTTGAGAAACATTTCCATTCCCATTTAGTAATTGCCAGAGATCTATCACATCTAACTTTTCCAAAATTCCATTTAGATCCTTTCCTTTTCTTTCCCTTCCCTTCTCTTCCCTTTCTCTTGCTTTTCTTTTTAGATTTGTCTCATTCTAAAAAGAATACATTGAGTTCTTTCACTATTATAATTTGATTGTCTATTTATTTCAGTAAATCAATAAACTTTTCCTTTTAATACTTAGAAGATATATTATTTAGAGCATGTAATATTAAATGTTGATATTGTTTTATTATCTATGGTATCTTTTAAGCATTGTGTCCCTAATTGTCCTTTTAATATTTTCTGGTTTTATTGTTGTCCTGTATGAGGCTATGATTGCTCTCTCCCACTTTTTTGAGTCACCTGAAAGCACAACAAATTTTGCACTTATTAACTCTGTGAATCTTTCTGTTTTGTGGATGTTTCTTGTTAACAATATTTTATTGATGAGTTGGGTGAGTTCATCCCATTAACATTCATGGTTGTGACTGTTGATTGTGTATTTCCCTCTAGTCTATCCTCTCATTCTTTTCCTTTTCCTTGCATTTCACCCCACTCTTTGTGAAGCAGAAGAAGATCTTGATGGAAAATTGTACTTGATGCCATTAATCTATAATCAAAGTGATTTCTTTATACACATTTGTACTTCTTGTCTTTCCTTCATGTTGCATTTTATCATGTACTTTTACTCTTTCTTTCCTTCTAATTCCTCCTTCACTTTATACCCACTGACACTGTAATTTATTTTACTTATGTTTATGATTTCTTAAAATATAATAACCAGGCTTTATTTTTGTCATGACTTTCAGGTAGGCTGATGATTCTTAGATTATTTCTCTTTGATCTCTTTTCCATGTCCATTTTTTATAGTATATACTTTACATTTTTTTATATTTTCTTGTAATATTTCTTGTCTCATCCCTTTGGTGATCTCATCAGTTTCTACAGGTTTCATTATTATATCTGTGCAAATATCTTCAGTCTGTTAGTCAATTAACATTTATTAAGTACCTACTACGTATCAGGTACTGTGCTAAGCCTTGGGTATATAAAGACAAAAGATAGACCCTGCTCTCTAAGAACTCACAGTCTAATGGAGGAGATGACAGCAAACAGCTATGTACAAACAAATTTTATACAGGATAAATTGGAAATAGTCAACAGAAGGAAAGTACTAGAATTAAGAGGGATCAGGAAACGTTTCCTGCAGAAGGTGGGATTTTATTGGAAACTTGAAGGAAACCAAGGAAGCCAGAAAGCTGATATGAGGAAGGAGAGAATTCCAGGCATGGGAAAATCAGAGAAAGTATCTGGAGTTGGGAGATGGAGTGTTTTGAGTGAAGAATTGAAAGGAGGGCAATGTCATTGGATTGAAGAGTATATGTGGGGATGGAGGGTGGGTGTAAGATATAAGAAGATTGGAAAGGTAGGGCAGGAACCTGATTATGAAGGATTTAAAAAGTCAAACAGAAGATTTTGTATTTGACACTAGAGATGATAGGGAGCCTCTGGAGTTCACTGAGTAGCAGCCTGTGCTTTAGGAAGGTTAGTTTGGCAGCCAAGTGGAGAATGGACTGGAATAGGGTTAAACTTAAGGCAGGGAGACCTAACAAGGTGTAAAGTGATGAGGGCCTGTCAGGGTAGTGGCACTGATAGAGGAGAGAGAAGAGGGACATATATGAGAGATATTAGAAAGGTAAAATGGACAATTTTGTCAACATATTGGCTATGAACGTTGTCAACTACCTGATGGATATCTACCTCAGTGTCCTATAGGTACTTCAAACTTAACATATCCAGGATGGAATAAAATTTGTTTCTCCTCCTCCAAATTTCCCTATTTCTGTTGAGAGCACCATCATACTTCCAATCACCTAAGTTTACAACCTTTTTGTCATTGTTGTCCAGCTGATTTCAGTTTTGTTTGACTCTCATTTGGGGTTTTCTTAGCAAAGATAATGAAGCAGTTTGCCATTTCCTTCTTCAACTCATTTTACAGATGTGGAAACTGAGGCAAACAGGGGTAAGTGACTTGCCCAGGATTACAGTTAGTAAGTGTCTGAGGCAGGATTTGAACTTACGTCTTCCTGACTCCAGGCCTAGTGTTCTATTCTCTGCAGCACCACCTAGTGGGTTCAACCTTAGGGCAATCTTGCAATCTTACAATGTTAGGGCCATCTTTAACTGTTATCTCCTTTTAATTCTTCCATTCTTGCTGATCCCACCTTCAAAACATTTCTAGCCTCCCTGCTCTTCACTCTATTCATAGACTCTGGTATAGTTCAGGCCCTCATCATCTCATGTTTGAATTATTGCAATAACCTTCATATTGGTCTCCCTGCTTCTTTCTCCCTTTAATCCATTTTCCCCTTGGTTTCCAAGTTGATGTTACAAAATACAGAGCTGACTACGTTACCCTTCTACTCAAAAGTCTTTAGTGATTCCCTGTTATTTTGTATGATAAAATATAAAATCCTCAGCCTGGCATTTAAAATGTACTTCCACTCATTCCTACCTTTGCCCAGATAGTCTCCCATGTCTAGAATACTCTCCATCTGCGTTTATGTCTTGTAGAATCCCTAGCTTCCTTCAAATACAACCCAGGTGCCACCTCTTATAGGAGACGTTTACTGGTCTTCTGAGTCATCCTCTTTCTTTCTTGAAATTATTATTTACTTAGAAATTCAGTATTTTATAGATACTCGCTTTTTTACATTACTATAACTTTCCAGTGTCCTCTCTCTACTTGTACTAGTAGAACTATCCCTTTCAACGGAGTTCAGCTAAGTAAAATAAGCGAACACATTGGTTCTGCCCATCAATGTGTGCCTTGTTCTTTATTCACTGCTTTTCCTGCTGAGAGGGAGAGAGGCATACTTCATGAATAGTTCACTGAAGTCATGACTAGTTGATCAGGGTTTTGATGACTTTCATTTGTATTTATATGTCTGTGTACATGTTGTACTTCCTCAGTCAAATGTGAGTTCCTTGAAGACAGGGGCAGTGTTATTTTTCTCTTTGTGACAGTCATTATTTTTGCCTTTGTGACTTGAAATATACTGAAAGAACATTTGCTGCTAATATTGCCTCATAGTCTACTTTTTCCAAGCCTACAGAAAACAGTCAATTAATTGATTAAATAATGAGCACTTGAATATAATATATAATTTATTCAACATATGGTACTCAAGCCACCAGCAAAGTGGTTTTGTCCGAGGGCACTGGCAAGGGCTTCCCTGAAGACTACAGCACTCTCAACAGGGTGACTGGCCCACAAACTCTTAGCCTACGTCCCTGTTCCACTGTCTAGAGCTTGGTTGGACTCTCTAAGTAGAGAAGGTACTGGCCCAAGATTTAACGGTACTAAGAGTAATGGAAATGAACTACAATTCCAAATATAAAAAATAAGAGAACTTATGGCTCTAGATGCTTCATTCTTTACATCTCCTGCCCTTTGTTGAGCACTCATTCACTAGACTTAGGAAATTGGCTCTTCAGTGGCCATATCCTTTATCAGAATGTAAAAGAGACAAATCAGAAAGAAACTCCCATATCAGCAGACCACAGAAAAGATTAAGGGAAAGGATTGAGTATTTGGAACCTGCTCAGATCAACTCTGCAAACAACCAAAAAATGGGAGAAGTCCCAAGGGATTAGGATTAGTCTCTCTGCCTGATCTCACCAGCTGCTGAGGTTCCTGGAAGCTATTAGTCTGGTCACAGATTGTCAGACTCATCCCTGCCCCTGCTCGCTAGTCTGCCTCACTGTCCTAGAATATGTCCTAGCTCTTCTGATACTACCTTCAGCTTGGATTGATGTTCAGTGGCAGCAGTAAGAACTGGTGGTAGTTGGATGGCATGTCTGTTCTTTCTTCCTTGCCTCATGGAATAGAAGGGGTTATGAGTCCCTCTGGCCAAAAAACAGGGGAAAAAGGCAAAGGGGAGGGGGAAAATTACTTCTCACATCAGAATCTCACTGTGCTCCTAACCTCACACAGCTTTGTCCTCCTACCTTAAGCAATCTTGCTTCCAATGTCTTACCACCTCAGTTTTCCCCATGGAAGCTCTTGGTATTCATCTGTCTCCCATAGAGATGAGACTCACTGTAGACAAATAAGAATGGAGGCATTCTTATTTCCAGCATCTAGCACATAGTAGGTACTTTAAAATGCTTCAGTGGAATTTAATTGTAATTGAATCCCTGGGTTTACTAGTTGTATTCTGGAGGGTTTAGGTTGTTGGAAAGGTGTTATTTGAATTGCATACTTCTTTACACACTTTGAAATTGAAGTCTTCCAATGAAAGGTACACACATACACACATACATACTGCTCATCTCAATGGTGGCCATTTTCCTGTACACACTGAGATCAAGTGTGCTAAGTAGCAGGCTTTTATCTGTCAGAATTGATCAAATCTCCTCTATGCACATATCATATACATATTATATATATATGATAAATTGCTTACAGGAGTGTCAGTTTAATCTTTGAAAACTACTCTGTATCCCTCTAATAAAACCCATTCAATGGAATTGTCCTGTATCATCCAAAAGATATGAGTACACTTTTATTATTGTTGGGAGATTATCACAGTACTAAATTTTCAGATTGCAAAGTTATCTTAGAAGCAAAATTTTACCAGCTGAGAAAGAACCTTACAGATATCTCATCTTGTCCAAACCCCCTCATTCTCTGGATAAGAAAACTAAGGCCCAGCAAGGGAAAATGATTTGTGTAGTATTGACTATTAATGAGTGACAGAGTCAGGACTAGAGCCCCTATCTGTTGTTTCTTCCTATTGTATTGTTTTGCTTTGTAGTAATTCAGTGAAGAGAAATTTGGATACTTAATTAGATCCAACAGTGATTTCATCAATTGATGACAGTTGCAGTCTCACTGTATCTTTTCACCTTTGTCTTTCCATAAATCCTGAACAGAATAGGGACCTCTGAAAAAAGCAAAGGAATAAGAGATGTTATCAAGGAATTTACCATCAGAAGAAAAGTTGGACTAGTCATAAGACAAGAGCAAGGAGTAATGGATGAAAAGTAAGAGTGCTCCACTCATATCCTTACAATGTCAGGAGAAAGCATACTGGGTAATGATCTCTTAGGGGAACATGGACAAGTGTCATACAAGATCTTCCTTGTTGAATGGAACTCCTGAATCAGGGAACATTTGAATATTGACTGTTCCTTTTCCAGAATTTGCTAATATGATGTTAGATTTCTTCCACCCACTCAATGTCTTTCTGTTGCCTATTGAATTATCTGCTCATTTGATTTTTCCAAGCATATAAGTGCCCATGTAAGATTTTTATTCCACATGGGTTGTCTAAATATATAGACACAGTTCAGGAGTTTTATGGATAGCTATCTCTGAAATCTGACACACCCCTCTCCAAGGGAGATTTCTTCTTTGATGGAAAGCAGGAAAAAGGCCATGGCTGGAAGCTTTCTTCATCCCAACCTATCTTCAAGAGGGTAATTGTGCTAGATTTACATCTCTCTGTCCCCCTCAAATATTGCTAGTTTAGGGGGACAGTTTCAGAAGTTCAAATCAAAAACCATTTTGGTCTCTCTTAAGGGGGAAAGTAGCCTAAACTTTACACCCACTGGCTTGATCCTTTCCCAAGAAAATACAAAAAACTATCACACATAGTAAATATCTAGTGAACCCATTTATCCTAGGAAGCAGAAATCAGATGAAGTAAAATTCTGAAGGTAATATCTTTAGTTCTTGTTAACAGATTAACTATGGACATTAAACAGAGAAGTTATCAGATTAGAATATGTATATCAGAAAATATACATGAGTGAATAAGTTCTTTAAATAGGAATGAAATAAGTTCTCAGTTCAACCAAGAAAGCCTCCAAACTTACTCAAGGGGAAATTGTCTCTCTAAAGTCTCTGGAGAGGCAAGGTATAAGCCAGGCATTTGTTGAGTTTGAGCTTCCCCCTAGATGTTTAACCTTCAAAATCTTTTTATGTGTGTAACCTCAATTCCAAAGCCCGTTAGTATGGGCTCTTCTCATTGGTGGATATCAATGGCCTGTGTGGGAAGTGGGGCAGAGTTGGCAAAAATAGTTTTGTTCAGGTTCTCCAGTCACTTAGGGCACTTCTGGCTTCCAGCTTTGAGAGAGCAGATGTATGATGCCAACCCTACTTCATGTTGTTGAAGGAAAAGACTGTGGGAGAAGCTGACATGAAAGGAGCTGGCAGTCTTCATAATGTCCCTATCCCCAGTCCCTATCCCACACTAGAGACTTTGGGGAGTTTATCCTTGGGAGTGATCTAGAAAATTTTCTCTCTCTCTCTCTCTCTCTCTCTCTCTCTCTCTCTCTCTCTCTCTCCTCTCTCCTCCTCTCTCCCTCTGTCCCTCTCTCCTTCTGTCTCCTCCCTCTCAGTTTCACTCTTGTCTCTCTCAGTCTCTTCCCCCACTCTCTCTAGGTTGAGCTGAGTTACCCTGCTCCCAATGGGAAGGCTCCTTCACTTTATATTGACTGGTATATGTTCTCATATGTATATTTGTTTGATTTCTTTTTTGTTATGGACTTGGATAAATGGATTTCTTGGCTGTCTACTATGTGTTTTCATTGTGACACTGGTATTTGGTGGGAAAGGAGTCAAACTTTGGATATAAAGCTTGGGGTTCTACTTCCCCAATTAATGAAACAGTAATCAGAATTTAGCTTCATCCCATACCCTAGACAAATAATATTTAAAGAAGCAGATAGATGCAATTCTAGCCTGGTAACCCCTCTCTCTGAGGAGAGCAGAATAGCCAATCTTATGACTCCAATCTATTGCTTCCCCTGCCATAAGCAGGAAATAAGTTTCTCTTGGAGAAGGGTGAGAGGAGAAGATACCAGAGATAGCTATTCGATCTCCCTTTGGGCCATATAACAACAGCCCTCATGATCCATTTGAGAGAACAGCCTTTATGACATAAGGAATCGTTGGAGATTAAAGCAACAGGAAAATACAGCAAAATTGTGCTAATTTAGAAAGTTGGATTAAGGGGGAGGTTGAAATTCTAGGATAATTTATAAGAATTTATAAGAAAATATCATTTTCAAAGATGCATAATAATGGACAGCAAGAACTTATACTTCTACCAGCATTTAATGAATGAAGAGGACTCAGAGGTCATAATTCTTAAGTGTCTTGTTAGCACAGATGGATCCAGGTGGGTTTTAGAGAATACTATAGCAATAGCATGTACATGTTACACACAAGACCTAGCATGTGCACAACTCGAGAGTATATACATATCTATGGAATATGGAGCAATTAACTGAAAACAACAAAGCAGAGAATGACTAACAAAGTCAGCTAAGTACAATTATAATACTATCAATTAGTCTATAGGAAAAATATAGCTTAAGTATAAGCATTAGTATAGAAGCAAAACAATGAACAGACATTGCTATAGCATGAACATAGTCAAATGAATGTAACACATATAGGGTGTGTTCAAGGAAGACGAATACCTCTGGTATGAGGGCTGCTGAGCTCTTTTCAGGGTTGCTTTCCACCTTTAGTGCCCCCCTGTTTTACCAAACTCTCACTTGTGGCTCCAAGAAGCTATAGCAAGTGCAGTGGCTACACCCCGGTAAACCATTTTGGCAGATGAGCTAAACCAGATTGAAGGTAACCAAGGGGATCTCAGACCCATTAGTCAGTTAGGGGGGTGTCTACCCCAAGCATGTGAAGACTTCCCCTGGTGGAATGGGTGAATGAGAACAATTTGTTCCAACGGCCATGAAAGCAGCTGAAGCAGACATGGTGGAATTCTTAGAACTTGGATAGACATCAAAGATGCCAAGGTCATCCACTGCAATCTGAGCCATTGACAGTTGTCTTGAGTCTGCCACTGGACTGCGATGACTCTGGAGGAGAGAGTGAGGCCAACGACTTCATGCAATTCTCTCTAACTTAAATCCAATTTATGCATGAGTCAAAAGATATAACCCACACCATTTTTTACTAACAGCAAAATTAGAAAAAGCAGTCTGAAATGTGCAGTAATTGGCATGTATTGCAATAAATATATGAAATTACATGAATGACACATTTTATATGGACATTCTTTAGCACTTGTCACTTGGATATGTGTGTAAAAATTTCTTCAGGTTCACCTGTAGCAACGTAATTTAGATTAGTTATTGATCTGGTGATATAGTTCTCATGTTGCTGAGTGATATGTCTTCTCATATTCCTGAACTAGTAGGTGGTATGGGCTCACCCTTAAAATTATTATAGATTTGGGTTTTTATACCTGGACTGCCAGCAAGGACAGGTTGATTATCAGTATTTGTGCTTTGGATTGCATGTGTATCCTAGTGATCTCTGTAGCTATTCTATTCAAGAAAGGAGTTGCCTCTGGATTCAGTCCTACTACCCTGGAATAATTAGCCAGGCAACAGGCATTTGTTAAGCATTTACTATGTGTCAGGCATTGTGCTAAGCATTGGGATACAAAGAAAAGTCAAAATACAATCTTTTCCCTCAGGTAGCTCACATTCAGATAGAGGAGGCAGCATGCAAACAACTGTGTATGTACTAGATATATACAGAGAAGACAGAGGTGATCTCAGGGTCAAGGTACTAACAGTGAGGGAGAGGGTACTGGGAAAGGCATCCTGCAGAAGATTGGATTTGAGCAGAGTCTTGAAGGAAGCCATGGAAGTAGAGAGGCAGAAGTGAGGAGAGAGAGCATTCCAGGTTTGGGGGACAGCCAGAGAAAAGGCATGGAGTTGGGAGACAGAGTGTTTTTCTGTTAGGACCAACAAAACTAGTGTTGCCAGATCACAGAGGGGAGTAAAGTATAAGACAACTAGAAAGGTAGAAAGGACCAGATTGTCATTGGTTTAAATATCAAAGAGGATTTTATATTTCATCTTGTAATAGGGAGACATTGAGAAGTCACTGGGGAGTATGACATGGTCAGATCTGAACTTTATGAAAATCACTTTGGCAGCTGAGTTGAGGATTGGAGTGGGGAGAGACTTGGGTCAGGGAGACTAACAGGCAGGCTGTTGTGACCTCCAGGTGTGAGGCAATGAGAGCCTGCACCATAGTGGTGGCTGAGGGAGTTGAGATGTGATGGTAGAATCGACAAAGACTTACTATATTGAATAAGTGGAGTCAGTGAGAGAAAAAAGTTGAATATGACACTGAGGTTGGAAACCTAGGTGATTGGAAGAATGGAAACATTCTCTTTTTTCAGTTTAGAAAATTTTATTATTTCAATTTTGATAAGAATAATAATATATTATATAATATATAACAATAATATAACTGTATATATAATTATGTGGGTTTTAAAAATTTTTTATTAATTAATTTTTAGTTTTCAACATTTACTTCCGTAAGATTTTGAGTTCCAAATTTTCTCCCCATCTCTTCCCTCTCTCCATCCCAAGATGGCATGAATTCTGATTAGCCCTTCCCTCAATCTGTCCTCCTTTTTATCACCTCCCCCCTTCTCTTATCCCTTTCCCTTCTATTTTCCTGTAAGGCAAGATTAGATTCCTATACCCCATTGCCTATATATCTTATTTCCCTGTTGCATGTAAAAACAATTTTTAACATTCATTTTTAAAACTTTGAGTTCCACATTCTCTCCCTTCCTCCCTCCCCACCCATCCTCATTGAGAAGGTAAGCAATTCAATATAAGTTATACTTGTGTAGTCATGCAAAACACTTCCATAGTAGTCATGTTGTGAAAGACTCAATCCCTCCATCCCATCCCTCCCTCCATTTATTCTATTCTCTCCTTTGACCCTGTCCCTCCTCAAAAGTATTTGCTTCTGATTACCTCCTTCCCCAATTTGCCCTCCCTTCTATCACCCCTACCCTTCTCTTATCTCCTTTCCCCCTACTTTTCTGTGGGGTAAGATAGATTTCTGTACCAGTTGAGTTTGTATGTCATTCCATGAATGGAGGCTTTCTCCACGGGAATAGCAGAGTAAGTAATAGGGGAAGGTCCAAGGGGAAAGGTTGTGAGTTCAGTTTCTCTTAACTGGGATATGTACTGAGTGTGAATGATTGTATTACTTCCTTCACCTGAGGTACCAAAACACAAGTCAATAGGAAGGCATGGTTCTTGCCCAAATATGATCAGTTAAGGTATAAAGCCTGGCATCATTCCTGGTGGAATTGTACGCATGTATTAGACATAACGCAATTGACTCTGCTGAGCTTTTGTTCTGGCCTCAGAATTTCCAGCATGTTCACCAGGGTACAGTTGAAATGTTTACATTATGGGTCTCCTTATGACTTTTTGATGCCAGCCAAGGCAACATTTCCTTGGATAACTTACTCTCAAGGTTCCTCTACCTTGGTCAGAGTGGATGCTGGTAGGAAATCTTATATGCAGATGGAGAAAAATGATTTCCCCCCAATACTTTGGCAACAGTAGCTGCTTTCTGGCTCCTGACTGGATATGCTTGCTGTGAATACCTGGTGGAATGGTCAATCAGCACTAAGTCACCACTGTCTCTTTCCAGAAAGTACAAGGTTAATACATATAAGTTCCAAAGGCTTAGCAGTACTTCTATTCTCCAAATATGCAGTATAAATGGGTAAAACATTTCTTTTTTGATGTGAGAAATTGGTGTTTATTTTCCTTCAGCATTTTTCGACACTAGTAAGAGAATCGGGGGTAAAAACTGAAAAGCATTCTGTGGTAGCTCCTGGGCATTGGGAACTGTGGATCAGCTTTCAGTAGCAGGCTAATAGCTCTGATCTTCAATAAGGAACTCCTTAATGGGGACATATGGCACCTGTATTCCTTTTGACCAGTCTGCAGCCTCAACTCAAGAGCAGTAAATTCTGGAGCTGAAGCATCTATCTGCCCTAAATCTCCTTTTTTGTGTCATTCATTGTCCTTTTCATCTGCTCTCTAGCTCCTTTTGATGAATCTCTACAGAGGTAAACATCAGGTATGACTTCCACGGACTCAGGTCTTCATGGGCTAGCATCCACCACTTCAGACCCACTAAATGAACTTTCTTGTGGTAGGGAATGGCAATGTCCACCTATTAAAGTGGATAACCTGTATTGTCCAGTGCAGTGGTTGAGAGGTTAACACAAGAAGCTTCTTCCAATGACTCATAATCCATAGCAGGATCAGGAATCCCCAAAAAGTGAGACTTCCTAAAAATTGCCTGGATCTGGTTAGTGGGGGTACCAGGTCTGAAACATCTAGAAAGAGGTGTGGGACCTGTGGTAGCAGGAAATTTCAGAATAGCGTGGTGGTCAGTATTGGTAGATAAGATGACAGTTACAGCAGCTGGATTTTCAGTGGCAATAGTGGTATGAAATGCATGTAGAAATATTGTTCCATTTGAAAGTCCAGGTTGATGACACCCACATGGGTTCCTGCAGTAAGGAATTTCAGGAAATCCTCCTTCTTCATCTTCATGTTATCCAGGACCCTGGTAATTGTTTAAAGTTGCTATGGAAACAGAACAGTGCCATCCAAGACTCTGTTCTGGACAATGTGAACAAAGCTAGTGCTTTTCTTTGTACACATCTGGCACAAGTTTTACTTTTTGGTGACATCTACATCCATCTGGGCCAGTAAAATCTGTTTCTTACTAACTTGGGTGTTGGTTGAAATGTTTCTAAATTTGTTCTTGTTATACATGAAGTAAATATACCCTTTGTTAATGTTAAGTGGTTAAATGGAACTGGAAGATGAGTCACTGGCCCCCTAATAAATGGACGAATACAACTGGTGGGAAGGTTGATTCCAAGGTAGATAAAAGAGACACCTACAAATCTGAGAAGTCCGAGGGGGATTTGTAGAAGACCTGACCCTGAGAGAGTAGGGCCAAGGCATCCATGTTACATTGCTGCACATTTGGGCCCACATATTTAAGAGAAGCTGCAAAATTGGTACTTGTCACGTAGCTTCAGGCCAACTTTTTCTCACTGATTCACAATACTTTGACCACTCTTACCAGAGACAATCATGGAACACTAACACTTTTTGATAGTTGATTTTGTCCATTCCTTTCTCCATCAGCTATTAGAAAGTGACTGGGGTCAACTGTGCCTTGGAGCTTATCTTCAAATAGTCAAAATAATGATAACCAGCATTTCTATGGTGTTTTAAGGTAAGGTCCCCTACAAGTCTAAAGCTGAAAACTACTGGCATCTTACATTCATGGTGTAGTGTACTGATCCCCCCACCCCTTTTTCTGTCCAAAGGCTGGTAATCTACATGCATCTGAATCTTTCCACTTTTCTTTAGCACCACTATGGGTGATGCATAAAGGCTACTAGATTTCCTTCAAATGATTTCTTAGGTCTTCCATTATAGATAAATGAATCCTCTAAGGTCCCTTTCTGAATGGTTGAGAATTGATGAGTTAGATTCCATGATTTATATCTTGAGCACATTTCACATCCCACCCATGCAATGAGAACATTCCTTTCTCATTTTTTTTGCTGCGTTTTAGTGTTGATTAATCCTTTCATTCTTTGAGTAGTCCTCAAAGTAAAATATCTTAGGATTCAGTTCAGAGGTTGAACAGATAGTATTCTTTGTCTTTGTCCTAAGTATTGAATTGCAGCTTGTCCCTTGCAATATTCTGCTAGGATTTTGAAAAGACTTGAATTAGTTGTAATCAGTGTTGACCTTCCAGTGAATGTTTGAAAGTCTCTCAGGGGTGGGGAACCTGCAACCTAGAGGCCACCTGTGGCCTTCTAGGTCCTCAGGTGTTGTCTTTTGACTGAGTCCAAGCTTTACAGAACAAATCCTTTCATTAAAGGGATTTGTCCTGTGAAGGCTACGGGTTTATCATCCTTGGATGTACCAGAGTCACAGTATATACTTTCCTCTTGGTACCAACCACAATCTTAGGGAATTTCAGACTCTCCTTGGATCTTCTTTGCTGAATCTTCATCCAGGTTGCTCCCATTAAATGTAAATGTCCCCCAGGGTTTTGTTCTGGTCCCTTTTCTCTTCTGCTTCTATATTAGTTCATTTGGTGACCCCATCCTCATCCACGGATTCATTTATCTCTCTGCAGGTGACTCTTAGATCTACCTGTTCAGTCCTACCTTCCCTCCTGATCTCCAGTCTCATATTTCCAACTACCTATTGGACATCTCAAACTGGATGTCCTACCTTCCCTCCTGATCTCCAGTCTCATATTTCCAACTACCTATTGGACATCTCAAACTGGATGTCCCATAGACACCTTAAATTCCGCATGGTCCAAACTGAATTCATTATTTTCTATTCTAGGTATGGATAGTCTATATTTCCAAAACTATCAAGTCCAAGTCCTATAATAAGCTTCAAAGGTATTTTTTCTTAAATATATGTCATAAAAAGATTGGAAAATGATAATGACTTGAGATTCACTGTCCACATCAGTTTGTGCTCTTAACTGAGGGTCACAGAGGTTAAATTACTTGCTCAGGGTCATACTGCTTATGAGTTTCTGAGGCAGCATTTGAACCTAGGTCTTCTTGATTCCAAATCCAGCTGCCTCTGCAAAGCTCCTCAGAAAGAACTCAGTAGACTTTTCTCCGTTATGCTACCTTGCACTGGACATGAAATTAGCATAGGCCTTATCAGTTGTACTTTACCTCATATATCCCAACTTAGGTTTGCATACATTTCACCAGATTACATCTATCTGGCTGTGCACTGAGATTTCAGTAGGGCTGTCTCTCTCTCCCTAAGACCTTCTGTTGTTCTCATCACTTTATTTCAGGAGCCTTCTAGTGTCTCGGGCCCATTGTGACGTATCCAACCCAAGTCTCCCAGTGTTGTTCCTCTGATGGACATGACTCATGTTCACAGAAAATGCCAGTTATGTATCTGTGGTATCCATCTCCCACAGGGCCTTAAAGATGAATTAGTGTTTCTGGGTTTAATTGTGACATTCATTTTCACTTTGGGAGTATCCTCCTTTGATTGGAAGGACTCCTCTCTTTTTAAATAGTTCTTCCTTAGAGAGTGAACTCATACAAAATTCTTACCGTCACTTCCTAAGATATATTTTCTTAGTTCATTATCAGAATTCTCAGGTATTGCTAGGAAAACTTCTTGAGTTGTCCTTTCTTCCTTTCCATTAATGACCTCCAGTATACTCTTCCAAGTCTTTCACTTTTCAGCACAAAATCCTTAAAATGGCCTCATTCTTAAGGTCTGGTGTACTCCTATTAGGAGACTTCTAGGCTTTTCAACTGCAAACACACAACCTACTTCTACCAATCCCCTTCAACTGCCTCATTTTCCATTGGTTTTAGAGATTGCTACATGTGTAAGCACATTAATATACAAATACTAATACAAACAATAAGTGTGCAGCATTCTAGAAACAATGGTTGTGACAATGACTATCTTGGCTCCCACTTCCTGAAAGTCAAGTATGTTTTATAGCTTCAAGGGGCTTGTGAGATGTCTGGTCTCTGCCATTAGCTCAAACCCCCAGTGAGCGTGTTCCCCAAATTTAGGAGTCCCCTACATCCAAGTTCCATTTAACCCCTTAACTAGTCAGCTTAGCTTATATAATGGAATATTTACTTCATAGGTTCTTCTCCCAACACCTCCCTTGGAGGGCATAATCCTCCTATGCCTCTTGGGTCTCTGGGAAGAGGGTTGGGATTAGGTTCATAGGCAAATTCAGTTTCTATATATAGCATAGTCCCACCAAGTTCTAAGTCTAAAATTTCTTTATTCTCTCCACCCCACCCTGGCCACTTGTATCCTGGCACTGTAGCATCCTGGCACTCAACCTACTGGGCTGACAACATTTTGCCTGGATTCTGGTTTCAGGGTCACCATGTGTTAAACTCTTAGAGCTGTGGACTCCTGAATCTAGAACTGAATCTAGAACTTAAAAGAACAAACAAAATAAGTCAAAACTTCAAGCCTAATTCTTGGGGCCACAGGGCCTAAAAGAGGGTGAAGTGAACCTTCTTCCCTCCTCTTTAGCCCCCAGCTTAGTGCATGGTGCTCCTGCTTCAGATGACTGCCTTTTATCTCTTAGACACCACCAGCAGAAAGTAGATACTCCTATCTATATAGTAGGGGAACACAGAATATCTTCTCCCAGAAGTAGATCTTGCAGTCTCCTACACAAATTCCTTTATTTTAGTTAATGTGGGCATGTGCAAGTCCCAGTTGTGGATTAATATACTGTATTTAAATTATAGAACATCACAACCACAGTCATCAATTTATATCATGAAAATTAATTAATAGATAAAAATTAAATCCCTCTCTGTGCCAGGCACTATAGTAAGTACCAGAGATACAAAAATCCCTGCCCTCAAGGAACTCAAAAGGAGAGATCAAGAAATGCAAACTAGAGACATACACACAATAGTATTCAAAATTTGCTTACACCGCATATAAAGAAAATTCCAGCAGTTACATAGAATTATTTTCATGCTAGCACAGGTAGTTTGAAAAGTACTCTATGCCACTAGAAAATAAAGTAAGATAAAAAGGATAAAAGAAATAATTCCAGAATATAGCCCTTAGAAAGTAAACAAAATTATTCATGCTTCAAAAGAAAGTCTAGAAAGTCTGCTCATTATAAACTAGAAAAAATAATGCAAACAAAATGTGGTTTACAGAATGGAAAGGTAAAATTCCCTTCTGTGGCCAACCAAAACAAAACATTTGAAAATAAAACATACTCTACCCCCTCTTCTTCCCCGCAACAAGAAAACCCTAATTCTTTTTTTAAAAACCAAGCAGAAATTCCCTTCAAGTCCCTCCCTGAAAAGCAGAGAACATGCAGATTTAAATTGTGAGCCTAGCAGTTTAAAAAAGACAAAACAATCCTGATTTCAAAAAAGCCTGAAAAAATTTAAAGCAACCTGGCAACCTAAAACATTGACTCTATTAGAATTGAAAACCTGAGGTCATAAAGTCATTTACAACTGATAGCTTGGCTTTATTCCAATTTTAATATATACTTAAGCATTTACATTCAGAATATGATAAGGTACTTCTGAGGCAAAATACATAACCTTAGAACCACTGTCTTCACCTCCCCCCCAACTCATTTTGAAAATTAAAGGCACATTTTTTGGGAAATAAGTGACCTAGAATTATTACACTATGGGACAGGTTTCCCCATGTAGGATATGTGAGTGCCCCTTTAAGATACGGATGTCCAAACGGCTTATTTAAATGTGTAGATGCAGATTTTCTGCCAAAATGGATGCATGAACAGGAGGCAGATGGCTCACCTTCTACATTTCTACTCTAGCATAACCCTGAGGTTCAAAGGAAAGGGAAGAATGATCAAGAAATCTAATGAAAACCACAGTTAGTGACATCTTCCACTCAGAACTGCCTCCAAAAGTCATTCATATTCCTACCAGCAATAGGAAAGAAAGCCCCTCAAGGAGAATGTCCCTGTGACCAGAAATAGGACACATGAAGTTTGCAAGACTATGTCTAGAGACAGAAAGAACAGAAGATTCCTATAAAACACCTCCAGTGTTAGGACTTTGACAGATCTAGGGACTAGCAAAAGCCTGTGACCAGCACCAAGGCCACAACAGTCAGATCTGGGTATTCCAGGCCTAGGGGCTGTGAACTTCCTAATACTGTTGTGAGATGTCAGAGAAGGCACAGCACTCTCAGCTTTATTGATCTAAGGGGACTTAACCCAAAAGGATACCAGGGTATAGAGCCTGGCCTTGGAGCAAAACTCCAATTGAGGAACTAAAACTAGAGATGAATAAGTCAAAGAAAATACCAAAAAGTATCAAAAATTATTCCACATCTGACTCCATAACTATTGCAAAACTCAAAGGAAAAAATTAAATTTTCCATAAGGGCTACATATATACTTAGAAGATATGAAACAAAGGATAAATTAAATAAAAGCCATTGAGGAAAGAATGGAAGGAGAATAGGTATCTTTTTTTATTATTAATAAATTTATTTACTTAATTTTTTACATTCATTTTCACAAAATTTTGGGTTCCAAATTTTCTCCCCATTTGTCCCCTCCCCCCTTCCCAATACACTGAGCATTCTAATTACCCATATCACCAATCTGCCCTCTCTTCTATCATCCCTCCCTTCTCTTGTCCCCATCTTCTCTTTTGTCTTGTAGGACCAGATAACATTCTATTCCCCATTACCTGTATTTCTTATTTCCTAGTAGCAAGAACAATACTCAACAGTTGTTCCTTAAACTTTGAGTTCCAACTTCTCCCCATTCCTCCCTCCCC
>CM053775.1:39968956-39986575 GCA_028658325.1 Potorous gilbertii | reverse complement strand
AACCCTTCCTTGTAACAAATAAATATTGTCAAACAAAATGAACCGATGAATTGTCCATGACTACCAAGCATGCATCCCTACTCAATCACTACCTTGTTGTGGTGAAGAGGCTTATATAGCTTAGTGAAACTATAAGCTATGCCATGCAAGTTTACCTAAGATGGACAGGTCATAGTGGAGATTTCTGGCAAGAGGTGATTCACTGGAGAAGATAAAGGCAAACCACTCCAGTATCTTTGCCAAGAAAAATTCATGGACGGTATTAAAATGATAAAAGATATGACACTGGAAGGTGAACCCTTCAGTTTGGAAGGTGGGAAGGAGCAGAAGACAATTGCAAGTAGCTGCAGTACTATTGAAGCAGCTGAGCCAAAGCTGAAAAGAAGCCCAGCTGCAGATGTATCTAGTGAAGAAAGGGAAATTTAACGCTGTAAAGATCAGTGTTGCATAGGAACCTGGAATTTAAGATCTATGAACCAATGTAAGCTGAATGTGGTCACATGGGAGATGGAAAGATTAAACATTAACATCTTGGGTGTCAGTGAACTCAGATGGATAGGAATGGGTGAATGTAATACAGGCAATCATTACATATGCTAGTGGGGGCAAGAATCCCTTAGAAGAAATGGAGTAGAGGTAACTAGGTGGTGTAGTCGATAAAGCATTGGCTCTGCAGTCAGGAGGATCTGAGTTCAAATCTGACCTCAGAAATTTACTAGCTGTGTGACCCTGGGCAAGTCAATTAACCCTGATTGTGAAGAATCTAGTCATAGCAAACACTCTTTTTCAACAACCCAAAGCTGATTTTACACATAGGCATAGTCAGATGGTCAATATGGAAATCAGATTGATTATATATTTTGCAGCCAAAGGTGGAGAAGCTTTGCAGTCAGTTAAAACAAGACCTGGAGCTGACTGTGGCCACCCTATAGATAAGGGTTCACAATATTGTACAGAAGGCATAACAAAAAACATTCCAAAGAAAAAGAACAAGAAAGCAAAATGACTGTCTGATGAGGCCTTACAAATAATTGAGGAAAGAAGGAAAGCAAAATGGAAGGGAGAAAGGGAAAGATACCCAACTGAATGCTGAATTCCAAAGAATAGCAAGGAGAGATAAAAAATTTTCTTAAATGATCAATGCAAAGAAATAGAAGAAAGACAAGAGATCTCTTCAAGAAAACTAGAGATATCAAAGAGGTATCAATATTTCATGCAAAAATGGGCATGGTGAAAGACAAAAGTGGTAGGGACTTAATAGAAGTAGAAAAGATTAAGAAGAGATGACAAAACTACACAAAAGAACTATAAAAGAAAGATCTTAACATCACTAGTGACCATGATGGTGTGGTTACTAATCTAGAGTCAGACATCCTAGAGAATGAAATCAAGTGAGCCTTAAGAAGCATTGTTAACAATAAGATTAGTGGAGGTGATGGAACTCTAGCTGAACTGTTTAAAATCCTAAAAGATGATGCTGTTAAAGTGCTTCACTCAGTATGCCAGCATATTTGGAAAGTTCAACAGTGATCACTGGATTGGAAAAGATCAGTTTATGTCACACTCCTAAAGAAGGACAATGCCAAAGAATATTCAAATTACCAAACAATTGCACTAATTTCACACACTAGCAAAATTATGCTTAAGATTCTGCAAGCTAGGCTTCAGTAATATGTGAACTGAGAATTGACAGAAGAGCAGGCTGGCTTTCAAAGAGACAGAGGAACTAAAGACCAAATTGCCAACATGCACCAAATTATGAAGAAAGCAAAGGAGTTCCAGAAAAACATCCACTTCTGCTTCATTGACTACCCTAAAGTCTTGGACTGTGTGGAGCACAGCAAAATGTGGCAAGTTCTCAAAGAGAGGGAAATACCAGATTGTCTTACTGAGGAACCTATATACAGGTCCAAAAGCAAGAGTTAGAACAGAACACGGCACAACTCATTGGTTTAAGATTAGAAAACGAGTATGACAAGGCTGTGTATTGTCACCTTATTTATTTAGCTTATATGCCAAGGACATCATGCAAAATGCCAGGGTAGATGAATCAAAGGTCAGAATTAAGGTTCTTAGGAGAAATATCAGTAATCTCAGATATGTAGATGATACCACTCTTATAGAAAAGGTGGAGAATTCAGAAGCCTCTTGATGAGGATGACAAAGAAGAGTGTAAAAGCTGGCTTAAAGATTAACATAAAAAAATAAAATCATGGCAACTGATCCCATCAGTTCCTGGCAAATAGAGGGAAAAGAAATGGAAGCAGTGTCGGATTTTATAGATTTTATATTCTTGGGCTCAAAGATCAGTGCAGAAGGCAACTGCAGACATGCAGTTAAAAGACACTTCTTGGAAGGAAAACTATGATAAATTTGAATATCATTTTGCTGCCAAAAGTCCATATAGTCAAAGCTATGGCTTTTTCTAGTAACAATGTATGGCTGTGAGATTTGGAATATAAGGAAAGCTGAGTGCCACAGAAGTGTTCAGATTATGGTGCTGGAGAAGACTTTTGAGAATCCTGTGGACAGAAAAGAGATCAAATTAGTCAGTACTTAAAGAAATTAATTGGAACTATTCATTGGAAGGCCAGATGCTGACACTGAAGCTTAAATGCTTTGGTCACAAAATGAGAAGACAGGATTCATTGGAAAAGACCCTGATGTTGGGAAATATTGAAGCCAATAGGAGGAGGGGATAGCAGAGGATGAGATGGTTAGATAGTGCCATGGAAGCAACAAGCAGGAGCTTGGACAGACTTCAGGAGATAGTGGCAGGAGATAGGGCCTGGTGTGTTATGGTCCATGAGGTCACAAAGAATAGCAAACAACTGAACAACTACAATGAAAAAGCAGAGGTGAGAATCATGTTTTGCCATCTGTCTTTTGAAGTTATGATTGGTCACTTCCTTGATGTCTTTGGGTGCCATGTTTTTTTCCCCAGAGGAACACATATTTAGTCTTTAATTAAAAAAAACACAAAGGCAGTCCTTTATTTATGCCCACTGGCTTGGACTAGCCCACCTTCTTTCACAGCCATTTATGAAACCCATGGCCAAAGCATTCCCCTTCTCACAAGTAGCTATAATTCTAGATTCACGTGGATCAGGTTCATTCCTGGTGGAACCTGACTCTAAAAAGAGGAGATTAAGTTTTGTTCATATTCACTGGCTCATTCTACCCCTATTATATAGAGTTTTGGGGAAAACTCCTTAAAGCTTAGATATGCCTGTAGTCTCTAGGGTCTCTCCTTGAAAGGTTTTGTACTTGGTATACAAAATAGATTTCTGGTATAAAAAATGCTTAAAACACAAGAAACATAATAATGCATCAGCAAATACTTAAAACATAAAGTAATATTCTGAAAGGTGAAAGTGTTTTGAGGACTGTTGAACAGATAGTTTTCACTTCCCTCTGACATGACCTGTCTATACAACTCATAAATCCATTTCTTCTCATCATGTAGGCATGTTACCAGAACATATATTTGGGTTTTTGTAGTACTTTTAGCTACAGCAACCTTTTGAATGTTTCTTCTAGTGGGGGTGTGTAGTAGGTTTAGTGTGTAGTAGGTTTCTCCTTTTAGAAGTAGTATAGTTGCAGGAAGCACCTCTGGATAACAAACACTCAACTCAGAAACCCAGAAACTCCAATTCATGAGGTCACCAAAATGGATGGAAACCTCTAGTATAGTGCTTTTTACTCAGGGAAAAAAGACACAAAACAGAGTAAGCAGGCTGCAACTTGAAATCCAATCTGAGGCTTGCATAGACAAGCACATGCTTGCTGCCATAGCCACAATGGCCTGGGAGGAAGGGGTACAGGCAGAACAGAAAGAAGAGAAAAATCTCTTCCTTTTCCTCCCAACCCTGAATGTCCAAAGGGGAGCTAAAAGAGTTATAAAAGACTTTCTTAAAAGAGAAAAAGAAATTATCCTCAACTCCTCCTAAAGTCTACTGAATGGGTAGATTTCTGGCTCATTTGCCAATAATCTGACACAGAAACCAAGGAAACAACTGGGAGCCATTGGTATCACATGGCCTTTAGCAAAGGGCAGATTGCATGCCCATTCCCAATGGAAGCTGTTCCAGTACATTCCCTCCTTCTTACATACATACCTTTGTTGGTATCTATTATGCCATTTTTTTACAGTCTGGGCAGTCTAACTTTATTAGCCAAAGGCAGGTCTGGTACCTTAGGTGCTCTTGGGTGGATGGATTCATTTCTTCTTCACTCCCACTGACTTCTGGCTTCAAAGGATGGCGCTAGCCTGGTGCAGAGCAACCATGCACAGATCTTAAAGGTATTTATTCTTGCGGGTGATGTGGCAAACGCTTTTGAGTGTGGCCCAAGCATTTTTGTTGTTTTGTGGCCCTCTGACCTGCTCTCTGCTTCAGCACTACCATGATACCCTTCTGGCTCGCTGCCCACCATCTTCTGGTGGATCAGTCTGTTGTAGCTCAATGAGTTCCAGGCCTTGAGGTTGTTGGGCTCGGTGCTGTATGTCTCCTTGTTGCTCTTGATGAGGAAGCTGGAGCAGTTCCCAAGGACCATCCACTGCAGGTGGGCTGACATGGTGACGGAGCGGACTGCACTTGAGGCAGCTCATGGAGACAGATAGAGCCATTGTGCCATTTCTTGTGAGCATATCATCATCAGTAATGTTGAACCCTACTTATCTCACATTTGTGTCTTTCTGGTGCCTTTTGGATCACTTGCATTTTCATTCTTGGAGATTTTAGTGTTCCATGATTTATAGCCATGTCATATGACTGGGAGAATACTAGCATTGCATTGATATCCAGAATACTTGGTTCATTATTACAGTAAACATGTATTAAGCATCTACATTGTTCTGATAACTATAGTGGACAGCATTACATGGAAATGTACATTAGAAAGTTATAAAACTAAGTTCTTGTGGGGTTTTAAGGGGAAGATGGTTACTGATGGAGAATCAGGAAAGATTCTCATAAAGAAGATGGCATTTGAGTTGGACTTTAAATCATGTGTAAGAATTTAGCAGGTGCAGGAAGGAAGATTAAGATATTCTATTCATAGGGAATGATATGAGTATATAATACATAGAGACTGGAAAGTTCAGGGCATATTTGACAAATAGAAAATATTCCAGTTTTGCTGAAGTGTACAGTATGTGGAAGAGAGAAGCATGAGATAAGGCTGACAAGGTAGGATGGTACGAGATTGTGGGAGGCCTGGAATGCTAGGCAAAGACATTTGAATTTGTCGTCACAGGCTTCAGTGAGACATTGGAAAGTTTTAAGTAGAGGAGTGCCATGACAGGAGTATCATATCCATGTGTATATATGTGTTCATCCATCATTGCTGAAGAAGACCATTCCATCAGAGAAATAACTACACGACTTTGTTTTGAGTGAGGGAGGGCTGTGCAGGTCACCAGCCTCACTTCTCCAGAGCCATCTGAATCCAGTGACCAGATATTCATCAGGATGACTGGTGATGACCTAGGATGAGGCAGTTGGGGTGAAGTGACTTGCCCAAGGTCACACAGCTAGTGAGTGTCAAGTGTCTGAGGTGAGATTTGAATTCAGGTCCTCCTGACTCCTGCACTGGTGCTCTATCCACTGTACCACCTAGCTGCCCATCCATATGTATAAGAATGACAGCAGAGGTGCTAAATTAGAGAGGAAGCTTGGCATAAGATATAACACTCCAGCATTGTAGTCAGAAAAACCTGAGTTCAAATATCACCTCAGATATTTATTGGCTATGACCTTAGGCAAGGCAATCTCTTTTAACCCCATTTTCCTCATCTGTAAAAAGAGGGGTAACATCTGCCTCACAGGGATCAAATGAGAATAATGTATTTATGAAGTTGTTTGTAGACCTTTAAAATGTTAGATAAATGTTAACTATTTTTAGAGAAAATCTTGCTTGTTAGGTATTATAGTAGACGCTTGCCTAGTTCTTATCAGCAACCCATCCAGCAGGTGATACCATACCTAGAAGGTATGTAGCAGGGGTGGAGAACCTGTGGCTTCGAGGCCACATGTGTTCCTCTAGGTCCTCAAGTGCGGCCCTTTGACTGAATCCAAACTTCACAGAACAAATTCCCTTAATAAAAAGGTATGTTCTGTAAAACTTAAACTCAGTTAAAAGGCCACCCCAAAGGACCTAGAAGGCCACGTGTGACCTTGAGACCACAGGTTTCCCACCCCTGGTAGAGTCTTAGAGTCAGCAACTCGCACAACAGAGAGAGTGTGCTCACTAGGGAATATCATGAGGACACTATGAGACATCAAGACATCAGGACTCTGCAGCATGCAAGTGTTCTTGCTTATGAAAAGGTCCAAATGGGCAAAATTTACCTTGCTGATTGGAATTTTCATTTTCATTTCTTGCTACAAGGGATGGCTCACTGGGTAATATAGACAGTAGAGATATATTCAAAGATGAAAGTAATATAAAAACAAATGTAACACTATCTCTGGCCTATCCACCCAACTTTCACTCACAGATTGCGTTCCTCAGGATAGAAAAATGACAAGGTTAAGATACATTCTGGGCCTCCAAATTGAATTAATTCTGTATCCTTGCTGAATATCCTTTCCATGTTATTCTTAAATAAACTTTTTGTTAAATGTCTCATTTTGTTCTAACCCTGGGCCTGAACCATCGACAAAACCTGAATCTGGACAAGCCTGAACATTTGGCATTAATCTGTAGTATTGGATTGGAATGTTCTTGTGGATGAACTATGATTGAAGTGGGGCAATAAGGAAGAAAGGAAGCACTGGGTGATCAGAGGCTTTGGTACAGAAATTTTGAGCCTTGTGGCTGCTGTGTTCCTGGCAGTGATTTTTATCTACTGATCCAATCAGATTGAGAAGTCCATGACCACAAGCATTCAGTAACTAGAATACGTACTGGATCTTTTTTCAAAGCTAAGTTTTTATTGATATCTTTTGCTTCTTACATCATCAAAGTTATCCCTTGCCCTTCCAGAGAACCATCCCATATAATAAGTAGTAACTTTCAGAGAGAAAGAAAATAGCACAACTGATCAAAATATTTCAAAAGTCCAAAACCATGTGCAATGTGTAATACTATGCCTTTCCCACCTCCACGAAGTTTGAGAATCTTTTCTCACATCCCTTCATTTGAGTCCTACTTGATCTTTATAATTTTGTTACATTTACTTTTGACTTGTTGGAGTATGGTTGTTATTCCATTTACATTGTTTTAGTCACTGTGTATATTGCTTTCTTGGCTCTTCATTCTGCATTCGTACATATGGATCTTTCCAGGCTTTTCTGTATTCAACCTCCCAAGGCTATTGTGAGTATCAGATGAAATAATATTCATACTTTGCAAACCTTTAAGCACTTTGTAAATGCTAGTGATGACGATGACGACGACGACGATGATGATATTTACAGAGTAAGGTGAAGAGCAGGGAGAGGAGTAAAGGTACAAACCTAGCTGCCCTGGCAACTCAAACTCAAAATTGAGTTTCCACGAGAAAATCACTAATTGAAGGAGGGGGTTGCCAGGACAGAGCGATCTTCCAAAATGAGAAAGCTTCAAAGACCTTCAATATAAAAATGAGAAAGCTGCAAAGACCTTAAAATATATATATATATATATTAGTCCTTAGGGATAATTACTAAACCTTTGTTAGGTATGGGTATAGCTAAAATCTCAAGAAACTAAGACTACAAAATAGATTCTTATAGTGGAACTTTTTGATCCCATTCTTTTCAATGATGCGTATCAGAGAATGAAAATGAACATATCTGCTTTAAGGAAGTATTTACAAAAATATAATTTGTTTCTTCTGAATCTATACATTTTTTTTTCAGATTTAAGGCATCTTTATTAGGTCTTTTGGTATTGCCATAGGTCTTACCTAAATAAAATTATGAAATCACCTATTTAGCATTGGCATTACTCTCCATAGTTCAGTATCCTCCTCCAAGTAGTTGTGTTTTATCTCTAGCTACTTACACTATATCATTCACCCTACTTAGGAAATATTCCATTTTCTAAATCTATTTATCCATCAGAATTTAGCTCTTCTCTAATGTATTTCTGGATGTCTACTCTTTTACAATCTAATAAACAAATCATTGTTAATGGATTGATAGATGATAATGGGTTGATACGTACTGCTCCTAGGTAACACACTGGCATTTAATAGGATCTACTCAAGACATCTTCTTTACTTGGGAGAGAATTTCTGACAGTATAGTAGAACAACTGGAGAAATATTTTGAAACATGTTCCTTTTCCTATTTTTTGAAACTCACCTCATAATGACTGTTACCAATGCCTATAGGATTTAGAACTGGTAGTGATTTCACAGATCATTCAGTCAAATTCCTTTATTTTTACAAATTCTTACTGCAGAATACTATTCCATTGCATTCATGTACTACAATTTGTTTGACTGTTCCTCAGTTGATAGGCATCAACTTTGTTTCCAATTTTTAGCTATCACAAAAAGTACTACTATAAACATTTTGGAGTATATGGACACTTTGTATTGATGACTTCTTTGAGATATGTCCAGTAGTGGAGTCTCTCGTTCAAAAAAATATGGATGTTTTAGTCACTTTATTTGCATAATTCCAAATTGTTTTTCAAAATGCTTATACCATTTCCCAGCCCTACAAACCATATATTAGTATGTCCATCTTTCTCCAACCCTTCCAACATTGACTATTTCCATTTTTTGTCATTTTGGCCAATTTTCAGGGTGTCAAGACAAACCTCACGGTTGTTTGGATTTGCATTTTTCTTCTTAGCAATCTGGAGCCTTCTTTCATGTTATTATGAATACTTGACAATCCTTTTCTTAGAACTGTTTGTTAATGTCCCTTAATCACTTTTCTATTGGGGAATGACTACCTAACACACATATATATGTATAATATAATATGTATTATGTAATATATATGTGTGTATGTATTGTTTGTATATCTTGAATATCAAACCCTTATCAAAGAAATTTGATTAAAAGGTTTTTTTCCCATTTGACCACTTCCCTTCTTATCCCTGGTTCATTCATTTTTATCTGTGTAGAAAGAAGCCTTTCAATTTCATGTAATCAAAGTAAATTACTTTATCTTTTGTAATTTCTTCTATCTCTTATTTGGTTAAGAATACATCCCCTACTCATAGCTGTGAGAGATATGTGATGTGCTTCTCTTCTAATGTTTAAAAAACCATGATCTTTAATATTAGGTCCCATCCATTTATAATGTATTATGGAATATGGTGTAAGGTATTGATCTAAGCCTAGTTTCAGTGAGACTGTTTTCCAATTTTCTGAGCAATTTTTATCAAAGAAACAGTTGTTTTTTCCCTAGGCAATTTATGTTTTCCACTTTACAAACACTAGGTTATTGAGATCTGTTATTTCTGATTCTCTCTTGTCTAGTCTGCTACATTGAGCTGTTGCTCTATTGTTTAACCAGTACCAGATAGTTTAGATGAATATTACTTTATAGTGTTGTTTGAAGTCTGGAAGCCATTTCCCTTCATAGTCTAGATCTTTTTGTTTTTTTCAGATGAATGTCATTGTTTTTATCAGGTTCCATAAAATATTCCAGAGTTGTTATTGTTATTAATTTTTGCTTTCCAATTTATTTCCCTTCCAATTTGTAATATCTTTTCTTTTGGGCTCATTTTAGTTTTAAAAAATTTGTTGGCATTCTAATTTTTAAAATATACATTCAATTCATTGATCCTCTCTTTTTCTGTTTTATTAACGTATGTTTATAAGGATATGATATCCCCCCTGAGGATTGTGTCCTCAAATTTGATTAGTATAGCATTAAAAGTCTGAATTAAACTTGGTAAAATTGTTTTTATCATGTTGGCAGAACCCAATCATGAACACTGAATATTCCTCCAGCTATTTAAGCTCTTTATTTCTTTAAGGAGCACTTTGCAATTGAATCTATATAAGTCTTTTCTGTGCTTTGGTAGGTCAATCCCCAGATATTTCATGCATTTTGTAGTTATTTGGAATGGTATTTCCTTTTTTTATTATTGTTTCTTACGTTTTATTATTATTATATAGAAATGTCATTGATTTTTGAGAACTTTATTTTGTAATCTGCAGTTTGTAGAAGCTATTTATTGTCTCAGTATCTTTGCTGATTCCCTAGGATTTTCCACTTAAACCATCATACCATCAGAAAATAAGGATAATTTTATATCCTCTTTACTTATCTTTATTCCTTTAATCTCTTGCTCTTGTCTTATTGTTTTTGCTAGCATTTCCAGAAATACATCAAACGTGGAGAGCATAAAAGAGCCTTGTACTTTGTCAAAGACTTTTTCTGCATCTATTGAAATGATCACATGGTTTTGGGTTTTTTTGTTTTTAATATGATTAATTATGATCATTTTCCTGATATTGAACAATCTTTGCATCCATGGTATAAATCCCACCTCCATATTAAGGCCCTTTTCTTTTCTCCTGCTCCGTTTTTACTCTCTCTCCACCCTTATCCACTCTGCTGTAGGGAAAAGACTTATAGGGTCTTCTCTTTATGAGACCATAAGAGTCACCTTCCCCTTATTGCTAGACCTTGATTTAATCCCAGCACATCACACATTCCTTTCTGGGCCCCTGTCCTCTCCCCTCCTCCCCCTTCATATTCTCTCCTATGTTGTAATGGTGCAGTGAATAGAGTGCTGGACCTATAGTCAGGAAGGCCTGCATTCAAACCTGGCCTCAGACACTTTCTAGCTATATGACCCTGGGCGAGTCATTTAATCTGTTTGTCTTAATTTCCCCATCTATAAAATGGGAATAATAAAATAATTAAATAGGAATAATAAATAATAGTAATAGCACCTATAAAATGGAAATAATCATAGTTCCTACCTCCCAGGATGGCTGTCACAATAATAGTAAGTACTATATAAATGTTAGATTTTATTAATTTTATCATTAATGTAGTCCCACAAAGCAATCAAACATTGATTCGCCTGTAGTCACGGTGTCCCTGATATTGTCCATAATGCCTCTTCACTCTCACCTCTACCAGATTTCCACCCTCACTCCTTTTCCTTTGTGTTCATTTAGAAAAAAGTCTCTCTGATCTCTCTGCTGTCTCTCTGTTGCTGTCCTTGGCTGCTACATTTATTCACTCCTTCAGCATTTCTGTGGTTTCGGGTGTTTGAGAGACAAGCAATTTCTTCAGTTCTGGTTTCCTTTCTAAAAGTATTTCAAATGTGTCTTTATTATTGAATATCTATCCTTTTCCATGTGTAGTTAAGCCCAGATTTACAGTGTAGGTCACCTTGGGCTGCATCATAAGTTCCATTGCTTTTTTGGAAAACATTATTCCATTCCCTCCTGCATTTTCTCTTGAATATGCCTCCTTCTCACATCTGACACTGCTTGTGTGCTCGTCCTTCGTTGCCGAAGAAGACCATGCCATCAGAGAAATAATGACATGACTTGCACTTGACTTTGTTTTGAGTGAGTGAGGGCTGTGCAGGTCACCAGCCTCACTTCTCCTCCAGAGCCATCTGAATCCAGTGACCAGATATTCATCGGGATTACTGGAGATGACCCAGGATGAGGCAATTGGGGTGAAGTTACTTGCCCAAGGTCACGCAGCTAGTGAGTGTCAAGTGTTTGAGGTGAGATTTGAACTCAGGTCCTCCTGACCCCTGCACTGTTGCTCTATCCACTGCACCACCTAGCTGCCCCTCTGATATTGCTACCACACTTTTGTAGGCCCTCTTACCTTTACTCCTCGGCTATTGCAATAGCTGCCGGAGGGGAGTGGTTCTGCCTGCCTCAAGTCTCTCCCCATTTCAGTCCATTCTCCATTTAGCCACCAAAGTAATTTTCCTAAAGTATAAATCTGACCCTGTCACACCCCCACCCTCCCCTCAGTAAACTCCAGGAGCTCCCTAATGTCTCCAGGAGCAAATACAAAATGCTTTGTTTGGCATCCAAAGCCCTTCATAACCTAAACACCTTCTACAGAGGCCTTGTGGCTGTTTTGTAAATAAGACATTCCATTTCTCAACCCAGGGTATTTTCTCTAACTGTTGCCCATGTCTAGAATGTTCTCCCTTCTCTTCTGACCTCCCTGGCTTCCTTTATGTCCTAACTAAAATCCCACCTTCTTCCAGAAGCCTTCCCCAACCCCTCTTCATTCCAGTGCCTTCCTTTTGTTCATTATTTCCTATTTCATCTGTATAGAGGTGGCAGAGCCAAGATAGTCGTGAAAAGGCAGGAAGTTGCCTGAGCTCTTCCCAGTTTCTCTCAAAACAAATTTTTAAATCATACCTCAAAATAAATCCTTGAGTGACATTACCTATAAAAGGATGAGGTGAAACAATTTTCCAACCCAAGATAGCTTAGAAGGATGGTAAAAGGGGAATGCAGCCCAGTGTGGTCAATGTCTAGGCAAGCCAATGGGAAGCTCCTAGCCTCAGCACAGATCAGCAACCAGGGCCCATGATCCTGGCCCAGGAGGCCAGTAGCATAGTAGGCCAGTTGTGAGGCTTCCAGCATCCAAAATAGCAGGCAAACTGCAGGCCCTGGAACCTCTAGTTCAATAGGCTTAACTAGGCTGAGCAACCCCAGTGTTGTGGGCAAACTGCTAGCCCTGGAGGCCCTGGTGCAGAAAGCCAGTGACCACCCTCCAGCATAAGAAGCTTGAGACAGTGCCCCCTGTATCCCAGGAGCAGAGATCAACTTTAAAAGTCATCAAATAGGTTGGAAAATGGGGAAAAGACAGAAATATTCTGACCATAGAAAGCTAATATGACAACAGGGAAGATCAAAACACAAACTCAGAATAGGACAATAATGTCTATATGTGAAGCCTTAAAGAGAAATATGAATTGGTCTCAAGCCTAAAAAGTCCTCCTGGGAGACCTCATAAAGGATTTTAAAAATAAAATGAGAGGTAGAAGAAAAATTGGGAAAAGAAATAAGAGTTATGCAGGAGAATCATGAAAAAAGAATCAACAGCTTAAAAAAGAAAACAACTTAAAAAGTAGAATTGGGCAAATGGAAAAGGAGGTACAAAAGCTAACTGAAGAAAATAATTCCTTAAAATTTAGAATTGGGTGAGTGTAAGCTAATGGCTTTATGAGACATCAAGAATTAAACAAAATCAAAAGAATGAAAAAAAGAAAATGTAAAATACCTCATTGGAAAAACAACTGACCTGGAAAATAGATCCAGGAAATCTAATTTAAGAATTATTGGACAACCTAAAATCCCTGACCAAAAAAGGAGCCTGAATAGTATCTTTTAAGAAATTATAAAGGAAAACTGCCCTGATATCATAGAACCAGAGGTTAAAATAGTCATTGAAAGAACCCACTGATTACTTCCTGAAAGAGATTCCAAAATGAAAACTCCAAAGAATACCATAGCCAAATTCTAGAACTCAGGTGAAGGAGAAAATACTGCAATCAGACAGAAAGAATGATTCAAATATGAAGGAGTCATAGCAAGGATTATACATGATTTAGCAGCTTCTACATTAAAGGATTGGAGGATTTGGAATATGATATTCTGGAAGGTGGAGGAGCCTGGATGATGACCAAGAATAAACTGTCCAGCAAAATTGAGCATAAGCCTTCAGGGTAAAACATGGACATTCAATGAAAAAGGGGACTTTTAAACTTTCCTGATGAAAAGCTAAACAGAAAATTTGATTTTCAAATATAAGATTCAATAGAAGCATAGAAAAGGAAAGTGCTGCACTATGCAGTGGGGACTGATTCATTGTGACCAGAAGAGGCTGAGGAGACTGAGGCAGAGCTGGGGCCAGGGGTTACCATGAGTCACAACTACAATGACTAGCTTTGAACAAGACTCACAAGAGCTGCGGGAGGATCAAGAGTGGCTTCCTGCCAAATACACAGGTGAAAGGAATGTTCTTTGTGAATGATCCCCTGTTGTTTGAGCTATTAAGAAATGCCTGTTGTGGTAGAGGTATTAGTGGCTTCCTGCCAGCAATGAAACAGATTGGCAATGTGGCAGCCTTACCTGGAATTGTTCATAGATCTATTGGGTTTCCTGTTGACCATTCTAGTTATGGATTTGCTATTGGAAATATGGCTGCTTTTGATATGAGTGACCCAGAAGCCATAATGTCCCCACGTGGTGTCAGATTTGGCATCAACTGTGGTACTTGTTTTCTGAGAACCAACCTTAATAAAAGTGATATCCCATTTGTGAAGGAGCAACTTGACTAAACCACATTTGACCACATTTCTGTTGGGGTGGAATCAAAAGGAGTCATCCCAATGAATGCCAAGGACTTAGAGAAGGCTCTGGGGATGGGGGTGGATTGGATTCTATGAGAAGGCTATACCTGGGCTGAGGACAAGGAGTACTCAGAGGAATATGAGTAGGGTCACAAGCTGACCCCAACAAAGTCTTCCTCAGGGTTAAAAAGAGAGACCTTCCACCATGTGGGACCCTGAGAGCAATACATCATTATGCTGAAGACCAAGTCGTAGATTATATGTTTAATGAGTATGTTGCTAAGAAGATGAACATTGACCACAAGGGACAAGGGTATGTGATGATCCACAGTAGCAACAGAGGCCTGGGCCTTCAGGTAGTTACAGATGCACTGTGGCTATGGAAAAATCTATGAAGAGAGACAAGATTACCACCAGATAATCTGCCCCTGAGGGGCAGCCACTGGAAACTATTCCTGAGTCACTTGCTTCTCTTCTAGATCCAATAGACTTTTTGCCAATGTCTTTAACACAGCCCCTGAGGACTTGGACCTCCATGTGATCTATGACATCTCCCACATCGCCAAAGTGGAACAACAGGTAGTGGATGGGAAAGAATGGACCATGCTGGTGCACAGGAAGGGGTCCACTCCACCCTTCTCTCTGCACCATCCGCCCATTGCTGTAGATTACCAGCTGACTGGACAGCTAGTCCTCTTTGGGTGACCCATGGGAACCTGCACCTATGTTCTTCCTGGTACTGAGCAGGGCATGACCTTTGGAACAATCCACTGTGGAACAGGAAGTACAGGTGATGTCTATCTTTCCTTCTGTTGTTAATGTTTTCCCTGTTGACTTATCTGATAGTTCTTCCTGAGATCTTTGGTCACTTCAGTCTTATTTTCCCCCCATGATTGTTACCTATTCACTTTCTGACTCTCCTCTGATGGTGGTTTCCTTGGGGTCTGGAGCTCCAGTTCACCTGTCTAGGTCTCTATGTGACTTTTGGGTGGTCAGAACTGGCCCCAGCTGAATGCTATGCTCTTTCTTTCAGACTTGGTGGAATGCTGCACAGTCCCCCACACTCATCGTGTCTTGTTCCACATCAGTTTCATTAGTTCCCTTGACTTGGCAGCAGAAGTTTAGAGCTTTTCTTTACTGGTACCACTGCCAGAGAGCTGTCACACTGGTTCTATGGGGGTAATCATGAGTCTTTTACTCATGATTTGCTGTGGCTGCCTGGCTGTCTGTAATGGCAGGGGAAGATTTTTGCAGTCTGGAGCCATGGTGTCCACTGCACTAGAAGGAAGGAGAGGGGACCAGGACATAGGAGTTGGGTCCTTAGATTTGCCAGTGCAGCTTTGCACTGTTGTGTGCACTTGTGTAGAAGGTATGGGTGCTAAGTGAACTCAAGGTCAGTGAGCATCATCTCTTGGGTTGGTTGGTTTTTTGCACTCTTGGATTCTACATGTCCTAAACCATAGAGGCAGATGAAGTTGTTTTATTTTTGATGCATAATTTTTGTTTGGAAGAGCTTTGAGAGATTGTGGGGATCAGAGAAAATGTTGAGTCCACCATCTTGTGACTTGAGATTTCATGTGCTAGTAGGTCTTTAATAGCCTTGGCCCAAAGATAATAAATGTCAAATGTCATTTGGGGACTTTACTTAACTTTGTATTTGGGATGATTAAAAATTTTCAGATTCACCAATTGTGATGGACCAGGGCCCTTTCTAACAACTGGAATTGGGGATTGAATTGTGATACTGTGGAAGACTGGATTTGCAATCAGAGGATCTGTGTTCAAATCTCAGCTTTATCACTTACTACCTATGTAACCTTGAGCAAGCCAAATCATATCTTAGGTCTCAGTTTTCTTTTTTATAAAATGAGGGGATTGAACATGATGGACTTGATGATTTTTTAAGCCTCTTCCAGCTTTAAATCTATGAGCCTATGACTGCTTGGGACTTTTTATATTAAAAACTGAGCCATGTAGACTTTGTTAAGACCCTTTAGGGGAAGTCAGTTGAAAGGACAGTGCCTGAACCTCTCCAAGATCCTAGAGACCTTTCCTAAATTAAGGACATGAACAAATGTGCCAAATACAAGTGAGTTAATTTTCCAAGGGGAAGAGGGTTTAGGGGCTGTGTCCATTTAAAAAGAAAGATAGCTTCTTTTCTCATTCATGACCTATTAACTCTAATTCTTTTTGTCTGTGGGACTTCCAGAGAACAGTGGGTGAGGGACTTTGGGGTACGCCCCCAGTGCAATCCCTAGGTACTCTCCCCTGTCTCAGCAGAAATGGTGACTATTCTCGCATGGCAACTATAACACATATGCTGGCCTAGATAAGACTCTGGCCTCCTCTCTTGCTTTTTTTTTCTGTCTCTGTCATCAAGCATAGTTGAGCAAATAGATGGTCATTCTAGCATCAGTAGCTGCGTTTAGGCTTTGGCACAGTGAGGAAGCAGTACTTCCTCATGGAGGAGAACACTCAGCATAGTAGAGGGAGACAGGGAGAGTGGCAGGATGGGCAGGAAGTAACATTATTAACTCCTCCTTCCTCCATCAAAGGATATAGAGTTTGGCCTGGGGTGGGAGGAGCTTGGATTCTGGCATAGTGGGTCAGGAGAAGCACTCTGCCATTTCTGGGGTGGCAGAACATGGACCCCAGTGGCAGTATAGTGGACAGCAACACCAGTCCCAGTAGCAGCAAGTCCAGAATAATCCTTTGCTTGCTATGATCTAGAACTGATAATGCCCTTCCATGCTTCTGCCAGAGTGGTCAAGGTATAGCTCCTTCCTAGGGAGAGTTTGGGGGACCATAGTGTAGAATATTTGGGAGGTGCCTTGCTTCTGATGACAAGAGGGAAGTAAAATTATTTACCCAGTCCCTGTGGAATAAGGGAGAAGTCCCTCAACAACAAGGGATAAAGATCGGGTACTTCCTTGATGGGACTCCCAGGAATGAGGAGGCCCTGGCTGGTGGGCCTAGGGAACACTGAATGAGTGGTAGTACAGGGAAAATTCTTGTCTTGAGTCTGGATGGGCTTCATACAAGAGCTCCCTTAGCTACTTTACTACAGATAATCTTGACTTGTGAAAAGGATCAGCAACAGTGCTGGTTGTCATCATTTGTGTTGTGGCCCTGATATTCCTGGGGTTGTTTCCACTCAGCAGACTGTTGAGATCTTGGACCGTGTCCTTCTGAAGAGCAAAGGTGAAGTCTGGGATTTCTAATGTCTATTCTCCTCTGTACGTGGTCACTTCTTCCGGGTTCATCACATTGCCTATTGTCTCTTTTTCTGTCTTTCATTTTTTTTGTAATAAATTTATTTAACTTTTTACATTCATTTTCACAAGATTTTGGGTTCCAAAATTTTCTCCCCATTTG
>CM053775.1:39954078-39968456 GCA_028658325.1 Potorous gilbertii | reverse complement strand
ACAGATGAAAGAACCTTTAGAAAGCATTATGGCATTATTTTATTTCACCTTAGGAAAGGTACTAGAAACTCTATAACATCTTTCACCTTTAACAGGGAAAAATTGCTTTTGTCATATTCATTACAATAAATACTGTTTGTGCCAAGGCAAGAAAGTCATTTGTCCCCATCTCTCTCCAGGATAATATGTTCTAACAGGAAAGGAACTGAAAAATGGGGACCTTCCCCCTGAAACTCTCAGTGTCCCTGAGGTATGCATGCAACTCAAATTGTACTTGTCAATACAGGGTTTCCTGCACTAATGAGAACTTCTAGTCCCTGGAAAATTAGAGTCATATGAGAACATTTTGATTTCATTTAATGGATTTTTAAAAAGTAATGTGATGTCAGTCTCAACACATTTGTCTGAATTTCAATACTGTCACTCTGAAAGAAGAAACTGTCATTTTATAAGTTAAATTTTTAAACAAAAAAATTACCGCACCTCAGAGAGGTTAGCCAGGAGAAAACTGGCTTCAGCTGCCACTTTTCCCTCAAAGTCCACCAGGTGATGATTATCCAGAGGGTCTGCAATGGCTTGGCTCAAGTAAATGATGGGTCTGACTCGAGTTAACTCTTAATGGGCAATTTCAGTATATCTGGTTAGCATGTTCAGAAAGAAGATGTAACAATGGTGGCTTCCATGAATAGAATGGGCATTGAAGCTTGTACATTTATAAAATCTATAAAAATCTAGCCCAAAGGATGAGTAACCCTTTTTTCTCCTTATTTGTTCTCTCTTTTGTCTTAAAAAATACTGCTGAGCAACAGAAAACTTCAATTAATGAACACATGCAAAAAAAAAAAACTAACTACATGTAGACAGTTAAGGATTTCTGTATTTCATGCTGCAAAATTGTAAAGACTAATCTTGGACCCAGAGAAAAGATACAAAAATACACTTCTGAAAAGATTCTTTATGGAATTGGAGGACCATGGGTATGGAGCATTTCATAGAAACATTAGATTTTTTTGTTAGTTTGATGGAACTTTTTTCCTTTCTCTTACAAACATTTAAGGCATAGTCTCTGGAAGGGGGAGGAGGGAAGGAAAAGATATCAACAGGAAAAGTAGGTGATATAAAAAGATTAAATTTTTTAAAAATGAAAAAAGCCAAATATTGCTACAATAGGAACATATGACTTTCTCTTACCTTCATGAAACCTTGAATAAATTTGAAGGCCTTTCCCAGCCTTGTGTGTTGTATGCTTGTGTGTTGTATGAATGTGATGAAATATGTCTACATGTCTGTCTGAGTTTTAAAGAGGCAGGCAGAGCTATGAGGGCCAAATGAGGGTTAATATAGCCTCATGTGCTTGTGACATCTCAGTCAGTCTGTCCCATAGCTTGTGTTTGTACATATATGACCCTAGGACCATATGCCCAATGGTGCTCAGCCTGTGGTCACTTTCTTTAATGCACTCAAGGTTAAGTGACTTGCTCAGGGTCACACAGCTAGTAAGTGTCTGAGGCTGAATTTGCACTCAGGTTCTCCTGACTCCAGGGAAAATGCTCTATTCATTGTGCCACCTAGCTGCTCCCTTTTTGTTTTTTGTCCTTTTAATTTTTTGAAGTTGTATTTTAATACAAAAAATAACAAAGACTTTTTCCTTGTTTCAAAACACTGAGTTAAGGAAGAGGGAGGAAAATAAAATACCTGTCTGTTCTGTCTCTTAGAGGCAGCTGGTGGCTCAAGGAATAGAGTGCTTGTCCTGGAGTCAAGAAGATCTGAGTTCAAATCTGACCTCAGACACTTGCTAGCTGTGTATTCTGATTCAAATCACTTAACCTGTTTGCCTCAGTTTCCTCAACTGCAAAATGGGAATGATCATAATAGCACCTGCCTTTCAGGGTTGTTGTGAGGTTCAAATGCGATAACATTTGTAAAAGCACATAACATGGTACCTGGAACACAGTAGGCACTATATAAATAGTTATTTCCTCCCACTTTGCCCCCTTTTTGCATATCTTTGAAGGGCAACTGTGAGATTGAATCCAGGGGCTCTCTCCTGGCATTTGATCCATTCTAGGGAGTCAGAAAAGGCATAAACTTGGAAGAGATGTCCTCTGTATTGGACCAATGGCCATGCCATTCAGATGCGATACAGAAAAATTCATCAAGAAATTAAGTACCTCTTCTGTGTAGGCCAGATTTGGCAAAAAAAAATTGGAGATGTGGGGTGAGGGAGAGGGAGAAGACCATAATGATGCCAAGGTTACAAACCTGAGAGACTGGAAGAATGGTTGTGCCTTCCACAGAAATAGGGATGTCTGGAAGATGGCTGGGTCTAGGGAAAAGACGAATGATTTGTTTTGAACTTGTTGAGTTTAAGAAGTTTCTGGGACATTCTGTTTGAAATGTTCAAAGGACAATTACTGGTGTATGACTGAAGCCCTGGAGAGAGACCCATGTCTCTAGATCTGGGAGTCAGTTGCGGAGAGAGGATCGCTAAACCCCTAGAAGTCAATGAGTTTACCAAGAAAGAGTATAAAGAGAAAAAGAAAGGCTTAGGATAGAGCCCTGGGGAACACTTATATTTAGGAGGGGGCATGATGGATGCTGGGAGGTGGGGGTGGAAGATAGTTAGTGAGCCAGCAAAGATCACTGAAGAGTCCTCAGACAGAAATCTTGTGTAGTGTCAAGAAAACCCAGAGGAGATAATTTCCGGGAATAGAGGGTGGTGAAGCAGTATCCGATGCAACAGAGAGGTTCAGAAGAATGAGGACTGAAAAAAAGGACCATCAAATTTGGCATTTAAGAGATCACTGGTAACTTTGGGGAGAGGAGTTTCAATTGAGTGATGGGATCAAAAGACAAACCACAAAGGATGGGATTGTTGTGATATCTGAATGAAAGCAATTACTGACGTTCCTTATCAAAGCATTAAAAAATAATGCTGTCATAAATATTGACTTCAGAATGCTTCATGGTAGGTTTACCGAGGTAAAGAAAAATACAAAATAACAATTATGATTATTAGCATGGGAAATAGAAAATTTCTCTACAACATTTTATTCCGTTACAAAAAAATAACAATAGTCCCTACAACAAGCCTAGTTTTGAATGGACAATCCTTTAATTTAGCATTAAAGTAGGACTTCTTAACCTTTTGGGGGCCATGAACCCCTTGGGCAGGCAATCTGGCGAAGTCTATGAACCCTCCTCAGAATCAATATAAAGTATTACAAAGGAAACCAATTATATGGAAATAGAGTTTTCAAAATATTTTTTAAAAAAATAAACAAGTTCACAAACCCCACTGCATGAAAGTATCTCCAATATTGAACATTTTCATTCCATATTATCTTTTGAAGAAACGGGATCATCTAACTTGTTCCATCCATCTGTACTTCCCTTTTCTTTCTGCTATAGGTACTTCTATGGTACGACTATTCTACTGAGACTATAATAGGCAATTCAACCGAATTCACCAAACACCCATTAAGCACTTACAGTGTTCAAAACAATGTCCTAGGTGTTAGGGGAGATTCTCACTGAGTTTTTAAAATATGAACACATCCTGACTTCTTGGAGCTTCAAATCCAATAATGACACATGACCCACAGAAACTATAACGAAAAAAGATTACCTAAACAGATTTAAGATGAACAAAACAAATTTCTAGGTGAAGTTCAAGGTAGAAAAAGACTGAGTGATGAGGACCTGAAGATGACTCAAAGAAATGGTAGCTAGTAAAGCAAGGTAAATAAAACAAATTGGATGAGGAAAATGGTTAAGTCAAACAAATGATAAAATAAATAAGAGATTAGTGAGGAAAGGAAAAAGAGAGTGTGGTGTTTAAGTTAGGGTTCATATAAGTAAAGGAAGTTGGGTAGAGTTGTTAAGTTCAAAACTTGATAAAAGGTTCTAAAGGCCTTAGGAAGTAAGATGTAAACATCCTTAGGTAATTAAGGAAACAAGGCTGAAAATCACCATTGGTTTGGAAAGAACTACTTGATGATTTCCCTTGAGTGTGTTGCCTGTATTTCTAGACTGCTTTCTCTTTTCCAAATGTAGGTTGGTTTCCCTCCTAGAAAAGAAGGGACTGGAGAATACCTCTCCATGCTCCTAGTTTTCAGAGACAATGGAGTGTTCCTAAAACAAAAACAAAAAGAGCTCTTTAATGAGCAGGTGGGGAAAAAAAGGATCTGAAAGGGGAGCGTGCAACTTTGACCCTTGGAAAAAGGCTAGAGAGTAGAGGAAGGAAAAGTATACACCTGGAGGTTAAAAAAACCCCAAATTTGAAAATTATCTTGAAGAGGAAAAACCTGGCTTCTCTGAGAAGGGCAGCCACTTGAAATCATAAAGCAAATTTGAAGAAGCTGGCACTTGAGACATCATCCAATAAGGGTCAGAGGAAAAGGAATAAAATTGTAGTAGACGTTGCACCATCCTGCACAGAGGTACTAGGACAGATATTAGATGGGCTGATAACACTAGAAAAGTCTAGAGGAGGGGTGGAAAACCTGCGAACTCAAGGCCACATTTGGCCTTCTAGGTGCTTGGGTGGGGCCTTTTGACTGAGTTCAAGTTTTACAGAACTCCTTTTCTTAAGGAGAATTGTTCTGTGAAGTTTGGACTTAGTCAAAGGACTGCACTTGAGGATCTAGAAGGCCACATGTGGACTTGAGGCCACAGGTTTCCCATCACTGGTCTATGGTCTTCCTGAGGCATCTATCAAAGACTAATGGAGAACTTCCCAAGCAATATCAATTCACATGGACATAAACAAGACTGTTAAAGAGAATCTAGAAGGTATCACCAAAGATAACAAAGTCTTAGGTAAGAAACTGAAGACCAGAGGAACATAGGCTTTTTTCCTCACTGCTCTTCACTGATGGCAAGTGACACTGGAAAAAAAATGGTTTGGAATGTATCTAGCTAAAAAAGAGTGTCTAAGAATGGGATTTGGATTTCTGGACCATGACTGAAAATATAAGAACAACAGAGTCCTGAACAGGGGTAGAATGAGGAGGATAACCAAGCCTGGTAAGAACTGATTTGTCTGATGTCTTTCAAACCCTAATATAAAAGCGTTTTAAACTAAAACAAATGAGGAAGGCAATGTATATCAACCAAGCTAGGTACCTTAGATAGCCATTACAATGAAGACCAAAGAAGAGTTCCAATATCTGGAGTTCAGAGGAGACAAAATCCAAAAAAGAAGCCAACAGTAAGATGCCTCTCCTTCAATGTTTATGCCCAAATGTCCAAAGTTTCATCAACAAGTAAGAGCAAGCAAGGCTGAGTCCAAGGAGGCAAAGTTGACCTCATATGTACCACTGCAATTTGGTGAGAGGAAACCTATATCTGAAATATGAAACTGAATGGATATACTTTGTTTCAAAGAAAAAAGATAGATAAAAGGGGATGGATGAGGTAGTACTATATATGAATAAGGTAAACTTGTAAAGTTATCTAGGAAGAGGAAGGGAAGAAAGAAAGAGGGATATGGTGGAAAACCTTTGGTTAAAGATTAGCAGAGAGAGGAAGGAAAGCAATTTGTCTCTAGAGTGTCACCTGGACAAAATAGGATAAAGAATTTGAGAAACAGATCATAAGTCCGGTCCAGAAGCATGATATAATGGTGATGAAGGACTTTAATTATTCAGACATCTGTTAGAGCTCTCTCTTTGCCAAAAGCACAGCAGCTAATAGCTTCCTGACTTGGTTTAATTATAATTTCACCCTTCAAAAGGTAGAAGAACCTCAAAGGAAAATTTTATTCTTGATCTGACTCTCAGTAACAGGAAGAAACTGGTTGCTGGGCTGAAAATGATAGGAACCTTGGGTGGGGGAAGTGACCATTCTGTCTCACCGTTTATGATAGAGAAGAGGAAAGCTAGGCATAATCAGATATACACTGTAGATTTTGGGAGAAGAGACTTTAGAGAATTGATAAAGGATATGGGTGTGAGAGATGGGAAACTCTCAAGAATACAATTCTGAATGCCCCAAGATAAATAATTCTAATGAGAGGGAAAAAGTAAGAGTTTTCTGAAGACTCTGATGTACAGGGAAATCATGAATCCACTTAGATTTTCAAAATCTATGTCTAGAACAGCAGCTAGCTGTAGGAGTTGGTGACCTTCATCAATAAGGGGGCTTTTCCTGCCCTCATGGTTTGCCTTTGGGTTTATTGCTCTGGAGTCACCCGTCTCTACGTTATGGGTGCCAGGCTCCAGTACTTGAATTTTATGCCTAGCTCATATTCTTAATGCTTCTATTTATGGCTTTAGTCTAAATGGTCCTCTCCACTAAGGAAGAGGGAAAAGGAAGAAAGTAAACACAGGTGCCCACCGAACAAATGTGAATCGGGTCTGGTATGCACTGAGGGAATTGTGGAAAGGTTCTCACCCAGGACAGGTGGTTTCCTACCAGTAGATGAGGGGATGATTACTAGTCCATCCTGGGAAATCATATTCTAATGGAGGTAACACCAAAAAACCCACAAATATATAGAAATAAGCTCTCTACAGGATAAATAGGAAATAACGAATGGAGCGAAAGCACTGGAAAAGAAGGGAAGAAAGAACCCAGTCGGCATCGATTGGGCTGTATTCAGCCCAGGTGAAATGTAAAATAGAAAATAAATAGCTCTTGCAGTGAAGCTGTTTACATGTTTCATGATATTTATTATTCTCTATTAAAAATCATTCCCTTTCTATGTGGGAATAAAACTGCCTGTACCAGACCCGTGTCACTCTGTCATCAAGTCAGAATAGTACAATCTAGATCAAGCCACCCACATGCCCAGGTCCTTAGGGTCATCTCCCATTTACTAGAAATCACCTGTTATACCTGGCAAGTCACTCCACCTTAGAGGAATAGGACATTTGAATGCCAGCTTTTAGACTACCATTAGGCTCTAATGGAAACAACACACGGCCATATTGCTTACCTCTATCTGGAACTTCTTATCATAGGCTGGAATTTCACCAAGCCTAATTCACACAAAATTGGCCTTATCCAGAATGACTCCTGTCAAGCAGAAATTATGTATCCTGGAAATAGACTAACTAATCATTAGATCTATACTTTGTTCACTAATGGCAGCACAGCATATCAAGATCCCATTCATCTGTGGCAAGCCACTGCTATCTGTCCAGAAGCCTCTCACTGATAATGGAAGCCACTCTCTCTAAAGGCTCTACCTTGTCCTTTGTAGACACAAGTCATCCAGAAGTTCATCCATGTCCAGTCTTCTCCATCCTACTGTCACCTTCTACGCTGACTCCTGGTCTATGGGTAATGGAATAGCACACCTATCTGGCTTCTTAATCACCTTTGATTGACTGATTACTGGGAAGCTGGATTGGAGCTTGTCTTCTCTTTCTGTCTTTTGTGGCAAGAGGACACATGGTCCTCAACTCAAATTAGGATTTGTACATTATGCTCTCAGAACTGCCAACTTCAGTTTCACCATGTCTTGTCATAGAACCAAAGCCACTTAGAATATCTAACTCCTTTATAATTTCTTATGGGCACACTATAGTGTCACCCTAAAAACATTTTGACAGTACCTCCACTCTTTAGGACTGAGAAGCCCATCCCTTCTCCATTCCTTGGGCATCTCATATTCCTTAGTACCTCTGAAACTACTGGTGATATGAAATGAGCTGTTTAAGGTTTAAATTCAAAAGAAAAGAATGAGACAGGGTAAGGGCAAGAGGTCAGGTGAACCAGGTACTTATTCTGTGTCCTTTGATGCAATTTTAAATTTGGACAATATAGCCCCTAGGATGGGGGTAATGGGACCAACTTGGGGACCTGTAGATTTGTGGGAACCCTACTCACTGAAGTTATCACCCTCAGAGGATGGGCAACATAGGAAAGGTAAAGGATTAACCTAGAATTATAAGTCTTTTGATGCCCTGACCATTTGACTAAATTGTGCTTTCCTGTCTGTCTCCCCCTCCCCTTCCTTCTCCTCTCCAAAGGAAGGTAAATTTGGATAGCCAGAAGATGCCCAGTTGATTAAGTTGGCTGGATTCTTCTCCTCTCCTCTCCTCTCCCTTTTCCTTTTCCTTTTCCCTTTCCCTTTCCTTTTCCTTTTCCTTCCCAAAACTTTAAACCTATGGTACTCTGAAGCTCATACATTGGACAAGACTAGGCCGCTGCATAAGGGCTCTCTTCTGGACCATCCTGGCTTAAGAGTGATTATCAGTATTAACTGTTGCTGTTTCCCTCCCAGACTGATGTCTTTCTTTTTCTTTGCTTCATTAAAGGGGCTTTCTCCTGGGTACTTCTTAAACAGGTTATTCAATGAATGGGTGTTACCGCACCCTGAGTACCTGAATAGACTAACAGGCCTATTGGGGCCAAGGTCTCCCAGTGCATCCTGGATCATCTCCAGTCATCCTGATGAATATCTAGTCACTGGATTCAGATGGCTCTGGAGGAAAAGTGAGGCTGGTGACCTGCACAGCCCTCCCTCACTCAAAACAAAGTCAAGTGCAAGTCATGTCATCATTTCTCTGATGGCACAGTCTTCTTCGGCAATGAAGGATGAACACACACATCTCTAGACATGGTGACTTTTTCACTGGCTACTCCCTATGTCTGAAATAATCTCACTTCTCATCTCTACCTTCTGGCTTCCCTGCTTTCTGTCAAGTGTCAGCTCAAATTCTGCCTTCTACTAGAAGCTTTTCACACAACCTCCAACCCCTGATACATATACACTGCTAATGCCTTTCCTGGAAGATTACCTCTCCATGTTACCAGGCCCACCCCACCCCATTCCCATTCAACAAACCCCTGTTAACTCCAAGATCAAGTATAAAAACTTCTCAACATTTAAAGTCCTTCACAGCCTGGCCCTTTCCTACCTTTCTAGTCTTCTTGTAGTCTGCCCTCCACCTACTCCATGATCTAGTGACACTGGCTTACTCATTGTTTCCAGAATCTGTGCCTTTTCACTGTCCCTCAGCTCTGCCTCCTCAATTCAAATCACACCTTGTGCCAAAGGTCTTTCCTGGACCTCTTCCCTGCTAGTACCTTCCCTTTGAGATTACTTTCCATCTACTCTTTATATAGTTGGTCATTCATAGTTATTTACATAATATCTCCCTCATCCAAATGGGAGCTTCTTCAGGGCTGGGTTTTTGCCATTCTTTGTGTCCCTGGACCTTGGTACGGCACCTCACATAGTCCTTAATAAATGCTTGTTGACTGAATAACCATCTGAGTAGAGACTCCTCCACCAACACAACATTCTTATGTAAAGTCACAGATCATGAGAGTTGAAAAAGATGATTAACTGGAATGAAAATGATTGAAGTAGGCATATCAACACCAAAATTGAGGTCCTCAAGTATAAGTAAAGGGGTTGGGTGTAGAGAGGAAGACTTAAAGCCAGACACTAAACTCCTCAAGAAAGACAAAGGGGGCCAGTGGGTAACTAATACTGGGATCTAGATAGGGTGATTGAGGGGAGGGGATTAAACTTAACAGAGGAGAGTTTGCTGTGTGATGGGAGTAGGAGGAGGGCCTGGAAGTGACACTAAGGATCAAGAAGTATGTCTCCTGTCCTCCTGGCCCAGTACATTGGTGGGGTATGAGACAAAGTACATTCAGTACTATAGAGGTTAGCCTGGGAAGCAGTGCTTTCTGGGAGAATCATGCTTATATGATTGCAAGGAGACAAAAGGATCTCCAAAGGTAGGGAGGGAATAAGCATTTATATAGTACCTACTATATGCCAAGTGCTATGCAAAGTGCTTCACCCAATGTGATCTTGGTTCATCCTCAAAACAACCCTGTGAGGCAGGTGCTGTTACTATCCTCATTTTATAGTAGAGGAAACTGAAACAAACTGAGGTTAAAAGACCTGCCCAGAGTCACAAAGCTACTGAGTATCTGAAGCCAGAAAGAAGAGGTCTAATATGAAGGGCAATTTGTTAACAATAGAACAGGCATTCCACAGGGCACAATGCATAAGGACAAAAAAGGGATAGGGTTAACATGGAATGTTATGAAGGAACAGAGAATGGGAGTCAAGGAGAGAAGCCGTCTCCAAACAGGAAATAAATGAGTCACTAGGATTTTGAGTAGAGCCATAAGCAGTAGATTATCACACTCTTTCTAACAGATAGAATAATGTTGACTTGATTATTACTCTCTAAGTGGTAGAAAAGGAGTGTGGGGTTTATGGGACATAGCTAGGTTGGCTAGATTCAGGGGTTGGAGTGTGGAGGGAATCAGACTCCAGTTTGGGTCCTGGTTGGTTACAGAATGTTGAGGTGAGGTTCACTTATCTTCCAATCAACATCCAGGGCAGCTTCCTCACAGAGCTAGCTCCAAATAAGAGAAACACAAAGAAGGTACATGAGTACAATTATAAAGAAAAGACAAAGCAAGTGTCCCCAAGTATCCCAGGCCTATTAGGCCCCTGCTTCCCACCTCCTGTCTCCCCTCAACCTACTACCTCTTGGACCTAAACTTGGCAATGAAGCAGCCTCAGGTACTTGGTCAGAAGATCCTCTATTCTCACCTCCCCCATCACCACCATCATCATGACCCAGATCTAGATGCAGTGACAAGGTGGCCTGCAGGCACTCACTTCTTATTTCCTGCTTTCCCCTGACCTACCACCATCCAAACTATGCCTAGTGATAAGGCACATCCAGGCTCTTGCCCACAAATACCTATTTCCCATCTCCCCACTACCCAGACCCCATGACAAAGCAATCTCCAAGAGATTTGTCTGCATATGCCTGCTTCCCACTTCCCATCAGACCTACCACAACCCATAACTAATGACATCATGAAGATCTGGAGAGAAATCCAGCTCACTCACACATACCCCAGCTATGATCAAGATCTCAGATAAAACAGCAATAAAAATAACCACCACCACCAGCACAAAAAAGCCAAAGCATAATCAAGCAAGTCCATCAGTCCAGAACTGCAAAATAAAAAGACAGCCAGAAGCCAGCAATGACCAGAAGAGAGGTTACACCAGAGAAATCAATGCAAACCTTGGTAAATGGAACAGAAGCCTGTGAATTTGGAAAGAAGGGTCACAGCAGAGAAAATATGATGTAACATAAAAAGTCCCACTAAACATAATGAAAAAGATACTATAGGTTAAGAAAAGCCCAAAAGGTAAACCTACATAAAAGAGTAACTCTGCAACAAAAACTAGTAAAGCCACAGAGAAGAGATGCCTTGGCCACAACAACTATAAGAATGGCAAGAAAAAAATGAAGCAAGAGATAAAAATTAAATTAGAATTGAAATAAGGCTCTGGAAGAAAAAACAGAAGAAGAATAAATACTTTAGAACAAAAGGTAGAAAACCTTACCTAAATAATGGAGTTCCTGCAAAATAGAAAAAGTAATCAGAAATTCATAACTCCATGAAATGAAAAATATTTGAATAAATTCCAAATATTGGGGGGGGAATGAAGAAAATGTAAGGTACCTACTATTAAAAACTACTGAGCAGGATAACAGGTCCAGGAGAGAGAATTTACTTTAAGTTTAATGCTACAGGTTAAAAAATGGACCTTTAATAGCACAGAGAACTTTCAAACACTCATGATGAAAAGACTAGAGCAGAGCCAAAACTTTGAAATATAAACATAGGAGTCAAGAGAAACTTAGAAAGGTAATTAATTACATAAGAATAACTGGAAAGGGCTAAATGATGAGGTACTTAATATTTAATTATGGAAAAAGTCTCCTTTCAGAATCTGATTTGTCCAAGAATCACAGAGGGAGTTAAGTAAAACAACATAGAGACTTGGTACAGTTTTGTTGTATTATGTTGGTTTTCGGAGAGGAAATCAAGGGAAAAAGAATATACTGGGAAGAATTTAAAAAGGAAGAGAAACTTAATTGGAGTAGATGAGAAAAAAGAATACAAATATGAAAGAAGAGGTAGGGGAAGCAGGCATCTCATGAACCTCAACCATACATGAAATGGACAAAGGAAGGAAGAACATATACACACACACACACACACACACACACACAAAATTTAGTGTAGAAATTCACTAAATTCAACAGAGAAACAGAAAAGAAGAGAGAGAAGTGTTTGAGATGGGAGGAAGAATCAAGGAAGGAATAATCATAATAAAAACAAATGTCACCTTTGGAAGGTTGCACATAAAGGGATGGGGAGAGGGTGAAAAAGAGAGAATGAAAGTGTAAAAACAGTAATGAAGATAAGCAGAGGATTAAGAATTGATGACTTCAATTCCAGATTATTAGACTAGAAAGAGAAACAAGGACAAAGAAAACAAAGGAAAACTTGTTGGGAAGGGTACAACCAAATACTAGCTATAGATATACACACATTCATGAATAATATAATATCCAAATTCATACAGGAAAAGGTAGAAATTCAGGAGTGTACTGGAGCCAGCTCTTCAGTGTGAGAATTTACATCTCATAAATTGACAAATGCTACAAATCAGGGCTTGAATGAGTATTTTGCTGATTCTCTAGACTCAAGAAAATGACAGAGAAAATGTCAATAATACATATTAAATGTCAATAATATATATGAAAATTAAAAGTATATCATGTGTGCATGATTCATTTTTTCAGAGTCAGTGTTTAAACATTTAACAGTACAACCATGAATATAACCCAGGTGTTTCTGAATCTGAGTCTGACTCTCTGGGTTCTTCTATATTATATTGCTTCTCCATAAAAGCATAAAGAAACTATCAAAGAAAAAATAACCTTAACCTAAATAGATATATAGAGGAATGCTATCAAACAGTTAGTGAGCAATTAATAACTATGCTAAATAAATAATTGTCCAAAATTGAGAGGAAAATATTCTGCCAAACTTATTTTATGAGACAAATATGGTTCTTAGAGGATAAAGCAAAGAAAAATAACTATAGACCAATATCAGTAATAGTGACGCAAACATTTTAATTAAAATTTTAACAAAAAGATTAGAGTAATGAATCCAAAAAATTTCACTATGACCAATTTGGACTTAAACTAAGGATCCATGGATGGTTCAATAGTAGGAAAACTAGTAACATATTTAATTATATAAAAACTAAAACACATAAAAGCCATATGATTGTATCATTATGTTAGCTATATACAGTATGATACAGTGGAAAGAATACATAATTAGAAGTTAGAGAAATTGGGTTTAAATCCCACCTTAACCTCCTTGGGCCTCAGTTTCCTCATCTGTAAAATGAGAGGGTTAGATTAGATGACCTCTGAGGTTCCTTCCCGCTCTACATATATAATCCTATTGAGAAAAAGCCTGAAAAAGTACAACATTCATTTGTGGTGAAAATCCTAAAAAGCACTGGCACAGGAGAACCAGTTTAAATATGATATATATATATATATACATATATATATATATATGTATATATATATATATAAAACCAAAAATTAAAAGTTTTCCCAACAAATATAGTAGTCAAGCAAGGATGCCTCCCTTTTCCACTACTATTTGACATAGTTCTAGAAATGCATGTGTGACAAGCCTTTGAGAACTAACTAACATCTTGGGATTTGTAGTTCACAGGGACAAGTATTCTCTAAGCCCTGATAAGTCATTTGTCACTGAATATCACAAACTTTTAGAAGAAATTAAGTCACATCCTAGAGTTTTTAAAGAAACTTTATAGTTTAGGGAAAGAGAGACTGAAAGGCTTGGTGAACTAAGCAAGATAGACACATTGAGCATCCACTAGTGTTAAACCAACAATAGTAATAAAAGAAAATATAACAATTAAAAGTATAAATGCTGACAAAGGAGAGAGAAAATTATCTCTATCTGCAAATGACATGCTTTACTTAGAAAACTCTAGAGAATCAGCAAAGGAACTAATTGAGACCACTAACCATAATATTAAAGTAGGAGAAAAACCAAATAAGCATATAAAAAACACCAGCATTTCTATAGTAGTAACTAAACCCAGGAGGAAAAATAGTATTAAAAGTGGAATTCAAATAGTTATATGCTGCATAAAAAATCTGTGAATCATCTACCAAGACACACCCAATTTATTTCAGTAAAGCACTAAAGAAGTTAAGAATGACAAAGAATTGAAGAGATATTTATTTTTAGGTAGCATCAATAGAAAAAAATACTACCCAAATTAACCTACAGATTTGGTGCTGTAACAATCAAACTACTAAGGAGGTACTTTAAAAAGTTAAACAAGAAAATGATAAAATTCATTCAAAGGAACAAAAGGTAGAAATGAAGGGAGAATGTTAAATTATATCATAACACAGTAATTATAAAAATTATTTGGTACTAATTATAAAAATAAAAGGTAATCAGTAGAATAGACTACATAAAGCTCAAAAGTAATCACATTTGATAACCAACATTTGATAAAT
>CM053775.1:39923742-39944785 GCA_028658325.1 Potorous gilbertii | reverse complement strand
GGTCATGGGGCTGCGCAGGAATTTGACCTTGTTGGGACAGGAGATGCTTCGAGCCAGCAGCTCTGCCCCAAACCACAGCACACACAGCAGTTCCAAGTAGAGCAGGTGGGGGGCCCGCTGATACACCAGGCCTGGGCTCGGGGCCTGAGGTGGGGGCAGGCCCTCCTTCTCACCATCCCAGGGCTCCAGTGGCCGAAAGTTGGACGTAAAGTAGTCCAGCTGCACCGAGGTTTCTTGGAAGAAGATGATGAGGACACCCAGGAGGAAGAGCATAGAGAGGAGAGCAGCACACTGTCGGAAGAGAAGAAGCCTGTCAGGGGCCTCCCGGGAAACACTGCCCTGGGCCACCCTCCCAGGGTCCCCAAGCCCCTGCTGGGAAGGCTCCAGCCTCAGTGAAGCCTTCCCAGATGCACTCTACCTGGCTTGCTTGGCTTCTTCAATACCTGGGACCGTACCCAGTTTGCACTAGAAAGTGATGGAAAGAATCCAGCAGAAAATCATGGTATATCAGAGCATAAGGACAGAGTGGGAAAGCTGGAAAGATCATTAGAAGAGAAAGAGAAAGAGAGAGACAGAGAGAGAGAGAGAGAGAGAGAGAGAGAGAAAGTAGAAAACATTAGAGCAGGGAGGGCCCTTAGAACAAAGGATGGCAGAACTGGGAAGAACCTTGGAACAGAGACTGGTGGAGCACAGGATGTCAGAGCAGAGAGGGGCCTTAGAGCATAGGGGGATCCTAAACTGCACAGACTCATATACATCCCAGAAAGTGAATGAGGACTGAATCCAAGGCCCCAGGGATGGCCCTTGGAGCAGGGGGCAGGAGGGGAAGGGAGGGGAGAGGCCTGGTTGTGGGGCCAAGAGTGTTACCTTGCCTGCTAGGGAGGAGCAGGGCTGGTTGAGGAGAGTCCACAGCCATGGCTTCCAGGTCCCCTGGGCCCTGGTGGAGTTGGGGCTCTCAATGGGTCCCAGCAGGCCTTGTTCTTCACCCAGCTCACTCTCCTCCCAGGCGTGGAAATCCTCTGCCCGTCCATCACCACCACTGAGCTTCAGCCAGCAGCAGGGTGCCAAAGGGGCATCAGCCAGCCCCCAGAAGGCCAGTTCTTCCTCCAGCACTGCTCGGCATATGTCTGGGGGGCAGTGTAGCTGGCGTGTTCGGTAGTAGCCCAGTACGTAGCCAAAGAGGTGGGGGCTACGGTCAAAGAAGACCTCTCGGGCCAGGGTGCCACCCATGGGGGGCTCCGTCAGCTGGTAGAGTCGTGTGCCAGGGAAGGCCCTCAGGGTGCTGTGGTATGTCTCATAGCGCACACCACCTACATTGAGGACCAGCCTCTCTCCTGAGCCCTCCATGACCTGGCTGCTTGACTCTGGGGTCTGCTCAGCTCTGCAGGTAAGAAGAGGTGGTACATTAGGATTGGATCCATTGGGGATCCATATCAGCTCCCTACCCTGGCCCTCCCTGTTTTCTCATCCCAGTAGCTCCAGGCTTAGACTGGGAAACAGAGTTCCTGAGAAGGGAAATGATTGGGGCAGGGGAATGAAAATAGGGAGGAGAGCTGGGATTCCAAAAGCCTGTTCTACACTCGATTTTAATCCCAACTTTGCCACTGGGCTACCTTGAGGACCTCAGTTGGACAAGTCACTTTCCTCTGGGCCTCAGTCCATTTTATAGCTAGAAAACAAGGGAATTGAACTCAATGACCTCTTTCAGCTCTGTATCCTGTATTCAAAGGCTTTTTCCAGTTATAATGTTCTTGTTTTCATTTTACACTCTAGACCCTGCCCTCCTCCTATCAACAGAATCAAGGCCTTGCAGTTGCAGTCCAATCTGGAAAAAAATCGTCTTTATAAAATACCCCACAAATGATCATCCAATCTTTGCTTGAAGACACACAATGAGGGGAAATTTACTATCTCCTGAGGCAACTCATTCCACTTTTGGACAGCTCAAATCATTAGAAAGTTTTACATGACATAAATTTGCCTCTTGGTGACTCCACCCCCATAGCTTCTGGGTCTGCTCTCTGGAACCAAACTGATTTGCTATCCCTAACATAACAGCTCTCACATCCCCACACCCAGCCTTCTCCTGGCAAAATAGCAACAGTTCCTTTGATTCATCCTCCTAGGACATGAACTTAAGGGCTTTTACCATTTCGGTTGCCCTCTGAATGATTTCTGCCTCGTCAATGATCTTTCTAAAATGGGACATCCAGAACTGAACACAATAATCCAGATATTTTCTGACCAGGGTACAATACAGTGGGACTCTCACCTCTTTGTTCCTGGAAGCTACATTCCTCTTAATGCAGCCTGGATTCACATTAGTTTTTTTTTGGCAGCTATATCATAGCGTTGAGTCAAAATGAGTCAACCTCCAGGTATTGGACAATGCAGGTGAATGAGGATTACTGGGAAGTCTGCCAAAGTACCTCTACTTTCCTGAGGGTATCCAATAAACTATTTGAGAGTTTTATGTTACTGGATTTGATCATGAGCTCTGGTAAGTTTTTTGGATCTTATGCATTTTCTGTGGTGAGTGAAAGAAAAAATTGCCTTATATCTGCTACCTATATGCAGCATACTTTGAAGGAGTTAGTTCTCTTACTCACATTTGGGAAATTTTAGATACAGGCCATATTGGGCTTTATTCAGATTTCCTTGGAATTTAGTGCTGTTTGATCCACCAACTTGTGAAATTGATTTTTTGAACCTATTTAAGACTTTACATTTATTCACATGCATTTTATATTACTGGCAGCTAGGTGATGCCATGGATAAAGTTAGGCTTAGATATCTTCTTGAATTCACGAAGATATCTTCATGAATTCAAATCCAGCCTCAGACATAGCTGGCTGCATGACCCTGGGAAAGTCACTTAACCCTGTTCCTCCATCTGCAAAACTAGTTAGAGAAGGCAATGGTAAACCACTCTAGTATCTTTTCCAAGAAAACCCCAAAGATGGAGTTATGATGAGTCAGACACGACTTAACAACAATAACAAAATTTTATATTAGGTTCAGTCCCTTATTGCTCACTTTCTCTCCCTTGGACCTCTAAGCCAGAATACAGTGGAGTAAAAGAGGAGGGGATTTCTCCTTCCTTTGCCCAGGAATGGAAAATGATGATTTGCAGGAGAAGCACATGGCAAGTGACAAGTGATGTGTACTCAATCAAGTGAGTTTGAGAGGGGACCTCAAGTTTCTAGCTACCTTTCTCTTTCCTTTTCTGAGCACAGTTCAAAGACCAGTAATCCTGAGGGTGGATACTCCCAATATTGGGGTTTTTACCTTGTGAGCGATCCTGTGTTCAAGAGTTCCCAAACTGTAGAGTTTCCAAGTGACTGCGTTCTTAATTTTGAGTCAGGGACCAGCCTCCTAGAAAGAGAAAACTTCTTCAACAGAGTACTTGGAGAAGGAGAAAGATCACCCCCAGTAGAAGGACCAGTGCCATGTCATAGAGTCCCTGAAGTCTGGACCTTTACAACCCTCAGTAACAATACTGTCAATTGCTTGGATAGTGCTGATGGAGGATGAATGGGGAGTGTTTGTTCAGCAGCCCACCTAAGTGCCTTTACTTTTCAGGGAGGTCTTTCAGACATAAACTCTACTAAAGTTCTTTGTACCTCATACATTTTCTGTGAAGAGGGAAATAAAAGAAGACTAGATTGAGTGCATACAGAAGCTATAGACACTACTTGAGGAATCCTAGGCAAGAGCCATATCTAATTTTCTTTAGATTTCCCCTGAATTTAATGCTAGAGTGTATGCATGAGCAAAAGAGGAAACTTGACCCTTCTGGGATCGGTCACTACCATTAAAAATGAGATCAGTCTGGAAGGATCAGAAGGAGTTGATATTCTAGAGGCATCATTGGATTGAGTACTGGGCTTAAAGTCAGGAAACCATATTCAAAACCCACCTTGGGCATCTATTACCAGTATTTTCTTGGGCAAGTTCCTTTTATCATCTGTAAAAGGGGATGATGCTCCTGTTGCTATTTCCTTCCAAAGTTATTGTGAGGAAAGGAAACCATTTCCTTCTCCAGCTCATTTTTTAAATGAGGAAACTGAGGCAAATAGGGTGAAGTGACTTGCCCAGGGTCACACAGAGAGGAAGTGTGTGAGGTTGGATTTGAATTCAGGTTTTCCTGACTCTACAGGTGGGGACTCTATTCATGGAAGCACTACCTAGTTACCTCACAACCTTCTAATGCATCTACTAAAGGTAGGTTCCTTTGCTTCCTACCCTCTCCCCTCCAATTCTATAACCAGGACATAAACCCCAAACCATAAACAAATTCTTCTGCTGTTCCTGGTTGGGATATGTCAATCTACTTAGTTACCTGTGGACTTACTTACCTTCTTGTAACTTTCCTAACCAAAGTGGCCCTCCATGGTTACCACTTTCCTGTTTAGAATGTAAGTTTTTGTAGGCAAGGACTGTCCTTGCTTTTGTATTTGTATCCCCAATGCCTAACACAGTTCATGGCACATAGTAAGCACTTAAATACTTTTAAATTCATTCATTCATTCATTCATGTTGCAAAAATCCTTCTTGTTCTAATGTTCTGTGTTCTAAGTTCTCTTCTAACTAACATTCTATGTTCTCAGCTCCCTCCCAGGTCTTTCTTTATTCTAAATTCCCTTCCAGCTTTGACAACCTATGTCATCCACGTGGGGGCAGATCTGGGACAAAAGCCAAGTAGGGGCTTCCCAAGACAGCATAGCCCCAACCTTGGACTGAAGGGACCAGCCATGATCTGGGCTCCTGGAAAGCAGGAATAAGAGACAAGACTGTAGCCTAAGTGGGAAGGCCTTTGAATCTTTGAATACCCTGGTTAGGAGGTTAAAACTTTCAGGGGAAGAGGTGGCCGGGGCGGGGGGGGGGGGGGGCGGGGAGCGCCACACATCTCTGAGGGGGGTGGTCTGATCTTGGAAGGAGTGTTCTTAACAAAGATTGTAGAACGACACTAGTTTTGTCTAGGGCTTTTTAAAGCTTCACAACAAGCTTCTCTCACAACGATCCCTTGAGGTCAGTGGCATGCAGGTATTAAGGTCCGAATTATGTAAAAGAGGAAAGTGAGTCCCTGAGGGTCGCAGCCAATATAAGCACAGTCTCTTAGCCAGTAAACTGCATAGGAGAAACTAGCCAGATCCCAGAGAGGTCAGGATAGGGAAACAGGGAAAGCAAAGAAGTTTGCTAATCCTGAATGAGTTTTCCAAATGAAGAGAGAGGATTTCGGGGTCACTGTTGTTCTGCTCTCTCTCCCCCCACCTTTTTTCCAGGTTACTGAGGAAAGATGTAAAGACCGCTGGAGCTGGAAAGAATTTTAGAACATCAAATGTCAAATCTGGAAAGAACTTTAGAACCAAGAATATCAGAGCTAGAAAAGACTTCAGAATGTTAAAACATTACAGCTGAGAGGGATCTCAGAAGCTGGAAGGGACCTTAGAAGTCAGAACTAGGAGGACCCTTAGACCATAGAATGCTATAGCTAGGAGAGGCTTCAGAACATGAATAGTCGGAGTTGGTAGGGACTTTAAAATATAGAGGGACCTTTGAACAAGAAATGATAATGCGGGAAGGGACCTTAGAACTTAGAATGTGAGAATTGGAAGACAAACTGTGAGAGTTGGAAGAGGTCTTAGAACACAGAATATTAGTGCTGGCAGGGACTTTAGAGTCCACAATGGCAGAGCTGTAAAGGACTTAGCACAAAGAATGTCCGAGAAGGAAGATGCCTTGGAACAGGGAGCATCAGAGCTGGAGACTTTAGGTAGCACCTCACCTACCTCCCTCATTGTTCACGGGAGAAGTCGGAGATCTACTCACATACCTAGTTGGTGACTGAATCAGTTGGGATCGACTAACAACACTTACAGAAGATCCTTCTGCAGACAAGTCACCCCTAGCATCCCTGGGAGCCTGGAATCTAGGGAAACTTCGAAGGGACTCCTGTTGAGTCTGCAAGAACTGCTAATCCTCTAGATATGGCTGTGCCAAGGGTGCGGTCAGTGTGACTAGGTCTATATATTAAGTTCAGCATCAGGGACTTGTGAAGCCTGTACAAAGGTGCCCTTCCTCCTGCTCCATAGATCCCTCCCTCCTTCTCTCCCACTTCTCCCCCATTAGAAGCTAGTCAAAATGCCTCCACTCCAGAACTGAGGGTGGGGTGGGGGTTAAGCACTAATAACAAGGGTGCTAAATGGTTAGGTGGGTGTGGGAAATGTTTGAGGGCTTGGATCCAGCCGAGGGCCAGAGGAACCTTGAGGAGGTAACTGATGGGGGAGGGGCTGTCACCCTGCTGGATCACACAAAGCTACCTCTACCCATCTTCCACAGGAATCTGCAAGGGTACCCACAGCCCCTGACCAGGCAGGTTAAGTCCTATGGTTTCAGCCAAAATGGGAATCGAAGGCAGGGGTGGACTGGGGATGAGGCAGAGGGCTCAGAGAAGTTTGTGTAGGAGGGGATCCCAGGGATCATTTCACTCAACCTTCTACTTTACAGAAAAGAACACTGTGGCTCCATCGTGGCTTGTTGAGAGCCACGCAGCTGGCAGAAATAGGGCTGAAGTCCAGGTCAAAGGGCTGAGAGCCTGAGGGACCTTAGAAAGCACTCAGCAGAAGCACTTCCATGAAAAAAAAGGCTGAGAGAGAGGTTTAAGCGGCTTGCCCAAGGTCGTCCAACTGGTAAATGGCCCAGTCCCATGAACCCTCATCCCCTCTGCTCACTCTTACCCTTCCAGAACTGTGCTGGTCAGGAGAGCAGGGGAGTGAGCAGGGCAGACTGGACAACAAAGGAGAGCTAACGTGGTCTTGCAGGTATACACTCGCTTGCTAGCCCCAGAGTCCAGTTGCCTGTCCAGGCTTCAGCCACAATCAGCCTGTTCCTGCTGTGGGAGTCTATTTCCCAGGGTTACTGCCCCCCACCCCGGCTCCCTGTGCCCCACACCTCCCTACCGTGTGCCTAGGCTGGGGCTCCTCGCTCAATCCAGGGGCTGGGGGTGCTGGAGGGGGAGGGGCCAGCGGAGCTCCTCCGGAGCTGTCCTCTCTTGGTGTGTCCAGGCAGGAATGAGCCCGGGGCCTCTGGTGGCTGCAGATGCAGGGGCTACATGGGCTCTCCTCATTAGATTTGCAGACTTCCCCCCCCCCCCCGCCCCTGGTGGGGAAGCAGAGGATGGCCAGCCGGGGGCCAGCTTCTCTGCTCCTCCTTCCTTCTCAGGCTCGGCTCCAGGCCTGAGCACAGGGAGGGGGAGAGGCGGCTGGGGGGAAAACAGGAAGTTAGGTGGTCAGGCGCCGGGCCAATTCACAAGACTGGAAATTTGGAACAACAGGGCCCCCATTTCTGCTCCATCCCCCCCCCCTGCCCCAAGCCCCAGGACAATGCTCTTAGCAGCCGCCTGGAATCCTATGAGCCCTAGGGACGGGGAGAGGGGAGGTGAGGACCAGAAGACAGCACATGTTCCAGGCCAGATGTGCTCCTGGCCACATCCAGCTGTTGCTGCCCACTCATCTTTCTGGCTGTTTCCTCGGGGATTAGCCATGCTCAGAGAATAGGCTGTTTGACTCGGGCCTGTGCTGACGTTGGCTGAGGCCCCAGTCTCCTCGACACAAACCATGCTCCCCCTTCCTCCCCCTTCTTCTGGGCTTTGGGGCTACCTCAAGCCAGTTCTCTTGCTCTGACTTAGGGGGTGGGGGGGATTGGCTAGGCATCAGGAGATTTCAGTATCAGCCGGTCCCCCACCCCCACCCCAACCGTGGAAGATTTGAGGGGAGGGGCAAATTGGCCTGGAGCTCCCTCCAGGGTTAATCCACTGTCCAGACGTTCCCCCTCACATCCCCACCCCTCTCCTACCACCAGACTGGAAATTTACAGAAGCCCCAAATCATGGAACTCTGAGGCACCTCCAGATTCCTACCTGAGCAGGAATCTTCTCTCCAATCATCCCAATGAATAGGCATCTATGGAGCCTCTACGTGATCTTGAATGCTGGGGAACTCACTCTTTCCCCCAGCCTTTATTTTGAAAAAATATATTTTGTGGATATCTTCTGTTTATATGTCACAGCCATTTCCACCTCCTTCCCTCCAATCAACCAGCCAACCAACCAGTCAATAAACACTTAAGTGCCTACTATGTGTCAAGCACTAGGGTAGGTGACTGTGAGATAAAGACACAAATGATTAAGTAGCTTATATTCTAACCAATAAGACAATGTGTATGTGTGTAAATATAATTAGATATTGAACACATACAGACCAAACAGAAGGAAGTAGGGAAGAAGGTACTAGAAGCTGATCTAAATTGATGAAGAGTAACACACAATAAGGCTGGAATAGTAGGTTGCGAAGGATTTTCAATAGCAAACAAGGGAAGTATTTGTATTTTATGCTGGAGGCAAAAGGGAGCCATTAGAGCTTTTGAGCAGAAGAGTGATTTGGTCAGATCTGTGTCATAGGATTATCATTTTGGCAGCTGAGTGGAGAATAGAGTGTACTCCTGTGATTTTGGGTAAGTCCTAATACCTCTCTGGGCCTGTTTTCTCATCTGTAAAATTCAAGGTTGTACCAGATGGCCTCTGAGATCTCTGTCAGCTCTAGATGGTTGATGATGGATGATGGATGATGATGGTGACAATGATGATAATGATGATGATTCTAAGAAAAGAGGGCCCGAGACAGAGTCTTGAGTAGCAGTACTAGTGAGAGGGTAGGATATGGATGAAGATCCATCAAAGGAGATAGAGAAGGAGTGGTCAGAGAGGTAGGAGGAGAACCAAAAAGAGTCCAGTGTCCCGAAAACCTAGAGAGAAGAGAGTATTGAGGAGTGATCAGCGGTGCCAAAGGCTGAGAGAGGCCAAGGAGAATGAGGATTGAGAAAAAGCCATTGGATTCAGCCATTAGGAGATCACTAGTAAGTTTAGATAAAGAAGTTTAGGTTGAATATTGAGGTTGGAAACCAGATTTCAAATTGATGTCAGAGGAGAGAAAGTGGAAGCAATTTCTCTTCCCTCAGAATTTGATTGTGAAAGTGAGAAGTATAGGACAATAACTTGGTATAGGTGAGAAAGAAGAAACCAGCAAATTGAGAGAGACTGAGATTTCCAGAGAGAGCATGATTTGTAGTTGGAGAAGATGGGAGGAAATAAGATCATGGGCATAATTAGGAAGGTTGATTTTGACCAGGAGAAGAACCATCTTTTCATCAGAGACTGGGGTAAAGGAGGAGAGAATAAGGCATTGTGTCAAAGCATTGTAGGAAGTAGAGGAAGAAAAAAGGGAATTGTGGAGAATCATCTCTAATTTTTCAGTCAAGTATGAAATAAAGTCCTCAGCGGTGAGGATGATGGAAGGGAGTTGTGTGGGAGGCTTGAAGAGAAGAGAGATGTTAGAATAATCACTGTGGGGTGGGAGGTGTCAAATGCTCCCAAATGCTGCCCAAATTAGATTAAAATGTAATTGGACAATATTTAACAAAATAAATAAAAATACAATAGAGCATAAATAATATTAATAATGTGGCTTTCTAAGTCAATATGTGGCCCACAGGAATCCTTATGTACAGTTTAGTGATCCTTGTTTCTATTTAAGAGACAGCTCATTGGATAGAGCACTAAGCCTGGAGTCAGGAAGACCTGAGTTCAAATTTGGCCTCAGCCACTTACTAGTTGTATGACCCTGGTCAAGTCATTTAACCTCTGATTGCCTTAATCCACTGGAGAAGCTGACAAGCTATTTCAGTATCTTTGCCAAGGAAACCCCATGGACAATATTGGCATGCCAAGCTCTGTGGGGCCTTGGAGAATCAGATGTGACCAAAACAACTGAACAAAAAAATTTCTATTTGAGTTTGACACCACTGTCCTAGAGCATCAATTAAGAAAGAGAAGACAGATTGCCTTGTCGAAGTGAGAGTCCAGTTCATGTCAGAAAACAAGTTGGGGTTTGACAAGGCAAGGAAGTGATAGGATAAAGAGGCAAGGAATTTGAGAGTAGAGGATGGTGCTACCTTGAATTGGTTGATTGGGTCAATATTAGGAAGGGAGGAGAGCAAAGAAAGAGGGAGGATGATGGCTTCCAGAATACTAGGACATGGTGGGATCTTCCCTTGGGACAAAGAAAAACAATTAAGTAAAAATATGTAATGCAAATACAGCAATCATCAAACTATACAATATTCTGCCCCTTTCTCCCCACCACTTCTCTGCTATGAGGGAGGGGGTGTATTTTATTATTTCTTATTCAGGACTTTATTTCCCCCCCATTAATCAGAACTTAGTTGTACGTTTAGTGATCTTTAATTTACATTGTAATCTTCATGCATATTTTCTCTCAGTTCTATTTATTTTACTTTGCATCAGTTCATATATCTTTTTCCATGTTTCTCTGAATTATCCATACTGATAATTTTTTTACTGTACAATAAATCTTTCGTTACATTAATATGCTATGTTTGGTGGAGTATTTTTGACTGGGACACCTACCATGTTTCTAGTACTTGGCTACCAAGAAGTGTTGCTATGAATATTTTGTGATTCATTGGACCTTTGTCTCTGTCTTTGAGCTAGTTGGAGTCTGTTCCCAGCAGTGTCATGGGTCGGTCAAAGGGTATGGACAGTTTCATTATTTTTTTTTTACATAGTTCCAACTGAAAATCTAGAACTATCAGACTTCTTTATAGGTCCACCCATAGTGCCTGTCTTAGTACAGTGACTCCAACAATGACTGGTCTTATCTTCTGTCATTTTTGTCAATTGGCACGGAGCGAGCTAAAACCTAGAGTTGTTTGAATTTACATTTCTCTTATTATTAGTGATCTGAAAAATGTTTTCATGTGTTCATTTATAGTCTGCAAATCTTCCTTTGAAAATAATTCAGTCTATTTTTGATCATTTGTCTACTGGGGAATGCCATTATAATTTCTTGGAGAAGAAATGATGCCCATCCTGATTGACTGACCTCATATGGAAGGTTAGGAGTCAGAACTCCTAGGTTTTCATTCTAGAACATTGACTCACTACAGAATTGGGGGGGGTCTCCTCATTAGACTTTATCATTAAAAGGTGGAAAGGGGTCATAGGAACATGTCACACTGCCTCTTTCCAAGTTGGATGCTTCCTTTGTTGTCATTCAATCATTCAGTCATGTCTGACTCTTCATGGACCATAGCACACCTATACTATCTAGGGGTTTTCTTGGCAAAGATATTGGTGTGGTTTGCCATTTTCTTCTCCAGTGGATTAAAGTAAACAGAGGTTATGTGACTTGCCCAGGGTCACACAGCTAGTCTGAGGCCAGATCTGAACTCAGGTCTTTTCCCACTCTACAACATCCTAGTCAAGTGTTCATCCACCCTTTGCTTGAAGACCTCCATTTAGGGAAAACCCACTAACTCCTGAAGTATGCTATTCTCTTAGGATCACAGAACTCAATCCAATTCAACAAAAATTTAATAAGTATCCACTAAAACACCCATTATGTATCAAGCCCTATGTTTGGTGCTAGGAATGTAGTAATAAAAAATTCCAAAGTCCTTGCAAATCCCAAGAGTTTTCAGTCCAATAGAGCAGTTACAACATATTCACAAGATTAATTTTGTGGTAGTGCAGTGGTTTGAACAAGTTGAGGCGAACTCTTAGTTACTCCGTGAACCATAGCCTGCCAATACTGTCCATGGTGTTTTCTTGGCAAAGATACTGCAGTAGTTTGTCATTTCTTTCTCCAGTTCATCTTACAGAAGATCTTACAGAAGATGAAACTGAGGCAAATAGGGCGAAATGACTTGCCTAGGGTCATACAACTAGTAAATATCTGAGGTCAGATTTGAGCTCAGGTCTTTCTGACTCCAAGCCCAGGCTTCTGCGCACTATGGCTCCATCGAACTGCCACTACATAAACATAATACAAGGTAATACTAATACCATATGAGACCAGCATTAGAACTACACTTCAACGAGAGCCAAAAAAAGGAGGAAAGGCACCCATATATACAAACATTTTAATAGTAGCTCTTTTTGTGGTGGCAAAGAGCTGAAGACTAGGGGTGGGACATCCATCACCTGGGAAATGGCTGAACAAGTTATGGTATATGAATGGAATACCAATGTGTTGTAGGAAATGATGAAGGGGATGGTTTCAGAGAAACCTCAGAAGACTTGGATGAGCTGATGCAAAGTGAAATGAGCAGAGCCAGAATAATTTTATGCAACGACAACATTGCAAAGACAATCACTTTTGAGAGACTTAGGAACTGACTGATGCAATTACCAATCACAAGTGCAATGGGTAAATGGACAGCAGACAGTACATGCTACCCTCCTCCCTAAAGAGATGATGGACTCAGGGGCAGATGGAGACACACATTTCTGGACATGGCCAATGCAGGAATTGGTTTTGCACAACTATGCATATTTGTTATAAGGACTTTGCTTTCTTTTTTCTTTTTCAATGAGGGGGAAGGTGGGGTGGAGGTAAAATAGATTTCTGTTTATTGGGGGAAAATTTAATTAAAAACACAGTAAGTAACATTTTATAGTATTTGTAAAGTTTGCAAATGTTTTATATACGTTGTAGTATATTTCATCTGATTCTCACAGTTATTATCAGCATTTTAAAGATGAAAAAACTGAGGTCCAGAGATATTAATTTATTTGCCCAGATCACTTGACTGACTGTATTGAAACTCAGTAGGGTTGAAATTCAGGTCTTCCTGATTCCAAGTCCACTGGGTCACCTAGCTGGATAGGGCAGACCAGGAGAGCTAGGCAAAATGGGAGGAGAGTAGGCATTGCTTCCTTCTTGGCCTTTGTCTCAGGACAGGGCCTGGAACATAGTAGGTGTGTTGATTTTTTTTTTGGAGGCAGATATCATTTTTAGCTTGAAGTGGGGTGAGGAGTGGGAAGGGGAGAAGGGAAAGATTAACTGGAACAAAAGCACAAAGACAGGATAGGGCAGGATGAAGATGGGTAGAATGAAAATAGCCCTTGAATGCCAAGGTTGAGCCCTTAATTCCATGATCATTAATACCTTGAATGCCATGATAAAGGGTCCACCATTAATGAATACTGCTCCATCGTTACTCACTACCCCAATCACAAAGAGAAGGGCAAACTCTAATGGGTAAAAGGAAAAGAGCCGGGGCTTAAAGTTCCTACAAATTACTCAAAAGTGATTGTCTTTGCAATGTTGTTGTTGCATAAAATTGTTCTGGCTCTGCTCATTTCACTTTGCATCAGCTCATCCAAGTCTTCTGAGGTTTCTCTGAAACCATCCCCTTCATCATTTCCTACAACACAATGGTATTCCATTCATATACCATAACTTGTTCAGTTCCTCCAGACAACCATCAACATCTGGAGAGACCTCATCTCTGATCTCAAATTTCTCCCCCCTCCTCCCCATCCCACACATCAGGACCAGAGTTCAATTCAGAGAGCTGTTTGACCTAGATCAGAGTGCCCAGGCCAGAGTCACTTGATACAGATCCAAATTGTCCAGTCTGGAGTCCAGTTTGGATTGGAGCCATCTGACCCTGAGTGGCCCAGCCCAAAGCCCAGCTCCAGGGACTCTATAGTCAGGCATGTACTGACTTGTTCGACCAGCCCAAATGTTCTTCTACCACCACACCCAGCTCTCCTGTATTTTATAGAGAGAATAACCTGATAACCCTGATGTTATTGTCCCATACCTAGCAGGCTAGGGTTCCCAGTCAGCTGGGATTTCTACAGTTCTTTGGCTAGCCAAGTCTTACCTCCTCCCCCCGCTTCCATCCTGAGATGAAAATGACACCTTTCTCCATTACTTTTCTCCAAAATCTGATCCCAGTGCAGCTGAGCCCAACCACTCCTCTGATGCAAATCCCAACAAATTCAATTCAATTCAACACACATCTATAAAAAATGATCCATGTTAAGCTGGGCACTGTGCTTTCTGGTACTGGCACTGGGGTACAGACAAAAATGAGACAGTCTCTGCCCTCAATGACCTTACATTCACCTCTGTTGTACCCTTACTCTACTGTTGACAAACTCCACTTTCATCTGAAACCTCTCCCTCACAGCCTTCTGCCCTCTTATTGAAAAAAAATTTTCATTGGCTCTCTCTCTTTTTTATACCACAATCACTTCTTAATGACTGCCCTTATTCTCCTCAAAGACTCCTCCCTTGTAACAAAGCACAGACAAGCAAAACCAATGACTGCGTTGATCATCCCTGCCTCAGTCCATACCAATGATCTCTCTGTCGATAGGCGTCATTGGTCCTCTGACATTTGGTCATTGCATGGATCAGGGTTCTGAAGCATTTCAATGTTCTTTTCATCTTCTTGCACTCACAGAAATCCAGCCAGTTCCAGATGATGCTGGAGAAACATAGCTGGCCTCTCCATTACTGGCCTCTTTTTTTTCTCCCAACAGATACAGCAGAGAGGAATTGGCCAATTTCTTTCCACCTACTGTTTCTTTCAGACTTTCCCTCTGCTGCCATCATTTCCCTATGTTGATCAATATTTGATCCATGATCTGGTCCAGATCTTTGTTGCTACTGGTTTCCAAGTCCTTTCCCCCACACTATCACCCCCTTTCTCAAAGTGTCTCCAAACCAACCTCTGCCCCCTCAATTTAGGAACTTCAGTTCACAAGTCAATATGTCTTTGATCATTCTGGCCTCCTAGTTCATCAGCCATCTTAGTTCCTGTGACATATTTTTTCACTTGACCTCGGCTGCCCACAGAAGTAGAGTTCCATGAGCATGGGCTCAGTGGGGTGCTTTCCCCTCAGTAGTGCTGAAACATCTGTCCCTAAAGGAAGGGCAGATGTTAATGTACCCCCCCACTGGGGGGGGTGGAGCTGGCAGACACAGGCCTTTGTGCTTCTGACCCTCAAATTGCTCCCTCCAAGGTGTTAATCCAGGCTAGGCTTTGCTCAGACCTCACCCTTTCTGACCCCTCTGTAGTGTTTGATGTTGCTGACTGTTCAGTTTTTTAAATCATATCTGACTCTTAGTGATCCCATTTGCAGTTTTCTTGGCAGAGATACTGAAGTGGTTTGCCATTGCCTTCCCCAGCTCACTTGACAGATGAGGAAACTGAGGCAAACAGGGTGAAGTGACTTGGCACAGGGTTACACAGTTAGTAAGCATCTGAGGCTGGATTTGAACTCAGAAGTTGAGTCTTCCTCATTCCAGGCCAGGCGTTCTATCCACTGAGGTGTCACCTAACTGTCCTTGTTTTTGACTGCTCTCTCTCTAACTTATCGGAGGCCTTGAAATGAACCTTTTCTGGATACTACGTGAAAATGACCCACTCCATGGAGTTCACACAGTCCTTTGTTCTGCATCTCTGCAGTGCATGTGGAGGGAAAGACTCCCAGGTTTTCTGTGACACATCAATCTTACTTCTCAACAACTCCAAGCTTTGTTCATGAGGTGGGGGTAGGGGTGATCTCAACTGCTTTTCCAGAAATGTGCTTTGGGCTTCCCAGCATGACCCACCTCAGTCAGACAGACTTTTGTTGAGGAGCTACACTTTTAGTGCGAACTCACGTAGGTGGATGGAGGAGAAGGACAAATGTTAAGGGGGGAGAGGAAGAGAAAGAAGAAGGGATAAGGGGAAAGAAAATGGCTGTAGATGCAAAGAGGCCCCATGTGGCATGTTCTCTCATCAAGATTTATAGACATAGAGCTGTTCCCCTCCTCACTGGGAGAGAAATGATTATTAATAACCAATGATTAGGGGAGATCCAGATTCCCCCCTTTTTTCTAAAGTCCTGATTTCAAAAGTTCAGGTTCTTGAAGGACATTATGGATAAGGAGATCGGACTAACACCCCACCTAGGTGGGAAAACCATTGTGCTCTACTCAGGTTTGGGTGCAGATAAAGTTCAGTGAGTAGATTGCCCAAGGGAAAGAGAGAGCAGTAACTTAGAAGAAAATGACATACTCAAAGTTCACTTGAATAGCTTCAGTCCCTCATTGTAATATTCATTCTCTCATTAATTATTAACCAATCAGAGCTGATTGTCACTTGTGGGAGCACCTCTCTTCCAATGGGCATACAAGCTGTGAGCCTACTACCATAAAGGTCTTTGGTCTCAGAGAGAGCTGACCAAATGACCATTCTTTTATTAAAATGCTGGCATTATTAATAAAATTATTAAATTACCTAGAAATTATATCTTTCGAACTTTCTAATCACCATGATTAGGGATGCTGAACTCTGGAGACATTGAGACTCCAACACAATTGTACATACTGAGGCTTCTCTCCCTGCCTGCCTCTACCAGACCTTGGCCGTGTCATGCCTTGGTGACTTGACCCTGGAGAGCGGTAGCTTTAGAATCCTGAAGGCCCGCTGGCCCAGTAGACTGTAGGGACCCTGACGTTAAGATGAGAGCCTTTTGTGGCTCTCTCATGGACATGTTTCTAAGGCATGGGTCCTTCTACCCAAGATTGAGTGCTGGGCAAACAGCCTTCGTGTGGCCCCAGAATGGGGCAGGCCTCATAGCTCCCCATCCCTACAGTTTGGTTTACGTTGGGCCACAGATAGAAAGAGTGTTTGCTGTTTGGGCTAAATTGTTCTTTTCCCGCTATGATGATATATGCCAACTGATTACTATTTGCTAGTCTGGGGGTGTGTCATGTGATGACTAGTTGTTGATTCAGAGAACAACGGGAGCTCACAGCAAGAACCCAAACTGGGTACCAACGATTGGAGGTCACATAAAGGGCCATTAGACACATACCATGTCATCGTTTTACCACCTTCCACTTCATTTCATCTGTAGAATGAGGTCTCTGGGGTCCTTGATAGTTATAGACCCAAGATCTTATGTGTGACCTTGGGCAAGTGACTTCTCCCTGAGTCTCAGTTTCCTCCTTAGTAAAACAAAAGTGATTAGACTAGTTAGCCTTAAGATCCTATATGGGATTAGTGGCAAGTTACTTCCCCTCCTTGGGCCTCAGTTTCTTTCTTTGTAAAATGAGATTGGATGAGATGATCTCAAAGGTTGCTTCCAGTTTTAGATCGAGAGTCCTGTGGACCACCTTGGGCCAGTATTTTCCTCTTCCTGGGCCTCGGTTTCCTCTCATTGTAAAACTAGGTGGCGTCAGAAGTTCTTCCAGCTCTAGACTTGGGGCCTCATGTAAGAATGTGGCGTATAATTATATCTTGATGTCTTGAGCCCTTTTATTCTGTGAATATCATAGTGGCAGAAATCATGTTTTATAGGTAGTATCTCTCCTGATGCTCAGCATAGTCTTCCATACAATGAGAATATTTAATGTATGTTTATTGAAATGAATGACTTACTCTGTACCCCAGCAGGACTTTTGTGGAATAAGTTGTGTTGCTATGGGCCCCCTCACTCCCCCAGGGACTGGGGGTATTTAAAGCAACTTTCTGTCTTGACTGCGTAGGGCTTAGGATAAATCTTGGCCCATATGTGTAAAAAACCTTCAGCTCCCAGGCTCGCCATATCCCACTCTTGGCACTTAGCCTATGGACCTGACCATGTTGACCACACCTTTGGCATGGCCCAGATACTCCGATTCCTTGAATGCAGCCAGGCAAGAAGAAGAGAATATGAAGAGCCTTCTTCATGGATGTGAGTCCCAGATGTGCTCACAATTCCTGGAATGTCCAGCCTCCAGGGGCCCCCCTTCCAGGAATAATACAGGGCTGATGACCATTTAGCCCTGACCTATACAGAGAGGAACTGGGACCTGGGCTGGCCTAGGAAAGTCCACATCTTTACTGGGAAGGGGGAGGCCATGCACAGGCCACAGCTCAAGAAGGGAACAGTTAGATCCTGGAGATAGGTAGGGGATTGACCCTAGAAGCCAACTGTTGACCCACCTTCCCCCTACATTCTACTGACTAAAGTATATATTACCCTCCATCAGCACTCTTCCCCACCCCCAATTGACCTACCGAAGACCCACTGGGCCTCCTGCCAAAAGCCTTGAGCATCTATTCTATGGGGGTTTGTCCAGGCCCAAGGCATGCTGGGAGGAGGGTGTGTTCACTCTTCTTTGGGGGTGAGGAGGTGTGCTGGTGTTCCCTTTTGGACACAGCCCTACCCCCCAGGTGCCTGACCTATCTTCTGGTCCAAAATCTTCCACGATGTGGGTCACAGGGAAAGAAGGCTTCGTTTCATATGAGAGGAGGGGGGTGGTTTAATGTCTGCCAAGATCCCCATGTGAGAGAATTCTTGGAAACTCCAAAGAGCCAGGAAGCTCTCTCAGGCTAGCCTAAGCCAGGGCCATCTGCTCCGGCTGTCCTGCCCTCAGATCACTCCCCAGCCTTGGCCTCAGGTTATTCTGTGTCCCTGAAGCCTGGGCCCCTGAACCTCCCCCCACTCTGGCCTGTAGTGCAATTAAGAGCCAGGTTAATGAAAATCAGGCCCTGCACAACGACAAAAGCAGGCCAGGAGGAGACTAGCATCCATAACTCTGCTCTAGGTTGAGGTTGCCTGGAATCTGTCAGGGAAGGCTGCAGAGGAGGGAGGAGGGACGGGGGGAGGGCGGGAGGGATCTCTGTGTATGCTGGCTTCTAGCAGACACTAGGGTCTCAGAGGTGGGGAAAATGAAGAGCAGGAAAAGGGGGGAGGAGGTTGGGACATGGGGCCCAAGCCAATGCATATTTTGTGGGCTGGATGGAAGCTTTGCAGGCGAATGCTTTTTGAAACTAAATGATGTTTGGAAAAGTTTGCCTGAGTTTCCTGGTACCCCAGGAGTGCAGGGGAGGCAGCTTTCTCATCCCCTTCCACTGTCCATCCTGCCGCCCCTGCCCACACCTGCAAAGAAGTTGGTAACCTCCCATTCCCTGACTGGAGGAGGGTCAGGACACTTACTCTCAGCCCCAGCTATCCTACAGGAATAAATGGAAATTTTAGCTCCAGCATTGGCCGTATGAACCTGGGCTTGTTGGCTCATGTATAAAGTGGGAATCATGACCCCTTCACTACCTAATTCACAGTATTGGAGTGAAGAAAATGTTTGGGGGAGGGGGCAACTGTGGGTGGCCTCTGAGTTTTCTCTTCTCTTTGCTCTCTGTTCTCTCATTTGGTGATCTCATCAGCTCCCAGGAGTTCAGTGATCATCTCTGTCCAGATGGTTCTCAGATCTATCTATCCAGGCTCAACCAGTCTCTGGAGCCCAAGTCCCAGCACACCAACTGGACATTCCATAGGCATCTGAGGTTCCTCCTCTCTAAAATGAGGGGGTTGGACTTCATGGATTCTGAGGCCCCCTTTCCAGCTCAAAATCTATAATCCCCTGACCCAAAGTTGTCTTTTGCTTAGACCTGACTCCTCTTCCAAACATTGCTAATTGTCTAGAATACCAGTATCCAGTTACCCAGTTTTGAAAGTGTGGTGGCATCCTTACTCTCCATGTCACCATATCTAATCAGTTGCCAGGTCTTGCCCTTTTGACCTCCCCAACATGTGCGCTACCTATGCCTGGCTCTCCTGCCAAGCCCATAAGTCACCCTAGCTTAGAGTAAATGCTCTACATATCTCCCAATTTTAATTTTGGCCAGCAAGACGCCAAACCTGATAGTGGTGATTTATCTATGGAGTACTAAACAGTTCTGGGGTCAGAGTTCCCTAGATTTGGGATCCTAACTCTGAGTGGGAGAAGGTCCTTGTTTCCTCTTTCAACTTGTTGACAACTCTAGCCTTTTCATATGCACATAAGACCAACAAAGAGAAGGCTACGGGGGCCTTGCACTGATGGCTCTCACTTAGGGGGGCTCCTGGTTGAGTGGGGTAGGCAAATTAAAGTCTGTCCCCTAAAACCACAGACACATCATAGACACACACACACACACACACACACACACACACACACTTTATGTGAACATGTTAATAATTTAAACAAATAATTTTGTATATTTTTCAGATTACGTGTAAAAAAATATAAATGTTTGTTTTGAAAATTTCTGAGTTCCAAATTCTCTCCCTGTCTCCCTCCCCTCCCCCTTCTCTGAGACAACAAAGCAGTGAGGTATGTAGATCCTATGCACACAACTCTTACAACAGCAGAAAACAAAACCAGGAACTGGGAAGTAATTTTGTGAACTGGGCTTTGGTTCTCTGGCTTTCTAATCCACCAGATTATCTATGTGGACAGGACCATCTAATTTGGGACCTCCTCCCTCCCCTGCCCAGCACACACCTTTGATCCCAGTAGGCTGAAAGGAAGCAGCCACCTGGCCCAGTGAAGGAAGAGAAGGAGAAAGGTCTTGCAGGGAAGATATTACCCTTTAATAGTTTCTGGGAGAGGAAAGAGCCCAGCTGGTAAAGGGAGGAAATGGACAGACTGTTTGCTCCAGAAAAGCCCCAGAGGGCTCCTGTTGAGGCAGAAGCATAAGGTCAAGGTCAAAGGCCAAGGCCTATACTAGCTGAGCCACCTTCTGCAGACTGCCGAAATGGGATGCTGCCACGTGGCGGATGAATCTGTCCTTGTCCTCTTTTAATTTGGCAAAGACTGAAAGAAAAACAGAAAGGGAGAAGGGCTCAGAGTTGGGGGAACAGAGGTGGGCTAAGGTGAGCCCAGGCCTCATCCTCCATTTCCTTAGACCTTTAAGATTCCTAAAGCTCCTTCCTCCCCACTGCTTTCTCAGATATGTAGCACAAGTGTCATGATTTCCATTTTACAGATGAGAAAATTGATGCTCAGTGAGAAATGACCAACCCAGGAGCACCTAGCTACTGAGTATCAGAACCAAGAATCAAACCCAGGTCTTATCTGAGGTCCAATCCAGAGCTCAAGATCTCAGTGAGGTCTCAGTGAGGAAATTGAAGCTGAAAGAGATTACAGGCTCAAACATTTAGAAGTAATCATGGAATCTGGAATCTACAGCCAGGAGGGATCTCCTGCACCAGCTTCAACACTCTCATTTTACCCAGGACGATACTGAGGCCCACTGAGTGGAAAGGACTGACTCAAAGCCACATAGAGCATCCTAGATTTACAGCAAAGGTTCTTTTTTTTTAAAAAAAAAATAATTAATTAATTTTTAAATGTTCTACAATCACTTC
>CM053775.1:39903274-39923242 GCA_028658325.1 Potorous gilbertii | reverse complement strand
AAATGCCCAGGACCTAATGCCCAGGGGCCCCTAGGGCCCCTTTAAGAGGAGCTCGAATAGGCTACTTGTTACCTAGAATTTCAACCATCTTAGGAAGGCCTCTTCCTCCCTCATCCAACCCTACTCCAGCTGCTGCTGTTCTGGGCCTCTGATTCAGATATCTGGATGGTGCCCTCAGCATGTCCCCTCTGGGGCTCTCATCTACAACCTGAGAGGGTTGACTAATTAAGCTTCAGCTCCCTTCTGGGTCTTCTTCCTATGACCTTATGACTCCTCTGGGGAAGGTTTGCTAACTGCTTCTGGGGAAAATTACCAGTGAAGAAGGAATGTTTTGACAGGAATAACTGAATTGACTATTACCTCTGTCTCTTCAGTCTTTCCCCAAATGAGCCTGTGTTCCAATCTCACCATCGTTCTGGGTAGATCTCCTGCAGTCTCTCCGCAAAGACTCTTCCACCTGCCATCATCCATCTCCCATCACTCAGCCGTTATAGGAGTTCTCAAGGGAAAAGGAAGCAGCTGTGGCCAGAGCTCCCAGTCAGACCCACAGGGGAGTTCACTGAACTTCTCTGGACCTCTGTAAAATGAGGGAGTTGGACTTGATTAGATGACCTGTTTCCTTCCTGTGCTCTGTCTACATTCATATGAGCCATCCCTTTCCCTTCCCCACTGGGGCAGGGTGGGCCATTGCAGCCTTCTTTACCACTCACCACATGCCCTTGTGCATCCTTGTCTAGGTCTCTCTTTTGTCATCTGTAGAAGATTCTAATAGTTTATGGGCCCAGCTTCCTTAGAGCCTCAAGTTCCTTCACAACCAGCTAGGTCTGCTAGTGGAGGGGAGCTCAGTGAGCTCTCCTAAGCCAACTGGAGTAGTACCCCCACTAGGGAGCCCAGCTTTCCCAGGTGCCCCCAGAGATAAGGCCACACCCCTCCTGGCTGATGTCTCCATTTGCTGCAGACCTTTGGGGAGCATTTCGACATTTCCCAGATGAGAGATTTTCTGCTGACCCTAGTAGATGGTTTGCACTGCTCTGTCTTCTTCCGAGCCCAGACTGCCGTGGACATGCTGTGTGAGATCTTTGAATACTATGGGAACCACCTCAATGAGGTGAGGAGGTAGCATGGTTCCTTAGGACAGAGGAGGGGGTTCAGACTATCACTGTTGGGAGCCAAGAACAGCATAGGAACTCATTTGCCCTGACCTCTTCCAGCGGTGCCAGCCTCCATTCCCTAGAATTCAGGAAGCAAATTTGGGCAAGGCCTCAAAATGGCACATGGCTGGGTCATGCTCTCTCCAGCAGTAGAGAACAACAAACATTTATTCAGCCTCTCTGCTGGAGTACAGCCTTGCTTGTACTACATGTTGAGGATGCAAAAGCAGAGAGATAGGATGGATATAGCCATTCAATAAGCATTTTGGAAGCATCACTAATTACTGAGTTAGCTGCTCAGAGACTCCATTTTGAACCATTTGGGAAGGCTCCCCCTTGGGCAAGTGGCCGGGGGTGTGGAGAGGTCATGGACTCCTCCCTCCCAGAATGTTCCAGCACCTCCCTCCCCCTACCAACAGCACCTTTTGCTGTATCCCAGACAAGCTCACACATGATGGGAAGAGTGGGGCGTTCTTCTGATCACTTTGTATGCTGCACCCCACACCCTATGCAAAAGAGAGAGCCAGACCAGGCAACCACATCAAGGACAAAGTAGATTCATTGCAGCTCCTCCATAAAGGTGCCTGTCCATCCCCTTCCCTCTGAGCATTAGGGGGCTAGAGGTCTTGACCCATGGGAGCCCAGCCAGGCAAAAGCAGTGCCACAGGGTGTTGGGTGAGATTCTAGGGCAAAAGAAGATCAAGTTGGCCTCTGACCCTTCACTCCTGTTGAACTAATTAAGCTCAGAGCAGATCCAAGATGGGAATCTCTGCTCAGCCTCTCCCACCCCCCAGCCATTGTTCTGAGCTCCCACAGGTCATAGCTTATGATCCCCAGATGCCCAAGAGCCAGAGAGGGGCTGGGCTGGGGGTGGGGTTGCAACGATTGTGTGGTCTTGCTCCAGCTTGGCAGCCAGGCAGGGTGGTCTCTCTTCCTTATGGGACATAGATGATGCCACCAAGCAGTTGGCTCTGGGTTTTGAACTTCTTGTGGCCATGAATGACACTCCCATCACTTTGCAGTTTTAGTTACTTCTTCTCAACTCCTCCCCTCCCCCTTCTCCCTTCTGTTACCCAGAGTCCCCAAGTGGACCGGAAATGTGAGGACTGCAAAAGAAAACTCCACCTGTGTAAACAGAGGCAGCCACAAAATCATGGCTGACTTTGCTCCTTATTTTAAGATTGATTGGGTTGGATGTTTTGATTTTTTCAATTAGCAAGCATTTATTTTTTGTCTCCCTCCCTACAATGGAAAAAAGAAAAGAAAAGAAAATGAAAACCCCTATAACAATTAAGCATTGTCTAAGCCACTCAGAGGGTGGACCCGGCCCAAAGCAGGCCTCCTTCTGTCTCGAGTCCATCACCTCTGGCCAGAGGTGGGTATCATCTTCATGCCCTGTTCTCTGGAATGAAAGATGCTCATTGCATTGATCAGAGCGCAGAAGGCTTTCAAACATTTTTGCAATGTTGCTATTGTGGTATACTAATTGGTTGCTAATATGGTATATTTTTCTGACTCAGCTCACTATACCTTTTAATTTAAATTTTATTTTTTCAGCACTTTTAAGATTTACAAAGTATGGTCTTCACAACAATTCTGTGCAGTAGGTAGCATAGGAGTGATTGTCCCCATTTTACAGATGAATAAACCGAGACACAGAGGAAATGAAATGATTTGCCCAAGATCACAGGGCCTCTACCCGCTAAGGGGTTGAAATTGGTAGAGACTGAACTTATTTGAGTCCAATGTCAGACACAGGCCAGGTTGCTGTTTCTCTTCCCCGCCTTTCCCCCAAGACCCACTTCCTAAACTCTAGGAGAGAGCAGTTGAGGCATTGACTGAGTCAGGTGTCAGGGAATCCCCTATGTGGGGACCACCCTAGGAGCTGGGAGCTGGAGAACACAAAATCCTCTGGTGTGGAGATATCCACAAGACAGGGTGAGCTGGGAAGGAAGGTCACCAGGTGAGAAAGAGATGTATGAAAGGAAGAAGACCCAAAGGGAGAAAGAATAGCAGAGTATCTGGCACATGGTGGCTGCCGAATAATTCTTCTACCTCCAATCAATCAGTCAATCATCAATCACGCACCATGTGCCAGACATTCTGCTAAACAATGAGGATACAATGAAAGACAAGACAGTCTGTGTTCTAAGGGTCTCCCAGACTAATGGGGGTGGCAATCATGTACAAACTAGGTGCTGAGATAAAATGGAGATGAGAGACAGAGAGAGAGAAGAGAAAGCACTAGTATTGGTGAGGGAGGGGAGGTTGGGAAAAACTTCCTGTAGAAGATTTTGGATAGGACTTGAAAAAAACCAGAGAAGGCAGAGGTGAGACCAGAGGGCATTCCAGGCATGGGGGGAGAGGGGAGGAAGGAACAGCCAGAGAAAATAGGTGGAGTTGAGAGATGGAGGGTGTGTTGGAAGAACAGCCAGGGGGCCAATGTTATTGGGTCACAGTATCTGTGGTAATGGTTGAGGGTAGGCAGGGAGATGGAAGATGGAAGAACACTAGAAAAGAAGGAAGGGGCTCAGTTATAAAGGGCTCTGTACACCAAACAGAGGCTTGTATATTTGATTCTGGAAGCAATAGAGAACCACTGGAGTTTATTGAATAGGGAGAGAAGTGGTCAGACCTCAGCTTTAGGAAGATCACTGACAGCTGAATGGAGAATGGACTGGAGTGGGGAGGGCCTTGTGGCAGGCAGTCCCACCAGCAGCTACTGTAATAGTCCAGTCAGGAGGTGATCATAGTGTCAGAGGTGAGTGGGAGGCATATAGGAAAGATGTTATGAAGGTAGAATCTATCAGACTTGATAATGGATGGAATGAGGGAGGGATGAAAGAGAGGGAAGAATTGAGGGTGACAGTCTATAAGAGATTTGGTGACTGAGAAGATGGTGGTACCCTTGACAATGATAGAGAAATTCAGAGAAGGGAAGGATTTGGAAAGGAAAGATGAGTTCGGGTTTGGCTGTTTAGTCCAAGATGTCCATTAGGCAGTTGGAGAGGTTATGAATGAGTGGATCTGAGAATCAGCAGAGTAGAGATAATCGAACTCATGGGAACTAATGAAGTTACTAAGTGAAATAGTGTACTGGAAGAAGAAAAGAGGGCTCAGGACGGAGCCTTGTGGCACAGTCACAGTTAATGCATACATCCTGAACAGTGATCCAGTAAAGTTTGGAGGAGTGGTCAGATATGGAGGAGAGCTAGGATAGAATAGTTTCATACAAACCTATAGAGAAGAGAGTATCAAGGAAGAGAGTGGCCCACAGTGTTAAAGGCTTCAGAGAGGTCAAGATGGATAAAGAATGAGAAAAGGCCAGTGGATTTAACTGTGAGATCATGGGTAATGTTGGACAGAGCAGCTTTGGTTGGATGATGAGGTCAAAGGCCAGATTGCAGACACTCGAGAATGAAAGGAAGAGGAAGTGGAGGCATCTATTATAGATGACCTTTCTGAAGGAATTTGTTATCATCAACCCTTCATTCTGGAAGAGGACCAATGATATCAGGAGTGTGATGTCTTGACTTGCAAGTGAATTGGATTTAAATGAGGCAGAGCTGCACAAAGTCACCAGCCTCACTCTCTCCTCCAGAGTCATTGGATGGCAAGACAGAGGTAGAGACAACTGGAGATAGCCCCGGATGCAGTGGGAGACCTGGGCCTTTTTAAACTAAATTTCCCAGGTCTAAGCCTGTCTAAGGCAACACAGTGCTGATTGAAGTGATTAAAGGCTAGGTAAGACGAGGAAAAAGATGGCCTAGTTTGTCTTCATAAAAGAATCTTCAAGGAATTTTGCCACAAAATGAAGGAGATACAGGGTGATACCTAGCAGGGATGGGTGAAGTGAGGGATTTTTTTGAGGGTAGGAAAGACAAAGGCATGCTTGTAGGCAGTAGGGAAGCAATCAATGAGCAGGGAGAAATTGAAAATTAGTGAAAATACGGATGATAGAGGGGGTAATCTGTTGGAGAGATGACTTGTGCACACAGCAGGTTTGCCTTGGCAAAGAGAAGAGCCACCTCTTTATGTGAGACAGGGATGAGAATGGAGAAAGTGGCTGAAGGCCTCAGGGTGATGTGGGATGAGGCAGAAGAGGGGAGGAGAGGGAGTTCTCATCACATGGCCTCAAATTATTCAGTGAAATTGGAGGCAAGGTTCTCATCTGAGAGTGTCGGGGGGAAGGGAAGCCGTGGGAGGTCTGAGGAAGGATGAATAGGTTTGGAAGAGCCTCTGTGGTAAGTGGGACAGGGTGTTGATTAGGGAGGTATAAAAGGATTACCTTGTTCCTTAAATACTAGGTTGAGTGTGGCAAAAGCATGCTGATCTTTTACTGTTGTCCCATTGATTCTCCCCCAGAAAGGGGCAGAAATGAATAGGAAACAAGGCTGTTGACAGACTGCTAGATCTAGGGCCAGAAGGTACCTCAGAGGCCACCTAGCCCAACTCCCTCATTTTATAGGAAACTAGGGTCTAGGGACTTGCCCAAGATCACACGTTACTGTCTTCATTTCATATTGAAGATTTCAAGTTTGGTGTCCAAGAATTCTGTTTCTATCCTCAGGTATTTTGCCAGAAGTTAGGGTAAGCCTCATGGCTTAGAGGTTTTCCATAATCATGATTAACTGAGAAATTATTAAGTCTGTCTTATATGATACTTTGTTAAAGCAAACATAGCATTAAATGATAAAGTTTTGTAGTGCATACTTTCAAAGCAGTGGTCAACAGGTAGATTTCAATACCTTGCTCACTATCGGTTCCTGTTAGCCATCTCTCCTTAATCCACCATACAGTTTTCTCATTTGGTTTGAATAAAAATTTATTTCTAATTCCACCCTAATATTTCCCTTGAAATCGGAGCTCTCCCATGGTTTTTTACTTCAATAGCTGGGTATAAATGTGAGTTAAATGTGCAGTCAGTGGTATCCTTAGCAATCAGCAGGTTTGATAGTTGACTTCTGAAACCAAGTTTGGAGCTCTGTTTTCTATCAGAAGCTGTTTTCTAAAAGAGCCAATGATTGTTCCAGAAAAAGAGCTTTTGGGGGGGGGGGTGAGGAAAGCTCAGCAGACTTGCTAAGCAGTGTTTACAGGTTGCCTATGGGGATGGGGCCTCAGTTCAACCCTGTTTGACCCTATGCAGGTGGCTGAAATTGGAAAGAAACTTTACCTCCAGCTTTGTCTTATTCAAACCATGCTTGTCAAGAAGACTGCCCTGTGGGCCATCTCTCTACTGGTCCAACAACACACCCAGGAACTCATCTTCACATTCTTGGAATTCTCATTACCCATGATCAGGTATAGGGCTGAGCTGCAGCCTGGGAACAGGCAAGAGCCCAGGAGAACAGACAGAGTGGTTAGAGGTGTAAGGGGCAATGCAGATGGGGTGGAAAAGTTGACTTAGCCCCAGGCTGGTTACTCTTGTGGGAGAGGGGTGGGATGCTCACGGCCTCCTGTGTCAGGAGGGACAGCATTGCTCATGGAACCTGAGCATTGAATTGAACTGGGGTCAGCCATGGCTCGTGGTCTTGCCTGGGAGCCCATTGGGCCTTGACACATCTCTGCTCCACAGGGATGCTGTGGAGCTGTGGAGAGCAATGGGATCCAGCCCTAAGATCTGCTCCAGGGTGTTGCACTTTCTGCTACAGAAACTGGAGCAGAGACCCTCCCTGGAGGAATCCATCCAGTTGGGGAAAACTTACTCAGAGTCCCTAGCTGTGAGTTACCATCTTCCCCTTCCTTTTGTCATGGGGGAAGAAGCAGGCAATAAATAGCTCGTACTTCTTTATTCCATTAAGATCTCACAATAACCCTGTGATGTATATATGTATTCTTATCCCTATTTTACACATGAGGAAACTGAGCCTTAGTGCTTAAGTGACCTGTGTGACCATGGGCAAGTCATTCCTCTCTCTAGGTCTCACCTCTAAAATGAGGGTATTGAAGCCTGCTCTCCTAGCTCCCAACCCAGTCTTCAATCTCTCCAATAACTTCCTTTCCCTATTTTCTCTTTGTTTAAAACAGATGTCCTTTTTATGAATTGACAAAAGTTAACAAATGTGAGCAAAGAAGAACAGAGAAGGAGGATTGTTATATGATCCTGTGAACTTCTATTACATACAGCTTGTTAGTGAAAGTACATATTCGATTTAGTTCAGCAGTTTCAACATTGTTACTGGTCTGTCTCCTTCTGAATGTCCTGCTCTTTTGTGTGTATTTTACTACAGACACTCTTTTCTTCTTTTCTTTTCTTTTTTTGTTTTTTGCTATACCCCATTCCCATATAACTCTCCTTCCCCAAGGGAGTGGGGGAAAGCCCTTCCTTGTAACAATCAAATATAACCAAAGAAAATAAGTCTACACATGAGACTGTTTCTAAAAATGTGTCTCATTTTATATCGAGTCCATCTTCTCTCTCTGAAGAAGTGAGTAACATTTTTCATCATCAATCCTTTGGAATCACAGTTGAGCATTACATTGATCATGGGTTCTGTCTTTTCAAAATTGTTTTCCCTTATAATGTGGTAGTTAGTGTATAAATTTTTCTCAGGCACTCCATAGTGCATCAGTTCATACAAATCTTCCAAAGTTTCCCTGAATCTGTCCCTTTATTCATTTATGATAATACAATAATATTCCATTATATTCATGGACCATAATTTTTTCAACTACTCCCCAACTGATAAGCTTTATATACACTTATTTGCTACATCAAAATATGCTACTATAAATAGTTTTTGTATGTCTAAGTCATTTCCTGCTTTCTTTGAACTTGTTGGGCATATGCCTAGCAATGCTGAGTCAATGGGTACCCATAGTTCAGTGACTTTAGGGGCACTGTTCCATCCTCCCATACCCCCTCTAACAATTGTCATTATCCCTTTTTTGTAATTTTCTCCAGTCTGATGGGTGTGGGGTAGAACCTCAGAATTGTTTTGTGTGCATTTCTCCTGTTAAGAGTAATTTGAAGCATTGTTTACATATTTTTATTGATAGCTTCCCTGTCTTCTTTTTGAGAACTTTCTGTTTCTATTTTCTGACCATTTCTCTCTTGGGGAATGGCTTTTGCTCTCCTATATGTGTATAATTCCTTATATTCAATAGCCAGCATTTATCAGAGAAAACTTGCTGCAAATATCTATCCCCTGTAAATTGTTTCCCTTCTAGCTGCATTGACAATTTATGCAAAACCTTTCTGATTTTACATAATCAAAATTGTCCGTTTTGTTTCCTAAGATTCTCTCTGTTGTTTGTTTAGTCAAGAACTCTTCCATTCTTCGTAGTTGTGAAAAGCATTTCCTTCTGTGACCCTCTCATTTGTTTTATCATATGACCGTATTACATATCTAGCCATGTATCCATTTTGAGTTGACTGTGATATATGATATAAAATGTTGCTCTAAATCTAATTTCTGCCAGATTGACTTCCAGTTTTCCCACCAGTTACTGTGGAATGGTCAACTCTTAACCCAGTAGTCAGAGTCTGGGCTTTTTGAACACTACCTATGATATGACTTCATGAAACCTCCCCCTTCTCTGTTTTTTTCCAGGCCATGAACACATTGTATGAGATAATCTTTGTCCCTAAGTACCAAAGTGCACTGAAGACAGCCTTTCCCCGGTTCTTTTTCTCCATGGTCACCCAGATCTATTATATCTTTGAGCTAAATCTTCAGGATGAAAACTACAACTCTGTTCACAAAGACTTTGCCATCTTTCCTTCCATGAAGACCAGCCCCAGCTGGTAGGTGGAACCAGCAAAACCAGTGGGGTGATGCCTGCTGTCTGACAGATTGGAAGGAGGGGCCTCAGCCACTTTCTCTTCAGGCTGGGACCAATCCCTCCAGCCAGCCAGGCCTACCTCGAGAAGGCCAAGTTATAGCAGAAAGTTCCAGAGGGGTGGGCCCTAGCTGTTCCCTCTCTGCTTGGGGAAGGCCCCATGCTTCCTAGGAGCCAAAGTTAGAAAGGACCTTAGAGATAGAACTCCTAGCCCAACTTTGTCACCCTGCCTTTTTTACAGATGGAGAAACTGAGGTTTGGAAAGGGAAAAGGACTTTCCCATGGTCACACAACCAGTAGCTGTCAGGACTGGGTCTTGAAAGTATCTTGCAGGATCTGAGGGTTTTAGCTAAAAGAGATTATGCAGTTCTGGCCTTCATTTCACAGATGAGAAAACTAAGACTCACCCAAAGAAGTTCTCCATTTGTCTCCTTGGGCTCCCTGGTGCTCAGCCAATGGCCTGGCCTGTGGGAATGCCAGCCTGGCATTGGAGAAATCCCTGGACAAGGAGTGAGGAGACCATTATTCTAGCTCTGGTTCTGACACTAACTTGCTAAATGGCCTTGTCTGGCTGTCATATTCTGCTCTGGAATAGACAGAGAAGTGTAAAGAGCCCTGGGTTCAGAATCAGAACATACCTCACTCCACTCTACTACTCACTAATAATGCCGATGAGGATGAGGATGGTGATAATGGAAGGCATTTTAATACCATTAATAACAGTGACTTTTTCATAAAGTGTTTTTTTCCAGTTGCATGTAAAGATAGTTTTCAATATTCATTTTTTTAATAAGATTTTGAATCCACATTTTTCTCCCTCCCTTCCCTCCTCCCTCCCCAAGGTGGCAAGCAATCTGATATAGCTTATACATATGTAATCATGAATAACAATGTTATTTTAATGTTATGAATAATAATCATAGCTAGTGCCCTAAGGCTTACAAAGTAATTTACAAATGTTATCTCATCTGATCCCCACAACAACCCTAGAAGGTAGACGCTATTATGATCCCCATTTTACAGATGAGGAAACTGAGGCACAGAGCAGTTCAGTGATGTGCCCGGTGTCACAAAGCTAGGAAGTAACTGAGGCTGGATTTGAACTAGAGTCTTCCTGACTCCAGGCCCAGCACTCAAACTCCTAAGCTACCTAGCTGTAACTACCTCAGAGAAGGCCCCCGATCACACAGGTCACTTATGATATGACTTGGACCATCATTTTCCCTTCTTTGTACCTTTTTGCCTATTTCCCCATCTGTGAAACCAAGGGGACTGGACTTCATCTCATCTCTGCTGTCCCTTCTGGTGGCAGCATTCTGGAACTCTGTGACTATAGAAGGCCCTGCTCCTACTTCTCATCCTCCAAATAGTAATAAAAAAAAAAGTGGCACTTCTATTATGCTGAAGAATTCCAAAGTGCTTTCCTTAGGCATGCCTTTTGGGGGCAGCATGGCAAGGGTGGTCCCTCTCTTACAGAGGAAGGGAGGCCATGAAACTTTCAGCAGAACTGTTCTTTCCAGAGACGTCCGAAGTCTCTCCCAGCGTGGGAAGGGGCCTGGTGTAGGCCTAAACATGCAGGGGGATGGGTGCTGGGGAAGTGGGGGTTGGGGCCTGAAACTGACTGGGGCGCCCCTGGTCTGGCCACAGTACATCAGTGGAGACTGTGAAGAGCCTCTTCTCCAAGAACGGCTGCTGGAAGGAGTTTGCTTTTATGGAGCTCCAAGATACCTGGACCCAGCTGGCAAAACCCAGATCCTTCTGCCAGGGCGTCTGCATGCTCTCCAGGTACTGTGGGTATCCCAGGGCTGTCCTCTGTCCAATCTTCCTGCTGTGTTGAGGTTGGGGAGGGGCAGTCTGCCCCAGAAGGAGGTTTGCCCAGAGTTCGGTACCAGAAAACAAGGGCTGGGGAATGGGAGGAGCGTTCATGGGTCTGGGGAGAGGGGTCTGCCTCGTGAGGGGGTTTGCCCAAAGCTTGGGACCAGGAGACAAAGACTGGGAGGTGGGGATGTGGGTGGGGTGGGCAAAAGGGATCTAGGGAGAAAGCGAATCTTCCCAAAGCTCAGGCCAAATTGGGGGAGGGAGAGAGGTGGACTAGGGGTGGACTAGATTCTGCCCATTCAGCTACAAATGTTCCCAGAGAGAGCTTGTTCAGCCTATTGGTGAAGGCCCTTCTAGGGGTGGGGTGGAATGGGGTCAGGGATGGCACACCTCAGCAGCAGCTATTCCTAGCATCTTGCCACATTGACCCTCTTCCTCCCCTGGGACCCTGGACAGGGAACAAGATTAACCTAGGTGCAGAGACAAAGGCCCAGGGAAAGCAAGTAGTGGTTCAAGGCTATAGAAGTCAGAAGTGTCAGAGGCAGGATTTGAACCCAGGGTTTGGGATGCCTTAGCTCTTGCTCCAGTCCCACATTGACCTCCTGATGGGGATGGAGGCAGACAGTCCTGCCCTAGTGGGGTGGGCTTCCTTCTGTTCCCTCTTCCCTACCCCAGGGCCATGGTGGAATGCAACTGCCCCCACATTCCTGGGATCATGCTTCACTCCATATCCGTGCTCCAGAACAAGGACAGACAATCATGGCCATGATCTTCTTCACAGAGGTGAGAAATCTTCCCCCATCCCCTCCAGCACCCCCATTTCTAGGTGCCATTTGCCCTAGGGCAGAGGGGCCCAAGGTAAAACCAAGCTGCCTCAGCAAGTAGTGGCTCTCCTTCGAACAGAGGCAGCTGACCACTAGTCGGGATGGTGGACAATGCAGTCCATGCTGGATGAGATGCTCCTTCCCCCTCCTTGGCATTTGTCCCTTGGAGAGAGAGAAAGAAGCCTAAAACCACCTGGAGTGCTTTTCCAGTTCTTGCAGAGCCCCCTGACATCAAGGCTGCTGCCATGAAGGGTGATCTTGACCCATCTACGCAAAGGTATCAAAGACTCCAGCTTGGTGGTACAAATGATCAGCTTCCATTGCTTCAGCAACATCTTCAGAAGCTGCGGGCCCAACTGCCAGCCCTCCTGGATGCTCTCTATGACCGCAGTGAGAGGGTGATTATGGCCAGACTGTGTTCCATGTCCAACATTCTCTACCAGCTAGGCAAACAGACTGTTGGTCCCCTCTGCCTGGATATTGCCCTCACTTTGAGGTCATTCTTCGATGACGTGAGCTTTGTGTGTAGGTGTGGGTATATGTTAGTGTTCTGTGATAGTGTCCGGCATGGATGCGGGGAATTGCATGGGAATATGGTGGAGGGTTCACTGGGGCACTATTAGAAAAGTAGCTGCCAGCAGTCTGTTTGAGGAGACAGGACACATAGAGAGGACTTAGAAATGCTTAAGAAGTGTCCTGGAGAGTCAAGAGCATCTTCAGCTCCTTGATTTGGAGCTTGAAAGCAGCTGAGTGCAACCCCTCATTTTGTAGATGAGGAAAGAGAAGCACAGAATGGTTAAATGACTTGTCCAGGGTCATATGACTAGTAAGTATCTGAGGCAGAATTTGAACCTGAGTCTTTTTGATTCCAAATCCAGTGTCCTGAGTCCAGCTCCCAGCTTTTCTGTATCCTGGTCATGTGACCTTGGGCAAATCCCTTGGTAACCTAGTTTGCTCTTTTGTCAATTGAGGGGGTTGTAGTAGATGAGCTCAAAGACTCCAACTGTCCTTAAGTCCAACATCCTAATTAAATACAAAGTGATAGAGCTACCATGTGAGCATGTTTATGTGAGCATGTGAGTATGCATTTATGTATGTGTGTATGGGTCAGGTTGTATGTGTGTGAAGTTGTATGTGTATGTATTGTTGTTGTTATGTGTTGTATGTATGGGTGAGGTTGTGTGCCTGAGGGTATGTCTGTTTGTGCTTATGAGAGCACGTGCATGGTGGATGAATTAGTCGGAGATGATCCTGATATTGTCTGTCTGTGGATATGTGTATGCTTGGGAGTGGGGGTTCATAAATAAGTGGATGGGTGTGGTGATGTGCTTGGGGATAAAACAGGATATAGCTGGGTGGGCCTGTGGAGTAGTTTACACGCCTTTGAGCCCTGCCTCATGCATTTCTAGCTGATGATGTATATGCTTCTGGGTATGTGTCCATGTGGGGAGGTGAGTTTGAGTAGGGGCATCTGTTAGCAATCTGAGGGAAGGGACAGTTTCATTTTGTCTTTGAATCTCCAATGCCTGGCCGGCACAGGGAGACTGGATCTATGATGTCATGTCTTATGAAAGAAACTGCCTCTACATTAGTGGGTCAGTACTTTAGAGTCATAGAGAGTTGATTAGGGGCACTGAGGTTATATGACTTGCTCCCAGGGTCCCACAGCAAGTACATGTCAGAGGTAAGATTGGAAACCAGGTTCCTGAGGTAGTCCTCTATCCACTCTGCCATAGTAAGAGGCTATATGTATGTATGTAAAGATCACAGTATGTTAGTGTACACTAACCTAGTCATCCAGTTTACTCTAATGATTTATTAAGTACCTACTGTATTCCAGACAGCTAGATGGTGCTGCAGTGGACAGAGTACTAGGCCCATAGTCAGAAAGATCTGAGTTCAAATATGGCCTCAGACACTTACTAGTTGTGGGACCCTGAGCAAGTCACTTAACCCCTATTTGCCTCAGTTGCCCATCTGTAAAATGGGAACACACTGAAGAAGGAAATGGTAAACCCCTCTGGTATCTTTGCCAAGAAAACCCCAAGGACAATGTCTATGGGGTCATGTAGAGTCAGACACAATTTAACAACTGAACAACATGTGTCAGGCACTAGGACTACTAAGACAAAATGGAAAGTCTACTGAGTAGATTCAGTAAATGTGAAGGTATAGACTGGATTGCCAGTGTGTCTGTGTGCCTTTGAGTCTGTGCATGTGTGTTTACATATGAAGTTGAAGGGATAGACATGAAGTGACCAGGGGTCATAAGCATTATGTATGTTAAAAGGTGGTTTTGTATGTCTGATAGAGTGCCCATGTACAATGTAGACATGTTATTAGGGGTAAAATCAAGTTGAGGCTACAAGTGCATACAGTTGTATCTATAGAAGTACATGTGTGTTTATCTGAAGTTAACAGTGTTTACACATGTCTGTGTCTCTTCTGAGTGTGTCTTTGTGTCTCTTGGTGTGAGGCAACATATGGGACCATGTATGTCTGCATGCATATACTCAGAGGCATCAAGTTGGAACAAGTAGTTCCATGTGGTTGCATGTTTAAGAATCAATGTAGTGTGTCCATGGGGAACTGAAGGTTTGTCAATGTGTAGTATATTTGTGCATGCACAAGATAGGGGTGTGAGTGTATGACTATTGTTCAATTGTTTCATTCATATCCAACTCTTCATGACCCCATTGGAGGTTTTCTTGGCAAAGATACTGGAGTGATTTGCCATTTCCTTCTCCAGTTCATTTGACAGATAAGGAAATTGAGGCACAGAGTGGTTGACTTGCCCAGGGTCACACAGTTAATAAGTATCTGAAGTCAGGTCTTCCTGCCTCCTGACCAGGTACTCTATCCACTGTAGTGCCACCTAGATACCCCCAGGCATATGGCTAGGTCAAATTGTATTTCTGGGAAATTGGGCCCTGAGTTAACATCTAGGACTGATGGTCACATTGGGCATATATGCAAGAGAGATGATGCATGTCTGTGTGTCAGTGGGTGTTGTTTTGTGTTGGAAGTGTAGGTGCATATAAAAACTGGGGACATTTGCAGGATGAATCCCTTATAGAATGCCAGGCTCTGATTCAAGGACTTCTCTGGTTGCACATCCACTAGAATCAGAACTCAGGGTTTTTGGTTCCCACATCCACCTGATGCACCCCCTCCCACAAACATACACACAGAAGACACATATGTGGAGGAAATGCCTCCCTCTCTTGATAACATGGCAAGTTGGGAGGGGCATGTATGCATCTGGAATCATTTGACAGAAAACTTCTCTTCCATGAGGCATCTGCCATAAAATGGGAGGTCACTTCAACCTCTGAGACACACACAACCCTCCAAGCTTCATTTTTATCAACAGAAATATGAGTAAGCTGCAGACAGGTGCTAATCTGCACTGGTAGAGGGAGTTTCCTTACTGGGAGTTCCCCATCAACAAAATCACAGATCCAGTCCTCCCCCCACCCAGCCCTCCCAGAAGGAATGACTCCTGCATCTTTGTTACATCCTTCAATTCCAGTCTTTCATTTCTGCACACCAGTAGTCTGGCTACTATACGGAGAGCTTGTGGATCTGCTGGAGGAATTTGGAAGCTGCTATCTTCCAGAAGGGCTGCTAGGTGGCGCCATAGTGCATAGAGTATCAGGCCTGAAGTCAGGAAAACTCATCTTCCTGAGTTCAAATCTGACCTCAGACACTCACTAACTGTGTGACCCTGGACAAGTCACTTCATCCTTTTTGCCTCAGTTTCCTCATCTGTCCAGTGAGATAGAGAAGGAAATGGTGAATCACTCCAGTATCTTTGCCAGGAATGGCAAATCAAATGGCCCTGTGAGGAGTTGGACACAACTAAAAAATGACTTCTTGAACTTAATTGGCAATGGACAGTCATTCCCAAGCTCATCACTGTCCAAAATGAACTGGCACTGGAGGGATCAGAACATTCAGGAAGATGACCCACTTTCAGACACCCACCTGTTCATTCATATGCATTCAGTTGTACCAAGGCTGTCATAGCCATCATCTGGTCATCTGACCTTCCTCTATTCTGCTGGAGGGTTCAGTTGCATTAGGGTGCAGTGACCCTACATGAAGTCTCTTCAGTACAGTTCTTCCCTTGTGGTGATGTGATCCTGCTGTTTGTTCTGGTCACATATGCTGTATGAGCAGCTGGAGCCTGCTCTGCTGACCATATCTGCATTGGACAGGATAAAGAGATGTAGCCAAAGACACACAGATAGAAATGGCCAGACTGGCTGCAAGACCTCTCTCTGATTCCAGCTTCTGGACCAACTGAAATATTTCTCCATGAGAAGAGTGAGTGCTATCATACTCTTTTCATTTGAAGCCAGAGATGTTTTTTGTTTTACAACTCTTGTAGAAAAGTAAGCTACTCTTGCCTTGGACCAGCAAAGCCTTTTCTGTCTTGTTCCCATTGGAATTTTGGCTAGATCTATCCTCTCGAATAGATCTTTTCTTTGGGCTAAACTTCTTAGTCATTAGACTTGGAGATTACCTAGACAAGCTGTTTGGAAGTCATGATGAGCATTTCCTCCACTTTCTGGTTTTCATCTTTGAAATTATCTAACAACTGATTTCTAAGTCTAACAACTCTTTTGGTTGTTAGCAGATTCAAAAGAGATAGCATTTGTCCATTGCTTAGCACAATGCCTAGGGTGTAGTAGGGGTTAGAGAAATACCCCTTTCGTTGGCCATGTAGATGGGCAGGTGGAGAAAAAAGCCTAGACAAGCTGAGGCAGGGGCCAAGGTCATGTTGCCTTCCTAGGCTTTTATATGTAGAGGTTATCAGCAAGCCTGCCTGAGGCTCATTGGGAGTAGAGAGTTTATAATTGGGCCCACTTTGTCCTGATCTTGAGTTCATACCTTTAGAGCTAGAAAAGACCTTAGATTGTCATAAGTTCAGGAGATGTCAGGGTCAGAAAGGCCACTGAGCCACCCCATCCCTAATTTACAAACGAGGAAACTGAGGTCTATGGCTGTTAAGTGACTTGACCATATGGTCTCATCCCCTCATTTTACAGAGGAAGCCATTTTAAGTGACCAGAAACCCAGATCACTTTCTCCAAGGGGCTCGGACTCCAAATCCAGTGCTCTTTCCCCCTGTATGTAAAACTCGAAAGCCGCAGATGGGGGTGTTGGCCTAAAAGCAATTATTCCCTTCCCACCCCACCCCCACCCACCCTGCTTGTGCAACTCCCAGGGGTGGGCGGGGCCGCGGGAGGAGGTTGAGCATCGGGAAGGCGGCAGGCGTCAGACTCCGGGGGGCGCTCTGAGCTCCCTCGAGCTCCAGCTTGTACCCCTGCGCATGCGCCCGCCGGACTACTCAGTTCCCACGATCCCCCAGTCTTCCCAGCGGCGCGTGCGTTACCTTACCTATGTCTTACTCTGAGCGACCGTAGGGGCGGGGCAGAGCCTCCTCGATCCCGCCCCCAATCACGCCATCAGCCCCGCCCCCGAGGTCCCCGCCCCCGAGGTCCCCGCCCCCGAGGTCCCCGCCCCCGAGGTCCCCGCCCCCGAGGTCCCCGCCCCCGAGGTCCCCGCCCCCGAGGTCCCCGGCCCCAGGCCCATCGGACCTAGAAAGGAGGAGGGAGGGGTGGGGCCCACCTCGCATACTCCCCCCAAAGAGCGCCCTTGATCCAGAGCTGGAAGAGAGTCCAACTCCATCCATCCTTTTACAGATCAGGAAACCGAGGCCCAGGGAGATGAATGGGCCTTGTCCCAACCTTAGAGAACCCTCAGGTTCAGCCCTCTCATTTTACGCTTGAGGAAATTGGTGGTAAAAAGATGTAGCCAAAGTCATACAGGCAGTAAGTGTCAGTGTAAGACATGGAGCTTGGCCAACAGGAATTTAAATCCTGCCTTTAACGTTTTACTACGTCATCTGAAGTCCTAACTTATTTTCATCTTCAATCTCTGACCCCTCTCCCCCCATCACAAATCCCTCCATCTTGTGGCTGTCTCTGAGCCCAGGCTCCCTCTGTCCTGCAGGCCCAGGCTCCTGGCCTCCTCTTCCAGCACTGGCTGCAGTCTCACTCATTCCTCTAGCCAGGCAGGGGAGCTGGAATATTCCTTATTCCCTTTTGCCTCTTGGGCCTCTCCCTCCATGTCCATCACTCAGTAATCTCACCTGCTCTGAGATTCACTCAGTCTATATCTCTCATCCAATCAAAATTCTGGCAGCTGTTGCCTAGAGACCTCTGGGAAACTCTTCTCTCTCCATCCCTCCACAAGTTCAGTGCCTGGCTTGAGGCCTTTCCTTCCTGACAGGATATAGGCTCTGGAAACCCCCTTGAACTCTCCTGGAATTTTCCCACTTGATCTGGCATTTGCCTGAGGCTATAATCCTTTCAACTGGCCTTTCGTTATCACCAAGCCCAATTCTCTGTTACCCTTAACCTAGCCCAGCCCTTCATTGTCTGTTCTCTCTAGATTGCCTCCGGCTGCTTCCCACCCTCAATTCTGTCTAAACCCCATTCTCTTCATCCAGGTATTTGACTTGGAGTCACCCCAACCTACTGGCCACTCCAATCCAAATCCTCCCTAGACCCTTCCTCCAGTCACCCCAGACTACTTGGCCTAGATCCCTTCCACAGTCTTTCTGTGTATAAAGATCTATTTTGTTTCCATGAAAGTTCTCAGATGCAACCTGACCAGCTTGCATGAGCATTATAAATGTTCAGATTCTTTAACTCTGGTCATTATGGCAGATCTTTACCTGAAAGAAGACTTGGGTCAAATTCATTCAGGTAAGATTCCCCTGTCACTATTTTGGGGTCCCAGTACCCCTAAGCCTCAACATTCCCATTTCCTGCCATCATACTAGGGGACTTCAGCAAACGTTCATGCTCCCCCTCAAGCACCCCAACCTTCCACTTCCCATGACCTCTTCCTCCACCCCACTCCAGCTACACACATGGAGATGGTCATACCCTTGATCTCACCATCACCCACAAATTCTCTACTTCCATATTTAGGAATTCTGAAGTTCTCTGATCACAATCTGCTGTCATTCCAGCCCCATACCCTATTCTTTCTCCTCACAGTGCCCTCCAGCCTCTAAACCCATCTCAGGCCTCCACCCCTGCACAGGCTACAAGTCCCCATTTTAACTCCTTGGTAAACTAGTTAGGTTTTATACTGTCCTCTTCTCTTGAATCCCATGCCCCTTTATCCTGTTGCTGACCAGGGTCCTGAGCCCTGAATTACTCCCACCATCCACTGCCTTCACTTCTGTGAAGGGAATTATGATTTTTTTTTAATGATCAATAGATAGGTTATGTGCAATGAATACACTAATAGATTAGATTTTTTAGAATTGCCTCTCTTCTGAGTCAGACTCACAATGCAACTTAAAATGATTAATCAAATCTTGACAAGGCTCACAATCATTGGCCTCCTTCTGCCTGAGTACCTGAAGTGAAGAAAATCAAAGAGTGTAGAACCTGGTCCTATCAAAGAACTCTGGTCCTGTGGCCCATCAAGAAACGACCCCCAAGGACTTGAGCAATGGTGCTCTCACAGGACTCCAGAATTGTTGTATTGTCTTCCATTTGTGAGTTTGTTGTGGGGAAATTGCTCAAGCCCAGAAAAACATTGTTTGTAATCTACTTTCCCTTTCCACTTGTGATTTATGTATATAATCTTTTACCTTCACTTAAGCAACGTTGAACTCTGAATAATATAATATAACTCAGGAGAATTCCCGATTTGCAAATTGTTCCTCATAATGAAACTAATTATAGGGCTACATGATTACTGGCACTTTGTCTCTGGCCTGCTATTTCATCATTCTCAGGTTAGAGACTGGCTCAGTAAAATCCTGAAATTTTTCAGTATCTGGGTAGTTGGTGGGATTACACACACACACACACACACACGCATGCACACACACACGCACGCACACACATATACATGCGTGCACACACACATTCACACATGCACGCACACACAGAGACAGAGAACACAGAGTGAATTGAATAGGATGGGATCATATCTTAAAAGAAATCAAGGTAAACGGTGAGAGAGAAATGTAGTGAAAGAGAGGATGAAATGGAATGGGGTAAATTATCTCTCATAGAAGAGGCAAGCAGGAGACTCTTTAGTGGAGGGAAAAAAGAGGAGAGCTGAGAAAAAAACATAAAGTTTACTCTCATCACATTCGACTAAAGGAAGGAATAAAATGCACACTCATTTTGGTATGAAAACCTGTCTTACAATATGGGAAAGTGGGTGAGAAGGAGATAAGCAGGTTGGGGGGAGTGATGATGGAAGGGAGGGTAATGGGAGGAGGGAGCAATTTGAAGTCAACACTCAGGGAGGGACAGGATCAAAAGAGAGAATAGAAGCAATGGCGGGGCAGG
>CM053775.1:39879679-39902774 GCA_028658325.1 Potorous gilbertii | reverse complement strand
GGGGCATCAAAGGTCATCTGGTCTAACTCTCTCATTTTTTAAGGCAGGTAACTGCACATAGAGTCTAAGTGACTTTTCCAAAGTTATATAGCTAGCAAGTAGGAGAACTAGAATTTGGATTGAGGACATTAGCATTCACCATCCAGGACTTTTCCCTCTCCCCTTGTTACCTGTATTGTGGCAGGCATAATACTTGCCTAATATTCTCTGAGGTTAAAAGAATCTCTAGCTTCTGTGCAATCAATAACCCTGGTTTCTCTGAGAGGATCACCCTGCCTGATTCTCCCAGGGAGAGCTCTTGCTCCTCTGTTCCAATCTTGGGGTACAGGAGCCCATACCTCCAGAATGTAGTGTACTTCTTCTGGGTTTGGGTTTTCACACAGGAACCCCTGAAGTACTTGATCCAGGGCATCAACTGTTTGCCTGTAGAGAACCTGGAAGGGAGAGGAAAAGAAACCATGAGCAGGGGACTGGTCTCTCAGGGGCAGGAGAAAACCCCAAAGGTCATTCTATCCCCCTTTCCTGATCAACTCAAAGAACTCATTGATTGACTCATTCATTCATGTATGTTGGAATCCTGCTGGATGCCTAGTCCTGGGATAAACACAGAGAGATCTAAGCCCTCAGGGAGCTTATAGTCTAGTACTCACAAATACATATTTAGATGTAAAAGTAATCAAATCAATATTTTCACTCCTGGCAGATATGTTGACCAATTGCCTTATGGCTCCATTTCCTCTCCCAGTGACTTCTCTACCCAGACATCCACTCACTGGCTAGCATTTCCCTGTCTGTGTTAATGCTCTTTGAGGGAAGGGATTGTCTGACATTTTAAAGATTTTCTATCCCCAGTGCTTGGCACAAGGTCTGGCAACATAGCAAGTACTAAATAGAGGCTTTTTCCTTCTTTCCTTTATGTATACCATGTCACCCCCATATTCAATAAACTCCAAGATCCTCATTGCCTCCAGGCTCCAATATAAATCCTCTATTTTGTTCTTGTTATTGTTATATTTTTTAGGCAGTTGGGGTTAAGTGACTTGTCTAGGGTCACAACAGCTGGTAAATGTCTGAGGCTGGATTTGAGCTCAGGTCCTCCTGATTCCGGGGTTGGCAATTTATTCACTACAGTGCCACCTCGCTGCCCCATTTGGCTTTAAAATCCCTCATAACCTCACCTCCTGACTTTCTAGTCTTCTTAAACTTCACTTATTCCTATGTATTTTGAGATTCAGTTAACACTGGCCTCCCTGGTATTCCTCAAACAAGGCACTTCCTCTCTCATTTCTGGGCATTTTCCAAATGCTCTTACTCCTCATCTTACCTCCTGGATTCTCTGGCTTTCTTCAGGTCCCAAGGAAAATCCTGCCCTATACTGGTCACACATAGAATCCTATACCTAGAGTTGGAAAGGGCCTCAAATGCCATTGAGTCTTTCATTTGGAAAAGGAGGAAACTAAGGCCCAGAGAGGGGAAGGGATTTTTCCGGGCTTTCAAGATAAGCTAGATCCAATCAACCTGATCTTCACTCCAGACTCCTGAATTTAACTATTACATGACATGGGCAGGTTATTTAACTCCTGAGTTAACTCCTACCTCATATGTAAAATGGGCATTATATTTATACTGTCTCTCTCAGCTTTGAGGAAAGCAGTATATAAATGTCACTTAGACCACACCACCAGCTTCCCTGTAGGTAAATGAAGATAACATCCTCCATCTGGTCATAAAGAAGTTTCTACACAAGGGATACAATGTTCTGCTGTCTTTCTCCCTAGATATACATAATTAGATGCAGAGTGGAAAACCAGGCAGAACTGATCTGGAGCTGGGAAGACCTGGGTTGCAATTTTACCTTTAATACTAATTGTGTGGTCTCAAAGAAATCACTTAGCTCTCTGAGCTTCAAGTTCAAGCGGAGACTATTTCCTAAGACCCAGAAAGCTTGTCATAAAATCACACATCCTTGATGGATTGATGCATACCATAGATTCATATGGTAGGGAGATATAAATGTATATTGGTATGTGTGTATTCATGCACCCACACCCTCTTTCCTACTGGTCCCTTCATACTTGACTAGGGTTTAAAGTCCCTGTCCAAAGTTGAGGTGAAGATAGCCTGTTCCTTTTGTAATCACTCCCTATACACAAACTGACACACATAGACACATAGACATACACAGACACACAGACACACACACATACACACCCTGCTATTTTTCCCTCCTAAGCCAGGTGGGGTTCCAAGACTGTTAAGAATGGAATTGGGAACTAGGTGCCCCTCAGCAAATGATACCACTGTAGCCCAATGTAGGGTCCAACTTCTTGCCATCTGCCCTGCAGAAGTGCCCTTTGGAACAGAGACTATGCTGAGGGGAACCTTTAACCCTTTCAGCTCTGAAACTCTTGTCCTGTGACTGTGGTATCCTGTGTGTCACACAAGACCCATTCTCTCAGTTTGTCCCTGATACACTTCACTTTACACTCCAAATGCCTTTTCACCATCTCCTTCGCATCCCCCTTCCTGCCCTTTAACTAAGATTAGTCTTGCATTTTTCCTGAAATTGATCCCTTGATTTGCTCACTCCCCTGTTTTTCCCCTAACCAGCCCTTTGCCTTTCTACATGAGAGCGTGCCCTTCTCCTATATGTGCTACACCTATGTGTCCTCCACCCTCCCATACCAAAATGTAAGTTCCATTGGGGAAAGAACTAGCTCACTTTTGGTTTTGTATCCTCAATATTTAGCAAAGTATAGTTACATAGTAAGTGTCTGATGAATATTTTTCATTCATTCATTCATAACTGATTTCTTTTAGTTAAGAAATAACTACCATAAATGATGGGCTCCTCTTTACCTTCTCCCCCACCCAATGTCTCTGAGAACCCTGAAGTAATCCCAGGTCACCAGGCCATTTCTTTGGGCCCTCTTTCTATGTCTGTCTTGTCACCCTCAGACAGCAATGTCCTCACTCCTGTCCAGACAATAAAAGACAGGGTATCACAGCCAAGACCACCTGGTATAACAACTAGGGCATGGGGCATCTGGGTTCTCATTCTGAGTACAATCAGTGACTCAAAGATCACCCTGAGGCCTGGCCTTGTCTTTTCAGACCTCAATATTTTCTTGACCACAGAGATTGAGAAAGTAGCTCATGATTTTGTGGCAGGGCTGGGACTAGAAGCCACATCAGTCTATGATGTCCCTGTCACCTGAATGTTGTGGGGATTCATCATCAGGCAGGTATGCTTCTCCAGACACTCTACCAGCGGCAGGGTGAAGACACTTTGGAAGCAGATGTACAGAAGTTCCGACTTCTCTTTGACCTCTAGGGAGGGCTTTAGTTTGCTGCAAGAGGAGATACAGTGGTGGGAAAAGGAGTAGCTGACAAGGGGTAGAAAAATTCAGGTCAAGGGAAAGTAGATCCGAGGGGCGAGGACAGACTTTCCCTAGAGAGCAAGAAGTCCCTTGGGTTCTTGTAAAAGAGAAAGGAAGAAGCATGGTTTCAAGCTGTGAACTTTTACTGGGCTTTGTGGACACTAAGCCAGCCAGCCCAGGAGAGGGCGCCATCCTCCATATGCATCCTCTAGCTTAGAAATACTAATGATGACTATGATGAGAATGATAGCTTTAAGGTTTATCCTCACAATAACCTTGTAAGGAAGGTAATATTATCACAATCCCCAGTTGAGGAACTGAGGCAGGAAGAGATGAAGTGACTTGTCCAAGGTCACCCAGCTAGTAAGTGTCTGAAGCAGGATTTGAACTCAGGTCTTCCTGTCCTTAGGCCCAGCCCTCTACTCTATCTCCCCCAAACTCCTCACCTCCCAATCCCCTTTGACTAAATTCTCAGACAAGAAAATAGCAGCCACTGTCTGTGGCAACAACCATCCTCAGTCTCAGTCCCAGGGCTGGGAAGACCAGAAAACAAGGAATGGAGTGGGAGTAGGCCTACAACAGCTAGCATGGCATCCTGTAGGGCTGAAGTGCAAAGAATGTCCCGGGGTTCCTTTTCAATCAGCTTCTGTAGGAGATGAGGAAGAGGTAGCCCAGTGAGGGAATACAGAGGGTCATAGTGGCCATGTTGCCTAAATGATAGTACAATGAAGTAGAATAGGAAAAGGTTGAATGACTGAACCCAAGTGTTACTCATTGGTAGATCAAGGTCCATTTAAAATGAGGTCCCTATGGAATAACCTAGAGACAAGTCCTTGACAAATTGTCCACTATTTTTATCAGTGACTTGAGTAGAGGCACAGGGAGTGTTTGTCAGATGTGTATGTGATTTGGAGCTGGGATGACCAGCCAAGACCCTTAACCATAGTCCAAAAAGACTTCAAGTGATGGGTCAAATAAAACAAGATGGAATTTAATAGTGATCTATACTTGGGCTCCAAATATCAACCTCAGAAATACAGGTGAGACAACAAGGGGGAGATGATTCAGAACAGGGGTGGGAAACCTACACGTCAAGGTCACATGGCTTCAATGCCACCCCGGTAGAGAGTCTTTAATGCATTTCAAGCTTGTTTTGAAGCAATAGCCTTCCTTACAAATGCATCAAAAGAGTCTTGCTGCCCTAAAGGAGGCCACCTACCAAAGCTTCCTCTTCTCTTTTATTCTATACTTCAGAAACTCCTGACACTGCTCCCCTCCGTTTTCTCCACCTTTGCTACAGTCTCTGCTCAAAGAGGTAGCCTTCTCTCTAATGCCAACCCTTCTACCTGTGCCCTTGATCTCACTTCTCTCATCTCCATTAGCCCCACTCATCATTCCCCCCACCTCTAACCTTACATCTCTCCCTGTGAATTAGCTCCTTCCCTGCTACCTACAAAGATATCCAGGTCTTTCCCATTCTCAATAAGTCCTCACTTGAGCCTGTCATCCCTTCAAGCTATCACATTCCCCCTTTCCTTCACAGTCAAACTTCTAGCAAAAGCTGTCTACTCTTCTTACCTCTTCTTCCTACCTCCCATTTGGTTCTCTGTCCCTAGCAATCCGACTTCCATCTGGTAACCTTTTGAGAACTAACTCTCCAAAATGCAAATTAAAACACTCTGAGGCACCACCTCATGCCTATCAGATGGGCTAATATGACAGAAAAGAAAAATGACAAATTTTGTAGGAGATGCAGGAAAATTGAGACACTAATGCACTGTTGGTAGAGATGTGAACTGATCCAAACATTCTGGAGAGCAATTTGGAACTATGCCTAAAGGGCTACAAAACTGTGCATACCCTTTATCCAGCAATACTACTATAGGCTTATATTCCAAAAAGACAAAAAAAGGTGGGGAAAACCTATTCATACAAAAATATTTATAGCAGGATTTTGGGGGTTTTTTTTGTGGTGACAAAGAATTAGAAATTGAGGGGATATCCACCAATTGGGGAGTGACTGAACAATTTGTGGTATATGAATGTAATGGAATTAGTATACATGCTATAAGAAATGACAAGCAGGGTAATTTTAAAAAACCTAGAAAGACTTACATGAACTGATGCAAAGTGAAATGAGCAGAATCAAGAAAAGATTGTACACCAAAACAGCAATATTGTATAATGATAAATTGTAAATGCCTTAGTTATTCTCAGCAATACAAAAATCCTAAACGATTCCAAAGGAATTATGATGAAAAAATGCTATCCACCTCTAGAAAAAGAACTGATGGAGTCTGAATGCAGATCAAAGTATACTATTTTTTCTTTTAAAAACAATCAATCAATAGAGTTTTATTTATTAGAAATGTAACATTGTGAAAATGAGCACAGACAAACTTGCTTAGTAACTATTTCCACTTAAACTAATTAATTCCAACTCAAGTACCATGACACTTTTTCAGTTTCTTTTCCTATCAGAATTCTGTTTCTATTTGTATAAACTTTATTCATGTGACTCTTCTTTTGGTTATGCTCTCTTTGTTTAGGATTATTTCATCAACATCTTCCCAGATTTCTTTGCTTTCTTTATACTTGTCCACTTAAATTATATTATCCAATTCCATTTTATTACTGTACCACAACTTATCTGTGCCCACTTTCAAAATGTGTATGTACTATGAAAATATTTGAGTAGATTTTTGTCATAGTGGTGATTTTGCTTATCTCCTTTTTATAATATTAATTTAATTTTAGTTTTCAACATTCACTTTCATAAGATTTTGAGTTCCAAATTTTCTCTGCCTCCCCCTATCTGAAGACAGCATGCAATCCGATATAACCTCCACATATACACTCATATTAAACATATTTTCACATTAGCCATGTTGTAAAGAAGAATTAGAACTGATGGGAGGAACCATGAGAAAGAAGAAGCAACGACAACAAAAAAGAAAGAGCAAATAATTGGCATTGATCTGCATTCAGACTCCATAGCTCTTTTTCTGTACGTGGATAACGTTTTCCATCATGGATCTTTTGGAGTTGTCTTAGATCCTTGCATTGCTAAGAAGAGGTAAGTTTATCATAGTTGATCATTGCACAATGTTGCTGTTACTGTGTACAATGTTCTACTGGTTCTGCTCACTTCACTCAATATCAGTTCATGTAAGTCTTTCCAGGTTTTCTGAAATCTGCCTGCTTATCATTTCTTATAGCACAACAGTATTGCACTATATTCATATACCACAACTTGTTCAGCCACTCCCCAATTGATGGACATCCCCTCGATTTCCAATTCTTTGACACCACAAAAAGAACTGCTATAATATTTTTGCACAGGTGGGTCCTTTTCCCTTTTTTATGATCTCTTTGGGATACACACTTAGCAGTGATATTGCTGGATCAAAGGGTAGGCACAGTTTGATTGCCCTTCAGGCATAATTCCAAATTGCTCTCCAGAATGGTTGGATCAGTTCACAACTGCACCTGTTCACTAATGCATTGGTGTTCCAGTTTTCCCATATCTTCTGCAACATTTATCATTTTCCTTTTCTGTCATATTAGTCAATCTGATATGTGTGCTTAGATTTGCATTTCTCTAATCAATAAGGATTTAGAGCATTTTTCATGATTATAGATAGCTTTAATTTCTTCATCTGAAAAGTGCCTGTTTATATTCTTTGATTATTTATCAAATATTTTTATCATTCTATTTTTTAACTTTATTACTCTTGGGTTGTTTGTCTGTTTTTTTCAACATGGTAAATACGGAAGTGTGCTTCGCATGACTGCTCATGCACAAATCTGTAGCAAGTTGCTTGCTTTCTCAATGCGGGGGGCGGTAATAGAGAGAGGGAGGGAAAGAATTTGGAACTTATAACTTAAAGCAAAGGTAAAAAAATTGAGAAAAATTTTAAAAACTCTCTAAAAAATAAGCACAACATATTTTTAAGTTTAATCTGCAGTATTATTACTCTTAAACACTTTCTTAAGCCTAGACAAGCAACACAATAGTAAATCAAGCCCTGATATGCAGCATTTGCTGGTTTAAGATGTATAAATGCTCAAACAAAAAAAATTAACCTTTGGTTCTCAGAGGTTGGTTTGAGCTGACTCCAGCACATCCCTGCTTTCATCCCCACCACTCAATTGAAACTTCTCTCCAAGGTTCCTCATGATCAGTTAACTGCTGAATCTAATGGCCTTTTCTCAGTTCTTATCAGATTTCCTGACAGCTTTCCATGCTATTGGCCATTGCCTCCATCTGGAGGCAATTCACTCTCCTCTAGGGAGTTCAGGACTCTCCTGGTTCTTCTCCCATCCTTCTTTGTCTCTTTTGTTGAATATTCATCCAAATCCCCCAAGGGTCTGACCAGGGTCCTCTTCTATTTCTCTCTCTAAACCTCTTTAAGTAATTGCATCAATTTCTATCGGTTCAATTATCATCTCTATACACGACTGCCAGATCTATATATCCACCTTTAGTATTTCTCCTGAGTTCTAATCCTCTATCTCCAGCATTCAATTGAACATCTCCAATTGGGTGTCCTGTAGACATTTCAAACTCAAAGTGTGCAAAGAGAGCTGATTGTCTTTCTCCCTCCTCCCCCTTGACTTAGCTCTCTTCAGAACTCTCCTGTTTCTGTCAAGGTCACACCATCTAACCAGCCTCTCCCCTCTCCAATCCATTCTTCATATAGCTGCCAAAAAAATCTTCCTAAAGCTCAGTTCTGATCATATCACCCCCTCGTTTAACCCACTTCACACTGGCCATTCTTTAGGATACCATGTGAACCCTTCACCTCTACCTTCTTAGGCTTTCTGCAATTCTTTCTGACTTGTGGAGTTAGCCAAAGGCAGGCATAAGGATGTGATCGCCACTCAAGGTACCAACTTGTGGTTTTTGCTTCATGTTTATTTTTTGAATTCTAAGTTTAAGGGACATCAGAAACCATCTGGTCCAAGATTCTCATTTCACAGAGGAACAAGTGGAGGCCCATCCAAGGTAAATGACATGCTCAAGATCACAGGCAGTGAATTCTAGAGCTGAGATCTGAAGCCAGGCTGGCTGATTCTTGCTGCCTCCCAAAGGCCTGTAAATCCCATCCTCCTTGAAAGCTAGCCTCAGGGAAGCTGAGGAGCAATGAGTGCCTACCCTCTGTGTACCGATGCTCAAAGGTTTGACTCACTCCTGCTCCTCCACCAAAATAGGCTCTCACCTTTAGACACAGAACAATTCTGGAAGAATTGGTAGTTGTTGACTTCTTTGTTGCTGTTGATGGCAGTAATGAGCATCAGCGTGGATGCCAAAAAACTCTTCTTTAAGAGACCATCCTAGAGTTTCCAGGAAGCAGGGAGCAGGAGAGTGGGGATGGGGAGGAGGAAGAGAATCCAGGAGTGAGATGTTAGGGTGGAGCTCACATCCCCCAGTCTCATGGGACTTGGAAGTCCTGTTTAGAACATAAGGTCCTTGGGGCAGGGGCTGTTCTATTGTCTGAGTCTCTCATGTGTCTAGCATGGAGCCTGGCTAGGAGAGACCTTGGAGATCATATTGTTAATGCTATGGGGATTGGGGATTGCATGCGATGATTTCTGAGATCCTGTGATTTCAGCCTTCTCAGTCCTCTCTATGCCCCTATCTTGCCAATATGGTCTAGGAATCTAGCTCTTAGTCTTCCCTCCTAATAGTCCACCCATTAGGGCTCCCCCTGGTGACTCAGTAGGCTTTATGTGGGTCCTTTCCCATGGGGGGAGTAGGAGAAGGAGGTCCTGATCCCCTGAGGATGGTATTGGTCTGCTTGGAAGAAGGTGGCCTAGCCTGCCCTTTCTCTAGCTGTCCTGACCTCAGGACACTCAAGTCCTTATTGTCTCCCATTTCCTAACCATTCAACAGGATTGTGGCTACTTTTTGACATTCCTATTTTGCTTTGGTAGTCTAAAGTGCTCTGGAACACCTACTTCCCCCATCCCCATCACTAGACTGCTCCCTTTCCCCTAAACCCAAGCCTGGATACAAAGTCTGTCAGGGCTGGGGATTCAAGAATGAAGTCTTCTTTCCCTGACATGCCCTACTTCCCTATTCTTATCAAAAGAATTGACTTGACTCTAGATGGCTGGATGCCCAGATGGCTAGGAAAAGGAAACAAGGCTGGTAGCACCCAAACAGATCAGCTCTGAGCCCCTCTCGGGCATTCTCATGCTTCTCTAGCCAGGGTGAGGACACCCATTAGTCAGATGCAAAGAATGAGGCACTGAGTAGAACAAAGGGATTGGAACACTGACTTCACATGCTATGGAACCTAGATAGGGAAAGAGGAAGCCTGAGATTTCAGTCATCATACCCAGTGGCTGCACTGGAAGTAACACACGGTCTGGGAGGCGATGCTGTCAGCCAGGGTCAGGATGTTGTCTTTTGTGCGGGATGCCACATGTCTATAGCAGAGTAACATAGTACTGCTGGCCCACTTCCAGTGCATGTCTTCCATGTACTGCAGTGGGATTCAAAAAGATCCACCCTCAGGGCATCCCCCACTTCCCATCTTCCTCCCCAGCTCCCATGGTTCAGGGCCAAGCTAAGGTGGCATGTATATGAGATGCCAAATGCTATTCTCTATCCCTGCCTTCTGTCCTTGACCCTGACCCTCCAGGGGCAGCAGGGGAAAGGAGACAGGCTGTGTGCCTGATCCCCACAGGAAGCTCAGCTCAGAGAGAATGGGGAGCACTCCTCAGCTAAGTCTCCAGTGAGCCCATTAGGGTGACAGGATACTCATGCCATCTAGGTACCCTAGGCAGATGGAAGGGCCTTTGCTTTTCTCCTGCCTGTAGGCAGAAATACTTCAGACCCATTCCAGATCCAGATACTTATCTGTGCCAGCCTTGAAAATAAAGGCCAGAATCAACCTACCCATCTTCACCCAAGAGTGAACCAAACCTGCATGGGGGCCCACTCCTGCTCTTAACCAGCGGTGTGACTCTGGGCAAAGTTTCTCCTCTCTGGGCCTCCTCCTTGTTTGTAACATGAGGGGTTTGGGCTACACAATTTCTGAGTTCCCTTTGAACCATCAGTATGCTCTTGGACATGAGCCAAGTGGGAATTTAAAAGGCCCTTCTGGTATCACTGTGAAGAAGGCTCAGTGATCTTGACTATCCTTCTGAAGGAACTACTACTTGCCATGGCGGGTAAAGGTGATATGTGGGGGGGATAGGGACTTCCTAGTGAGCCAACCTAGCGGGCCTCACTGCCATCCCAGTTTCTTCTGTTCTCCCTCTGACTTGAGCCTCACTACGTACCATGCTCACCCATCTGGCCAATCTCAGAGGTGGGAGTCTTCTCCAGGATGACGGTTTTGCCAAATTCCTCCAGCACAGCACAAGTGATGCTAAGGTGTCAGGTGGCTTTGAGGCCAATGGTGATGGTCATGCCCTGTGGGAATGACAATAACAATGACAGCTCCTCCATTCATTAAGTCTAACAAAGAGCTTCCTTCTCCACAGAAGCGTTATTACCCCATTTATAGACAAGGAAACTGAAGGGCAGCATTGTTTATTGGATAGCTATAGCTAGCCTGAAGTCTGGGTTCAAGTCTTTATAAATATGATCCCTGTAACCATGGACAAGTCCCTTCCCCAGTTGGGGCCTCAGTTTCCTCCTCTGTAAAATAAAGAGGTTAGACTAAGGCCTCTGAAGGCCTGTCTAGTACTAGGAGCCTATGAAATGGGCTTAGAGAAGTTATTAATAATTAAAATTCTTTAAAATCCTCATAGAGTCCTACTCAAATGGTTCACCACGGTATGGATATCATAGGGATCCTCAATCAAAAGCAGGAAGACATCATAGGAGTCTAATCCCTTAATTTTATAGGGGAGGACCCTGAGGCTCAGGCAGTGAGGTGACTTGTCCAAGGTCACACAAGTGGTTTCAGAGTCAGAATTTGAACCTAGGTCTTCTCAAGTCCAAGCCCAGTGCTCCATCTACACCAAGCTGGCTCCAGATTCTTGGAGGCCCTGTTGGCCCAGCACAGGGTCTGGTTGCATACTGCCCAGAGGATCAAAGGCAAACTCCTCTCTTTGGTGTTTAAATCCCTTCCCCCTCCTGCCTCTGGACTACCTCTCCAGGCTCTTTTCCAACCAAATTGGCTGGCCTACTGTTGCCCAGAAAAGACATTCTATGAGTGATCTCTCTCAGTGCCTCTGGGCAGACTGGGAATGTTCAATTTCCTGCCTTTTGCCTCTCAGATTGCCTGCTTCCTTCAAGTCAGGTGCTACTTTCTACTTTCACACAGGAGGGGAAGGTAACATCTAAGTGCCTACTATGTGCTAGGCACTGTGCTAGGCATTTTATAATTATTGTCTCATTTGAAACTCACAACCCTGGAAGATAAATGCTACTACTACCCCCTTTCAACAGATAAGAAAACTGAGGCAAACGGAGGTTCAATGACCTGCCTAGGATCACACAGCTGGCAAATGTTTGAGGTCAGATTTGAACTCAGGTCTTTCCAACTCCAGGTCCAGCACTCTATCTACTGCATCACCTAGTTGCCTCAATTGAATGAAAGGTCCTTCAGTTCATGGACAGTTTCATTTATGTATTAGTGTCTCCAGAGGGACAAGTGGTATTGAATCAGTCTTGGAATCAAGAAAACATGGGATCAAGTCCAGCTTCTGACATTTATTGGCTGTATGACCCTGGGCAAGTCACTTAACTTTTCAGTGCCCCAGATAGCTAACTTGCAGAGTAAATCTTGATCTACATTGGTAGAAGGAGTTTTTATACTGGGAGATTCCTTCACCAAGGAAACCACAGGGCTCATCCATCCCTCTGCCCCAAAAACCAATCCATAGTGTCTAGCACATAGTAGGTGCTTAATAAGTGCTTTCTGATTGAAAGATTCCTGATTCCTCTGTTTGTTAATGTTCTGCCTCCTCTATATAATTTTCTAGCTACTTCTCTCTGTATATACTATTTTCCCACAGGAACTGTTTCATTTTGGTCTCAGTCACAGCTAGCCCATGGCCTAACTTGTGAATGGAATGGACTCCAAGTTCTACCTCCATGGGGCAGCTTTGCATATAAGCTTATAAGCTATTCAGATGTCTGAAGAGCTGCTTAGGTGAGTGCAGAGACCCCTGCCACCATTCTATGGCCACAGCGATTCTCACTGAACTATAATCTGAGTAGGTCAAGGGAGACCGAGCAGAACACAGATCCTTGAACAAGCAGCAGTAGCTCACATTTTAAGGGAATTCTCAGGTTTATAAAGTGTCTTCCTCCCAGATCACCTTGGGAAGTAGGGAGATAGAAGACCCTAGAGGATCTCTTACCCCTTTGCTGCTCCAGTCAGTTTACTTTGTCCTGGGGTTCAGTTCAAAGGCTGGCTCAAGGCTAGATTACAAACTTGGCTAACTCTCCTGCTAGTTCTTGTCATAGCATGTTCTGAATATAGAACTCAAGAGACAGTTGTCTACCTTTCATTTTCATCTACAATTCATCCAGAGGATGTGTTGGTAAATATTTCACAACTGGTTCTCTCCCCAAAACATCCAGAGGATGTGTTGGTAAATATTTCACAACTGGTTCTCCCCCCAAAACATATTCAATGCACATTTTAAAGTTTAATCTGTATAGATAACATTTTTTCCCATCACTTTCTTAAGTCTAGACTGACAACAAAAAAGAAATCAAAGCCAGATTTGTAGTATTTGCTGATGTCTGAGGTAAAAATGTTCACGCTGAACATTTAAAAATCACCTCTTGGGAACTGGATCTAACTGGCTCCAGCACACTCCTCCTTCCCTACCTACAACTGAAACTCACCAGTGACCCTCCTATGCACCAGATTTAATTCCTCCCCCCTCCCCATCTTCCTTGTCCTCTCTGCAGTATATGGCAATGTAGTACTGATCACCTTCTGAGTATTTTCTGCTCAATCACCAAATCCAATAGACTTTTTCCCTTCTGGGTCTAAGATTCCACACCTAGTATGCTGATCAAAGGATCGTAGATGTAGGGTGAAAGGGAGCTTATAAGCTATTCAGTCCAATCCTCTCATCTTACAGCTGAGGGAACTGAGATCCCAAAGGTGAAGTGATATATTACGATATGCAAAATGATATATTAGCAGCTATGCACTCCTGCCACACATTGTGGTAAAAGATATAGGTCTTGAGTCTGTCTTCTCATTAAGTCACAGAGAGTTCAGCTACCCACAAACTAAACTAAAATTCTATTGTGATACCATTATAACGTCATCTCTATTTCTTGGCCTGATTGGTTAATGAAGTGGGAAGTGAAGGAACTCTATAGAAATTCATTCTAACATGTAGGAAGGGACATTTTTAGGTCCAGTGGAGGAAGCAGGGCAGATGGGATGAGATCTCAAAGCATTTTCTTACCTCTCTCTGGAATGCAAACTTGTGGGAGGTGCATAGGTGAGTGCTGAGGTGTTCCTTGACTACTCTGGCATTGTCAGATGCTCTCAGGACAAACCCATAGTACAGATATAGGAAAGCCTAAAAGAAGAGAGAGATAACTCAGCTCAAAGAGACTGGCAGACTCGTTGTACTGTCACAGGATCATTCAAAAGACCTGCCAAACACTCCTCCATTCAGGTCCATTCCACTGACCCCAGGTGATGGGGCAATACCCCAGTTTGAGAGAGAACCACCTGAGTACACAGCTTTTGGCAACAGGACATCTAGGTTCAAATCATAACTCCAACACTTGTAGATATCATTTCATATCTCCAGGCCTCAGTTGCTCATAATAATCATTTTACAGATGAGGAAACTGAGGCAAACACGGTTTAGTGATTCACCCAGCTAGTAAGTGTTTGAGGTTGGATTTGAACTCAGGTTTTCCTGATCCCAGGCCTAGAGTTCTATCCACTGAGCCACCTAGTCGATGCTCACTTTTATTATTTTTCTAAGAATCAGCTTTTTGCATGATTTGTTTTCTTAAAAAAATATGTCTTTCTCACTCCCCCCATTCCCCATCATGTATACTTGCTTGTAACAAAGAAAACTATTCAAGCAAAACTAACCCCCTCCTCAACGACTTCCTACAATATATGCAGCATTCTGGTCCTATCATTAATCCTCTTAGTCATCGAAATTCATTTGAGTTGCACAATATATTATAGACTAACCACTTAATTTGAGTCTTGCTATGGTTTCTTTTCATATTAATATGTTCCCATAAGCAACTATGGGTCCATTTATGGGACTTAATCGAGTTTCTCAGAAGAACCAGATGAGCTTATTAGTGCTGAAAGGATTAGGCCCTTTTCTTTGTTGTGTTAAAAGGAAGGCTGCTAGGCTGAGAGAGGGGTCCCAAGACAGAAGTCACTAGGGAAATATCAGTCTTCCAAACTGAGGAAGCAGCTGCCACCTGTGAAAACCAGGGCATCCTCCCAACACCCTCTCCACAACTTCAGTTATGAGGCTGTAACAGAACCATCTCAATCCAATTCCTTTTTCCTGCCTTTTTCCAAGAAGAAGGGAGAGGGCACAAGCAGGTGTGTCAGGCACAATGGTCATGGCAAAATGAGACAGTTCGTGGGCATTTTGTGAGTTCCTAGGACTTGGTGCATCTTTACCCCAAGTTAGGGGTGTGCTAGTAAATGTTTAACAACCAGCTTATGTGTGTGTGTGTGTGTGTTTGTGAGTGGGTGTATGTTGTGGGTGTGTATGCACAGGACACACTTTTAAGTTTAATCTGCACCATTAATATTCTCTCCATCCCTTTCTTAAGTCTAGATTATCAGCCAAACAATAAATCAAGTCCTAATTGGTGACCTTTGCCAATTTCCAAGGTGGAAGTGATCATGCTGAAAACTGAACATTTGGTTTTTGTGAGCCAGTTTGAACTAGTTCCAGCACATTCCTACCCTAAGCTCTCACCAGTTCAATGGGTCCCTCTTTACGTAGCAGGTAATTCAGAGAAGCTGAAGATGTCCAAGTGTTTTATAGCGTTAGAGTCCCACTCAAATGCATCTAATCATTTCACTAACCCTGATGTCAGTGGCATGGAAGGGTCAGTGAGTTAGGAAACTGTTTTCTCGTCGGGAAAATTCTATGCATGGAACATTCCAAGCTTCAGGTGGGAGATTAAGAATAGGGACAAGGAAGAGAGAAAAGGGTTTCAAGTAGGAGGAACGACTGTAGCTTTGGCCTCGACAGATTGTCAGATGGAACAAGACTCTAAGGGTCCACCTCTAGACTGCAGATTCTATAAACATATTTGCAGATTTTGTTTCTTGATCCATTCTTGATTTTTCTTTTAATTCAGTGTCATTCCACAGTGACCCAATGGCTTGGGCACTGACTCTGAAGAAGATCTTTGTTCAAGTTCTGCCTTTCCCTTACTACCTCTGTGACCTTAGGCAAGTCACTTCATCTCTGGGATCTCAGATTCCTCACCTGTAAGATGAGGGGATTGGACCAAATAGCTTCTAAGGTTGCTTTCACCCTACATCTATGATCCTTTTATTGTAAGTAGTAATCAACTCGATCTGTTTTCTTTCCTTTTTCTATTCATTGTTCTTCACGCTTCCTTACCGGAGGGGTATCTAGCTATATTTTAACTATTTAAGGTAGGAAATACAACGTTGTATTTCTGATTTTTAGACAGTCACTTCTTATATTTCTCTGGGGACTCACCTCCTTTCATTATATACTGGGGAATTTTCCCTTTGGAAATGCCAGTTCCTTTCCCTTTTCTCCATCCTTTTTTTAATTGTTTTTGTTTCTTGTCTTTTTAAAATGTCCTTCTATTAACAAAAATGGATATATTTGAATTTTCTTTTTTATCTCTTTGTGTTAATAATAGTGAGGGGTGTGCTAGAGGAAGCTCCAACTGACTCTGGAGCTGACTATTGTTTTCAGTAAGAGCATTTATACTTCAGAGATTGGCCAACTTGAGCTACTGTTTTGGTGTTTGTTTACACTTATGAAATTAATGGAGAAAATAACATTGCAGATTCAACTGAAAATATGTTCTGCATATATTTTTTTCAGAGAGCCAGTTGTTAAATATTTATCAGCACACCCCTCTCATTTATTATGATTAATAACATACTTTTTATCAAAAAGTCTAATTTGACTAGTTCTATAACAGAAAAGATTTATAACTTCATTTTTACATCTTTTTATGTTCAGTCTTGGAGAAGCTAGATAGAGCTGCAGTGAATAGAGCACAGGGTCTGGAGTCAGGAAGACTCATCTTCCTGAGTTCCTAACTAGCCTCAGACATTGACTAGCTATGTGACCCTGGGCAGATCACTTAATCCTGTTTGCCTCAGCTTCCTCATCTGTAAAATGAGCTGGAGAAGCAAATGGAAAACCACTCCAGTGTCTTTGCCAAGAAAACCCTAAATGGGGTCACAAAGAGTCAGACATAACTGAAACAACTCAACAACAACAACAACCACAAAACAATATATTACATCTTAGGTAGAAACAGTAACAGACAACATAGATTCTTATTTTGTTAATCACTTATTATTAAGTCAGAGTAGATTTCTTCTTCTTCTGCCCATAGGTAATTAATAAATGCATAGGGTTCCCCTACCCCAATAAAGTCTCCCTAGTTTTGTATTTTTAGTGAAATCTTCTGTTTTCAAAGACATATGGTTATGTTTGCAAGGTATGTCACTTTGGGGAGCCAAGTCCAATTTTTGAGACTTGTGTTATTCAAAAAGAATAAGAAGAGGGAGCTTTCAACACAATAAAAGGCATGAAGCTTAAGCCAAGGGACAAAAAAATCGACAGTGGAGAAACATTTGAGGCATTTTCACAGAAAATAGGAACAAAGCAAGGATCCCCAGTTTCATTGCTTTTATTTGACAAAATTCTAGCAATTGAAATAAGACAGGAAAAAGAGATGAAAAGGCTGACTCATAGGAATGGTCCAAATATCATCATTTTCAGAGGACACAATAGTGTCGGAGACAAGAAATGAGGTCACGGGATATGAAATTAACCCACAAAAATTATTTGCCTTCTTATCAGCAATAAAGATCAGGAAGAAATCATAAAAAAGAAGTCTTATTTACAATAACAATAAAACCCATGACGTATCTTGGAACTAGTCTTCACAAAAATACAGGACTTGTATAAAGATAAATATATAATTATGATGGCTGGAATAAAGGAAGAAAAATACTTGAAATATTCATTGTCCCTCCAAGGATTGGATTAATATAATTAAAAATGACAATACCTAACAAATTAGTCATCATATTTACTAAAACATCAGTCAAAATACAAAAGAGTTTTTTCAAAGAACTGGACAAAATAATAAATGAAATTTATATAGAAAAATAGACAAAATTAGCAAAGGCTGTGTTGAACAAAACAAAGTTGATCAGAGCAATATGGCACTCTCAGACTTAAATATATATTACAAAGGATTGTTATTAAAACTGTCAGGTACAGGACAAAAATAGAGTGAAACAGATCAATGACATATAATGGATATACTGGATAACTAACCAGTTAAATTTAAAGGATTAATGTTTGACAAACTTGTTGTTTCAGTTGCACGTGACTCTTCACCACCCCATTTGGAGTTTTCTTGGCATAGATCCTAGAGTGGTTTGCCATTTCCTTCTCCAGATCATTTTACAAATGAGAAAACTGAGGCAAACAGGGTTAAGTGATTTGCTCAGAAGCACACAGCTAATAAGTGTCTGAGGCTGGACTTGAACTTAGGCCTTTCTGATTCCAGGCCTAGTGCTCTATCCACTGCACCACATAGCTGCCTGTTGATAAATTTAGAGAAAAATTTGTGGGGTGGAGCCAAGACAGCAGAAAGAAGGCAAGAAGTTGCCTGAGCTCTTTCTAATTTTCCTTGGAAACAAGATCCTTTAAATGGATTCTGGAGCAACAGAACCCACAAAAAGATGGAGTGAAACAATTTTCCAGCTTAAGACAACTTATAAGGACTTCAGGAAAGGTCTGTCTCACTCAGGTAAAAGGAGAGTGTAACCCAGCATAGACAGTGTCCAGGCAAGCCCACAGGAGGCTCTTAGCCACAGCACAGATCAGCAATCAAGTCCCTGAGGTCCTGTCTCAACAAGCCAGCAATGAGCCTCCAGCCCTAGCACAGAAGACAAATTGTGAGCCCCAGAACCCCAGCACAACAGGTGCAAATAGGCTGGGCTACCCTTAGCACAGTGGCCAAGCTGCTAGCACCTGAGGTCCTGGCATGGAAAGTCAGTGACTAGGCCCCTGGCCCCCAGCATAAGAAACTTGGGATAATGCTCCCTGTTCTTTAGGAGCAGAGCTCAACTTTAAAAGTCACTAAATAGGCTGAAAAAAGTGAATAAGAAACAGAAAAGAGCCCTGACCATAGAAAACTACTATGACAACAGGCATGATCAAAACACAAACTCAGAAGAGGACAAATGTCAAAATGCCTACATGCAAGTCTCAAAGGGGAATATAAATTTGTCTCAAGCCCAAAAAGTCCTCTTGGAAGCTCTCAAAAAGGATCTTAAATATTAAGTAAGAGTGATAGAAGAAAAAAAGGAAAAAGAAATAGAGTTATGCAGGAGCATTATAGAAAAAAGAATCAACAGCTTGGAAAAGGAAGCACAAAAGTGACTGAAGAAAACAACTCCTTTAAAAGCAGAACTGGCCAAATGGAAAAGGAGGTACAAAAGCTCAGTGAAGAAAATAATTCCTTAACAATTAGAATTGGGCAAGTGGAAGCTAATGGCTTTATGAGATATCAAGAATCAGTCAAACAAAATCAAAAGAATGAAAAACCTGAAGAAAATGTAAAATGCCTCATTGGAAAAACAATTTACCTGGGAAATAGATTCAAGAGAGATAATTAAGAATTATTGAACAACCTGAAAAAAAGAGCCTGGATGGCATCTTTCAAGAAATTCTCAAGGAAAACTGCCCTGTGGTCCTAGAACCAGAGAATAAAATAGTCATTGAAAGAATCCACCAATCACCTCCTGAAAGAGATCCCCAAATGAAAACACCCAGGAATATCGTAGCCAAATTCCAGAACTATCAAGTCAAGGAGAAAATACTGCAAACAACCAGGAAGAAAAAATTCAAGTATCAAGGAGCCACAGTCAGGATGACACAGGACTCAGAAACATTCAAGAACTGGAGGTCTTAGAATATGATATTCTGGAAGGCAAAGGAGCTTGGATTACATCCAAGAATCAACCACCCAGCAAAATCAGGCACAATCTTTCAGGGAAAAAGATAGACATTCAATGAAATAGGGGACTTTCAAACTTTCCTGATGAAAAGATCAGAGGGGAACATAAAATTCAATCTTCAAATACAAGACTGAAGAGAATCATAAAAAGGTAAACAGAAAAGAAAAAAACCATGTTATTCAATAAGATATAAAGCATTTTCCCTATGTGGGAAGATGATACTTTTAAATCTGAGAACTATATTTCTCTTAGGGCAGTTAGAAGGAGTATACCTAAACAGGGGGTGTGTGTATAAGTTGATTTTGATGTGATGATATTAAAAAAATTAAGGGGTGAGAAAAAAGACTGTACTGGGAGCAAAGGAAAGGGAGAGAAAGAATAGGGAAAATTATATCATATGAAGAGGCACTATTACAGTAGAGGTAAAGAAGAGAGGGGTAAGTGTTGTTTGAACCTTACTCTCATCAGATTTGGCTCAAAAATGGAATAACATGCACACTCAGTTAAGTATAGAAATTTATCTTACCCTCTAGGGAAAGTAGGAGGGGAAAGGAAAAAGAAACGGGGAATGGGGGCTTGATAGAAAGGAGGGCATAAGAAGGAAGAAAAAAGGGAAACAAAAGGGGGGCTGATGGATTGGAGGGCAAATTGAGGGAGGTGGTTATCTGAAGCAAAATTCTGGTAAGGAGGGACAGGGTGAAAGGAGAGAAAAATTATGAATGGGGAAAAATAGGATGGAAGGAAATACACAGTTAGTATATGTGAATGGGATGAACTCTCCCATAAAACAGAAGCAGATAGCAGAATGGATTAAAAAGCAGAATCCGACATATGTTGTTTACAAGAAACACATCTGAAGCAGAGAGATAAACCCAGAGTAAAGGAAAAAGATTGGAGCAGAATATATTATGCTTCAGTTGAAGTAAAAAAAAGTACGGGTAGCAATCTTGATCTCAGAAAAAACAAAAGCAAAAATAGATCTCATTGGTTGGTTATTGTCCCTCATTCTCGAAGAGGACTAAAACGACATCACCATGATAAAGTAGAATTTCAATGAGTCTGACTGTGGCTGATCAGACCAATATGAACTCAGAATGTTCTACCACAGATTGGGCATAGATAGTCCATGTGAATACTTGGGGTGGTTACTCCAAATTTGCACATCCTATGTTTCCTTTGTGCTGTCTCAATTCTGCTTTCCTCATAGAGCACAACATCTTTTCTAATGTGGGCACACCATGCTGAGCAGTCCCATGCCAGTTGCATAGTCTCCCATGTCACATAGTCAAATCCAAAGTTCTTGAGAGAGACCTTGAGAGTGTCCTTGTTTCACTTCTTCTGACCACCATGTGATCACCTGTCCCATGTGAATTCTCCATAAAATAGTCTTTTTGGCAAGTGTACATTTTGCATTCGAACAACATGGCCAGCCCACTGGAGTTGCGCTCTCTGAAGCATAGTTAAAAGAGACAAGGAAGGAAACTACATTTTGCTAAAAAGTATCATAGACAATGAAGTAATATCAATACTAAATATATATGCACCAAGTGGTAAAACATCCACATTCTCAGAGGAGACATTAAGTGAGTTACAGGAAGAAATAGATAGAAAAACTATACTAGTGGGGGACCTCAACATCCTCCTCTCAGAACTAGATAAATCTGACCATAAAATAAAGAAAGAAGATAAGAATATGAATACAATTTTAGAAAAGTTAGATTTGATTGACCTCTGGAGAAAATTGAACCTGGATAGAAAGGAATGAAACATGACACCTATACAAAAACTGATCATGTGTTAGGGCACAAAAATCTCACAATCAAAAGCAGAAAGGCAGAAATATTAAATGCATCCTTTTTAGATCATGATGCAACAAAATTATATTTAATAAAGGGCCATGGAAAGATAGGCTAAAAACTAACTGGAAACTAAATAACCTAATTCTAAAGAATGAATAGGTCAAACTACAAATCATGGAAACAATCTATAATTTCATCAAAGAGAATAATGATAAAGAGACAACTTACCAAAACTGGGAAAGAATTTTTACAGCCAGTGTTTCTGATAAAAGGCTCATGTCTAAAATATATAGAGTACTGAGTCAAATTTATAAAAACAAGTTATTCCCCAGTTGATAAACTGTCAAAGGATATGAACAGGCAGTTTTCAGATGAAGAAATTAAAGTTATCTCTAATCATATGAAAAATGCTCTAAATTCTTATTGATTAAAGAAATGCAAATTAAAAAAAACTCTGAGGTACCACTTCATACCTATCAGATTGGCTAATATGACAAAAAGGGAAAATGATAAATGTTGCAGAAGATGTGGGAAAACTGGAACACTAATGCATAATTGGGGGAGTTGTGAACTGATCCAATCATTCTGGAGAGCAATTTGGAACTATGCTCAAAGGGCTATAAAACCATGCATACCCTTTGATCTGGCAATACCACTGTTAAGTCTGTATCCCAAAGAAATCATAAAAAAGAGAAAAAGACTCATATGTATAAAAATATTTATAGCAGCTCTTTTTGTGGTAGCAAAGAATTGGAAATTGAGGGGATGTCCGTCAACTGGGGAATGGCTGAACAAGTGGTATATGAATGTACTAGAATACTATTATGCTATAAGAAAAATGATTAGCAGGCAGATTTCGGAAAAACCTGGAAAGACTTATATGAACTGATGTTGAGTGAAGTGAGTAGAAACAGGAGAACGTTGTACACAGCAACAACAACATTGTGCAATCACCGACTTTGTTAGACTTAGCTCTTATGAGCAATGTAATAATCAAAGACAATTCCAAAACACTCGTGATGGGAAATGCTAACTACATCCAAAAAGAGAACTATGGAGTCTGAATGAAGACCAAAGCATACTGTTTCCATTATTTTTGTTGTTTTTACTTTCTCATGGCTTTTTCTTTTTGTTCTAATTCTTCTTCCACAACATGACTAATATGGAGATATATTTAACATGACTGTACATGTATAACCTATATCAGATTGTCTTGTGTCTTGGGGTGGGAGGGAGAAAAATTTCAAACTCAAAATTTTACAGAAATGAATGTTGAAAAATACTTAGAAAAAATTGGGTAGCAATTTGGCAGGAAGTGAATTTAAGACCCATATTTTATGCCATGCCAGTCAGTGACTTTTAGCTGGATATTAGACTTTAAAAACTTTAAACACTTTAAAAAGAAAATGAAACAATGCACTTTTCAGAGAGAGTTACAGATTTTTTTAAGTAGGCCATTTAATCTAATTCATTGCCCCCAAAATAATCTCCACCCCAAAAGCCTCCAATGAGAGAAAACCCATTGGCTCCCAACGTAGCTAGATAACTCTTATTATTGGGATGGGGCAGTTAGGTGGCACTGCAGTGGATAGAGGGCCAGGTCTGGAGTCAGGAAGTCCTAAGTTCAAATCTGGCCTCAGAAAGTTCATAGCTGTGTGATTCTGAGCAAGCCACTTAACCCTGATTGCCTCAGTTTCCTTGTTTGGAAAATGAGCTGGAGAAGAAATGG
>CM053775.1:39861340-39872645 GCA_028658325.1 Potorous gilbertii | reverse complement strand
CTTCTGAGAGTCCTCTCCACCCCAGCCTAGATCTGCCCAGCTAGTGCTTGGGGTCTGAGATTCAAATGCTGCTCCCCAGCCTCAGGGCTTTTGGCGGCAGGCCTGACTGCTCTTCAATGGGAGTTTATCTGCTGGTTTTCAGGTGGGGGGCAGGGCCGCCTCTCAGGTCAGTTCCCTCAGGGGGTTTATGCAGAGATCTTTTGTAATGGAGCTGCGGTGGAGTTCCTGCCTGCTCTGGGAATCTCTGGCTGAGCTGCCTCAGCCTCTGCCCTGGCCACCACCTTCCGAGGGGGTCCGAGTCCCGGAGATACCCGCTCCCCTCTCAGCCCGTCTCTCTCACTGACCTGTGCGTCTGTGGGTGGAGGGACCTTCGAGGCCGAGGGAGATTCAGGTCCCTGAAGCCTGCTGGGCTTTGCTTGCTCCTCTCAGTGCCACTTGGCCAGGGCAGGGCAGGGGAGGGCTCCGCTCCCGTCCGGAGTACCTTTGCGGTTGGTTTTTCAGGGCTCTCTGCAATGGAAATCTCCTTCACTGTGTTTCTGCGTGGCTTCCACTGTTCCAGAATTTGTGAGGAGTTCTTTTTACAGGAAATCTATGGGCTGTGGATTCGGAGCTAGCAAATGTGAGTCTTTCTACTCTGCCATCTTGGCTCCACACCCCCACCCCTATCTCTTAATGGTCACATCTAATGGTGTGGGTCAGCCCTCATCCTTCTTGACCTCTCTACTTCATTTGACCTGGAGATTTCTTTCTCCGGGTTCTCCTCCAACCTAACTGCTCCTTCATAATCCCCTTTCCAAATTTATCATCCAAATCACACCCCTTCATTGTGGGTATTTCCCAAGGTTCCGTCCAAGGTTCTCTTCTCTCTCTAAACTCTCAGTGATTTTATTAGCTGCCATGAGCTTGTCATCTCTGTGCCAATGACTCCCAGATCTATAAGTCTGGCCTCAATCTCTCCCCTAAGCGTCAATCCTGTATCATCAATTGCCTGTTAGACGTTTCAAACTGGATGTCCCAGAGGCAGCTTAAACTCAACACGTCCAAAAAGGATGTTGGTGTCTTTCTCCCCAAGCCCGTCCTTCTTCCAGATCTTCCTATTTTTGTCAAAGACAGTGGCATTTCAGGTCTCTCTGACTCATAACCTTGGTGTATCTTCAACTCTTCACTCTCCCTCATCCCACATATCCAACTAGTTGTCAAATGTTGCTGTTTCTACCTCCACAATCTCTCTTTCTCTTCACCTGTATAGCTATCACTTTAATTCAGCCTTCAATGTCCTAACCGGCCTTCCTAGACAGCCAAGTGGTGCTGCAATGCCAGCCCTGGAGTGAGGAAGATTCATGCTCATGAGTTCAAATTGGGCCTCACACACTTCCTAGCTGTGTGACCCTGGGCAAGTCACTTAAGTCTGTTTGGTCAGTTTCCTCATGTGTAAAATGAAGGGGAAAAGAAAATGACAAATTACTCCAGTATCTTTGCCAAGAAAACCTCAAATGGGGTTACAAAGAGTCAGACATGACTGAACAACAACAATTGGTCTTCCTATCTCAAATCTTTTTGCTCCTGTACCTCCTCCATGCTACTGCCAATGTGATTTTTCTTAAGTCTAGATCAAATCATGTCATTCTCCTTCCTAACAAACTTAGAGGCTTCTAATTGCCTCTAGTATAAAATATAAACTCCTCTATTTGCTTCTGAAGCCCTTCACAACCTGGCCCCAACCTATCTCTCCAGTCTCATTGGACATCACTCTCCCTCCCAAATTCTGTGAACAACTTCTCTCTCCATCTCCAATCTCTGTGACTTAGACCCAGAATGCACTTCCTTCTCCACACTTACATTCTCACAAAGTACCTTTGTTCCTTCGAGATGCGGCTGAACTATCTAGTGAAGCCTTGCATGATTCTGTCCCATGCCCCACATCCCCAACTGCTAATGATCTTTATCCCAAATAACCTGTATTTAACTTCTTGGTATAGGTTTGCATTGATTCACTTTATATTTATTTTGTATGTTTACAAATATGTCATTGTTGCCTCCCCCATTAGAATATAAGTTCCTTGTGAGGAGTGGTTGTTTCATCCATTGCCTTCATATTCCTAGAACCCAGAATACTGCCTGGAGCATAGGGGGCTCTTAAGAAATACTTGTGTGCAGTGGGTCCCCCTGACTGAGACATTTTCCCCAAATAATTCATCATGACTGAAGGTGGAGCCTGGGGTAAGAAATCATTCCTGAGTAGGAAGAAAGGAAGAGAATATACAGCTTTCCTTAACTAAGTCAAGTCCCTCAGCCCAGATGAATGCCATTCCCACATACTCAAAGGACTGAGCTCTTCAAAAGATCATGGAGAATGGGAAGAGATGTCACAGGAATGGAGAAGAGCAAATACTTTCTTGATTTTCCAAAAAGGGAAGAGAGTGGAGAGAATTTGACTTTGATTCCTGACAAAATACTAGATACAGTGCTCACAAAATGCTCAGATGGTCTCATCAAGGGCAAATCACACAAGGCAAGATCAGAAGAATACTATCTCTCTAATTTGAGGAGATTTGAGCAAAGTTTTTTTGACAGAGTTCCTCATATGACCCTTGTGAACCATAATGGAAAGACATGGATGATCCCACATACAGTTAGATGGATGCAGAATGGAATGAATCCGAAGAATCCACAGTAATGGTCTGATATCCTCATGGAGAAAGTACAATGGCCCAAGGATTTATGCTGAACCCTGGGCTGTTCAGCATTTTTATCAATAACTTGAATAAGGGCATAGATGATATGCTTATCAAACGTGAAGACTGACACAAAATTGGGAGAGGTGGTTGACACAGTAGATGACAATGTCAGTCAAAGGAACTGAGAATGTTTAACTTAAGGGGAACATGATAGCTATCTTTGAAAGGAACTGAGGGATGTAAAGGATAGAGAACTGAAGACTTAGGGAGGCTGTGATCTCTATCTTCAAGTATTTGAAAGACTCTCACACCAAAGAAGAATTAATTGTGTTCTGCTTGGCCTCAAAGGACAGAACTGGGAGCAACTTATCTCTTACACCTCCAAGGAGACAAATATAGGCTCACTGCCAACCAATATTCATTAAGGGAAGAGAACCAGCACCTGCTATGTGCTAGACATGGTGCTAAATCATAAAATGATTGCTATCTGAAGTGGAATGGGTTGTCTTGAGAGATAATGGTTTCTTCCCCCATGGACATCTTCAAGAACAAGATTTATGACTACTTGCAAGGTCTATTAGAGACAGCATTATTGTTCAGGTATGAGTTGGACCAGAGGGACTCTGAGGTCTCTTATTCTGGAATTATTCAAGCAATGACTTGCTGACCTTACAGACAAGGTATCATTTAACCTAGGTAGTTTTTTGGGAGAGTCAATAGCCTCCGTGTATTTGGGTTCAGGCTGCATTTGCACTCAGATAAATATAGTTTTCTTGACTGTGGCTCAAGGAGCCAAGGCTTCAACCACTCCTAAGACCTACCTGACTTTGGTGGGTAGGCCTTGAATCCAGAAAATCTTTCAGCAGGAGGTGAAATGAATCATCTCCTCAGCATGAGCCTGGCAGTTCAGGGGACTGTGTTTACAACAGTGAGGACTAGTCTTTTAAATTCAAGGGGTGTAGTAGCAACCACACTAGCACATAGGGTAGGCTGCTAGCACAGGTTCTCTGATCTGATTTTCTAAAGGAAAGACAATTTCAAAGAGATCAAACAATTTTACTTTAATTATAGATAGGTAGAAACAAGTGAGTACAGAAAATAAAAGCAGAGAAATTAACACAGAGATTCAACAGGCAGGGCTCTAACTGTCTGAACAAAGTAATACAACCACCTACATATACCACCAGACTGGGAGAGCATCAACATCTCAGTTGTTGGGGGCGGGGAGGGGGGGTGTCCCTTAACAAATGGCTACTTTAAGTCTCATCCAGGGAAGAATCAAAAGTGCCTTCTCATGAGCGAGCCCCCAAAGCAAAATGCCAATCTCTCAGAATATATAAGAAAGACTCAGCCCCTGATTGACTCAGAGCCAGTAGGTACAAAACCTTCTTGAGTCAGCACAGCTGTGAATTACTAGGGTTCAGAGGAGATCAGTCCTTCAGACGTTCACAATTTAGCTTGAACCTGGGAAACTGAAGGCCAAAAAAAAAAACCAAACCAAAAAACAAAGACTCCACAAAAATCCCACCTTGCTTGTGCTTACAAGGGGCTGGCAGGTTCCTGTTGTATGAACCCTAAAACTGTGAAGGCCCTTATTCCAGGGAAGTAAAGTTGAAGTATTATAAGGAAGAACTGAGTAGCAGAGCACTATAGCTATTCCTGTGTGTCTGTGTTTGTGTTCCCGTTATGTAAGTGTCTCTGGAGACATCTGGTACACTGGGCTGTACTTTGATCCACCTGAAGTCTTGGGTACAGACCATACCAAAGGACTGGACAGGGATGATTCTTTTTCAAAAGGTCAATGACAGTCACATTCTTTACAACACTTCCTAAGTCTGTCACTAGCCAGAGGTTACAGAACCTTGACAAAATCAACTATAGGCATACCTCATTTTACTGTGCCTTAATTTATTATGCTTTACAGATACTGCAAGTTTTTTTGTTTTGTTTTACAAACTGAAGATTTGTGGCAACCCCACAACAAGCAAGCCTATCAGTGCCATTTTTTCCAGACACTACAGGCTCATAATATTTGAGAATTTTTCATTATTATTATATCTGTTATGGTGGGCAATGTGATTGGTTACTATTATAGTTGTTTTAGGGTGCCATGAGCCACACCCATATAAGATGGTGAACTTAATAGATAAATATTATATGTATTCTGACTGTTTCTGCTGTTCCCTCCCCCCACCTTGGGCCTCCCTATTCCCTGAATCACAATAATATTGAAATTAGGCCAACTAATAACCCTACGATGGCCTCTAAGTGATCAAGTGAGAGGAACACTCAATCCATGTGGCAAACTTCATTGTTGTCTTACTTTAAGAAATTGTTACAGCAGTCCCAACTTTCAGCAACCACCACCCTGATCAGTCAGCAGCCATTAACATCTGGGCAAGACCCTCTACCAGGAAGAAGATGACAGCTTGCTGAAGGTTCATATGATGGTTAGCATATTATTTTTTTTTTTAGCAATGAAGTATTTTTAATTAGGGTATATATATAATATATATATATATACATATATTTAGTCATAATACTATTGGATACAACAATATAGTGTAGACATAACTTTTATATGCACTGGGAAACCAAAAAAATTCATGTGTCTTGTTTCATTGTGATATTTGCTTTATTGCAGTGGTCTGGAACCAAACCCTCAATATCTCCATATCTGTATTTCATGTCATCCTTTCCTCAGCTGAAATCAGAAACCAATCATTCCACTTTCTTATTTCTTCAACTGACATCTTCATCCAACTGTCCTACATTCTTAGGTAACCCAATGCTCTGAGGATATATATAAATATAAATATAAATATAAATATATATATATATATATATATATATATATATATATATATATGTATATGAGGTTTGGATCCAATATTCACTGACTAAAGGGCCTGAGGTGATAACTGTCTCCAGCACTTTTAATATTCGAAATCTGTGCTTGGCTTCCAGTTGCTATGGGGAAAGGAGAAAGGTAATTCAATCCCTAAAACATTTTAGTTCCTGCTGTACACTTGGCCAGGTGTTAAGACACGGAGATGCAAGATAATTAAGACATAGTCTTTCACAGTAGGATCAAATTGCATATGTGACCTTAATATTAAAGATCATACTATTAAAAAAAGTTAGAAGATAAATGGGTCATATACCTCTCACAGCAATGGGTAGGAGATATATTCTTAAGAAACAAGGAACAGAAGCAATTATAAAAGATAAAATAGATAACTTCTGCACAAACAAAATTAATAAACCTAGGATAAGAAAGGAAGTGATTGGGAAGGGGGAAACAATTCTTGCGTCAAATTTCTCAGATAAGGGTTTGGTATCCAAGATATACAGACAACTAACAGATATCTATATAGATCTATCTATAACTACAACTATATCTATGACCATATATACGATCACACATACAAGACTGTATGTGTATCTAACCAAAAGCTGTTCCTCAATAGATAAGTGGTCAAAGGATATGAACATATCTTTAAAAAATTGAAAACTATCAACAGTCACATGAAGAATGCTCCAAATAAATAATAACAAAAAAGCAAATCAAAACAGCCTTCACTTTATACCCTGCAAATTGGCAAAGATGACAAAAAATGAGAATGGTCAGTGCTGGGGTGTGTGTGGGAAGATGGGTACACTAGTGCATTGTTGGTGCAACTGTGAATTAGTACAACCATCTTGAAAAGCAATTTGGAATTATGTATACAAAATCTTAGAAAGTAGATCTCAACTGAAAATTGTATTCTAATCATTCTAAGAGATATTTGAGGAAAATACCTTTGCAGCCTATGAAAGAATTGGGATTTGGTGAGTTGAATGACTAAACAGGATAAAAATGTAAGCTTAAAAGTTTGCCTAGGAAGTTGTTAGGGTCCATAGGAAGGAGGGTGCCAGGACTCTATTACCAACTATTACTGGAATGTTAGCTTTGTATCTACTACATAAAATAGAATCTCTTCTGCTCAGCTTTTGAAGTCCTTTATAACCTGGTCCCAACCTCGCTTTCCAGCCTCAATGGGCTTTTGCCCCATCATGCATTCTGCCACTCAGTCAAACCAGCCTTCTCTTTAATCCTCACACATGGCACATCATCCCCTTTCACTTTGTCTATGCACTGGTCATCCCTCATACCTGGAAAGCACTGACTCTTCATCTCAACCTCACAGAATCTCTCTTTTCCTTTAAGGCTCAGCTAAAGTCCCACCTTCCATCTTTCCTAATTTCCCCCAACTGCTAGTGCTCTTCCCCCCCCCAAACTACCTTGTACCTACTATTTTGCATATATTTGTATTTATTAACTTCATATTATGCTTATAGACTTATATATGTGCTCGTTGTCTCCTTCATTACTTTGTAAATTTCACGTGAGTAGTGACTGATTCATTCTTTGCATGTGCACTCCCACCACCTAGCCTAGGGCCAAGAATATAGGAAGTGCTGAATATACAAACACTCTACCCATCTGGACCTTGATGGGGATAGCCTAGGACCCCAAACCCAAGAGCCTAGACCAGCAGCCTTGCTTCTAACCCAGACCCTACAGCCATCATTGAGGTGTAATCACTGTAGAGAAGGGGTCCACCTTCCTTTCCACCATCAACACTAGCTGCTACTCAACTACCATAGATGTCTAGGTAGACTCAAGAGCCCCAGGAGTGGTAGCACTCCCCAACTACTGGTCCTACTTCCAAGCCATTCATATTTTACAGCCATCGTCCCAGGAGGTACCCCTGCCCCCATCCCCAACGTGGCTTGCCAACTGCTTCTGCAGGAGCTAGAGACACAGTAACTGAAGACATAGAAATGAAAGTTCTCTCCATTACGAATGGGTGGGCATGACTTGGGTTGCTCCTCTGTCAGTTGGGGTTCAGAACTGGGGTAACTAAGTTTGTCCAGTGGATAGAGCATTGGGCTTAGAATCAGGAAGGCTCATCTTCTTGAATTCAAATCTGGCCTCAGAAACTTCTTAGCTGTGTGACCCTGGACAAGTGACTTTACCCTGTTTGCCTCAGTTTCCTCATCTTTAAAATGAGCTAGAGAAGGAAATGGCAAACCACTGCCAAGGAAACCCCAAACAGGGTCACAAAGAGTTGGACATGACTGAAACAACTGAAAAACAACAATAACTGGAGCAAACTGAGACAGTTAACAAAATGAGGGTTCCTTAGCCATGGCCTAGAAAAGAGATGGAAGAGATGTTAGAGCACTTAGTTTGAGTAGATATGTACTTCTCTTGCCTCCATACATTCACGTTGGGTTTGGTGACTCCCATCATGACACTACAACCACCTTGGGATAGCTGCCAAATATGAAAGGCCCCAACCCCAAGGTCGGGGGTGGGGCAGGCTTTTTATGCCCTTAGGTTAGATACCAGGAAGCTGGCCAATCAAGTGAGGTTTTGCTTAAGCCTTAGCCCTTGGAGCAGACTGGCACAACATACAGCCCACCAAAGGAATTAGGGTGGCCAGAAAAACATGTAAAAGAAAGTGAAGATGTAATGAGTGCTTTGTCCACTCCCTGCTTAACGTGCCTGTAACAGCAAGCACCCTAGCACACCCCAGATGACTGCTAGCACATGTACTTATATCTGCTTTACTAGGAAAGATAGCTATTTAAGGGTCAACAATCTTTTAAAATTACATTCACCAGTTCAAGGGAAAAATCAGCATCCTGAACTTCAGAGAAAATATAAGCAAAGAAATAAAGACCAACAGACAGGGCTCTACTTCCTGAATCAGAGCAATATTGCTATACATTTTATATACATTACTGGATCAACAGAGCCTTTACATCTGAGCAGTCAGGGGTCTGAACATACATACAACCATGCAGAGTCTCAACCAGGGAATCACAAGGTCCTTCTCATAAGCAAGCCCTCAAAGCAAAACCTCACCTCAGAGTATATATACACTTCTCAGAGCCAGAAGGCATCACAATCCTTGTGACTCAGTGCCTAATTAGAAATTAGCAAAAGATGTAAAAGCCTTCCTACAAGCAAATGGAAGCTTCCCTTAAGTAAGCTTCCCTTAATGGGCTCTACATGAGGTCTATTAATGGGTGGGGAAAATCTTACACCCCATTAACGTTACACAGCCTTCCACTAGTCACTACTGTGCCCGTCATGTAACTTGGTGGGTGGGTTGCCACTGCTCGCTCTTTCCTGTTTGTCACATGACCTGTGGCAACCAACTATCATCAGCCTGTCTCTAAAAGCTCATCTGTGGCCTGAAGAGGTTTAGCCTATTTTAATTTTGGCCCCTTCCTACTGCCAAGTTGTGTAAGTCTGCCCTGGAGCAATCTAGTCTCTTACATAGCTTTGTCACCTTTCAGGGAAAAAAATTAGGATAACCTATAGTGGGTGCACTTGAGAATGCTCTTAGATGGTGGTTCTATCATAGCACTAAAGTCCAAAAGGTTTACCATCAGAAGCATGGAAATGACATTTAAAAAGTGTCATTACCATATGCTTTGCTGCTGCACCCTAAGACCATAGGATCTATCTCTCTGACCTACAGTTGAACTCTTCCATGTGTTTTCTCACCCATGTGAGTTCCTGGAAAACATGTATAACATATAAAAAGTTCAAGAGACATAGTTTCTTGGTAATTAATAATTTTATTAATAGTGCTAGTTATTATTGGTATATTATTAACAAAAGGATGGTCATTTGGCCATATCTTTTAGACCAAAAGACCAGTCATGGAACTCACTAAATACTTATATACCCTTGGAAAAGGCAGTGCTCCTGAAGGTGGAAATCAACTCTGATTGGTTAGCAATTAACGAGAAAATGAATATTATAATGAGAGGTGGACCTATTCTAATGAGGGTCTGGGGTATAGACTCTGATCACTTAGTTTTAATCAAAAGAGACTTATCTATATTCATATAACCCATTTGACAAAAGGGAGAATCCACATTTTCCCAGACCTGTCTGAGTAAGACACAATGAGCTGGAATCCAGCAATTCACAGAACTTTACCTTCAGATCAGATCTGAGTTTTCCTTCTCAGTATCAGCACTGCACTTACAGGGGCTGATTTCTGAATGAGAAGTGGAAAAGGGGAAAAACCTTGGTCCTAATTCAATAATTTCCTTCATAGGGATGTCTGACTTGTCTTTTTATTGTTTCTTAGCTTTGCACACAGCAAGTGTTTAATCTTTGCTTTTTCATTCATTTATTCATTCATTCACTCATTCAATAACCCTAGAAGATAGCTTCTACTATTATTCTCTTTTAACAGTTAAAGAACCTGAGGCAGAGTATTTTGAGAAACAAATACTTGTATATTTCCATCTAAAATCTCACCCTTCAAATGCAGAGAATCAGTCAACTAACAAATATGTTGTAAGAACTTCTCTGGGCATTGAAGGTACAAATGCAAGCCTGAGACAGCTCCTGGCCTTAAGAAGCTCACAATCTATTGGGGAGACATAACAGATAAGCATTCATAGTCTCTATATCGAAGAAATTGAATGTGATTTGGGAGATGGGATATTGACAACTGAGGGAATTGGGAAAAGGTTCTTAAAGTTCCAAGAGACAGAGGTGTGGAGTGAGAAATGGCATGTTTTGGTTAATGCAAAAAATCCGCTACTGGGCCCAGAAGGCTGGGGAACCCTCTCTTTTCACTAAGGGATCCATTTGCTCTGAATCAAGGCTCACAATCCAACTTGGTTCAATCCTGGGGCAGTAGGGCCTTCCTGACATCACACCCCTGCACCACTCACCAACTAATATTTACATAGCACCTACTATGTGCCAGCGACTGTGTTAAGCACTTAACAATTATTGGCTCATTTTACAGATGAGGAAACTGAGGCAAACAGAGGTTATTGTTTTTTTTCCATGATTCACCCAGGTTCATACACACAGCTAGTAAGTGCGTGAGGCCTATTCTGAACTCAGACCTTCCTAACTACAGGCCCAGCATTTGTGTCTCTAGGAGGGAAACACTAGACATGAGCTGCAACCAAAGCTTTAAGTCATTTGTCCCTGGGTGCTGGGGGTGGGTAGCAATTAGACAAAGAGTGTAATAACATAAAGGGCTGGTAATAATATATTTTCCTGGAGTCTTTCGAATGAAAGCAAGAGGACTTTAAATTAAAAGAGGGAGGGGAAGAAGCTTACATGAATCTTTTCATGGGAGCTAGCTGGTGCAATGAGACCAAGAGAAAGGGCCAGTAATCCACAAGAGACAAGCACCAAAAAGAGAAGCTCAAATTAAACTCACACGGCTTCAGAAGTACACACACATGGGAATAGGATGATTGATGAATCCGGTGCCCTGGAGATCCTACTGCAAGTAAGGCAATGTCTCCTAGGGATCACTGCTAGGAACCTGGGGGATGAGGCCCATGACTAGGATATACCTCCAAGGACAGGATCAGTAATGGGGAAATGGGAAATTGAACTGAATTGGGAGGAGGAGGTTACAGTAGCCTTGTATACTAAGAAGATAAGATCTGAAGAAAATCCAGAAGTCAGGGAGAGGGGTATGTGTGTTTATCCTTCGTTGCTAAAGAAGACCATGCCATCAGAGAAATGATGACATGACTTTCACTTGACTTTGTTTTGAGTGAGGGAGGGCTGTGCAGGTCAC
>CM053775.1:39846963-39861240 GCA_028658325.1 Potorous gilbertii | reverse complement strand
CCAGTGACCAGCTATTCATCAGGATGACTGGAGATGACCCAGGATGAGGCAATTGGGGGGAACTGACTTGTCCAAGGTCACACAGCTAGTGAGTGTCGAGTGTCTGAGGTGAGATTTGAACTCAGGTCCTCCTGACTCCTGCACTGGTGTTTTATCCACTGCACCACCTAGCTGTTCAGGGGAAGGAGAGGAAGAGGGGTAGGGAATGTATGGGGGTGAGGGCAGGGGAGGAAGCAGCAGCAGCCACATTGTCTGTTGCAGTAGAGCAGTGATGAAGGAGGGACTGGGTTAGCTTGAACTTTCCTGGAGCCTTACTCTTCCCAGAGCGGAGCACTGAACACATTTGGGACTTGCTTTAACAATCATTTTGATCTGCAAAGGGAGGAGTAAGCATCCAAAGGGACTGTTCATCTGGATCTGATTCATATCAACCACTCCACCGATTCTAATTCACATCCCCCTTCAGGAAGAGGTAGGATGACCACTTGCTGTAGAGGGCATTTAACCAGGCAGCAGTTTGACTATTTGGCCTCGGGGGTCCCTCGAATCTCGAAATCTCTGATCCTATTTTTCACTTTGGTCAGGTACTTTAATATCCCCAGGCCTCAGTTTCTTCCTCTGTAAAATGAGAAGTTGGACTGGGTGGCCTTTGAGTTTCCTTTCAGCTCTAGATTTAGGAAGGCCTTGGGCAAGTAACCTCAATCTCTCTGAGTCTCAGTTTCCTGCTCTGTAAAATGATTCCCCTCCCAGAGAGCTGTCCTTTATAACGAATATTAAAAAAGAAGGAAAGGAAAAAGAGGAAGAGGAAAAAAAGTCAGCAAAACAGATAAATACATCAAAAACATCTGCAATCAATGTCTTTTCCCACCCTGCAAACATCCCACCCCAGCCTCTGCAGACAAGCATGAAGGTGCCTTCTCATCCCTCCTCTTTAGCCCCAAGCTTGTTCCTGGTAATTTTGAAACATTCATTTTCGATTGTTTAGTGGTTGTCCTTTCCATTCACAGTGTGGTAGTCATTGTGTATATTGTTTTGACCACATTTGTTCTTGTCCTGGCCCTGGGAATGATTCTTCTCCCTACTGGATTCAACCCCAATCCAATTCAATAGACTTTTATTAAATTTCTACCATATGGGAGGCCTAGGGTCAGGTCCTGGATATACAAAGACATATGCCACAGGTCTTAGTCTCCATGAGCACAATCTAATGGAGGAAAGACATATACATGTAATCTGAGTCCCAAGACTCGAGTTACATACACAAGTGAGCAAGAACATTGTGAGGATAGATTAAGGCAGAGTGTGATGAGAAATATGAGGAGGGTGAGGTAACTTTCATTTATAAGGGTCAGGTACAGAAAGCCTCATAGAGAAGGTGATGCTTGACCTAGGCTTTGATGAAAAGAGTGACACTCTAACAGCTGAAGACAAGGGTGGGGGTGCCCATTCCAGGCGTGGGGCCTGGCATGGGCAATGGCATAAAGATGGAGGAGCATAGATGAAAAGAGAGGCCTAACAGGGTGGGGAGTCAGAATGCAGAGGGCTTGAATACCAGGGTCAGAAGTTTATAGTTTGTCCATTGAATGATGGGAAGTTATTTTTAGAAGGGTGTCATAATAAATCTAGCTCCTATTTACAAAGCATTTTTCTCCCCCAAAGCTATCAGATGGGTAGTATAAGTATAGTACTAGTATCCCTATTCTTGAAATGAGGAGGATGAAGTTCTTAGAGGTCAGGTCATTTGTCCATGTTTACATGGTTGGTAGAGAGATGGGTCTCCAACTCCACTGTACAACACACTGTGTGATCAGAGTGCTCTACCAGAACGATGCCAGGCAACTGAGTAGAAGATGAATTGGCGAGGAAGAGGCTGAATGTAGGGGGACCAGTTAAGAGGCTATTACAGTCATCTAGATCAGAGATGATGAAGGTCTGGTAAAGACAAGATATGGAGATAGGATCAATAAGCCTTGGCAACTGATTAGATATTTAGGAGGGAGGGAGATGGAAGGGCCAAGGATGATTGGATGACTGGAAGGATAGAGAAATTTGGAGAGGCAGAGTCAGGGTAAGTCTCACTTAGAATACAATGAATTTCCCAATGTTGTTGTTGCTGTTGTTTTTCAGTTGTGTTTGACTCTCCATGACCCCGATTGGGGGTTTTTGGTAAAGATATTGGAGAGGTTTGCCATTTCCTTCTCCAGTTCATTTCACTGATGAGGAAACTGAGGCAAACAGGGTGAAGTGACTTGCCCAGGATCACACAACTGGGAAGTATCTGAGGCCAGACTGGAACTCAGGAAGAAGTCTTCCTGACTCCAGGCCCAGCACTCTATCTACTGCAGCGCCACCTAGCTGCCTTACTTTGCCCACTATTACAGAAGAGGCTCTAGAAGAAATGACTGGTCCAAAGTCATTCAGAACATTTGGAAAAGAGCTAGGATAAAAACATCGACATTGACTGTCCCAGCAGTAAAAGTCAAGAAGAAAGAATGTTATCTATATGGGTGAGTGTGAGTACAAACACATGGTCCAGCTTCCACATGGCCATGAAGTATCATCTTGGCTATAATGATGCAAACTCAGATTTCTACAGCCCTTTGGGGTTTCCCAAGCATTTTTTCCTCAATATCTCCCCTTACCATGAGCTAGGTATTATATCATTATCCCCATTTTACAGGAGATGAGGCCCAGAGAGAGGAGATGATTCACTGTAGGTTATACAACTGATAAATAGCTAGGATTTGTGCTCAACCTAGGTCTCCTGAACTCCAAACCTCTTGTACAATGCTCTTGTACAATGCTGCCCAGCCTCCTCCAGACTCCTCCAGGAGCCTGAGTCCTCCTCCACATTCCCAGGTCTAGACCTACCAGCTCTTTGGTGAGGACTTTGTCTCACTTTGACCCCTCCCTAGGCCCTTGTCCACTCAAGCTCTGAGTGGGGGGGGGGGGCGATCCCCTGCTGGACTCACTTGCTGAATAATAGGATGATTCCTCCCACTCCATCTCCCCCTGGGACATTTCCTGAGGGAGCAGATCAGACTGTTTGCCCTACCAGAGCCCAGTACTCTGTAGGAACTGGCTGCCTGAGGACAGGGGGGGCAGTACCTCTTCATTTTCTAGGAGAAATTGTTGGATGAGGTTAACATGATGCAATGATGATTCTGTGCCATACTGCAAAGCTTTAAGATTGAGGCTTTTACTTGGTAACATTTCTTCATTCCAAGAGATTTGAGGATATTGAAACAGATGGCTAAGGGAGGGAAGGAGGAAAGGAGACAGTATATAGAGCCATAAAATGACAGTATGTCTCTCAAACCCTCTTCTTTTATGGTTAGAGAAGGGAAGGCCCAGAGGGCAATCAGTCAGTCAGCAAATATTTAGTAAGCACCTACTACGTGCCAGTCACTGTACAGAGCACTGGGAATACAAAGAATGGCAGAAGACAATCCCTTCTGTCAAGGAGTTCCCAGCAGCTCATGGTCATAAAGTGGTTAATGGCCAAGCTGAGACTCACTGCCCTATTCTGTGCCTCAGTTTCCTCCTGTGTAAAATGAGGGAGTTGGACTACATAGTCCCTTGTAGTTCTAAAATCCTATGGCCTAGAAGTGGCCAAAACTATAAAATCATCAAATGTCAGAGCTGAAAAGGACCTCAGAGATTATGTAGTCCAATGTCCCCATTGGACAAATAAGAAAACTGAGCCCCAGATAGGAGAGATGACCATAGAACATGGGCAATAAAGGTGGGACTAGAAGCCAGATCTCCTGTCTAGTGTTCCTCCCATTATACAGCATTATCTCTATGAGCCCTTCCCAGATTCTGGTGGACCTCTCCCCCTTCCACCTGTGGTAATTCCAGGAGGACTTTGGTCTCAGTCAAATGATCCCTGCTAGGCTGGAACTGGCCCATACTGGTTTCTGCTCTCCCTGTTCCCAGGGGCATTTCTGAGGAGACTCTAGAGGACTGAAAAGTGTTCACAACCCAGTGGAATGAAGTTCAAATGATAGATGTTTCAGGCACCACCAAGCTCAGTGGGGAGTTATTTGGGGGCAAAGGAGCATTCCTGATACCCTTCCATCCCCAAATCACATTACAGAGGTAGCTGCCTGCTGCCTACTGCCTACCCATAAGACTTTGAGAACAAACTTGCTGCAAACTAGGACCAGCCAGCAATGCTCAACTGACATATTGTTACAGAGTTTAAAAGCTCAAGATTCCGGATAATGGGTGAGAGGTGGGAGAGGGCCTTCCTAGACAGGGAGTGACTTCTGGGCATCCCCCCAGAGTCTCTACCTGCCTATGACTCTCTGATCCTGTCAGCAGTGAGCCCCAGGCCTTTCCAAGCACTCACTCATTCTCCGTCAGGGGCTCATTCTTACCTGCATTTCTGGTTTCTTCAGTAAAGATCCCTATCTACATCAGCCCTGATTCTACCTGGGACTGCTTGGCCTTTCGGAAAAAGAAGACCCAGCAGCATCCAACATCAGAGCAGATGGAGTCTTTGGAATTGCTTGTGAGCGCCGCCTTGGGTTCTCCCTGACAATGGGGAAAGATCTTAGGTGGCCATGGCTGGGAAAGCGTAGACGTGCTCTTGCTCCCTGTTGGCAGGTCTGACTGGCTGCAGGGGCTTCCAGCTTCCAGGTCACTGGTTGCATCAAAGTTCTGAAGAGAGGGATGTCTAAGGTGAGAGACTAAGGACCTACAATTAGAATAAGAATCAGAAAAACAATTCACATTTTTATAGCACTTTCCTCCTAACAACCCTGGAAAGCAGGGAATAGAAGACCCAATTTTACAGATGGGGAAACTGAGACTTGGAAAGGTGATTGTTGTTACAACTACTACTACCACCACTATCTAGAAAATGTCTGATCAGAAATAGAGAAGTGTCAGTCATGTATCAAAAGCAAAAGAAAGGAATAGACGGCCAAGGGCCACATTGGTTCTGGAAGGTTAAAGATTCAGAAGACATCCATTGGTTAGATCCACTGGGGAGTGCTCATTAGAGGCTCCTAACTCTAGAGCTGGAAGGAAGGGACTCTAGAGGCCATCAGATCCCAAATTCTCATTTTACAGAGAGGAAACCAAGGCCCATGGAGAAAAGCAGTAGACTTGGCCAGGGTCCAGCAGCTTGTGTCTGAGGATAAGACGTGAATGGTTTGCCATCTTTACCATTGCAGAGTTAGAGTCAAAAAATATGGCAAGTATGAGGATATCTGTCCTTTGCTATGACTGTAAATGGGGTCACATGGGCATCCCAAGGGCTCTCTGCATGACCTTGTGCATGGGCAGTCATGGTGATGAATAGGACTGCTTGTCAGGGGAGAAACTGAAGATTTGACTGGTGAGAGGTGGGCAGGGAGGAAGGGATAACCAGAAGAGACACAGAGATGCTGTGCTCCCCACTGGGGAGGTGGCATCAAAAGAAGGGAGGATTGTACAGAGACTTCCTGGCCTCACCCAAAAAGATACATCGCTGTGTACTAGGAGTCATGGAGATCAATAGAGAGCTGTGGGAGAGGGGGAGGGGAGAGAAAGAGGCAGGGGGAGGGAGAGAAAGGAGAAGTGAGAGAAGGAAGGAAGAGGGATAGAGGGAGAGGAAGCCAAAGGAGAGAGAGAGAAGGAGGGGGGAGAGAGAGTGGGGAAGGGGAAAGGAGAAGGGAGAAGGGGAAAGGAGGAGGGAGATGGGGAAAAGGAGAGAGACAGAGAGAGAAGAGGGAAGTGGAGGAGAGAGAGAAATTAAGAGAAAGAAAGAGAAGGGGAAAGGAAGAGGGGGATAGGGAAGAGAGCAAGAGAGAGAGACCACCATGGCCACAACCCATCCCCCTTCAAGTGGAGGCGGGCCAAGCCAAGACTTGAGGAAAGTGGGACGGGAGCACAAAGGAGCCCTCAGATTCAAGACTGTGACTTAGTATTTATAGGCTTCTTGGGAATGAATGTTTGCTCAAGCTCAGATTTCTGTTTGGTTTCTCTACTTTTAATAAAAATCTTTCTGTGTAATATTGTGACATATAGGTGGAAAGTAGTTTCCAAGGCGGGGGGCCAAGAAAGTGAGGAAATTCTTCAAACTATACCTGGGCCCTGTGTGTCTGATACATAGGTTCCATCATCATCATCATCACCCCCATTTCTACAGCATTTTAAGGTTTATAAAGTATCTTCTTTACAACAAGGCTATATCAGATGGCATAGCTATTATTCCCCAATTTACAGAAAAGGAAACTAAGTTTTAGGTTAGTAGTTATAGTAATACTAAAAGCTCACATGTCTTGGTTTCTAGAATACTTTCTTTAGGGAAGGGGCGTGTGTGTGTATGTGTGTGTGTGTGTGTGCACGTGCATGCATGCATGTGTTACATGTGTGTGTTTGCAGATAAGGAAACTGAATTCAAAAAGGGGAAATGACTTGTCCATAGTCACATGACTAATTAGCATATAACTAGTCAAATAACTAATTGGGACTCTAAACAAGATCTCCTGCCTCAGGTCTACTGCACTTTCCACTAAACCTCAGCTACCATAACAGTAATAGCTGTTAACAGTCAGATGCCTACTTACTTAAAAAAATGCTTATTGAGTGATTGATGTGATGCATATGTCTCACCCTTTTACTTTACAAAGCATCAATACACACAATCTCATTTGAGCTTTACAATATTCCTGTAAGGTTGGGAGGACAAGGATTGTGATCCTATTTTGCAGAAGGGAAAACTGAGGCTTAGAGAGGGAAAGAGGCTTGTACTTGGCAGTGTGGAGGGAAAGAGAGGAGTCATGTCTAGGCCAGGTATTGGAGGTGGGGGAAGCTCAGGATAATAAGCCTAACTGGTGAGCCTAGGGACCCCAAATTCAGTAAGAGATTAGCCCTCCTCTTCCCTCTGGAACTTGACTCCATCTTCCACCTCAGCTCCACCTAAAAACTTAGCCTCCATCTACCCCATGTCCAGAATGTGAGGCCCCCATACCTGCAGTTACAAGGTGGATCCTTAGCACTCTCTCCAATGCTTAGCCCTGAACAAAAGAGCTGAATGAATTCCCGCTTTCCCTTGTACCCCTCAAAATGCAAGACAGGCATCAAAGTAAGTTTAAAAAAAATAAAGAAAAAAGGAAAGAAAACTCAATAAGGAAAAATCTTACTGAAAGACTAAATCAAAATCTGACAACCATAAAAGTGAATGACCATCATAAGGTGAAAGGAAGGAAGCCAACAGCTCCAGAAAATGGGGAGAATATTGCCAGGGATGCAATTCAACCCCAAGAAATGATTAAAAAACAACTATAAGAAACCCCAGAGCACTTCAGGAATTCTTTGTTGAGTTGTATTGAAGACATAAAGGAAATAAGAAATAAGAATTGAGGGGGGGGGGAATGATTGAAGTGAAAGCTCTCAATGAAGAATTCGTAAAGAAAAGTAAAAGGGAGAAAATGGAGTCTTTCGAACAAAAGGTGGCAAGTTCACTAAGGCAGAAGGCGATCTGAAAAAGAGATTGGTGGATTTGGATTCCAAACTCCAAAATGAAGAAGAATCCTCCTCCTACCCCTCTATGACTTGGGATATCCATCCTAAGGAGTTTGCTCCAGTCATACAGCTAATAAGTGTCAGATCTGGGATTTAAACTCAGCTCCCCGACTCCAAGCCTCTATCCATTTGACCACTCTGCCTTTCTAAAGAAAAAATATATATAAAAGCAAAATCAAAAGACAACAAAATTGGAGGAATGCTTGAGATCTCTACAAATCAAACCAATTGGCCTTGAAGACAGATCATGGCAAGACAACTCAAGGAATATTAGTCTCCCAGCAATATAAATGATAAACCAAAATACTGAAAAATACACTCCAGGAAATCATCCTAGAAACTGCCCAGGAGTTTTGGAAACAGAGAATAAAGACGAGATCAATAGAATCCACAGGATATTGGCAGAGGACTCGGAGCTCACCTCACCCAAAAATGTAGTTTCCAAAATCCTGAGCTTCAACATTAAAGAAAGAATCTTGCAAGTAAGTGGGAGTAGGTCTTTTACAAATGAAGGGGAAAAAAATCAGTCCAAAACATGCAAGACAATTTGGCAACTGAAATAAATTCAAGATTGGTATATGATACTCCAGAAAAGCAAAGGAAATCAATTTGCATGGCAAAATAATATTTCCTAAGCCATTACAATAAACCAAGCTGAACCTTAAATGAAAAAAGATGGTTTCAACTGGTGTGAGGCATTTGAACCTCATCATCCCTCCCATCCCCCAATCAACTTGATGAAATTACAGGGAGGTGCCCTTTCTTTTTTATTTCTTTTTCTTTTCCTTTTTGGACATCTGCTTTATGACAATGTCTGTTCCCTATTCTCATCACAAAAATTGAGTCTATCATTGAAACTCAGTGTTCTAAGTGTCTCTCCATGATGGTCAGTTGCAGAAAAGGTGCTAGCCTGCATTGGCAGAAGGAGCCAGCACAGGTCCCCATCCTGATAATCCTCTGCCTTCTTTGTGTTACACCCTCCATCTGGCAATCAAGCGGGAGAAGCCTAGGGACTCCTTCTCAGAATATGTTCTTAAATGCACAAAATAAAATACAGAGGATTACAAAGGAAACTGATCACATTGGAATAATTAACCAAATATTTTTAGAAACAAGGTTAAGAACTCCTGCCTTCTCCTATGCTGAGATCACGTAAGATTCTTTGATAGATTCCACCATAGAAAGTCTCTGATTATTAATATTCAGGAAGTTATAAAACATTGAGACAGATGCTTACCAAAGGAGCCCATCAATGTCATGGAATATGTCCCACACAGAGTCCAAATGGAAGAGGGGTTCCCTAAAAGCAGTGAGGTTCTCCTCTGTAAAATGAGGGGGATTTGACTAGATGGTGTCCAGCTCTAGATATAGGATCCTATGTATGACCTTGGATAAGTCCCTTCCCCTCTCTGGACCTCAATTTCCTTCTCTGTAAAATGAGGGCATTTTTTTCTCTGAAGTCCCTTCCAGCTTGAAATCTATATGCCTATGACACCAAGGTGGATGCAAACTTTTAAAAAGGCCACTGGATTGGATGAATAAGGGATTGGTCAGGCTGCTGCACATTTGTAGGCCATGCCTCCCATATGTTAGCTCTCCATAACACTGGTAAGTGTCAGAGGTGGGATTTGAAGGCTGGTCCTCCTAACTTCAAGTCTAGTCCTCTGTACTACTGGTGACAAACTCAAATAGAAAGCATGCCTATAGATGCAGAGTGACTTAGAAAACCACAAATTAACATTATCTATATTCTCTTGTATTTTTACTTACTTGGTTAAACATTTCCTAATTACATCTGAATCTAGTTTGGGCCTCACTGGGGAGTTTTTCTGGCCATGAGTTTGACACTTGTTCCCCACTCGCTACTTCAACAGCTGCTTGGTAAACCAGAGTTTCTTCCAGGCTTAGAGGAGTGTACTCCATCTAAAAGCATTCTGAGGCCTATCATTTGAGACCAAGGACCAAAAGACTATGTCCCCCAAATATCCTTTGATAAATTTGGCTTCAGATTTATAAAAAGAAAAGAGGAGAAAAAGAGAGAGGAAGGGAGGGAGGAGAGAGATAGAGAAAGAGGCAGAGAGAGAGAGAGAGAGAGAGAGAGAGAGAGAGAGAGAGAGAGATGGGGAGAAAAACAGAGATATGGGGGAGAAAGGGAGAGACTGAGGAAAGCAGAGACAGAAACAAGATCATTGGTAATCAGTGATGAAACAGTTTAAGCAGAGTGGAGAAGGCAGAAATTAGATTTACAAAAGGTTGAAGAAAATAGCGCATTGTGAAAAAAGGGAGGGAATGAGCAGGAATGGCCTTTTCAAAAACTTTAGCAACAGAAAGGACAACTATGAAACAGCCCTTGTCCTCAAGGAGTTTACATTCTAGGGGGAGAACAACATGCCCCTCCCCCATAAGTATATACAAGATAAATAAATAATCAGGAATTAGTAGTTAGGTGTGAGGGGGGAAAGCATCAATTTAGAGCTAGAAAAGATCTCAAAGGTTAGCAAATCCAACCCCCACACTTTACAGATGAGGAAACTGAGGCAGAGACAAAAATAACTTGGCTCAGGGTCACATAGTTAATAAGTGTCTGAGGTGGGATTTAAACCCAGGTCTCCCCTATCCCAGTTAGGTGCCCTGTGGATGATGATACAAATCTCTCTCAGGGCTATTTAAGGTTTCATGCAGAAGATAGCACTTGTGATCACCATGACTTCACCTCTCCTCATCTGTAGTACTTGGCTTCTCATTTCCAGGATTTAGTTGATCACCTTTTGTGGTCAGTCCCTTCATTCCCCAATATTCAGCAGTCCTCAGGAAAAATCTCAATTTTTTGAGAGACCCTGGAGACAGAAGGACATAGGTTCCAGACCTGGGTTCACCTTTGAACCACAATGTCATTGTGCCCTGGACAAGATACTTAATTTCTCAGTGCTCCAGACAGCATACTAAAAACATTAGACAGAGAAGATGCCAGTCTGCATCAGTAGAGTGATTTTCCTCCCCAGACTTACCCCTGATCACACACCCACAAGGCAGGTATATGAGGAATGCAGGGGGCAGCAGAGAGCTGCACAGGTCCACCTAGGGCACCAGCACTCTGCCATGGACACACCAGCAACATCCTCCAAAAGGAGGCTGGCATTTGGAAAGGGCACTGAGCCAGCAAATGTCCTCCCTTTGCCCCCTTTCTACAGGAGCATCATCAGCATTGAACTGATTCCCAAACCCAACCTAGTCCCCTTCACACCCTTCCTGCTCATTGGCCACGGGGTGATATGAATGTCTGGAGACTTGGAAAAGAGATCCTATCTAGAAAAATAAAAGGAACTGGGATTAGTCAGTAGAGGAGTTTGGGATTCACCAATGGTCTTCAGGGAGTCATGTGAGCCAGTGGAAAGTACACCAGGCTGGAAGCCATGAGACCAAGGATTTAGCCTTGGCTTTGCCACTACGTTTCTGTGTGATCTTGGTCAAGTAATTTCCCTTCTGGCTCTCACTTTGCACTTGATGACCTCTAAAGTTCCATCCACATCTAAATGAGCAACGTCCAATTAAAAGAAACTGAAAAACTTTCGTACAAATGAAATCAATACAATCAGGATAGGAAGGAAAGCTGTTGATTACCCTCCTCCCCTATCTTTCCATCAAATAGCTCTAAAAAAGGTCTAAAATCCAAGATAAATAGAGAACTAATGCAAATACATTAGGCCAAGTCAATAAGGCAACCTCTTTTCCAGCAGAGACCTGATGGAAATGGAATGAAGATTACACACAACTAAACAATTTCTGACTGTATCAGCAAGGACCCCCAGCACACACAGGAGAGCCTGCTGTACAAGTTCTTAGGTCTGCTTTTCTAAAAGGACAGCGACTTTTGAGGGGTCAGTAATCACTTTTAATCAAGTACATATATCATTCACTTAGTTCAGGGGAAAAAGTCAGCACCAAAAATACAAACAGAAATTACAAGCAGAAATAACAAACAGAAAGACCAACAGACAGGGCTTCCAACTGACTGACCATAAACAATACATACATCATTACCAGAGAGAGAAGCACCAGCATCTGGGGTTTCAAAGCTGGGCGGTTTTTTAAAAGGACTGCCCAGAGTCCAGTCTGGCACATGGACCTTCTTCCAAAAAAATAAGCCTCAAAGCAAAACCTCACCTCAGAGTACATATACTCTTTTCAGGGATGGAGGGCACAACCCTTGTGACTCCATGCTTCATTAGAAATTAACAAATGGTATTGAGGCCTATTAATAATCAGGGAAGATCTTTAACTCTTCCCCCCACCCACCATTAACCTTATATTAACCTTACACTGACTTTGAGGATTGTTGGATAGAGGATGAAGGGGTGGGCTTGGACTCTCTTCCCATGGGTATCTTGAAGAAGACCATAGATTTCCCTTTGGTTTAGATCTTGGAAGGCAGGAGATTGGATTGGAAAACCTTAGGAGCTTCTGTCAGCCCCAAAGCTTTATATCATTCTGGAATGAAACCCTTCAACACAAAGAGTAAGAGGTGAGAGTTACCTGCTATGCTGAGCCATCCAGGCTAGGTTCCAAACTTGTTTTTCTCTGAATGAAGGGAAAACAAAGATCTCATGCCCACCTCCTGCTCGTAATCATCCTAAATGAGCCTACTCTGCCCACTTGTTGGTCTATTCTTTGTTCTGTTCTGATTCTGATATCCCAAGTGATGTCATAAACTCCCTTGAACAGAAGATAACCCAAGAGCAAGAGGACCTGCCCATTGGCAGGACAGCCTAGCAGTTCTCAGAATCCTCAAAACTTGGGTCTTTCCTCTGTTACTTTTGGGAATGGGACAGGAAAGGACCAAAAATAAGTCCAACAAACATGGTCATCTCATTCCCTTAGTCAAAACACCTCCAGTGTCCAGATCTAGATACAGAAGGTATTTAATCAATGTTTGTTGAATTGTATTGTCATTAAGCTGAACTCATTTTTCTAAGCTCTTTATGTTTACCAAGTTCTTTCCTTGAAACAAGATAGAGAGAGGCAAAGGACAAACATTTTTAGCCCTTGTGGGCCCAAAAGAGAATAAGGATAAAGGTCTGTGACCCACAGGGGCGGAATTCCTGGTGAGGTCCAGTGATTCTAAGACCCAGTCAGCCCTAGCCCCCTCCTCACACTGCTGTCCCCAAAATGCCTGAGTTCCAACATGGTTTCTCAAACCTTCAGGAAGTTTTGGAAGGTATCCAGGAGGCCTGTCAGCAAGGTATGGCCTTACACACAGGCATATGTGCTGGAGTCTGAGGTTTGTTTGAAATGGTCTTCCACTACCAGCCCTATATCTCCCTGAATGGTGTCCATAAGTCTACCCTTAGTGACAGTCAGGTAGTCTACCTCCTAGGGTAGAAGAGCATTGGAGGAACTCTAATTACTTCTCAGTGTGAATGAGTTTATCAGGATTCTCTGTGAGAGATGAGACAACTCCTGTCTTGTCCTGTCCTGCACAGAGTATCCATCTCCCAACACACACACAGATAGACACATACAGACATACAGAGACACAGACACACACAGACATAGAGACACACATACAGACACGGACACACATAGATACAAACATGTACGCACAGACACACACACACACACACACAGACACCAGACATGGAAGGAAGGTCAGGCAAGGGAATCCTCTGGACTTGACCAGTGATCCTGCCAGTTTGTCCTATTAACCCAGTCCAGCAATTAGGATCCATGATCTGGAGCTAGTCTAATGCCTTCATTTTACAGAGGAAGAAACTGAAGCTCAGAGAGAGACAGGGACTTACCCAGGATCACCCAACTGTTAGAAGTTTCTAGCTGGCCCTTTTCCACAGGGCTGTGATGAGATGTTCTTGAGTTGGGGCCAGTTCTGGACTTCTCCTGAAACCTCTTCACACATATTAGGGTTAATCCACCCTTCCTTCATTATCAAGTTCAGGTAGAATCCCTGGGCCAGGGAGGTTGGTGGGCAGCAAGCAGGTGATATTTAGTTTCGTTGTCTTTTCCCAGGCTGTAAGCCATCCCTAGAAAGCATCCCATCCCCATGGAATGACTTTTGGCAAGGCTGACTCAAGTCAGGTGCCATATTCTATATGACACCTGTCTGAATGTGCATTTGTCCTTCGTTGCTGAAGAAGACCATGCCATCAGAGAAATGATGACATGACTTGCACTTGACTTTGTTTTGAGTGAGGGAAGGCTGTGCAGGCCACCATCCTCACTTCTCCTCCAGAGCCATCTGAATCCAGTGACAAGATATTCATCAGGATGACTGGAGATGACCCAGGATGAGGCAACTGAGGTGAAGTGACTTGCCCAAGGTCACACAGCCAATGAGTGTCAAGTGTCTGAGGTAAGATTTGAACTCAGGTCCTTCTGACTCCTGCATTGGTGCTTTATCCACTGCACCACCTAGCTGCCAATAGAATACATGCTTCTTGAAGGCAGATACCTCCAGGGGGCCTGTGCATTCACAGTGCTTGACATAAAATAGATAAAAAGATGGGTGCTGGGAGCTAAGTCTCAGGAGAAACTGCCCTTACCTCCCCAAACCTCAAACTCCCTGTATGCACAGACCATTGTGACCTGGAACATTCCTGTATGCACAGACCATTGTGACCTGGAACATTCCTGTATGCACAGACCATTGTGACCTGGGACTTACCGTAACTGCATACCTTCCCAAACCATAAACTTTCCTTTGATGGATCTGTCTTTTACTTTCCCCTCTCTCTTTCCTAACTGAGC
>CM053775.1:39824703-39846463 GCA_028658325.1 Potorous gilbertii | reverse complement strand
GGTGGGTTGGGACTGGGTGAGAGGACAGGAGATCTGGCCCTCCGAGAAGGCCCTGGTTGGTTGTTGTCCTTCATCTTTGAAAAGGACCAAAATGATACCACCATTGTAAAGTGAAATTTCAGTGTGTCCAACTGTGACTGATCAGACCAATAGGAGCTCAGAATGCTCTACCATAGTCTGGGCACAGATAGTCCATATGAATACTTGGGGTGGATATACCAAATTTGTGCATCCTGTGCTGTCTTTGTGCTATCTCAATTCTCTTTGATCAAAGAGCACAGCACCCTTTCTGATGTGGGCACTCCATGATGTGTGGTCCTGTGCTAGTGTCTCCCATGGTGCACAGTCAAATCCAAAGTTCTTGAGAGTGTCCTTGTATCGTTTCTTCTGGCCACCATGTGATTGCCGGCCCCATGCGAGTTCTCCATAAAATAGGCTTTTTGGCAAGTGCACATTTTGCATTCGAACAACATGGCCAGCCCATCAGAGTTGTGCTCTCTGAGGCATAGTTTAAATACTTGGCAGTTCATCTCGAGCAAGAACTTCAGTGTCTGTTACCTCATCCTGCCAGGTGATCCTCAGAATCTTCCTAAGACAGTTCAGATGGAAGCAATTCAGTTTCCTGGAATGGCGCTGTTAGACAGTTCACGTTTCACAAGCATATAACAATGAGGTCAGCACAATGGCTCTGTAGACCTTCCATTTGGTAGTCAGTCTAATACCTTTTCTCTCCCAAACTTTTCTTCGGAGCCTCTCAAACACCGAGCTAGCTCTAGCAATGCATGCATCAACCTCGTTGTCAATGTGTACATCCCTGGAAAGTAGACTACCTAGGTAAGTGAACTTTTCCATAGCATTCAAACTTTCTCCATCTGTTGTAACTGATGGTTCCATGTATGGATGGTGTGGTGGTGGCTGATAGAGCATCTGTGTTTTCTTGGTGTTAATTATTAGGCTAAAATTAGCACAGGCAGCAGAGAATTGATCCATACTTTGTTGCATCTCAGCTTCAGAGGCTGCATTGAGTGCAAACAGAATATCATGCACCAACATTCCCTCCACTTGGCTTGTAGCCTTTTCAAATTGAAGAATATGCCATCAGTATGGTAGCTGACCTTGATGCCATGTTCATCCTCAATGAAAGCATTTCTCAACATGGCTGAAAACATCATGCTAAAAAGCATGGGAGAAAACATAGCCCTGTTTCACTCCATTGGTGACTTGGAAGGCACGAGAGTATTGTCCACTATCCATAACTTGGGCAAATGTCATCATGGAATTGACATACAATATTGATGAACTTCTCTGGGCAACCAGATTTTGACATAATTTTCCACAAGCCCTCACAATTGAGAGTGTCAAAGGCTTTGGTTAGATCTACAAACGTGTACAGACCTTTGTTCTACTCCTGACATTTCTCCTGGAGCTGTTGGGCGGCAAACACCATATTGACTGTTCCTTGGCCCTTTCTGAAGCACACTGACTCTCAGGCACATGACCATTTTCCAGGTGAAGGATCAGCCTGAATCAGTGGGTTGGAGGGGGGCAGCAGAAGATCTGGTCCTCTGAGAAGGCCCTAAGCCATGCCCAAGTTAGGGGGAGCAGGAAATCTGGATCTTGCCACTTCTCCTTGCTGTTACTTGTTCTGAGTTGCTTGGACAGTCCATGTCCAAAGTAAACGGAGAGATCTTTCTGGGGCCATCAGATGAGTGATATGAATGTTTGATGTTTCTGTGTTGGTTCATTGGCTCCTGCCACTCCTTCATCACCTGCCTTTTCTGTGGGTGCGAAATAAAGGTTATTTCATACCCACTATGTCCCCATACAGGCATGTTACCTGTGCAGAAGTTACCATATTACCCACATTTGGAGAAACTAGACTAGAGCTGTCTGCAAGTTTTATTTTGGAGATCTTCCTGGATTAACTCCAGGTGGAGGGAAGGAGCCCAATCAATCAAATGAGCTAACTCATGCATGTTAAACTTTTTCTGTGTGCTGGAGAGTCTGAGGAAGTGGAGAGAAAGGAGAGGAGAAGACAGGAGAGGGGAGGAGAGAGGAGGGGCTCCAAGTCAGGAAAATGAGGGTTCAAATCTTATCTGTAGACCTGGACAATACACTCAACTTTTCAGTGCCCCCAAATGCTGATCCTGGTCAAGTCATTTAACCCTTCTCAGCCATAGTTTTGTCATCTGTAAAATGGGGATAATAGCCCCTACCTCATAGGGTTATGATGAAGATAAAATAAGATTAAATATGTAAAGTGCTTTGCAAACCTTCAAAGTGTTACGTAAATGTTAGCTGTTAGTATCTAGTTGTCAAAAAGATGCCAACTTACATTGGTAGAGGGAGTTCTTCGCTAGGAACTCCTTACACCAAGGAAAACACAGTCCCAGATCCATCCATATGCCCCTATGTGTTGTGGTGGGTGCTAAGGATGTATCCCTCAAAGTGAGATGGATAAAGACAAAAATTGACCCTCTTGGGTCCTGGTTCATGTGATCCCAGAATCCTTGTGTAACACCAGTGTGATACCCATAGCAACTTCTAGGAATATGCACACATATTCCCAGGGTGTGTTCAGAAAATATAATAACCTCTCTTCCTCAAACACAAAACCAAAATATTTATTTGGAACATTACTATTAGGATACCAGAAGGCAAGATTTAGTAAGGTACTCATCACCAATCCAGGGAGTGCTGACATTTCTCTCTGTCAAGCCTTCCTGAGAGCAAGTTCTTCCCTCAGCTTGTTTCTCTCTCTGCTTGCTTCTCACTCCTCCCACACCTTTCCCTCCAAGCAATACAACATATACTGTTTCCAATCAAAGACTAGGCTCTTGATTGACTTAGAGAAGCTTAGAAATCAGCACTTAATTGGGGAGGTGTGGGAATCCCTGTGGCCCAGAGCCTTATTGGCTGTGTGCCAGGGCTCCATGTGAGGCCTATTAATGGCAAGGAAGAGCTTATATTCCATTAACATTAAACCTTGGGAAGCCATGTGCCATAGATTAGAGAAATAGGGGAGTTTAGAGAAGGGGGATATTTGGGTTAAAACATCTGGAACATGAGTTTGGTAGCAGAACTAGAGAATCAAAAAAATCTTAGAGCTGAAAAGATCTTCAAATGAAAAAAATAAGCCTTGATTTTTACTGCTTTATTTATTATTTTCTTTTCCCTCAATTATATGTAAAAATAATTTTCAACATTTTAAAAAATTGTGTAATGATGCACAATATATTTCCATATTTGTCATGTTGTAAAAGAAAACAGACCAAAATAAAATAAAAATAAAGTTAAAAAGTCTGTTTCGATCTGTATTCTGACTCCATCAGTTCTTTCTTTCCTTCAGACTTGTCTTGGATCATTGTAATGCTGAGAATAGTTGAGTCATTCATAGTTGCTGTAAGTTATAATAATATCTACAAAAATCTGGTTCTACTCATTTCACTTTGCATCAGTTCATGTAAGTCTTTCTAGATTTTTCTGAGAGCATCTAGCTCATCATTTCTTATAGCATAATAGTATTCTATCACAATCATATGCCGTAACTTGTTTAGCCATTCCCCAATTGATGGGTATCTCCTCAATTTTCAATTCTTTGCCACCAGAAAAGAGCTAATATAATATAAATATTTTGTACATGTAGGTCCTTTTCTTTTTTTTTTTTTATATCATTTGGGGTATAGTCCTAGTAGCGATGCTGCTAAGTCAAAGGGTATACATGTTCTTAGAGCCCATTGGGCATAGTTCCAAATTGCTCTACAGAATGGTTGAATCAGTTCACAACTCCACAAACAGTACATTAGTGTCTAAAATTTCCTGCATCCCCTCCAACATTTGTCATTTCCCTTTTCTGTATTATTAGCCAATAGCACCTGATAATTATTTTAATTTGCATTTCTCCAATCAATAGTGATTTACAGCATTTTTTCATATGACTATAGATAGCTTTGATTATTTCATCTGAAAACTGACTTCATATCTTTTGATCATTTGTCATTTGGAGAATGGCTCTGATTTTTATAAATTTGAGGAACCAGCACATGCCCAGTGAATGTGAAAGTGATGGGATGGGGACATTGCTGGCTGTGGGCACTTACAGGAGGGTAGAGTTCTCAGTTTCAGTTTCAGGCCAGAGGGGACAACTGAAGGAGGATCTAAGGCCAGAGGCACCATCTCCCATCCTCCAGGACTAGAGGTGATTACAATAATAAGCTGCTACCAATAAAAAAAAAATGAGTAGACAAAGGAGAAAGAACCCAACTATAGAAAGTTACTATGGGAATAGAGAAGATAGGGTTTGTCTTCAGAGGATACTGAAGCAAAAAAACCCACTCCTACCCCAAACAGTAACATCAAGTGATCACTTGCCCAAAAAGAATTCATGGAAGAACTTGGAAAAAACTTTAAAAATCAAATGAGAGGAATTGAGGGAATATTTTTTATTAATTTATTTGTTTTCAGTTTTCAACAATCACTTCCATATGTTTTAAATTTTTTCACTCTCCCTCCCAAAATGGTATGCAATCTTATACAGGTTCTACATATACATTCTTATTAAACACATTTTCACATAAGTCATGTTGCACAGAAGAATTAAAACAAATGGAAGAAACCATGAGAAAAATCAAACCAAAACATAACATAACGAAAGAGAAAATAGTCTGCTTTGTTCTGTGTTCTGATTCTATAGTTCTTTCTCTGGATCTGGAAGGCATTTTGCTTCGAGTCCTTTGCAAATGATTTAGGTCCTTGCATTTCTGTCCATCAGAAACAGCCCTCGTTCACCATAGCTGTTACTGTGTACAGTGTTCTCCTGGTTCTGCTCACTTCACTCAGCATCATCTAAGTCTTTCCAGGATTTTCTGAGAACATCTTGCTCATCATTTCTTATAGCATAATAGTATTTCATTACATTCATATATTGCAACTTGTTTAGCCATTCCCCAAGTGATGGACATACCCTCAATTTTCAATTCTTTGCTACCACAAAAAGAGCTGCTATAAATTTTTGTACATGTAGGTCCTTTTCCATTTTTTATAATCTCTTTGAGATACAGGCCTAGTAGTGGTACTTCCAGATTAAAAGGGTATGCACAGTTTGATTGCCCTTTGGGTATAGCTCCAAATTACTCTCCAGAATGCTTGAATCAGTTCACAACTATACCCACAATGCATTAGTGCCCCAATTTCCCCACATCTCCAGTATTTATCATTTTCCTTTTCTGTCATATTAGCCAGTCTGAAAGGTGCAAAGTAGTACCTCAGAGTTGTTTTAATTTACATCTCTCTAATCAACATATTTAGAGCATTTTGTCATATGACTATAAATAGCTTTAATTTCATCTGAAAACCACCTGTTCATATCCTTTGACCATATATTAATTGGGGAATGACTTGTATTCTTGTACATTCGACTCAGTTCTCTGTATATTTGAGAAATAAGGTTTTTATCAGAGACACTTGATATAAAAACTCTTTCCCAGCTTTTCCCCTTCCTTCAAACCTTGATTGCATTGTTTTTTATTTTTGATTTTTTTTCTGCATTTCATGTCCTCTGCCTCTTGTTTGGTCATGCATTCTTCTCTTATCTATAGATCTAACAGGAAAACTATTCCTTGCTCTCTTAATTTGCTTATGGTATCACCCTTTATGTCTAAATCATGTACTCATTTTGACCTTATCTTGGTGGATGGTGTGAGATGTTGACTTATACCTAGTTTCTGACAAACTGCTTTCCAATTTTCTCAACAGTTTTTGTCAGATAGTGAGTTCTTATCCCAGAAGCTGAGGTCTTTGAGTTTATCAAACAATAGATTACTATAGTCATTTACTACTAACCTATTCCACTGGTCTATCACTCTATTTCTTAGCAAATAATTTTGATGATTGCCACTTCATAATATAGTTTTAGATGTGGTATGACTGAGTCACCTTTCTTTGCATTGTTTTTTAGTTCCCTTGATATTCTTGACCTTTTGTTCTTCCAGATGAATTTTGTTGCTCTTTATTTCTAGATTTATCAAATAATTTTTTGGTAGTTTGATTGGTATGACACTGAATAAGCAAATTAATTTAGGTAGAATTGTCATTTTTTATATTAGTTTGGCCTACCTATGAGCAATTCATATGTTTTCTGGTTGTTTAGATCTGACTTTATTTGTGTGAAAAGTGTTTTATAATTGTGTTCATTTAGTTCTGGGGTTTATCTCAGCAAGTAGACTCCCAAATATTTTATATTGTCTACAGTTATTTTAAATGGAATTTATTTTTCTGTCTTTTGCTGCTGGGCTTTGTTGTTAATACATAGAAATACTGATGATTTATGTGGATTATATTATAGCCTGTGACTTTGCTAAAGTTTTTAATCATTTCAAAGAAGTTTTTAGTTGATTCCCTAGGATTTTCTAAGTATATCATCATATATATCATCTGCAAAGAGTAATAATTTTGTTTCCTCATTGACTAGTCTAATCCCTTCAATTTCTTTTTCTTCTCTTATTGCTAAAGTTAAAATTTCTAGTACAATATTGTATAATAGTGGTGGTACTGTGGATCCTTGTTTTACCCCTGGCTTCTAGATTATCCCCATTATAGATAGTGCTTGGTGATGGTTTTAGATAGATTCTACTTATCATTTTTAAGGAAAAGTTCCATTTATTCTTAGGGAGTTCATTGATGGCTTGTTCAGTTTCTTTTTTTTATAAATGGGGTTATTTAAGTATTTTATTTCATCTTCTGTTAATCTGAGCAATTTATATTTTTGTAAATATTCATCCATTTCACTTAGATTGTCAGATCTGTTGGCATATAGTTGGGCAAAATAGTTCCTAATGATTGCTTTAATTTCCTCTTCATGGGTGGTGAATTCACCCTCTTGATTTTTGATACTGGTAATTTAGTTTTTGTCTTCATTTTTTAAAAAGTAGATTAACCAAAGGTTTATTTTATTGTTTTTCTTTTTCATAAAGCCTGCTTTTCATGTTATTTATTAGTTCAATAGTTTTCTTACTTACAATTTTATGAATCTCTCTTTTGATTTTCAGAATTTCTAATTTGATCTTCAATTAGGGATTTAAATTTTTTTAAATTTTCTGGCTTTTTAAATTGTATGCCCAATTCATTGGTCTGCATTTCATCCATTTTTTCTAAGCATTTAGAGATACAAAATTTCTCCTAAATACTGCTTTGACTGTGCCCTGTAAATTTTGGTATATTGTCTCATTATTGCCATTCTCTTTGATAAAATTACTGGTTGTTTCTATGATTTGTTTTTTGACTCACTCATTCTTTAGGATTAGATTATTTAGTTTCCAATTAATTTTTAATCCATCTTTCCATGGCCCTTTATTATGTATAATTTTTATTGCATCATGATCTGCAAAGAATGAATTTAATAGCTTTGCCTTTCTACATTTAAGTGTGAAGTTTTTATGCCCTAACACGTAGTCAGTTTTTGTGTAGGTGCCATGTTTCACAAAGAAAAAGGCATATTCCATTTTATCCCCATTCAGTTTTCTCCGGAGGTCTATCATATCTAAATTTTCTAAAATTCTATTCACCTCCTTAAGTTCTTTCTTCTTTATTTAGTGGTTAGGTTTATCTATCTCTAAGAGGGGGAGGTTGAGGTCTCCCACTAATATAGCTTTATTGTCTATTTCTTCCTGTAGAAACTTATTAACTTCTTTAGAAATTTGGATGCTATACCATTTGTTTAGTATTGATATTACTTCATTTAACTTATTTAGAAATTTGGATGCTATTTAACTTTTTTAGAATTTTGGATGCTATACCATTTGTTTAGTACTTATATTACTTCATTCATATAGTACCTTTTTATCAAGATGTGGTTTCCTTCCGTGTCTCTTTTAATGAGATCTAAGTTTGCTTTTGCTTTGTCTGTGATCAGGGTTGCTACCCCCGTTTTTTTTTTTTTTGGTTTTTTTTTACTTCACCTGAAACATACTACGTTCTGCTCCGGTTTTTTTTTTCATTTACTCTGTGTGTGTCTCTCTCTGTTTCAAATGTATTTCTTGTAAATAACATATTGGAGAATTCTGGTTTTTAATATACTCTGCTTTCTGCTGCCATTTATTGGGAGAGTTCATCCTATTCACAGTTATGATTACTAAATGTGTCTCTCCATTCTCTCCATTATATTTTCCCCCTGTTTATACTTTTTTTCTCTCTTTTCACCCTGTTTCTTCTCACCAATATTTTACTTCTGACCATCACCTCCCTCAATTTGCCCTCCATTCTAACCTTTTCTTTCTGCTTTCTCCTCCTATTTCACTATAGGGTAAGAAATATTCCTATACCCAAGTGAATATATATGTTATTCCCTCTTTGAGCCAAATCTGACAAGAGTAAGGTTCAAATAATGCTCACCTCCCTCCTTTCTTTCTCTCTATTGCAATAGGTCTATCATGCCTCTTCATGTGATATAATTTACCCCATATTGCCTCCCTTTCCCTCTTTTCCCAGTACATTCCTTTTTTACCCCTTAATTTTGTTATATCAAGGTCAACTTTTATCCACAATCTCAGTCAAATTTTCAGAAAATAGAATTTTCTGTTCATCTCTGGTATTTTTATAAGGAACTTTTAAAAGTTCTCTGTTTCATTGAATGGATAGTTTTGCTTTTCAAGGTGTTCTTCTCATTGGATTTTTGCACCTCTTTTATCATTTGACCTAGTCTGTTTTTTAAGGTGTTATTTTCTTCAGTATTTTTTTTTGTGGCTCCTTTACCAAGGTGTTGACTCTTTTTTTCATGATATTCTTGCATTACTGTCATTTCTCTTCACAATTTTTCCAGTACCTCTTTTACTTGATTTTTAAAATCTTTTTTGAGCTCTTCCATGGCCTGAGATTAATTCCCATTTTTTTTCTGGGACTTTGGATGTAAGAGTTCTGACTTTGTAGTCTTCTGAGTGTATATTTTGAGCTTCCTCATTACCACAAAAATTTTCTATAGTCAGAATTTTTTTTCTGTGGTTTGCTCATTTTTTCAGCCTAATTCTTTACTTTTAATTCTTTTCTAAAGTGGGTCTCTGCTACCAGGGTAGAGGGCACACTGTCTCAAGTTTCAGAGTTTTTGTGTAGCTATTTTCAGAGATAGTTCTAGGGACCTATACATTTTCAACTCTTCCAAGGTGATATGATCTAAGGAAAGGTGTGTTTACTACCCTCCTAGCCTGCACTATGTTCTGCGAATGACAACAAGCACTCTTCTGTCCTGGAATTGTGATGAGGGTCCCTGCTCCTTTGCAACCACAAGCACTGTTCTGCTCTGCTAGTGCTCCTTCTTGGCCTGGGCTACCACATAGGACTTTGACCTTGATCTAGGTATGGGCAAAGTAAAAGAGTCCTGCCTCCAGTGCAGCAAAGAGACCCCTGTAATATCCTTCTGACCAGTTCTCTATTATTATCTCATTAGATCCTCACCACCACCCTGGTAGATAGGATGCCACTTCTTTCAGGAAGTCTTCCTTCTATCCTCATGCCCCTCCTCCCCTGCCCCTTCCCCTCTCTAAGCTCACAACACTGAGGTTGGATTTGAAGTTAGATACTGTCTGACTATGGGTTAGGATCACTTTACCTTTGAACCTGTTTCATCTATGAAAGGGGGCTAATAATGCCTGTTTCCAAAAGGAAAGCTTTGGAGGGAGAGATACCCAGGGATTGATTATAGAGTAAACCATGTCCCAAGGGGAGGAAAGGGTGTAAGTAGGGGAGAATAGTGATTAATATCTGCCTGCCTAGTCACCAACTCAGCCATGCCACAGCTGGCTTTAGTTCTTTGTGTACAAGCTCACTGATATCAGCCTACCAAGCTGGAAGGCAGGCTTTGAATTCAGACTCAGTAACAGATTGTGTGTGTTGGTCATCCTAGTACCAGTTAAGCTAATTGAAAGAAGCACCATCACAATGATGATGTTGGCTACCAGCAGAGGACATTTTTGTTCACCATGATGTCAGCTGCCAGGAGGGACATTTTTTGTTCACCATGGTATCTGCTACCAGCAGAGGACTTTTATAAAAGAGAGACTTCTGAGAGCTACTTTCAGAGTCAGGAAGACTTGAGCTCAAGCCTTACCTCTGACACCTTGGTTGGTTGACCTTGGGAAAGTAACTAAACTTTGCAGTGTTTTCTAAGCAACTCTCTGATTAAGTTGCAGAAAAAGTATGGGATGGGGAGGGCAGAGCCAAGATGGCAGAGTAGAAGGACAGATCTGCAGAAGCTCTCTCCCCACAACCCATAAAATATCTATAAAAGATGACTCTAAGCAAATTCTAGAGCAGCGGAAGCCATAAAATGACAGAGTGAAAGAGATTTCCATCCCAAGACAATCTGTAAGGCCAACAGGAAAGTTCTATCACAGTGAGCTCTGAGTGGAGTGCAGCTCAGCCTTGGCTGCACCGCATGGCAGGGACTGGTCTGGAGCAGGCTTCAGGGCACGGAATCCTGGATATAGCAGCTGTGGTTCTCAAATCCCTACAAATGCCAAGGACAGCTTCAAAGGTTAGTGAGAAAGCTCTTTCACCTGGGGTGAGAAGGGAACAGGGTCCTCCCCTAGTTCTGGCCTCAGGCGTTCACAGCAGCAGCATCCATTTTTGGAGCTCTCAGCCTGAAGACCCTGGGGGAATTGAGCTGTTGATCTAGGTCTCAGTTCTGAGTGGTGGTCCTGGAGTGAGGAGGGGTGCTGGTTGGTGGAGCTGGTGGAAGCTCTGGAGAGGGAATTCTACTCGCAGATCCTGGGCAGAAAAGCTTGTGATTGCTCCCAGGAGAGGAGTAAATTTCTCTCCCTTGATTGTGCCACCTGAAGGAACTGAGAACTTACAGGCCCCTAGAGTATAATCTCCTTTAGACAAAGGACTCAAATGTCAAGTAACTGGTTGGGAAAATGCCCAAAAAAGGGGAAAAATAGGACTATAGAAGGTTACTTTCTTGGTGAACAGGTATTTTCTTCCATCCTTTTGGATGAGGAAGAACAATGCATACCATCAGAGGAAGACATAAAAGTCAAGGCTTCTGCATCCAAAACCTCCAAAATAAATATGCAACAGTCTCAGACCATGGAAGAGCTCAAAAAGGATTTTGAAAATCAAGTAAGCAATGTGGAGGAAAAATTGGTAAGAGAAATGAGAGTGACGTAAGAAAATCATGAAAAACGAGTCAACAACTTGCTAAAGGAGATTCAAAAAAATGCTGAAGAAAATAACACCTTTAGAAATAGACTAACTCAAATGGCAAAAGAGGTTCAAAAAGCCAATGAGGAGAAGAATGCTTTAAAAACCAGAATTAGCCAAATGGAAAAGGAGGTTCAAAAGCTCACTGAAGAAAATAGTTCTTTCAAAATTAGAGTGGAATAGATGGAAGCTAATGACTTTATGGGAAACCAAGAAATTACAAAACAAAACGAAAAGAATGAAAAAATAGAAGACTGTGAAACATCTCACTGGAAAAACATCTGGCCTAGAAAATAGATCCAGGAGAGAAAATTTAAAAATGGGACTACCTGAAAGCCATGATCAAAAAAAGAGCCTAGACATCATCTTCCATGAAATTATCAAGAAAACTGCCCTGATATTCTAGAACCAGAGGGCAAAATAAATATTGAAAGAATCCACCAATCACCTCTTGAAAGAGATTTGAAAAGAAAACCTCCTAGAAATACTGTAGCCAAATTCCACAGTTTCCAGATCAAGGAGAAAATATTGTGAGCAGCTAGAAAGAAACAATTCAAGTATTGTGAAAATACAATCAGGATAACACAAGATTTAGTAGCTTCTATATTAAGGGATTGCAGGGCTTAGAATATGATATTCCATAAGTCAAAGGAACTTGGATTAAAACCAAGGATCACCTACCCAGCAAAACTGAGTATAATACTTCAGGGGAAAATATGGTCATTCAATGAAATAGAGGACTTTCAAGCATTCGTGATGAAAATACTAGAACTGAATGGAAAATTTTACTGTAAAACACAAGTATCAAGAGAAGTATGGAAATGTAAACAGGAAAGAGAAATCATAAGGGACTTACTAAAGTTGAACTGTTTATATGGAAAGATAATATTTGTAACTCTTGAAACTTTTCTCAGTATTTGGGTAGTTGGAGGGATTATATACATATAGACAGAGGGCACAGGGTGAGTTGAATAGGAAGGGATGATATCTAAAAAAATATAATTAAGGGATAAGAGGAATATATTGGTAGGAGAATGGGAGAAATGGAATAGGGAAAATTATCTCTCATAAAAGAGGCAAGAAAAAGCTTTTTCAGTGGAGGGTAAAAAAGAGAAGGCAAGAGGGAAAAAGTGGAGCTTACTCTCATCACATTTGGCTTAAGGAGGGAATAACATGCACACTCAATTTGCTATGAAAATCTATCTTACACTACAGAACAGTAAAGGAGGAAGGGATAAGTGGAGTGTGGATGGATGATGGAAGGGAGGGCAAATGGGAGGAGGGAGTAATTAGAAGTAAATCCTTTAGGGGAGGGGCAAGGTCAAAAGAGAGAATAGAATAAATAGGGTGCAGGATAGTCTTTTGCAAAACTACACATATATAGCCTATATTGAATTGCTTGCCTTCTCAGTGGGGATGGGTGGGAAGGGAAGAAGGGAGAGAAGTTGGAATTCAAAGTTTTAGGAATGAATGTTGAGAATTGTTTTTACATGCAACTGGGAAATAAGAAATACAGGTAATGGGGTATAGAAATCTATCTTGCCCTACAAGAAAGGAGAGAAGATAAGGATAAGGGAAGGGAGGAGTGTGATAGAAGGGAGGGCAGATTTAGAAAAGGAGTAATCAGAATGCATGGTGTTTTGGGGTGGAGCGAGGAGAGAGATGGGGAGAAAATTTGGAACTGAAAATCTTGTGGAAATGAATGTTGAAAACTAAAAATAAATAAATAATTTTTTAAAAATGTTAAAAAATAAAAGAAAAGGTATGAACCTGCATGTGTAGAGAGTGTTTGTATACCTGGAAATCACAAATAATGAGTTCCCAGGACTAGTCCCTATCCCCCTAAGAGGATGACAAGTCACAGTGGAAGGATGCCTCACACTGAGGTATGACAAAATCAGAGAACATTCTCCTCCTTTACTATGCCAGAAGGTCTTCAAGAGTAGGCTTTGAGCCCCATTCATCTTGGTACCCACAGAATGTAAACCAGCATTGTGACTCAGCAGTGCCTAAGCTAGGCTGTGTGGTTGGGGTCAGAGGGCACCTCATTTTCCTTCCTGGTCTCTGGTGCTGACTGACGACTGGCATCCATTGCTCTGGAATAAGGTGAGGGCCTAGGGTGCACTGACACAGGCAGGAGGGGAGAGGAAAGAGCTGATGGCAGTAGGAAAAGTTGTTGTTTTTGTGTTCATCCTTCATTTTCGATGACATGACTTGTACTTGACTTTGTTTTGAGTGAGGGAGGGCTGTGCAAGGTCACCATACTCTCTTTCTTCTCCTGAGCCATCTGAATCCAGTGACCAGAGGTAACTCCATTGTCCCAATGTTTGGGTGGAGAATCACAGAAAGGACACAGGACTGCAGATCAGTGGAACTGACCTCATCTTGGTTTGCTTTATGCTTCCTGGGACTCAGTTTAACTGCTTTGTTATGAGTAGGGATAATACCCCACTCTGACAACTCTAGATGAAGGATCTTCTATGTGACACTGGGTGAGACTCTCAACAACCCTGCTTGATGGAAAATGAGGGTTTGGATTAGATGGATGGCCTTTGAGGTCTCTGCCAACTCTAGATTTGTGACAAACTGGGCCACTTATACTTCTACAGCTTTGCCAAATGCATTCTTCAAATTCTACCCAATGGCATTGATTTGACCTCTGCTTGCCTGTGATCAGAGGTAAACCCATGTGGTTCCTCTATCGCCCCTTCAGTTTTGTTTTAAAGAAACAGAGATGGAAGTCAGTGAGTTTTAATCAAAAATTTTATATGGTAGGTAGGAGCAGCATGGTTCACAGTTGTCATCAACCATACAGTATCTCTCCATCATGAAAACTGAAAATAAATTAGAACCTTGTGAAACAGCACTCACAGCACATCCAAGCTAGTGGGAATACGCCATGCAGTGTGGGAGAAAAGCCTTACCATGCATGCATGAGAGGGATTTACAAACACCATAGTCAGGGTTCATTTCACTGTCGTTCATACTCACCTATGGATTGCAATTTTGGCCTCTGTGTGTGTTTGGGGAAAGTTGGGTGTTTGGAGTGTGCACGTGCTTGGTTTTGTTGTCATTGCTCTTGTCATTGAGACTTACATTATGTTTGGGTTGACCAAAGAACCCAAAGAGGTTTCATAAAAGTTTACAACAATTACACAGTAACATTTAATTTAAAGAATGGAGCAAGCAACAATACCAGAGCTCAAGAAAACAAGCACCAGGACCAATCATAGTCAGATTACGTGTCCATGTACACGACGCACTAAAGCTATAATACAACGACATGTGACTGCTAGTTGTCAGAATGAGTTCTAGAAAGCTATTGGTTTGGGGTCAAGAGGGTAGCCCAGGAACAGAGTGGGTTTTTGGTTCCAATTTCGAGTCCCTCTCATGCTGTTCTCATAGATTACCCATGCTCTTCAAATGCAAAGAGGTGTAAGGAAAGGCTGAAAGTTAAAAGGGAAAGTAAAGATAGCTTAATGGGGAGATCTGAGCAGGTTCTTCAGAGGAATCAACACACCTAATGTTTTCTACCTCCTGGACCTGGTGCACATACTAAAAGAAACAAAATGTGTTTCGATACCAGTCTCCAAAAAGAGGGTTTGTACAAAGGCCCATATTTACAGGGGAGCTGAGATGGTTGACCAAGGGGTCCTAGAGATCAGCTCTTCTCTCTTCTACCTTAGAAAAGACCCCAGTGCTAAGGGGTGAGTTGGAGGTCAAGGTTGCTGGGATTGTATAAAGAGGTTTGTTCTGAAAATAGAAAAATGGGGATCCACTGAGAGAGAAAAAGAGAGTGAGAGGGTATGTTCTGCTGCTCTTCCAAAGAGAGAAGATGGAAAGAGAGAGAAGCTGTTTAGACAGTGTCTCCTAGTTAACCCCATCCTCTGCAGCTGCCCTCACTCTAACCAGGCAGGCCAGTTCAGGGCCTTTTATTTAAAGGTTCCTGGCCTCTCTCAGCTGGCTTAGCAAAAGGGAGCCCCAGCTTCAGGGAGGATGCTGCACATCCCCACTTCTCCTTCCTGTGGTGTGGGAGTAGGGAAGGAGGAACAAACCCCAAAGATCCCACACCCCCAAAAGCAAAAGCCTGAACAGGCTGGAGCATCCTGTCAGGCAGGGGTGGTGTGTTGCAGGGAGAAAGTTAGACCCCCGCCATGTCCCAGAGCAAGGGTCAAAGGACATGCAAGTGTTAGCCCCTTCAGAGAAGCAAAAAGAAAGGGCTCTGGAGGCCCTCGGCCATGAGCTTGACTCTTGGATAATCAAGCGAGCTGAAGGGGACAAATGCTCTTTCACATGCTCATTTATCAAGAAGTCCCCGTTGCAATGAAACCCCACCTGTCAAGAATCCAAGCCAGGCTTGTCGCCATCATGGCTATAGTGTCATCATTAAACACCTGCAGATGGATGATTCATTAGCACAGACCATTTGTTACAGAGAATCCCTCTGCAAGGATTACACTGAGCTGAAGAAAGAGAACTTAGACAATATTATGTTCAAAACTATATACACACTAGCTGTGAACACGGTACCAAAGGGAACTGGAAAAGTCAACTCGGTTTGTCTGTTAGCTACAAGTGCCGTTTGTAAAGAAAAAGCCCTGTAAATAAAAATTACTCCTGCTCTAGGTCGGGGTGACACACAGTGTCACAAACATCGCGGATGGGAACAAGAGATACTGGAACTAGTTTAGGGATGAGTTTTGTACAAGCTTGTTGTTTTATACAATCAAGAAAAAAAGAGATACAATTTGTATCAACAAACAAAAGGTCATTTCTGGATATTTGAGGTGTTGCTCTCAGCCGCTTGGATCTGGACATGCTGTGGGGATGCGGAGACATTGGGGGGAAGCTGGAGTGAGGTGAGAATGAAGTTTCTGGAGGAAAGAAACACAGATGTTGTGAAAAGAAAGATGGGGTGGAAGGGATGGGGTGTGAAGCAGTAAGTTTAGATAAATATGTTTTCAATCAGTGCCTTTGACTTTTTCAAGAATGGTAGCTAATGGGATGAATTGAGGTTTTTTTTTAATCAAGAATTTTTTAATAGCTAGAGCTTCCCATGCTCAGCTAGCCAAAATTCCATGATTTTTAGTTTCATAAATTCAATGGTTTAGGCAGGATGGCAGTATCATCCTTCAATTTTTCTGATTGGAGGCACCAGCCTTGAAGTAGCGATTGATTTTATGTGGCATGGCATCAATGGGAAACATACGAACATGTGAGTTATAACAGTAAGTTATTAATGAGAATTTCACTCCCATCATTCCTGTACTTTGAGATTCAAGGTGGATTGCTTTCATCACAATTCTGTGAGGTAGGGAGTGCAAGTATTGCTATCCCTATTTATCAGTTGAGGAAACTGAGGCCCAGGGTAAGTAAAGTGACCTGCCCATGGTCATGCAGTAAGTGTCAGAGTTGGGTCCAGACCCCAGTTCGGCTGCCTCCTTCATTGTTGGACAGAGAATGCGTTTTGCACATGAAGGACATTTTTAGGGGTGATTTATTTAGGGTGAAAGATGGCATAGAGACATGAATTTGGGGATGGAGTCAGAATTTGAACCAGTCCTCCTCCTTCTCTGTAAATGGTGGGAGTTGAAAAGCCATGCTGGGAATGATCTGTGTGGTTGCTCAGGGCAGGGACAGAGGACCAGAAAGCAGCACATGAAGCCTTTATCAAAACACCAGAAACAACTCTAACGGCAGCCTCACGATCTGTGTGTTTCACAGTAAGAAACAGTTAGGCAGTGTCACACCTTCTCATGAAGAGACAAAAGGCCCAGGCAAGGCCTTCTCAACTTTCATGAAAAAACTACAGTAGGAAGTCAGCAATTTCCAGCTCCCAAACTCTAGAGCTGGCTTAAAATGTTGAAATATACACTAGATTCAAAAAAGGGCATCCATTCAGTGCAGCTTAAGAAGAAAAAAACAACAAAAAACTCCAATGGATGCCTCTGCTGGAGGCATTTCGCTACAAAGGATTCCACCCTGAGCAAAATATAGATTGCACAAGCCATACCCCACCCCCTCCCAAATAATGCATCTGAAAAATGTCACTAGGCAAATTGTACACCTTCGGTGTGTGGACCGAGAGTGAGAAGCTAAGCTATCTGATGACAAGCTGGAGCTGAATCATCTATCTTCCCAAAGCTGGGTTGTTCCTGCCTGGGAAATAACCCTGCTTTGGGTCTACACGACAGTATCATGCCCCAGTGATCGGTCCCATTGCCCAGTGATTGAACTAGAAGGTAAAACTAATCACCTGTCCACACACTCTACACCACTGAGAGACTGGGCAGTGGAGAGGGATGAGCAATAGACTGGGACCCAGGAAACAGGTTCCAGCATCAGCTCTGCTGCCACTTATAAACTATGGGACTGTTGACAATTTAGGCCCCCTCTTAGGACTTCAGACATCTTGTGTGTAAAATGAGGGGGCTACTGGATGGTTTCCAAGGTCCCTTCCAAATGTGACATTCCATTTTCTGATTGTTCCTCCCAGCAATCACATTCTATGTTTGAAGGGCCCTCCTGGATCTCCAAAGTCTAGGGGTTTACAGCTCCTCAGTTTTGCTCCCAGAGGGGTGAATAACACAGAGCTGGCCAGACAAGTGAGGGCGTTTAATACTTGTTTGAAATGCCAGTCATTTCCAATGTGATGTTTTGTGCTGGAAGGCATTTCACCAACTAGGTCATGTGATAGTACCTGATTTTGACAGGAAGTCGTTGAAGGCCAGCGCTCCATGGCATCCATGCGGGATGCCTGGGAAAACAAAATTCACTTCTATCAGCTCTTCCAAAGAGGGATGCTGCAACCTGACTTCAGCTTTATCAAGTGAAGTCATTGAGAGACTTCAATTGTTAAAGAAATATCAACAAGGGTCGACATTTGAAAAAATACAAAGGGCTATGGGAGGGGGCGGAAGCTGGTTTGTTCTGTCACCAAACACAGCGATCTCCCCCACTGCTGGTGAGCCCCTTCCATTTTGATACTCTTTGCTAATGGGAGATGCAACAAAGATGGCCCAGCTAGCCTCTCTACCTACATGGCTGAGTGTAGGTTCGGGAACGCACAGAGCTCATTTTCCAAGACTGTGTGTGTGCATGCATGTGTGTATACATATGTGTGTGTGCGTGTGCATATATATGTGCATGTGTATATACACATATATACATATACACATTACATATATGCATATACACATAGCATAGATATACACACTGATATAGACAGGCACATCTATATCTCAATAGAAAATAGTATTTATATATATTTATATATATATGCATATATATATATACACACACACACACACATACACACACAATGCACCCCAGAAAATATACATTCAAACATGCAATATAACTGCTGACGATAGGTTTGCACTTACAGCTTTCAGGGGTGAACTGTGACCCCATTTGGTTCATTAAAGGTATTTGATGGCCAGCTATCCATGCAATAAAATATGCATCTCCTTTCACACAGCTTTTGAAAGTCCTACTTTTAAACAACCCTAAAATACTAAACCTATGTACAACACAACCTGATTCGGATGTTCTCACCATCTGCCTTCAGTATATCATTGACATCCTTTTTCCTGTCCAGAATCGATGAGGAAGAGAATATTTAGCAATGGGATAGCCCCTTCCCCTATATCTTCTCTTCCCAGATCACTCATCCCAAGAAAGGATGGGAGACAAGGTGCCCCCATTAGCGTCCTGATCTCAACTTGGCCACAATCATGGCTGCCAGCTGCTGTGCATCAGTCATGTGAGGATTCTTCTCCATCACTGAGAGAACGATGCCAACTGGGAAGATATTGCAGAGGTTCTTGTAGGTCTGGTACTGGTGTTCAGGAATCATGTGATGTTCCCTTGGCTGGCCACACATCCCAACCCAGGGACTTCTCCAGATCTGCTCCATCTTTTCAGGCATGCTCCTCACCATGACCGGCTCATAACAGGGCTGCATGAGGTTGGTGCCCAAAGGGTAAGAGTGATAGTTGTAGGAGTCGGCAGCAGCAGGATAGGGCAGAGGGTCCCAGCTGGCGTGCTGCTCCCGGCACAGGGGTGGCCGCCTCTGCCTCATTGGGTTTCCATCATAGAGGCGCGAGTCAGAAACGCTGTCCATCCGTGTCATCACCAATGCTCGGCCTGGTGGAGCTGTACCAGGGGGGTGGATGCTCTGAGGCAGAGGGTAATCTCCAGGACAACTTGATCGGGCTCCAACTATGGGGTGTTGGGCATGCAACGCTAATCGGGGTGCTGTATGTTTGTGGGGAGCCTGCTTGGGCTCATCTGGACCATAACTTTGTACTCTTGTTAAGGCTTCGTGGTAACCACGTGAAAAAGGCTGGAGATGGTTTTGTGAGCACAATCGGTTCACCTTCATAGCATCTTCCTGACTGGCATCTACTACGCCCAAATACAAATCGTTGTAGGAGGAATAAGGATCACTACTTGTATGGCTCATGTGTTTGTCATGGCAGGGGCTGGCATTGCGAGAATACATACTGCGCGTGTGACGGTCCGTCTCAGCCCCGTAATAGTCTGCACCACGGCCATTGTTGATGCTTAGGTTGGAGAAGTCACTCATCAATGAGTAGTAGCCATGGTCCCCCAAAGACTCGTACTTTGGGTACTGCTCAGTGTAGCCCACAGAGGTGCCATGGCTATTGGTGACCAGGATGGGTGGGTATTGCATACTGGCTGTGTGCTCCAGGGAAGATTTCTGATGGGTGAATTGTGAGGAACCAGGCACTGGGCTGCTTGCAGAGCGGGTGTTCAGGGCACCTGCTGCATGGCTTTTGGAAGGGGGAATTGTGGGGACACTCAGTGCTGTCACCAGGGAGGGGGCCGAGTTGGTCTCTGGTTTACGAATGATAGGCAGCCTTTCCTCGGTTTCCACAGCCACAGACCGGATGCTGGGATCTGACTGGCGCTTGGGAGTGACGCGCTTCCCTTCAGAGTTGGGTTCGCTCTTGGAAGCAGGCACTGGGGCCACATTGCTGCCCTTGGCCAACGCTCCCTCACTCATAGTTTTGATAGCTGACAGTTTGGCACTAATGCGGAGCTCATCTGCCACTGCCCGCTGTGACTGATTGGCACGCTCTGGGTGGTAGTATTTACATTTGTGACCATACGTGCACTTTTTGCCTGAAAAACAAAGTAAAAACAGTGCTTGGAGTAAGATTCCCTCTGCTAGACTGTATATAACCTAGGCCTTCCTTCAGCATTTTCAAAGGTGCCAGCCAGAGTATCATAGTACATTCAAGCTAGATGAGACCTCAGAGGTCATATGGTCTAATGTCCTGCACAGGGCATGGACCCCCTCTGTATGGCTCCTGAAAGATGGCTACCCAGCCCTGCAGCAGCACCTTCATCATTAGTAACGGAGAGTTCACTACCTAAAAGACCTGCATGGACTCCATCATCGGATAGCTCTTGTTAGGAAATCCCACCCTCCCCCCAATCTCCCAACATCCTTCCTCCACTTTCATCCTGGGGGGAGCTGAAATTTCTTTCCCTTCAATTTTCTCCCCGCTGGGGTCAAGCAAAAACCAAATATCACCTCCCATGGCCTTGTATGTATCAGGAGATCTCAATCACGTGGCCCAATGGAAAGAGCATGGATTTGGGCTCAGAGGGCCTGTGTTCAAATCATGACACTGCCACCTGTGTTGTGTGACTATGGAAAGTCACTTAATCTCTCTGTGTCCTTGTGTGTAAAATGGGGGCTGCATGGGAGGATGGACTAGCTGACCTTTCCAGATCCAAAACTTTTAGCCAGCTTTCTCCACCTGGGATTTAGATGCTTCCCAGAAGATGTGACCTGAAACCAGAACCACATCCAACAGAGGCTAAGAACCATTGAAATACTAATGTCCTTAACCAGGCAGGCAAAATTGGGGGAATAAAACATTGGCTCTGATCCCAAAGGCCTTGGATTCAAATCTTTCCTCTGAAGCTTACTGCCTAGGTGGCCTTGGGCAAAGTTATCTCATCTTCATAGACTTTGATCCAATGAGGAACTGAACTTCTAAGGTCACTGAGAGCTCCAAACCTTGGATCCTATGAGTTTCGTATCACAAGAAGACCTTTAGAAGATTAGATTTAAAAGGCCATAAATAGCTGGTAAATGGAAATTGGATTGTATTTGGTAGTAGAAAAGATGACTACCAACCACAATGATGATGTATGTGTCTCTGGTGCTAAGGCTGTTACAAAATACTTTCTGCCTCAAAGCTTGGGAAGCAAAGCAGCAGGAGAGTCATTCCAATTTCACAGACAGAGGGGATACAAGTGGCCCACAGTCCCCTGGGGCCTTGGTTTCAAAATCCAAAGGTCTCATCATTGAATTTGGAAGGGACGGGGATGAGAGAGTAAGTTTCTGATTCTATCGAAGAGAAAAGGAAAAGGAAGGGGGGCTAGACTCCGCAAATTCTTGAACCAGTCTTTCTGACTCTGAGATCCTATGACTGAAAGACAGCCTGGGAATAGGCCATTGGAAACTTCTCACTGGGGTCACATGTCAGGGCCTGTGTAAAGAGCTGGACTCCCACATTGCTAAGGAATC
>CM053775.1:39800955-39816764 GCA_028658325.1 Potorous gilbertii | reverse complement strand
GAAAGTCCAGGATGAGGAAATGCCTTCACCAATTCAGGCTGGTACCTTGTGACTTGCTCTGGGTTATACAACCAGGTATATCAAAAGTAGAACCAGGGCTTTCTGGTTCTGAAGCCAGCTCTCCATTTCCTAATGAATTTTCAATGAAATTTCTAACGAAATTCATCAACTAAACTAATTTTTCACTAATGAAAAATAATACTCTCGATAGGCCACACTAAGGGTTTGTAAAAACCATACGTGGGGGGAAAGTCAAGTCTATATTCGGATCACTTAGGTATTGTATTGACAGGGCAGGTGGGGCTGGGGTTCAAGCAATCAATAAACATTTATTAGGTACCAACTACATACCAGGCTTAGGGTCTTTGGATTCTACCCCGGCACTTTGCATTAACTACTTCAAGGTCTACAAGTTTTGGGTGTTCACAGCTTTTGTAAGTGGAAACTGACAACAATTGTCTTGGATCTCAAGGGCACTAACAGCTGCTACTTCCTATTGGCCAACATCTCCGTCACAGGGAGAACTGGTTGAGAATCCTTCATAACTATGCATCTCGTTTATCCAATGTGCAAAGAGATGTAAAATGTTAATTACACAGGTATTTGTAAGAATGAGAAACATGACAGAATTTAGTAGTTAGAAAAAAAAAATTGGAGAATGAAAAGTTAGGACACGGATTAGAAAAGGATTTTGTTTGTTGCCATCATCTTAAAAACTGGGCAGTGGGAGTTGGGGGAACCATGGTACATATAAGCTCCTTGGCCATGGAAAACTGGGTTCAAGTCCTGGATCTGGAATAACTTGTTACATGACCTTGAGCACATGCCATGTCCTCCCTCTGAGCCTTGGTTTCCTCATCTGGAAAATGTGAGGTTTGGGTTTGGACTAACTGTCCAAGGACTCTTGTCTCAGAGAATCAGTGACTCTCAACACAAGGGAGATTGTGCCCTGACATATACACGCATAGACACATATGACATAAATCACACTTAATTGACTGGGAGGGTGCGTGTGAACAAATTCTCTCATATGTAGAACAGCCTCCCACGAGGTGACAAAGCCCTTTCACCACTAGGATTGTAGATTTGTCCTGGATTCATTAATCATGAGGACACAAGAGACATGCATTAGCATGGCAGGTAGCCTAGGAGGCCTCTGAGGAGTTAACAGAATGCTATCTAAACATTGACAACAACACTAGGTTAAAGACATTTTTGTCCATATTTCTAAGCATGTGCTGCTTGTGTCTCAGAGTCCTCAGTGAGAGGGAGAGCAGTGGAAATGGAAAGAGCCCAGATGGGGCACCAGAGAATTAGCTTCTTGGTCTAGCCATTCCATGGCTGACCTTGGGCCTGCAATCATCTCCTATGGAAAATTAAGGGAGTTGGGCAGCATGGTCTTGGAATTCCTTTCTAAGGCCCTTCCCAGTTCTGACCTTTTGTATTCTAAGGTCTAGAAAGTTATGTTCTAAGCCCTCTCCCAGCTCTGACCTTCCCTGTTCTAAGGCCCCTCCCAGGTCTGACCTTCTGTGGGTCTCTCTCAGCTACAACATTCCCTGTTCTAAGGTCCTTCCCAGTTCTGACATTCTGGGTTCTAAGGTCTCTCCTTATATCCAGTTTAGCTATCCTCTTTCACAGAATCCTTCTCAGCTCTCACATTCTAGAGTTCTAGGCATTACCTCTCAATTTAGCCTTTCTAGTCAAATTTTGTCCAGCCATTGGGCCGCTATCCTCCCACACTCTACCTTTATTCAGTGGTCAAGTTTTCTTACGAGTCTGGTAAAGAACTCTGATACATTTACACTAAAGAAGAACCTAGGTTTTGGTGACCAATAAGAACAGACCAACTTTGGGCAGAACTTTTCAGAGACAGAAACAGTCAAAAACCATCTACTCACGTTATAAAGGGGTCACAACCCACTCTGTATGAGGGAACAAAGAATCAGAAGGGATCTTAAAGACCATCTAGTCTAAAGTCCTCATTTCACAGAAGGGAAAACTGAGGCCTAGGGAGGTGATGGGACTTGCCCAAGGTCACTGTGGCACCAGTGAAATTACAGATCCTAAAAGTTTTACACAAGGTTACATAGGGCAGGCTAGGAGTAGTTTATGGAGGGCCTTATACACGAAAGTATTGTCGTTTGGAAGAGATCTACTAATACTGATAACAATTCCCATTTTAATCATGCTCTATTGCTTATGGAGTACTTTCCTCCCTTTCTCCATTCTTGTGAGATACGAAGGTCAGAGGGTCAGAGAAGTTAGGAAGATTCCTTAAGGTCACCAGTCTGGATTTGAACCTAAATCTCCCATCTCCCATCCAGTGGACATCCCATTGATAATGGGGAGCTCTAGTAAATCCCCGAGCAAGAAGATGGGGCATGGGGCAACAGGATGAAAGTGGTGGTAGAAAGATTAGCCTTCTTGTATAGGAGGGATGAGAGAGAGAGAGAGAGAGACAGAGAGAGAGAGAGAGAGAGAGAGAGAGAGAGAGAGAGAGAGAGAGAGAGAAAGAGAGAGAGAGGGAGAGAGAGAGAGAGAGGGAGAGAGGGAGAGAGGAAGAGGGAGAGCAGAGACTAGAAGGTCACATACCTTCTTGTATGCTAATGGTAGTTTCAGAATGCCTGAAAAAGGGGGAAGGGGCAACAATCTTCAAGGAGAGAGAACTGGGGAAGAGAGACACCTACACTGCTACTGGGCTTTGGAGCGAACCAAATACTCTTGTCATCACAGTGCCCACATAGAGGGGTCACAAGCCCATCCCATAACCTATCTAGACCTTACTTTCCTGTAACGTGAAGGGTGGTTGGGCAAAAGCTAGATCTCTAAGGTAACTTCCAGCTTGAATTCATGCAAGTGTATTATCCTCCCCTTTTACAGAAGGGAAAACTGAGGCCCAGAGAGGGGAAATACCCTGACCAAAGCCACACAGGTGACAAGTAGCAGGGCTGGGACTTTAATGCAGTGTTCTTGCCTCTCAGTACCCCAGACTTTTTCTTATCAGACCATAAGCTCCTTGAGAGAATAGGGACTGGCTTTTGCCTTTCTTTGTATCTCCAGTATTTAATATGGTGCCTGGTCCATAGTGAGTGCTTAATAAATGTTAGGCTAGTAATAAATGACCAACAGATGACATTTCCTTACCCTGGGTTGGTCTCAGAGAAGAGAAAAAATGTTAGCATTACCTCATGGCCACATTACTTCCATCTATGACAACAGGTCTCAGGTTCTCAGTGTTATCTGCAAACTCGTCTTCCAGGGACAGCTCCGGGCTGGTCACCTCCCTGGCAGTGTGGCCATGTTCTGCCCCTCCACTCTTCTGGCCCTCTTCCTCACTCTTGTTCCCTAGCCTCACAAGTTCAGCCAATATGTCGTTGATGAGGGCATCTGGGCCTAGTTTGCACAGAACAGTTTGAATCTGATCCCCAGCATAGCCGAGTTTTAAAGCGAAGTCCATTTTGGCCTGGTACTCCTTGTTGACGGGGGGCTGCTTGTCCTCTTCAAGCTTTGGGTCCTGCAGGGTGCTGCTCTGAGAGAAGCTGGGTTGGTCCAGGCAAGGGGAGCGGCAGAGCTGGCGGTGTGGCTTGGGGGGCTGTCCTCTTTCTTGCCATTGGGGGTGGCCGGGTTTTCGCAAGCCCAACTGTTCTGGCTCACTCTCAGAGCTGGTCCAGTCATCAGAATCGATGCTACAGTTCTCGGTGGCTCCCTGCTGAGGGTTCCTCCCTTCTTTGGAAGATCTTTTCTTCATCCTTAGCATCTTCACCAGGAACCAGACCGTCATCCCGTTCAGCTGCCAGCCAGGGGTATCGACTCCTCCTTTTCACTCCCCAAAATGCTTTGGCTGCATAATCGAGATCATTCTTTAGGTTGAGTACTTGGGCAGTATGGTAGGGATTTGTTGTTCCGGCTCAGTCTGTTTGAGTGTATACAGATCCCCCAAAAGATTCCTAGAAACTAACACACATATGCAACAATTAACTTGAGTTATGTTCCGAGAAAAGTTCTGGAATGCAGAGACTTAGTTCTAAGACATTATGCTTCCCTGGACTCTTGATTTCTAAGTTTAAACTGTCTGGATTCATCCTTAAATTAAAACAAAATAAAATATACAAAACCCCAGGTTACCTTATGTTCCAATAATCCTAGACACAAAAAATTTAAGTGGTGGCCATGAGGCTGAGCTTCTGCCCGCAAAGTAAATTCATAGCTGAAGTTAAGTGTTTGTTGCAACAACTTTGGGGAAGGGGAAACATGGCATTTAACTCTAAGCAGGAACAGATTTTTGGAAATCCTGCCTTCTTTTCTACCAGGACAGGAGTATCTATCCCTTCTAGTTAAAACTGGACCCAGAATTCAAAAGGTTATGACCTCCTTTTTCCCTGTTCCTCTAGAGATAATCTCGTCTGAGAGACAGGCAAGCCAAAAGAATTGCTTCCATGTGAAATAGCCTGTAAGGGTCATAAATAGAGAGGGGGAATTCCAGACAAGGCAGAGCATCCATCCAGGGTGGGGCTTCTTTGTCAAAATTGTTCAGTGAAAGGAGAAAGCAAAATACGAACAAAATTGTAAAATGATTGGGAGAGCAGATCAAAAGAGGGTGTAGTGAGTTGTCAAAAACAATGAAATCTATGAGAATTCAGGAACTTCTCCATTCCCCACCATTACTGATCAAAAACATTTCTCTCCCTTGCCCCCACAACATGTTATGATATATCCCTAGAAAGATTAAACATGTTAAGTAACAAGTGAGATTTTGCTCTTGTTGGATGAAAAAAAAATGAGAAACTTTCTGTAAAAAAAATGGTCATGAGTCAATACTAACAACTTCTGAATTTAAATTCAGAAATTTAAATAAAAGGCCCAATATGGATTTTACTGTTGCATTTGAAAAATATTAGAAATATCCATGAACCTCCTCAAACATTCATGTCAATGAGGCTAAGCTAGAGATCCCTCAAAATAAAAGAAAGTCAGAGTTGGAAGGGACTGGTAGGGTTGGGAAGGGCCTTAGAATCTAGAATGTCAGAGTTGGAGAGAATCTTAGAACTTAGAATGGCAGAATTGGAGGGAACCTCAGAACCTAGAACACAAAATGTCAGAGCTGGGAGGAGCCTCACAACGCAGAACATTGGAACTGGGAGGGTCCTTGGAAAAGGGAAAGCCAGAGATGGGAGGAATCTCAGAACACAAAATGTTAAAGCTAGGAGAAACCTTAGAAAACAGAGTGTCTGATTTGGAAAGGACTTTGGAACTGTGTATTATAATGTTAGCAATGGAAAGGACTTTTGAACAAAAAATTTATAGCACCAAATTTCAAAGCTACCTGAGGGATTACTTAGTTCATATCCTTTATTTCACAGAGAAAGAAACTGAGTCCCAGAAAAGGTGACTGGCCCAGGGTCAAACACTGAACTAGTAGCAAAACCAAAAATCAAACTAACCTTTTCTCTATTGGGCTTGGGAGGAAAAAGTCCTTCCCTTGAAAAGGAACAAAGATCAACAAGTTATTGTTATAAAGGGTGGGGGCCAGATTTTGGCTCAAGATTTAAAAAGCAACAACTAAGAACTTTCTTACATCATAAGCTCTGTAAGATGGTAGTAGGATCTAGTTCATATCTTTCTTTGTATCCCTGGCATTTAATCAGGTGCCTTACACATACATAGTAGGCACTTAATAAACATTTATTGGGACCTTATGACCCTATAGGTCATCAAATTCAACCCTCATTTTATTGACCAGAAAATTGAGGCCCAGAGAGGTTGATTGACTTGTCCATGGTCACACAGTGAGTGGCAGAGCCAGAATTTGAATCCAGGATCTCTGACTCTTTTCATTATAAAGCAGTTAGTTGGGTAGAATGTGGGACCTGGAGTCAGGAAGACCTGAGTCCAAAACCTGTCCCAGACATTAGCCACATGACCTTAGGCAAGTCATTTAACTTTTCTATGCCTCACTTTCTCCATCTGGAAAATGGGCATATACCTGACAGGGTTTTGGTGAAGCTCAACTGAGTTAATATATATAAAGAGCTTTGTATACCTTAAAGTGCTATATAAATGTTAGCAGCTGCTGTGATTATTACTCTGACTCCTAGGTTTGAGCTAGGACTGGATGATTACTTATTGGAGATGTTTTAGACAGAATATCTCCATATGCATAGGTGGTGGACTTCGGGGCTTCTCAGTTCTGATAGTCTATGATGGATCAACCATATCTTAATCTAGGATGAAACAGATTATTTCTTAACATCTAGAAAGCCCCTTAAATGGCTTTTCACTTTTATTGATGTCTTTGGTTTTTTCTATCTCCTTCACTTCCAAATATATTGTCCCCTTCCCCTTCCATGCCCATAGAGCCAATTCTTGAAACAAACCAGAAAGAAAGGAAAATGAAACCATTTAGCAAAACAAATACAGCCTTGAAGTCTGACAGTATATGAAATGGTTCATACTTGTAGACTGAGGAAGAATGAGAGAGAAGTGTGGACAATTCTCTTTGAAGCAAAGTAACATAACATAACATATCATAACATAATATAGAGGCAGCATGTCATAGCTGGCATTGGAGCCAAGAAGATATGTGTTCAAGTCTCGCTTCTGATACAGAATGACCGTGTGACCCTGGCCAATTCACTGCCCCTCTCAGTTCCACAGGCAACTCTGAAGACCAGATCATTGCCAATCTGCACTGGTAGAGAGAGTTACCCCACGAAGGAATCCCTTACAACAATGAGTAATCATTCTAGACCAAACTAACTCTCCAGAGAAGGTGCTGTATCGATAGGGTCTCCTTATCTGGGAGCTCTTTATTCCAATGAAATCACAGGTTTCAACCTCATCCGTGTGTGGGGGAGAAACCAGGGGGCTGGGGGAAGCATGTTTATTTCAATCAAAAGGCACAGTGCTATGCATTGGGGGTACAAAGAAAAATCTAAGACAATCCCTGCCCTCAAAGATCTTCCATTCTTTGTATATGTGGAGCCTTTATCAGATTGCACCCTGTCTTGGGGAGGGGAGAGAGGTAGTGAAAATTTAAAACTCAAAAGCTTATGAAAGCGAATGTTGAAAACTAAAATTAAATAATAAACTAATTTAAAGAAAAGAAAAGATCTTACATTCTAATGAGAGGTGGCATGTATTCAAAGTAGATCCACATAAGGTACATATAAACTCAAAGACGACCTTAGAAGGGAAAGCATTAGCAGTTGTGTATATATGTGTGTATGTGTATGTGAGATACATATGACCCACACATAAACATATGAACACATAAGTCACACATGTGCACATGCATGCATACATTCACATGTGTAACACATTTACAATCCCTAGGCACAACACATACATACACAAGTACACACATACACAAGTTAGATATAGACATGTAACACATCTACATATACACACATATCCCACATATCCACACGTTATATATCCACACATACAGATATACAGACACGGATTTATATAATGTAAAAGCAGCCACTGACAAGACACATGCTTTGATTTGACCTTGTCCCCCAAACCTTCACATCAGTGAGACCCAGCTGGAGAGTTTTTCCAAATTCTAAGAGGCTCACAATTTGGAAGCCCCAAATAAGCCTCTTTCTACAAACAAAATTTGTCGGGGATTTCTAGTTACCTTTCCCTCATTTCAGTCAGGTCTGGGTAAACAGGAAGTGGTACTGCCAACAGCATCTGGGAATCTCCAAGGGTAACTGTGGGTCTCCCTTAGTAAAGAAGGATTATTTTGGAAACCCTCCAGGAATACAAAGGGTTAACGCCATTGCCTGGGAGCAGCTGCCCACGGAGCAGAGTGGAGCTGAGCAGACGTTTCTCTCTGTCTGGGTACTATGCCCCCTGAAACCAAGACGGTCCCCCACATGACTTCGGAAGTTTCTAATAAAGTATTCACGAACACTCGGAGACACTCACTTTCACTTCTCCATCGATCTTGATTATTCAAAATCTGAAGCATGTTTCCCCTTTTCAGTTTGTTAGACATTTATAGGTCCTGGTTGAAACGTCACTGCACTGAGAGGTGGGGTGGAAAGAGGGCTGGGCTGGCAGTTGGGGGACCCTGGCTTCAGTCCCAGCTTTACCACACTTGCTGCCTGTGTTACTCAGGGCAAGCTATTACCCCTCTCTGGGCCTCAATTTCCTAATCTGGAAAATGGAAGACAGAGCTAGACTTTCTAGCTCTGATCTCCCAAATTCTATATTCTCAAGTTCCTTCTTCCAGTTTGAATGTTCTATATTTCCAAGTCCCATCCATCTCATCCTTCTGAGATCTCCTCAAGCTCTAAGCTTCGGAATCCTGTGTTCTAAGATTCCTTCTGGTCTGAACATCCCATATCCCCTGTTCTAATGCCCTTCTCAGCTCTGCCTATCTGTTTTCTAAAGTCCCTTCCAATTCTGCCATTCTTTTCCTTCGTATGTGAGATATTCCATTTTCCAGGTTTCTAACCTGGGGTCCAGAAACTTCTTTTGAAAGAAATAACTTGATAGTGATATTGCAATATAGATGGTTTTCTTTGTCATCCTATGTATTTCTGTTTGATTCATTTTCAAACATGATTCACAGGGGTCCAGATAGCAGAGAAGGTTCAGAAACCCGGCCTGGCTCTGCCACTCTGCAATCTGTGGGACAGAGTTGTTTGATGGGCCAGTCCTGCATACCGAGGTCTAAAGCAACTGCTTATGAAGCCAATTATTTATTTACATTAGGAATGGGAGGCGGTGCATACGAGATGTGACAGTCACTCAGAAGTACTGGTGGCCCCTGGTGATTTACCCGAAGACTGCACTCAAGTCTATTAATACCCACAGCAATCAAATCGCTTTCTCTTTTGCTCAGTTAACACCAAAAACTAAGTGGGCCTCCTTCCTTCAAACCAACAGCCTGTTGGGAGTATGACACAGGCAACACTAAAGTCCAAGCCTGAGGAAACCCCACCAAAGAGAAAACCCCAAATCCTTTTATCTTGCTACCATCTGTAATGGAACATTTTCTAGTGCACATCTTTGAAGTAGTAAGGAGCCATCGTAAGTGAACAAAGTAAGACCTTGAATTTATCACCAGAGGCCTTGAACTAGTTAGCATATTTTTAAAAATTACAGTAGCCATTTGTCTAAAAACCAACCAGCATAATAAGGAGACCTTAGACTGTAATAACTTTGGAAACAGTCTGATGTAGTGGACAGAGCACTAGAGATCCACGTTCTAGTCTCAGTTCTGCTGCTAACTTGCTGTGTGACCTTGAGAAGCTCTGGTCTTCTCTTTAGGTCTCAGTTTCCTTATCTGTAAAAGGAAAGCATTTGACTTAGATGGTCTCTAAGGGCACTTTAGCTCCAACATTGTATGTGTTAAGGTTCCTTCCAGTTCTAGTATTCTGTTTTACGGTCCAAGATCCTTTCCTTAGAATACTAGTTCTATGGGGTGGGGAAGTGAGGGAAGAGGACATTTCCCTTCATAGAATATTAATTCTAAGGAAATTATCTGCCTTAGAATTAAAACTTCCTTCAATTTCCTCTTAAAGTATGGAGGGGATCGTAGATTCTCAGAGCTTCTGGACAGTGGAGGTCCCAAACAGTTGTAAAGGCTATGAGAATGGGCATGGTGGTGGATGGGTTTCTGGAATGTGATGCCCACGTGAGCCAGCTCAAGAGAGGTCATAATCAGGAGTGCCATCATTGGATTTCTTTTAGCCACTGTAATTCACCAAGACCATCTCCTAAGGCACATTTGGATTAGCAGAAGGTATACTCACCCGAAAGAAAGGCCCTCTCTGGGCCTCAGTTTCCCCATCAGTAAAATAAGGAGGTTTGACTAGCTGGCCTCTGAGGCTCTAGACTTAGGATCCTTGAAATATATCAAGGACCCATCAGGATATGAACTTCTTGGAAGCAGAGCCCATGGATATGTTAATGGATTCAGTCTATTATTGATAAGACCTCTCCATCTACTGGAGCAGAGAATGACCCCTCCACACCTTCTCATTCTGTGTTATTCTCGCCTATCCATGTCTTTCTATAACTCCTTTATAAGGACTCCAACCAAGGAATCAAACACCTTCCTCCAGTTCATTTATTTAGATGAAGAGAAAGATGTGATCTCTGCTTTTTTTTTTTTGGTCAGGAGCTCATATTTATCATTAATACAACTATTAGTATGGGTAGTTGACAAATGAAGTAAATGAATATGGGTAAAGAGAAATGAAAAAGGACAGCTAGGTGGTGGAGTGGACAGAGCACCAGTGTCCAGAGGACTGGAGTTCAAATCCAGCCTTAGACACTTGACACTTGGGCAAGTCATGTAACTCCATTGACTCTTGAAAAAATAAAGAAATTAATAACTGTACAAATATGAAAGTGAATGGGGGTGTTTCCATCCTGATTTATGACAGATGCTGTCAAGTACTTTCACTTTTGATTATTAACAACACATAAAAGAAATCTTGAAGGATCAGCTCATGTGAGTAAGTCATATTTAGTCATGAAATTCTAAGACTGTACAGAGTTTGTTTTAAGGTACCAGTGGCTTTGTCAGTAGTATGGGAAGGTAGTAAGAGCACTGCATTCAAAGCCAGATGTTCTGGAGTCGAGTCTCAAGTCACTCTGGGACCTATTACCTATGTGATCTTCCCCTCCTATGAATTGGTTTCTTCTGTAAAATCAGAATAATAATGTTTTATAAATCCCTGTCCCCTAGGGTTGTTGGGAAGAACAACATTTCTTTCAAAGTTCTTTATCACCATCATCAATCTCAACCCCAGACAAGTCATTTGCCCTCTCTGGGCCTCAGTTTCCCCATCAGTAAAAGAGGAAGGTTTGACTACCTGGCCTCTGAGGCCCCTACCAGCTGTAGATCTAGGACCCTATAGGTAATCTTGGGCAGGTCACCTTCCCTCCTTTGGTCTCAGTTTCCTCATCTTTAAAACGAGGTTTGACAGGATGACCTCTCAGGTCCCTCCCATCTTTAGATCTAGGCTTCTAAAATGTTTCATCCACCTAGTATAAACTACAGCAATTAAGTTTTCACTGTGTCAGAAAAACTTACAAAGAAAAACTGTAAACAAAAGACAGGCAAAGGAGATCTGACTTTTACAGAAACTGAGGCACACGTACATAAAAACACTGCAAAATGAGACATCAAGGAGTTTTTCTGTAAGAACAAGGGAGGGAGGTCGCACAGGGCCCCTAACATTTGCTGAAGTGTTCCTCTTCCCTGCAGGCCGGCCCAGCCCAGCCCCAAGCCTTCATTCTTAAAATAGAGTTTATTCACCACACATTCATTCAGAGCAATGTCGCAGGCTCAGGAGCAACTACAGAAATGAATTTTTCTTTTTAAAAATATGCTGAGTAATAATCTATATAGGGACAGAACATTTTTGGCTAAGTGCATAGAGCCCAAAAGCCTGCTGTCTAAGCGTTTGGAGAGCTAAGTAGTCCCAAGAATGGGGCCAGTAGGGCTAATGATCTCAGATTCAAAACTAGCTTCTCCACCCCCATTATGCACTCTCCAGTAGGTGCTCAGCAAAGGGCCAACTCAGGATTCTTCACATAGTAAATTATCTGTGGTCCACTTACAGTCCCTGGGTGGATGATGAGCCCAGGGAACACAAATATTAAAATGCTAGCCAAACAATATATATAAGAGGCAAAGGCCACCTCCTCCCCCTCCCCCACCAATCATACAAACAGATCAAGAAAGATTTGGGGATGATTTCCGTTGGTGTGAGTTTTCCACACTACTGTACAATTTTCTTAGCCTAGCCCTAGATAAACCAATCTGATACATATTTATTAAGAACCTACCATATCCAAGGTACAAAAATGAAATATTCCCTACCCTCATAGACCTTATATTCTACATGGAGCACTAGATGCAAAATGTGTGTGTGTGTGTGTATGAAACGTGTATGTGTGTATATATGTGAGTATATCTGTATTATATACATATGTATATGTGTGTTTATACGTGCATGTAGAATGAGTATATATGTATCTGTATATATGCATGTGCATACATATGTATGTATGTGTATATGTACCTATATACATATCCACATATGTGTATGCATATATGTATCAATATATCTACATGTGTACCCACATATGTATATATGTATCTACATGTATATCCACATGTGTATATATCTATGTGCATATGCATATATGTACCATGTGTATCCACATATATATGTGTATATCAGTATCTACAATGCATCATATATGAAAGTGTACATACCTATATATGCGCACATATGTATCCATACACGTACGTATATATATCTATGTACGTGTGTGTATACATGTACCTACATGTGCATCCATATATGTCTATATCCATGCATGTATGTGTGTATATATACCCATGTATGTATGTGTATGTACATACACATACATACACATACAAAGTACTTGATTTCAAGAGGGTGAGAATGTTCAAAATTAGGAGGAATCAGGAGAGGTCTCATGTTGGAGGTGAGTCATGAGCTGATCCTTGAAGGAAGCCCAGGGTCTTTCCAGACAGAGAAGTGAGGAGGGAGGGCATCCCAACCTAGGCAAAGGTGCAGAGGTGGAAGATGGAATGGTGTGCACAGGACTAGACGACAGGCCAGTGAACTAGAACTGAGAGTGTGCAAGGGGAAACAGTATGATACAAGCCTGGTCGTTAGGAAAGTACACGACTCTGTCCTGAGTTGCTGCTCTCAGGAGTGGTCCAGAAACCGGGTTGGAAAGGACCAAAAGACCTGAGAGATTATTTGCTGGAGGGATGTATGTGTTCGTCCATTGCCGAAGAAGACCATGCCATCAGAGAAATGATGACATGACTTGCACTTTGTTTTGAGTGAGGGAGGGCTGTGCAAGGTCACCAGCCTTACTTCTCCTCCAGAGCCGTCTGAATCCAGTGACCAGATATTCATCAGGGATGACTGGAGATGACCCAGGATGAGGCAATTGGGGTGAAGTGACTTGCCCAAGGTCACACAGCTAGCAAGTGTCAAGTGTCTGAGGTGACATTTGAACTCAGGTCCTCCTAACTCCTGCACTGGTGCTCTATCCACTGTACCACCTAACTGCCCCTGCTGGAGGGATGAATGAATGAATGAATGAATGCTGCTGTCATGCACTGCACTGAGAAGCAGGTGACCTGGGTGATGGTTCCAGTTTTCCCATTAACTTGTTTCCAACTCCAACATTCTTTTTTCTAAGGTCTTTTCTAGTTTTGACATTGAATTCAAAGGTTCCTTTCCAACTGGATCTTCTATGTTCAATATGTATTCTAATATACCTTTCAGCTGTGATATTCTGTTCTAAGGTCCCTTGAAGGTGTGACATTCTAGTTTCTGTGTTCTAAGATCCCTTCCACGTGTGACATTCTAGATTCCCTTCAGGCTCTGACATTCCATGACTCTAATATCCACAGCGTTGGTCCTCCACCTCAGTTAATGATATTTGACACAAATGAAACTTAATTCATAAAACCCGAGCAAAGCAGGTGTGGCAGAAGTCCACTAGCAACATTTTTAAGCTTATCAAACGGAGCCAACAACAGAGGTTGCCTCTTAGCTCTTGCTGTGCCCAATCATTACTTAATCTGATTATGTCTGGGTTACTGAGGTGTGAGCATGCCTTATCGCCCTGCATCTCTCTACTCAGGTACAGTTAGGAAAGAAGGACAAGGACCAGTGAACAGGGATCAAAGTGTTGTGACGTCGAGGGGGAACTGAGAGGCAAAGATTTCATCCAGTCTTTACTATCAGGTAACCTCTTACTGATTTGAAAACCAGAAATATACTCACATTGAGTCAATCTGTGAAAAGCAGAAATTAGCTGACTCCTTCTGCCTTTTAATTCATATGAAGCTGATCATATACAACAATAATTATACCATGAAGGAGACAAATATCTGCTTCACTATTCCCTTCCCCTCCTGCTCTAACCTCCCACCTCCCATTCTGGAGAATGGCTCCCAGGTAGTAACACTGGGTGATAACAGCAAAGAAGAAAGAGAGATTTTTTTTTTTGCTCTCGTTCGTAAAAAGATGTCAGTCCACTCCATCTCTCCAAGCCTCTTAAAGTCTGCTATTCCATTAATCTATAAACAAAGCAGACCAACCCCAAAAGCGAGCCTTCTCTCTCCAGCAGACGCATCCTAGGTGTGAGGGGTTGTTTGGAATCTTAGATGCATGTTGAAAGATGATGTTGGAACACAGCAAAACCCATCAAGGCGAAGACAGCAAAACTGGAAAGCGGGGCTTCATTTCCAAGGAGGTTGACTTTCCCTACCGGACCCCGCTCACTTCTGCTCTCCCTTCACACCCCACATTTCATCTCGTCTGCCAGAACATTTGCTGGGCACATTTTTCACACGTTTCTGGAACTTTACCATCCACTCATATTTCTTGGGTTTGAAACGTCAAACGCCGTGAATGATTTGATTTCAAAGCCCATTTGTCTGATCTAACCAAACATCCTTCCTAAGAGAGTCTCCGTTGTCTGAACTCGTTTACAACCCCGCTAATGAATTCAGTCCCATAAGCATACAACTATGCTGAGCACTCCACACCCCAGGAGAAGAAGGTAATAGTTGCATACTCACTTTTCCTCTGAAATCGGTAAAGAAGGTATGGAAAAAAATCTGTTGAAATCCATGGTGGAGAACTGCAGTGTGCCCTATCGAGTCTGCTTTCTGCTAGAGTAAATGCTGTGAATGTGGGTTCTCTGGCCACTAGTGACGGCCTGGAGGTGTTATGAAAGCTACTTCTCCAGAGAACACGCCCACTTCTATGACTCACTAAAGGAGTTTCTCTCTCTATCTCTCTGTCTCCCCCTCCTCTCTCTGTCTCCCTCTCTTCCTTCCCTCCCTCTGTCTCTGTTTTGTTTTCCTCTCCCTCTTTCTGTATCTCCCTCTGTTTCTGTCTTCCTCTCCTCCTTCCCTCCTTCTGTCTCGCTCCCTCTCTCTCTCCCTCTCTCCGTCTCTCTCCCTCTCTTCCCTCCCTCTCTCGGTCTGTTCTGTTTTCCTCTCCCTCTTTCTGTATCTCCTTCTCTGTTTCTGTCTCCCTCTCTTCCTTCTCTACGTCTCTCTCCCTTTCCTCTTTCCCTCCCTCTGTCTCTCTGTTCTATCTCCCTCTCCCTCTTTCTGTATCTTCCTCTCTGTTTCTCTCTCCCTCTCCTCCCTCCCTCTGTCTCTCTGTTCTGTCTCTCCCTCTCTGTCTGCATCTCTCCTCTTCCTATCTCTCCTTCTCTGTTTCTCTCTCCCTCTCCTCTCTGTCTCTGTTTCTGTCTGTTGCTCTCCCTCTGTCTTCCTCTCCTCCCTCCCTTCCTCTCTTCTCTCTCTGTCTCTCCCTTTCCTCCTTCCCTCTCTCTGTCTCTTTCTTGAAGTCATCTCTTTCAGACAGTAGAAAACCATAGGAGAAATTTGCCCGTGTCATCCCATCCTTCCAGGTCAAAGGAAAAAGGAGTGAGTGAATGTCTCATGACTTAAAAATCAGCAAACTTATCATCCTTTCAGGTAAGAACACTGGTGAGTCTGCTTGTGTGTGTGTGTGTGTGTGTGTGTGTGTGTGTGTGTGTGTGTGTGTGTGCCTGCCTGCCAATTCAGAAACTTTGCGGACAGGGGCTTTGGGAAGGGTGAAGTCCATTTCTCTGTGACAAAAACCGCTGGAAATCCTTGGGCTGAGCTAGACAGCAGGGTCCAGCGAGCTCAGGAACCTCTTTCGTGATGTCATCCATCAATGCTAGCTAGGCTAGCCTCAGAGACCTCCAGAAACAAATGGGAGATGTGCTGGGAAACAAATGCC
>CM053775.1:39775121-39800455 GCA_028658325.1 Potorous gilbertii | reverse complement strand
GAGGCCTCCGGGGGGGAACCCTACTCCAAGAATTCTTAGATTCTCCCCATTGTTTCAAACAACACAGTGTTTGTTTAGACTTCCTTCCTCAGGCTGGGGTGCAATTGTCTTTCTCTCGTTTTTTTTCCCCACAGCTGCTCTGCTCTGTCTCAGCAGCAGCTGGACTGCTGTGGCAAGTTAGGGAGTTTCGTGAGCAGATCTGGTTTTTAAATCATTCCTGAATCCTTCACGACAAAAGGTACTTCCCAGCAACATCATATACTGTGGTGAGTAATAGATCAATAATGCTACAGGTTGGAAGTCTTCCTGGGTCCATCATTTTCTAGCTATGTGACCTTGGGCAAGTCATTTCCGCTTTAGGAGGTTGAGGCATCATTTGTCCAAAGTAGGTATACACACATACATATGTGTGTATGTATATATATATATATATACACATATGTATATATGTATGTGTATGTACATATATTTTGGACCAATGGCATTGGGAACTCCTGGTGTGAGAAGCCCTCCACTAATGCAGATGGCACCCACCCTAAAGTTTAGGGTGTTAGACCTGGGATATTGAGAAGCAAAGTGACTTGGCCAGGAAGGAGTCAGAGACACACTGATGTTATCAGGAATTGTTTCGTTTTTATCTGTTTCCTCATCACTTAGCACACAGTAGGTGGTTTTAAAAATGCTTACTTACTGATGGATAGATTGACCTAATAAGATAAAAAGAATCTTCCTTTTACACAGCTTTGTAAAGACTACAAACCACTTTCCCCTTTACAACCCTAAGAGATAAAAAGATATTTGGTTTTTTTTTGCAGGGGGAGCTTCCTCTACCAAAGCCAGTGGTCATCTGTTTTGAAATTTCTAGTCTTAAGATATGCCTGGGGCATTAATAGGTTAAGTGATTTGTCCAGGGTCACACAGCCAGCATGTGCCAAAGGCAGAACTTGAACTCAGATCTTCCTGATTTTAAGGCTGGCTCACTGTCCACTATGGCCATGCTACCAAATATCATTAGCTTAATTTTACAGATAAGGAAACTGAGGCACAAAGAGAGAAGCAGTGCTGGAACTCAAGCTCATGTCCTCTGAGTTCCCTCTCATTTCAGATTTCTCCTAGTACTCACCTAAATCTCTCCCCCGACTTTATCACACCTGGTGCCATACTTAACTGGGAACCTGGTGGTAAGATTATTATGTCCCCAACACTTAGCACAGCTCCTGATACACAGTAGGTGCTTACTAAATGCTGCCTGGATGGAACCAGTTACATTTTCAAAGCTTATGTTGTATAAAAGCAGAGGAAAAAGTACTATCCTGCTCAAAGACCACCAGGACTGAGCCAATTCTGATTATTCCCAAGAGGACCAGAAAGTAATTGATGGCAAAGGACCTGTGACTTGGGTCGGGGTTAGGAACCCCAACAGGGTTCAAGGCTCATTGAAATGAAAGGGGTTTCAGGCAGAGTGGCTTAGGGAATCAGCTGACTGCTTAGGGCTCCTCCGTACATTTGGTGGTTTCTCAACCAAATATGAACGATTCCCAGCAAATCCAGGAGGGTAGGTTTGAGATCATGAAGCAACTGCTTCGAAAAGAGGAATTTTTGAAGTCACAAGACCTGTTCTTTACATAGAAGCTGTATCACCTTGGGTGAGTCACTCCCCTTCCCTCCCCTCCATCTTAGTTTCTTCCTCTGTGACGTAAGAGGATCAGACTAGATGGTCACTTTTAATCCTAGCTCCATGATCTTATGACTTTGGGCATGTCATTTACGTCCTCTGGGCCTCAGTTTCCCCATCTGTAAAATGAAAACGGTTGGATTTGATGACCTTTAAGGTCAATTTGAGCTTTGATAGTCTCTGATTCTAGGAGTCAATACTTCCAAAGTAATGCTGGCTTGAAATACTAGAGCCCCAAGGCATTGTCTCATGGGAAATCCATTTGATTTTGAGTCAGAAAGGTCTCAGACCAGGATATTACTTACTAGCTGTGTGACCTCGAGTGAGTCACTCAATAAGAAAATCCCCCAACTGCACAATCCTAGGATTCAAAAACTGGAAGGGAACTAGGCCAATCCATCCACGAAAGGAAATCCTACGACAACATACCCGAAAAGTGGTTGTCCAGTCTAGGCCTGAAGAATTCCAGCAAGGGTGAAGCCGCCACCTCTCGAGGCAGGCGATTCCATCTGGGGCCAGCTCAGATTTTCCAGCTGTTCTTTCCCGACCTCAGCACCTTCCACCCCTTGCTCCTAGTTCCGCCCTCTGGGGCCACCAGAACGAGGCTAATCCCTCCTTCACATGACAGCCCTTCAAATGCTTGAACACAGCTATCATGTTGCCCCTGAATCTTTCTTTCCCCAGGCTAAATATACCCAGTTACTTCAACCAACCTCATATGTCATAGACCAAGGAAGGCCCTTAACCATACTGGTTGTCTTTCCCTGGATACACTCCAGCTGATCGACATCCTTTTTAACCTGTGTTTTCCAGAACTGAACTCAATCCTCTAGATAAGGTCTGAGAAAGCAGAGGACTGTGGGATCATCACCGCCTTAATCCCGGAAGCTTTGCCTTCTCTTCAAACGGCCTAAGATTGCTTTCGTCTTCTTGAATGCTATATCAACTACTAATCTACATTGGGCTTGCAGTACACTTAAACCTCCAGATCCTTTTCAGACCAATTGCTATCTACCCACACTGCTGCCATCTCATACATACAAAGCTGATTTTGGGGTAGACTTTACACTTTTCCCTATTGAATGCCATCTTAACAGATCTGGGCCATCCTTTTGGATCCTGGCTGTGCTCCAGTGTGATCACTGCCGCACCCCTGGCCACCATAATAACCGCAATAAAGCTGAACATCGTGCTTTTTAAGCTTACGATGTATTCCACATCCATTATTCTATTGGAGTTTCACAGCAGCCCCATGAAAGAAGAACCAGAGGATTTATTATCTCCATTTTTCAGATGAGGAAATTGAGGACTGGAGGGGGACACAGTTTCTACGCAATGGTTCGAACCCAGGTCTTCTTGACTCAACCCCAGCATTCTATGCCCTTATTACTCTATCCTGCCTTTGTAGAATCACCCAATTTGTAAAAGTTGCAAGGGACCTTCAGGGCCATCTGGCCCTCTCCAATTTATCCAGCAAGAGGTTAGTTAGCCTCTGTTTGGGGCAGCTAGGTGGTGCAGTGGGTAGAGCACCAGTGCAGGAGTCAGGAGGACTTGAGTTCAAATCTCACCTCAGACACTTGACACTCACTAGCTGTGTGACCTTGGGCAAGTCACTTCCCCCCAAGTGCCTCATCCTGGGTCATCTCCGGTCATCCTGATAAATATCTGATCACAGGATTCAGATGGCTCTGGAGGAGAAGTGAGGTTGGTGACCTGCACAGCCCTCCCTCACTCAAATCAAAGTCAAGTGCAAGTCATGTCATTATCTCTCCGATGGCATAGTCTTCTTCGGCAACGAAGGATGAACACACGCACAGTTAGCTTCTGTTTGGAGACCTCCAAGGAGGCAGCCCCCTCAACTTTGGGATAATTCACATTGTTAGGAAGTGGACTTCAATCCTCAATTCGTGTTTTTGCCTCTTCCATCCACAGCTCCTGGTTCTGCCCTATAGGGTCAACAAGCCAAATACCTCCTCCACAGGACAGTCTTTCAAATTGTTTCTTTTCTTTTTTTATTTAACTCTCTCTTCATTTTCAGCTTAGTCTTTCAAATTCTTGAAGACTCCTATTGTGTGCTTTTCTCTACCTTCCCCTTCCTCCAGTCTTTTCTTCAGGCCAAACATCCTCAGTTCCTTCAGCTGGCCCAGATGTGGCCTGAACTTGAGGCTTGTCCCTATCCTAGTGCTTAATGAAGGTCTAATGATTGACACCTCCTGCCCTCCTCTGGATGTTTTCTAGCTTTTCAATATCTCTGTACCTCAATTTCTTAAACTGTAAAATGAAAGTGGAGAGGTAATTTGGTGTAGTGGATAAAGAAGTGGTCTCCAGGTCAGAAGGTCTTGGGTCCAAGTTCTAACTGTAACTCACTGTCTGTGTGACTCTGGGCAAGTCACTTGCCTCCTCAGTGCCTCTAGGCTACTCCTTAAACCCGAAGCTATAGAACAAGGGCTGATCTGCTTTGGGAGAGGGTGCTTTCTCACCCAGGGTTCTCTAATAGCGACGAAACCACACCTCTGGTTTAAAAAAAAGGGAAGGTGCAATAATCTTCGTAATTATTTGTCATCCATAAGGATATCCTAAGGCGCAATGATATGACTTAGAAGGCGTTATGCAAATATATCCCAAAATTATTAAATTAGGGATACCTGTCTTTCTGGGCCCTGGGGGGTGAAAAGATTGGGGGTGGGGATGGGGGGAGGAGATGAGGGGCAAGGAGATTGGGGGAGTGGGAGCGGGGATGTGGGGGGATGAGGAGATGGTAGACAGGGTAGAGAGGGGTTCAGGCATGGCCAGCAGGAAGCACCTGGGGAGTTCCACTGAACAACCCCATTGAATTTAGCCTCAGCTCTGCTCCAAAGAAAGCTGTGGAATTTAAGCAGGTTACTTTCCTGCTCTAGGTTTCACTTTTTCATCAGAAGAACTTAGGGCTGGGATGAGATCTGGCCATTCTTTGTTCTAAGATCTTCCCCATCTCTGATACTCCCTGTTCCAAGGGCCCTTCCCAGCTCTAACATCCCCTGTCCTAAGGCCCCTCCCAGCCCTGATATCTCCTGTTCCAAGGGCCCTTCCCAGTTCTGACATCCCCTGTTCTAAGGGCCCTTCCCAGCTCTGATATCCCCTATTCTAAGGGCCTTTCCCAGCTCTAACATGCCCTGTTCCAAGGACCCTTCCCAGTTCTGACATCCCCTTGTTCTAAGGCCCCTCCCAGCCCTGATATCCCCTGTTCTAAGGGTCATTCCCAGCTCTGACATGCCCTGTTCTAAGGGCCCTCTCAGCCCTGACATCCCCAGTTCTAAGGGCCCTCCCAGCTCTGAAACTGCCACATTATCAATTACAAGCCCCACCCCCAACCCCGGTAGGCTATCCTCTCTTCTCAGGGTCCCCAGGTTGGATGGTTGACAATTCCTTCCACCTCTGTGCTGTCATTCTCTGATTACTCTTCCTAGCAGGCTCCTTGGGCCCCGTAGGCTAGAAGCCTGTGACACATTCATTCCCCAAGCCACTGCATCAATTCAAGTCCATTCGAATGATCAGAGTTGCCGGAGCCTGGCTGCATTTGTGGCTTCTGGCCAACCAGTGAGCTGGGTTAAAGCAATTTCTGGTGAGTCACCCTGGGACCCAGGGGCCGAGGCTGCCTTCAGACATTTGCCTGGAGCTCCTGGCTGGCAACTTGTTTGGAGAAGCCGATTTTGCACAATAGTCATCACTAAGAGGAAAAACAATGTCTTTCGTGCACTGATGCCCATGATTTTCTGTAATTGCTTTTATACCACGGAGTCTTTTGATAGTTCTACAACTTGAGGCCCTGAGTATGACATTTCTTTTTTCTTGCAAACTCTGGTGAGGTTAAAAAATAATGAATCAGTTCTTTTCCTGGAAAGGCATTTATGCTAAATAAGTAACTAGACTACCTGAGAACAAAGATATCCATAATGTATTCAACAAGTAATTAATTACACTTTCAATAACAAAAGGTGACTTTTCAATCTGCCTGGTTTTACTAGCTTTGGAATACTTACAAACAACTTGAAGAGGTAAATTGTCTTTGAGCTGTCTATAATTTCTTGCTCATATCTCTGTATCATCTAGTAACAACTCTACTGACATAGTGTTCTTTAATATACTATGCTTATATCACCTGATTTAATTTTTACAATAGCAAATACTCATATTTTTATGCCCATTTTGCAGATGAAAAAACTGAGACCCAGAGTGGGGAGGTGACTTTCTGAGGACACACAAAGTATCAGAGCCTGGACTTGAATCAACATATCAAACAAGATTCTTAGGTTTTAAATCTAGAAAGAATTTTACTCCTTTAAAAAACCTTATCACTTACTTTAAAATTTCTTTTTAAAAAATTGTTGCATTCTGAATTCTCTCCCTCCATCCTGCCCCTCTCCCACCCATGGAGAAGGCAAGAAATGTGCTATCACTTACACATGTGAAATCATGCAAAAATATTTCTTTTCTCTTCTCTGTTTTTAAAAAATATTTATTTATTTTTAACATTCATTTTAAAAAATTGTGGAAAGAATTTTAGAGAATGTCTAATCCAATCCTCTAATTTTATAGAGGGAGAAACTAAGAGTGTCTTTCTCAAAGTCACACAGGTATAATAGTAGTAGAATTGGGAAACTAGGTGGCGCTGCAGTGGATAGAGTGCTGGGCCTGGAAGCAGAAAGGCTCTTCCTGAGTTTCAATCTGGCCTCATACATTTACTAGCTGGATAACACTAGGCAAGTCACTGAACCCTGGTGACCTCAGTTTCCTCACCTGGAAAATAGGCTGGAGAAGGAAATGGCAAATCGTTACAGCATCTTTGCAAGAAAACCCCAAATGGGGTCATGAAGAGTATGATACAACTGAAAAGCAATTCAACTCAAAAGAATTGGGATTCCAAGGAAGGTCTCTTGACTCCAAATACAACCAGTGGAGACATTAGCAAGTTAGATCCACAGCTATTCAAATTCTAAAATGAAACACCATCTTTGTTTACTTTACTACTACTACATTTTTGGGTGACAAATCCAGCGTTCCTCTAGAAAGTGAGTGCTTCAAGGGCTCAGACTGTTTCATTTGAATTTTGCATTCCCAGGAATAGAGAGCAAACCTCAGCCTCAGAGGCAGGGAGCCCTGCTTACCTCTGACACATCCTAGCTGTGGCACCTTGGACAGGGCACCTGAACCTCTTAATGCTCCAAGTATCTCTAAGAAGGCTTCCACCTGCATTGGTTGGAGAAGTCCCCTCATATGGGAATTTTCTATACCAAAAAAATCCCAGGGCCACTCCCCATTCCCCCAGTACCTAGCACAGGGCCTAGGATACAGCAAGAACTTAGTAAATGCTCAGTGATGGATTCTTCTTTCTCAAAAATTGATCATGGTGAAAGTTTTCTTTTTCTGGACATTGGGTTTTCCTTCTACGTCTAGGAGATTACAAGGGATCTTCTTTTACAGGGTAACCCAAACCAAGAAGAGTAACAGGCTCTCATTGGCTGTTCAACTTTGTTGCATAACTTAAGGTAGAAGAACCTCCAGTTACTCAGAATCCTTCCATCCCCTCCAGCATTTCACTTTGAGGAGAAAGGCAAATGCCAAGAAAACAAGCCCTCCTGCTTCCTGGCTTCTCTCTGCCATCTTGGCTCTACCCCAAGCTCTCCCACTTCCTTCTCATACTGCCACCCTGTCAGCTCCAGATCAACTCTTCTAACCTGTGCTGCTGGACTAGCCTCCTGCCTGGTCTCCCTGCCGAGTCTTTCCCCTTCAATGCATCCTGCACTCTGCTGCCAGATTAGCCTTCCTTAAGAACAGTTTAGATGCTGTCACTGCTCTGCTCAACAACCTTTCGTGACTCCCTGGGACCTACAAGAGAAAGACTAACTTTGGCAGCCTGACCTTCAGAAAATCATGAGCTTTAGGACTCAAAGGTCACTTAGAGATCAAGGCCAAGACCATAATTTTACAAACAAGCTCTTTTCCCTTCATCTGACTCCTCACCATCCTCCATTCTGCATTCTCATCCACCTTCCGCTACCAACTGGACTGCCTTCCTCATACCTCTATGTCAGTGACAACTGTGACGTAGTGACATATGGACCTCATCCCATGTGGACTTTTGCCTTTCCCTAATTTACTTCTTCTGCTTATCACCTGTACTATGGAGTTTACCTGGCCCTGGAAAGATCGATCAAGGTGCTTTAAGTGAGAAGCAAAGAGCTTTTTTTTTTCTTTAATCAGACAAAAGGGTGGTGGTGGTGGTGGGATTGAAAAAAAAAACAAAACTCAAAACTCAAGGCAGGGAAACCCTGATAGAAAACTCTGCAGTGATTTGTTGGCTGTTGCCCCTAGAGTAATGTTCAGACTCCTTAGACAGTTATTCAAGGTTCTCCATAATTTTCCTAGGCAAAGCCCGCCCCCCCATCTGTAGGAGGTACTTAATTGATTTGTTGATTTCCTAATTCACTACTCTGAGTCACTCCTCTATTCAAAAACCTTCTGTGGCCCCCTCTAGTCTCAAGCTCCCATTCTGGTATATTTTAAAATTAAGGCCCTTGACAATCTGGCTCCAACCTAACTGTTTAACATGATCTCACACTTGATCACTAATGACTGACTCAGCTCTTCTCAGCAATATAAGGATCCAAGACCAGGGATGGAGAACCTGAGTCCTCCAAACCATACGTGGCCCTCTAGGTCCTCAAGTGTGACCCTTTGACTGAATCCAAACTTCACAGAATAAATCTCCTTAATGAAAGGATTTGGTCTGTAAAACTTGGACTCAGTCTAAAAGCTGTACCCAAGGACCTAGAAGATCACATATGGCTTCAAGGCCACAGGCTTCCCATCTTTGTCTAAGACAATTCCAAAAAACTCAAGATGGAAAATGCTATCCACCTCCAGAGAAAGAATTATAGAGTCTGACTGCGGATCGAAACATACTATTTCCACTTTTTTTGGTGGTTTTTCCCTTTTGTTCTGTTTCTTCTTTCACAACCTAACATGGAAATATGTTTACACGTATAAGCTCTATCAGATTGTTTGCCGTCTTGGGGAGAAGGGAAGGGAGGGAGAGAGGGAGAAAAATCTGGAACTCAAGACTTTATAAAAAACGAATGTTGAAAAATAGCTTTACACGGAATTGGAAAAAAATAAAATACCATTTACAAAAAGAAAAGAAAAGTCATTATTTCACACTTTCCCCTCTTATGCACTGATCTTTTTCTTCAGACTCGACTGTTATTGTCAACTGTTCACCTTTGCCCTCTCCTGCCCTGAACCCTCTCACTCCATGGACTGTCCTTCCCACCCTTTAAAGTCCAACTTCAGTGTCAGCTCGTCCCCTCCGGAGCACATAGGCCCCCCCACTCGTCTGCCACTCCACTGCATTTACGCAACAGGCATCTGGCCAACCTACCTTGTATTAGAGCTATCTGTGCGCTCCCTTTAGCCCTCTCTTCTAGATTGTAGCTTGACGACAAGAATTGTGTGACTCATCTTGGCATCTCCTATAGTCCTCAGCATTGGGCCTTGCTTCTATTGAGCATATGGTGCTCAATAGCTATTTTTTAAGTGAATGGACAAAGTTCAGAGCAATGATTTTGAGGCACTGTCAAAGCATCAGATCACACGATTTAGAATTGGCAGGGCTCTTCATAATTATCTAGTCCAACCTCTTTCGCTTGCAGATGAAGAGACTCAGGGGAAAGTGAATTATCTATGGTTACACAGGCAGTAAGCAGCAAAGCCAGAATCGGAATCCAGGTCTTTTGACTCTTCTCACTATACTAACCTGCCTTAGGTTTGCTATACTATACTTACTAAGGCAGGGAAATACACCGATACATTTTAGAAATACTTTTTGAAATCAAGTTTCTCTGGCTAATCTTCACTGGCCAGAAAATGAATTTATTCAAGATGACCAGCACTGAGACCAGCATATAATTAACCACATTATCATGAGATCTGTGAGCCTCAAAAACATACCAATACATACTACGAAGTGGAGAAAGGGCTACAGCCTACAACATTTGTCAGAGCAAGAAAGTCACATTAGGAAGAAGTGTGGTGTCTTTCATGTAAAGTTGGACACAAAATCGTGGTGGAAAAAAATCTCATTTTTCTTTTGCCTCATTTCTTGTAGGCTAGAGCTAATATGCACAGAAGGATTCTGTCGGCTCCTTTCTTCCAGTTCAATGGTTGCTCAGCTATAGATTATTAACCAGTGAATCATCTCTAAAACAGAATTTGTGAAAGTCTTGTTTTTCAATGCAAGACATCTCTGATAACTAATAGTTTAGGTGGTAATGAATTTTGCCTACTTAACATCTTCAATTGGGTAGATCTGAATTTGATTTGGTTGAGAGCAGTGAGGGCTTCAGTTCCCTTAACATTAAGGACAAAGAATGTCAGGCAGTGGCAGGAGCACATCAAAGCAGTCACGTCAACCGAGCCAGGGCGTTTTATGTGTGAGGAGAGTTAGCAGTGCTAGCAATAATAATAATTCAAAAAGGAAGTACAGAATGATAACAGAAATGCACATAGTGGTCTTGGGTGACAAAGTGCTATCATCACATTGTTCCATGTAGAGAATAACAGCGAGACTGATGTTGCTTAGTGGCATAAAGGGGCCTCTGGGCTCTACAGGATGATGCCAATGGGGCAGGAACTCTGGGAAACTCCTACTAAGTTCAAGGACCTGGCTAGTTAATTCAGTAACTCTGATGTTTCCTACTTGTGGGGCTCTGAACAAGTCAGTTCTCTTTGCTGGGCCTCAGTTTCCCCCTCTGTAAAACAAAGCTCTGGGATTCTATGTGTGACCTTAGACAAATCCCTTCCCTTCTCAGGGCATCATTTTCTTCCTCTGTAGAAGAGGGGGTTGAAGTTGATGGCCTTTGAGGGGCCTCCCAGTTCTAAACAAGGGATACTGATTCAGTGCCTTCCATGTGGGAGACTTTGTTCAGAGAGGCTCATTACCAGAAGGCTGACCAGAGGTATGGGATGGTTTGGGCTACAGTAGCTCATAGAACTATTTACTATAGTATAAGAAGGTTGGGGGTCTGCCTCAGGGAAAGAAATCCACACAAGAGAAGCAAAGAACTCACATTTCCATGACACTTCACAGAATCCCAGAATCTCTGAGCTGAAAGAAACCTCAGAGGACCTGTAGTCCACCACCTTCCTGACCACGTATCCCCTTTCTGACAACACCAGCAAGTGGTCATCCAGTGTCTGCGTGAAGATCACCAGGGAGGGGAAATGTGGTGCCCAGAAGTGAATGTGATACTTCCAACGTGGTTCTGACCAAGGAGAAGCCTAAAAGCTCCCTCAACCTTCCTGGACACTGCCACTCTCCCCACCCATATTGTCCTATGGCCTCATGAGCTTTCCACTCATCACTAAAACCCTGGATCTTCTTCAGATGAGCTAGTGTCATGTCCCTTCCACTTGCTACTTGTGGAGTTGATTTCTTTCCTAAGACTTGCATGGTGGAGAGAATCACCTCCCTTCTCAGAGCCAGGAAGTCTTGAGTTCCCATTCCACTTCTTATACACTAATTAACTATGTGACCCCGAACAAGTTGTTGAAGTTCCTATGAGCCTCAGGCTACTTTCTAAGACTTTTTAGTTATAGATGAGTTGAGAGCTGTGTTGGTGGGGTAAGCTCCAACTCCACCAAAACCATACACCCTTGATGGAGTGATGGAAATGTCATCTTTTAACATTGTTGGTTTGATTGTTGTTGGGTTGTGGTTGTTGGGTTGTGTTTTTTGACTCTTAACTCAGTCATTGTGCCAGCACAAATTAAAAAAAAAGAAAATCATGCCATTGCTAAAAATATTACAGAGCATCAGACTAAGCAGAGATCTTTAAGGCACTCCACTGGGGAGCTTCTTCCAAACTGGCATTGAACAAACCATTAAGGACCTTTGTGTCCAGTCATTCAACCAGTTCTGACCTGGCCTAAGTGTACTGTCATCTAGTTTCCATCTTTTCCATAAATTGGCACAGGTGATTTTGTCAAGTATCTGGCTAAAATCTAGGTAAACTAGATCCATATCAGTCTGCTCATGTATCAGTCTACTGTCCAAAAAAGGAATGTGGTTAGCAAGGCAGGATATGTTCTGGCTGAAGCCAAAATGTGACTTTCCTCATCTAGATGAGCACTGGCTGATTATGTCCTTAATATTCTACATTTTGATGGGAGTACAAGGTGAGCTCATTGGCCTCCTTGAGGGGGAGAATTTGGACATTTTCCCATTTCCAATCTCATAGTATCTCTCCAGTTCTCCCCAGTCTTTCAAGGCTCACTGAAAGGGACTCAGCAAGCACTTTTACCAGGACATTATCAATTTTGCAACAGCGGGGAACATAGGTGGGGTAAGTGCTATCCAATCGTGCAGAGGAGGAAACTGGGAAGCAGAGAAGGAAATTACTTCCCCAAACCCACGTGTCCAGGATGTGGTAGAGCTGGGATTCAATGGACCAGTGCTCTTTCTACAATCCTCTAGGAATCTCCAATTCTTCCTCCCTCTATGGCCGATCAGTTGCCCAAGTCCTATGGATTCTACCTTGACAAGCTTCCATTTCCCTCATCTGCTGTTCCTACCATCACCAGCCTCTATTTGTTAATGGCAGCCCTATTCCCCCCATCACTTTTGTGATGTTGGCATCACTTTTGAATGATGAAAGAAACATGCAATCATAGATTTAAAGCCTGAATTTTGCAGAGGAGGAAACTGAGGCCCAAGGAAGTGACAGGAGGACCCCACAGTGTCTGCCTCCTCATAGGGTGATAGAATTTCCAAACTGGAAGGGATCATAGAACATGTTGAGTCCAACCCTTTCATTTTATGCATAGGGAAATTCACAAACCCCCTGTGAAGTAGGTCAGACAAATATAAGCTCCACTGTCAAAAATAGGAAACTGAGACCAGGAGAGGATGGGGACTTGGCCAAGATCACCTAGTGAGTCTGCAGCTGAGCTGGGATGGGAACAAAGGTCTTCTGACTTAATAAGTGTGGTGCTTTTCTACTCTACCAACATTGCCTGTGCACATTCCCATCCCCACCCTTGCCCCTACTGACCTGATCCACGAATCCTTTCATCTTTCCCCTCACAATGACCCCTTTCTTGCTATCCGAGTTCCCAAAGCACCGGGGCGAGTGGGGACATCACAGCAGTGGGGAGCAGCTGTTGGGGGAGAAAGGCTTGGGGGGCTGCTCCTCTGCTCTGCTTTCCACTCAGTTACACCAGGGTACCAACATAGTCAAGTAGCCTAGAGGCCTCTTTTCTCCCTGGGTCAGGCCAAAGCAGCTGTGTCAACAGAATTGTGAAGGAAGAGAGTGACTGCAGCCAAATCAGCTCACTGCATTTTCTCTTACCTCATTTGCTATAAAATGAAGGGGGTAAAACAAAGTGTACAACGAACTTTGAAAACACAGGAAATAAGAAATACCTCCTATGTGATCAGCTTACCTCTTTTCTTACTTATAGATTTGACATCCTGATTGCATGAGCTCCCATTGCTCTGTTTCCAAAGCCTTTTTCTCACAACAATCCTGGGAGATGATGTGCACAAAGATTATTAGCCCCATAGGGAAACTGAGGTTCAGAGAGGGGAAGCAACTTGACTAGGCTCATACGGCCAAGAAATGGAAGATCTGGCATTAGAGGTAGACAGTCTATGGAAGATCATGGAACATGAATAGTTAGTAAATGGCAACCAGGTCTTTGGCCTTTGAGATTAGGGTCCTTCTACTCTACTGTGGTACCTTTTGACACTGCTCTAGGGTGGATTTGCATCACCCCTTACAGAACTACTGGGACAGCCTCTTAACTGGTCTTCTTGCCTCTAGGTTCTCCCCCTGTCTATGTGTCCTGTACATGCTGCCAGATCAGGTTCCCTATGCTACCCAGCTCTGATCATGTCCCTCTCTTGCTCACAACCCTTCAGTGGATCCCTACTGCCTCTAGGCAGTTAAGGTCCTTTTCTACCTTGCCTCTGTTTTTCTTCCTTTCCCTACACACATTCTCCATCTCTTTTGCCTTCATTCACTTTCACAGTTTCAACGATCACCTACTTGGAGACCAATTCTCTGGGAAGGAGTCCTTAGCCAGGGCCTGGAAGGGGGCCTCCTGCAGATATGAATGGCCTGCTAGGTACTTTAAGACATGCTAAGATGTCCTAACTCATCTAACTCATCCTAACTGAACTCATCATCTCCCTTCCCAAACGTGTTCTTCCTGATTTCCTCACTTATGACCTTCAGGTTGCCCAGGCTCCACACCATAAAGTCATCTCAATCAAACCAATCAAATTCTATCAAATGCTCAAGACCCATCATTTCTATCTCTACAATCTCCTAGTTTTGTAGGAACTGCCCCCATCCCATGTCTGCTGACAGCAACCCCACTCTCCAACTCACCTGGGCTTCCAATGTTGAGATCACTTCAGAATTACAGAAGGAAGGTACCTCAGAAGCAATCTGGTCCAACCCCCTCATTTTACAGAGGAAGGAACTGAGACCCAAAGAGGGATGTGACTTGCCCACAGTAAAACATAGGATCCCAGATGTCAAGTTGGAAGGGACCATAGAGGTTATCTGGTCCAACTCCTTCATTTTACAGAGTAAGAAACTGAGGCCCAGGGAAGGAAATGACTTGCCCATGGTCACTGGGGTAACAAATGACAGAGTTGGGATTTGGACTCAGGTCATTTGGCTCCAAACCCAATGCCCTAGCTGCATGCCATCCTCCTTCAACCATGTCCTATCATAACCAATATGTCTGTTACCGAATCAGATCCCTTCTGTTTCTTCAGCTTATCTCACTTCTGTCCTCTCCTTTCTGCTCCCATTGCTTGTGCAGTTCCTCATATACCTTTCTCCTGAACTGTTGCTACCGCTCCTATCTGACCTCATACCTGTTCTCTCTGGGTCCAATTATTTCCATATGTGCTATTAAACTGATTTTCATGAAGCACAGTTCTAACCATGGCAAACCTTCAGTGGTTCCTCACTGCTTCTGGGATAAAGTTCCAATACTTTTGCTTGGCATTCAAAGCTCTCCACAATATGCTCCTAGTTTTCCAGTCTTGTCTCCCAGAATTTGCCCATACATACAAGCCAAAATAGACTAACATAGAAGGTGCGCAAGAAATACCTGCTTATTGATTGAGAGAGAAGATTTGGATCCCTGGACATTATATCATAATTTTAGAGCTGGAAGGAACTTCAGAGACTACTAAATCCAACTAGTAGGCTATCACACAGAAGAACATGAGGACTGACATGATCTTGGACATGGCTCTTTCTTGCTCCCAGTCTTAAGTTTCCTCCTCTGCAAAATAAGGGGGTAGAACTAGATGACCTTTGAGAATTACTCTCCCTCTAGAGCTAGAATCTAATCTGTGCCCTTAGGCACGTCATTTTGACTTTCTGGGCCTCAGTTTCCTCTTTTGACTCTTGAGCCAGGATGAAATGAAGCCCATGAGTCTCCTCTCTAAACCAGCTAGGTTTATTTCCCAGAGAATGGGAACATAATTTAACAAAATAAAAATCCTACTATTCTATCTCTTCAATAAAAAGAGGGGGCTGCATTCTGATTTAGGAGGCCCTTCCTAGCACCGACATTGGCTGTATTGAAGTTTATCTGGCTGTGATGCTTGGATGTCATGATTCGAATGCCTTCGTTAGGACCAGATTAAAGCTTTGTTGAGGTGACTAGACATTGACTCTAAAAAGCTTAGCCTCTTTCACAGCTCATTCATCTAAGAACACTGTGGAACTGGGGCTGCTTTCCATCTAACTCCCGCATTTCCCAGAAGCTACTGGTTTTCTCCTACTATTATCACAAAGCATTTCCAGCACTACAGTCTCCACTAATATTGCATTCTGTTTTGTTGCTATGACACCTTGGGACAGCAACCAGCCACTTTACTGAGAGAGGGAGATAACCCCAAGATAAATCCTCTACCTTTTCTATCTTGTGAAAGAGGATGGGAGGAGACAGGAAGGGAGGGGAGAAGCAGCTGTAAGAAGAGCCTGGAACAAATATATAGCATGGGAGAGTTTGTGGGTCCAATAAATAGATAATTAGCTACTCACACACCTTCTTTCCTTCCCTCCATTAAATGCCAATAGATTATAGCTCAAAATACCAACAACACATTATGTTTAAATAGCTGCTTATTTCCCATGAGCTTTATACATGTGACTTTAATCCTTTTATCATCTCAAGGGGGTAAGAAGATGTATTTATATTCAATCTGCACATTTGCTTGCCTATGGCTAACATAGACTACAAAGTGTTAGACCTTTGAGGGATCTAGACCTAGGTGGGCCTTACAACATAGAATGTCAGAATTTGGAGGGATCTTAGAAGAGAGAATGGCAGAACTGGGAGGGACCTTAGAATAGGGAATGTTAGAGCTAAGAGGGGCTCTAGAATATAGAATGGCAGAGCTGGGAGATACCATAGAACCGAGACTGGCAGGGCTGGGAGGGACTTGAGAATAGAGAATATCAGGGCTCCAATGTTTGATAAAAGAATACCAACTCAGTCAGGTTGATTGCTTGATTCGCCAAATTAAACAGGTCTTAAAATGAAAAGGATTACTTCTACGGTTACCAGGAAGGGACCCTCTCCCATGGTGGGCTCAAGGCCTCTGAAGACATACAAACAAGATCCATTTTTTGGGAACTGAATTCAAAAGGCTCTCATTCTTTTTGGTTCTTTGTCTCATCTGGAGTGGCTCTGGGAAATCTCTAAAATCAAGCTCAAGTATAGCTCATGTCTAGGTCTCTCCACATGCAGGTAAAAGATGTTCCCGGTTCCCAGGTAAACACTCAAGGTTCCGAACCCACATCAAGTACAAGACAACATTTATTTCACTCCTCAGAAAATGAAGAAGATAGAAGGAGCATAAGTAGCATACAGAAAACAAGGAGCAAAAGAGCAGAGAGAGAAAAACATTTGGGCCACTCCAGAGTCCATCAGCTCCCTTCAGAAGTGAACTGAACCTGAGTTGCCATTAGGGCAACCCTTTGATGATCTGCTATCTCTCTTCTACAGTGGCTGACAAAGTCTTCCCCTGCCTTTGAGATTTAATGTTCTGCCCTATGCTTTAGAGCCTTCCCAAGAGGTAAACATACTTCAGCTCCATAATGAGCCATCCCTCTCCCACCAGACCTGCACTGTCCAAATAATTCACCGGTTTTGTCTCTAAATAGGCCGCTGTTCTTTTCTCTTAGGAGCATGCTACATAAGGCAGTTTCCTTCTCTCTCTTGGATAGGGGTCCTCATCCTGGTAAGGGGTTCCACGAATGGATTTCAGGGTGTCTGGGAGCTTGGATGGGGGAAAAAATGACCTCTTTATTTTCCTTAACCTCTAACTGAAATTTAGCATTTCTTTCAATTATTTAAAAACCTAATTCTGAGAAGGGGTTCATAGGTTTCACCAGACTGCCAAAGGGGTCTGTGACATAAAAAGGTTAAGACCCTCAGTTCTAGAACATGTGACCCTCAAACTCCCAAACTTGGGGCTATCCATGATGCAGCTCCCAAAGATAATGATACTCAGGAGACCTTTCTCTAGCTATAAGGCTAGAATCTGGAATTTTTTTGCCCAGGACATTCAAAACGATTGCCCCTTTACATAGAAGGGTGCAGTTCAGGACTATTGTCCACGAACTACCCTCTGGGTCTATGTACAAACACATGTCTCCCTCTGCTTGTGTGGGTGTGTGTGTGCCTGCTTCAAGTTGCCATTAACTGCTCCTGGAAAGCATGTGGAACCTGTACATGGGGACAGGACCCTCATTTCTCCCAACCCTGAATCCAGACACCTTCTACTATATGCTGGTGTGTCCTGTCCATGTTCAAGAGAAGCGTGAGAGGGAGACAGTCAGCAGCTGGTCTTCCAGCTCACTTTTATAGGTCATGGAGTAGAGTGACTCCTTTGACAAGAATCCAAGCCCCTGGCTCTCAGCCAAACCTTAAGCATTGCCTGTGTCCTACCAACAAGGAGCCAGGGAGCATGCTCTGCACCCCAGGGGAACTGCCCCTTAGTTGTCACCAAACAAAGGATGATAGTCTGTGATCTGATATGATTGATTAAAGATAGGGGCAAGAACTGACTTCATCATGATCACTTCATTTCTTTAAAGAGCTCCCCATGACAAACTTCCCCTACCGATGTAGGTCAGCCCCTTCTTTGCAATTTAAAAACTTATAGAGTAACCTACAGCACTGAGTGCTTCAGTGACCTGCCCAGGGTCACAGAAGCAGGACTGGAACCCAAGCCTTCCTGGTTCTGAGGTCAGCTCTCCATCCACTAGGCCCCACTGCCTCTCTTGACTGGGGAATTCATTGCATTGATCAGGGACTCCTCTGGTCAAGTTCCTCTCCCCTCACTGGACAACTTGGTCTATGGAAAAATGCCAAGTGAGTGATTGAAAGGGGACCAGAATAGAGCAGCAATCGCCTGGTGGTTTCCCATCCACACTGGCTTCCAGCCTGCCTTTCTTGCACACTCCATCGATTCATGTGACGTTTGGCCGACTTTATCGTTGTGTTCATTTCCAGGAAATATAGGCTGGAAAACAATGGCAGCTCATACAGCAACATCATTGCAGAGGACAGAGAGGTAGAGAAATGCTATGAAACCTACCCAACTAACTCAAGGTCTGCTTGGCACACGGTGGCTTCAGTTCAAAAGTGGGAATGAGTGAGGTTGATGAGTATATCAGAGACACTGAAAGTAACAGTAGAGAGGGAGCATGTTGCGATAATCAAAGTAAGAGGTTTGAAGGTCCTGAATTAAAGTGGTGGCCATGTAAAAGGAAGGGGACAGATGGCAGAGATGTTTGGGAATTGAATCAACCAATCTAGGCAACTGTTTAGATGTGGGGGACCGAGCCCAAGGGGGAGAAGATGAGGTTGACTCCACAATGCAAACCTGGATGACTAAGTAGACTGCTGTGCCTTGGATAGAAATGCAGGGAAGTTCTTAAGAGATAGTCTGGAGGGAAAGATAAAGAGTTTAATTTTGACATGTTAAGTTCATATAGGAATCCAGCTCAAAATGTCCAAAAGGTACCTTGAGGTGTGCAAGTGGAGCTTGAGAGACGTTAGGGTTGGATAGATAGATCTGGAAGTCAACTGCATTGAGATCAAAATTGAACCCATGAGAGATGATATGACAATCACATGAGAGAATGTAGAGGGAGAATGAAAAGGGGCCAACAATCAAGCCTTGGGGAGTTTCTTCTGCAGAGAAGGTGTGACAGGCATGATAAGTCAACAAAAGAAAAGAGACTGACACATAGAAGGAAGACAGAGAGAGCAGTGTGAGGAAAGCTGAGAGAGACAGAGAGACAGAGAAAGACAGAGAGACAGAGACAGAGAGAGGGACAGAGACAGAGAGAGAAAGAGACAGAGACAAAGAGACAGAGATTATACAGAAAAAGGATATAATAATGCCAAATGCTACAGAGAGGTCAAGTAAGAGAAAGCCTGCAGCCTTCTGATTGGGTAATTAGGAGATCCTTGATAACACTGGAGAGAGCTTTTTCAGGTGAGTGAAGAGGTCTTGAGGGGTGAGTGGGAGGAGAGGAAGTGGAGGTGATGCATATAAACAGCTTATTCTTGGTGTTAAACTGTGAAAGTGAGAGAGAACAATAATTTAAAGGGATATACAGTCTAGTGGGTTTTTTTTTTCAGAACAGAGATGTGAGTTTACAAGCAGCAGAGAAAGAACCAATTGATTAAAGGTGTGTGTGTGTGTGTGTGTGTGAGAGAGAGAGAGAGAGAAAGAGAGAGAGAGAGAGAGAGAGAGAGAGAGAATGAACGGTGCATTAGGCAATGGATTGGAGAAGAGAGAGGATAAGCTTCGAGGTGAATGTGGATGGCTTGCTCCAGCATGCTTGGCATAGCCTGTGGTGGAATGATGGGAAAACATGGACAAGAGTCCTAGAGGATGAGTAGGCATGCACAGGTTGAAAGGAATAAGCCAATTGATGAGATCTCAGATTCACTGGAATTGCTAAGTCCATTTTGAAGGCATAATTGAGTCTGTGACAAATCTTACTTGATGAATAAATATGAAGTTGAAATCTATTTCTTTCCGCAAAACCTATGGAAAGAGTGTCTTAACTCACTTCCTTTTTTTTAAAGCAATTTTTATTGCTATTTTTTCTTTTTACCTAACCTATAGCTCTCAATGTATCATTCTCCCCCTCCCAGAGAGCCATCCTTTATAACAGAGAATTAAAAAGAAAGAGAAAAAAAATAGTTCATCCAACACAACAACCCAAGTTCCACATTATACACAGTGTCCTGCTACCATAATCCCCCACCTTGCAAAGAAGGAAAAAAGGTGCACTCTCATATCTCCTCTCTGGGGCCAAGCTTGCTCATTCTAATCACTTAGCATTCAGGTTTAGGGTTTTTGGTTGTTATAGTCAAAGTATAGATTATTTCCCTCATCACGCTGACTTTACTAGGTTCATGTAAACCTTCCCATGCTTCTCTGAAATATCATTTCTTACCATGCAATAATATTATCTTTACTCACTTTCCGGCATTTATCAATCCTTGACTAATATTTATTCAGTTTCCCAAAAGCTTGCATTTGTTCCACCCAAGTTAGAAGAACTGGGTTCAAGTTCCAGCTCTGCCACTTAGTAAGTCAAGTCACTTCTTTAAATCTCAGTTTTCTTATTTGGAAATGGAGCTAATATATTGCTAAACTCACATGGTTGCTGTCTTTTAATTTTTTTATCTTATTCTTATTTTTGTTTTCACATTACATTCATCTCTGAATATATCCCTCCTCCACCCCTTACCCAGGAAACCATCCCTTGCAACAAAGATTTTTAGAAATGAGAGATTAAAAAAATAAAAACCAGTTCAGCAAAACTAAGAAATGCATTGTGTCTGTCCATAATATGCAATGTTTCACATCCATAGTCCTCCACCTCTGCAATGAAGGGAGGGAGATATATTTTCTCCACTCTTCTCCAGGGCCAATTTTGTTGATTATAAATATGTAGGGGTTAGTTTCATTTGTTTTTCCCATTTATGTTCTTGCAATCATTAGATATACCATTTTCCTGGTTCTGCTTTCATCACTCTGCCCCTGTTCTTCCCATACATTTCCCATGTCTTCCCATACACTTTGGAATTCTTCATATTCATTATTTCTTACAATATAGTTATATTCTACCACATTCCTGTATCAAGGAAAATGGGGTCCAGCAAGGTTAAGAAAAGTATCTATTAGTAGGTTAGTGTTAGTAAATGTCAAAGGTAGAATTCAAACCCAGGTTTTCTTGACTCCACACCCATTACAAGATGCTTAATTTTCAGCTCTTTGCTACCACAAAATGCACTGCTATTTATATTTTGGCATATATGGAACATGCCTACCAGTGAGATCTCTGGGTCACAGGGCATGGGCACTTTAGCCATAATTCCAAATTGTATTCTGGTATGTTTGGACCATTTCACAGTTCTAGCAACAGTTTATCAGTGTGCGTATTTTCTCACAGACCCTCCAACACTGACCATTTCCATTTTTCCATTTTTGCCAATTTTCTGGGTGTGAGATAAAACCTCAGAGATGTCTTGATTCACATTTCTCATATTTTTAGTGATAGGGTGCAATCCTCCATGTGGTTGTTAATAGTTTTCAAGTCTTTTGAGAAATTTCCATTTGTATAATTTTATCATTTATCCATTACCTCTTGGTCTTTATCAGTGATTTGGAGGAAATTTTCATGTAGTCATTGTACTTTTCTTAAGAACTGTTCATTCATATCTTTTGACCACTTATCCCCTGGGAAATGGTCCTTGGTCATATGTGTGTTAATTCCCAATTAGCTTGGTTATCATATGACTGTGGAGCACTGGACCTGGAATCAGGAAGACCTGAGTTCAAATCCAGCCTCAGACACATACTAACTGCATGACTCTGGCCAAGTCCTTAAACTCTCTCAGCCTTAGTCTCTTCATCTGTAAAATGGGGGTAATAATATCATCTACCTCCCAGTGTTGTCAGGATCAAATGAGCTAACATTTGAAAAGTTCTTATTAGGTGTACATAATGCCTGGCACACAGTAGGTACTATATGGATACTTATTCTCCACACACACACATATCCTCATTGAACTCAATAACTTAGTATTTGATAAACCTGAAAATACTAATTCTCTAGGAAATAACTGCATTTGACAAGAATTGTTGAGAAGACGGGAAAGCAGAGTGGCCAAAATTAGGGATAAACCAGCATCTTATACCATATACTGCAATAAGCTCAAAATAGATATTTTAAGAATATTGACAATTGCAGCCCTTCCCCCATTAGAAGAGAAAATGCAATGAATAGGTAATGTATGAACTCTTAACCAAACTGAGGGAAAAGATTACAAAGAACAAGAGAGAAAATTTCAATTATATCAAATGGAAAAGTGTTTGCATCAACAAAAGTAAGGCAGGTAGGATAAGAAGGAAAGTAGAAGACTAGAAACAAATCTGAGAATCAATCATGTCAGATAAAGGTCTGATATCTAAGACGTATGGGCAACTCAGAGAAATGTATATGACCAGAAGTCATTCCCCAAGGGTAAGTGGTCAAAAGACATGAGCCAGCAGATCTCAAAAAATTGAATTGCAAACTTATTAACAACCATATGGAAGCATATATTTGGTTATTAATAATAATACTACTTAGAAGGGTTCTGGATGGATGGGCACACCATGACACTGTTGACAGAACTGGGAATTGGTCTAACATTCTGGAAAACAATTTGGAATTATGGGAAAGAGAAGGGAATAGGCAACTACTATGGAAGGGAATCAAGAAACTACTATGTACCAGGCACTGTGCTAAGCACTTTATTAAGTGTTTATTAATATAAATATGATAATAAGATATAAATATTATCATATTTATTTATATGATCTCAAATGATCCTCATAACAACCTTGGGAAGTGGGGGCTTTTATTATTCCCATATTACAGTTGAGGAAATTGAGACAGAGTTTAACTGACTTAATCACCCAGGGTCGTGCAGCTAGTAAGTATTTGAGGCTGGATTTGAACTCAGGTTTTCCTGATGCCAGGCCCAGGGTTCTATCCACTGTGACACCTAGCTGCCTCAGTTAAGAATTATGCTAAGAAATCAACTAAAATGTCTATACCCTTTGCCCCAGAGATCCCATTGTCCAGGCATGTACACCATGGAGGTAAAGGACATATGCCAAAATGTCCTTTATAACATTATTTGTAGTAGCAAAGAATTGAAAAGAAAGTGGATGCCCATTGATTGGGTATGGCTAAACAAACAGTGACACATGAATGCAATGGAACATAATTGTGCTGTAAGAAACAATGAATATGAAGAATTCAGAGAAGCCTAGGAAAACTTACATGAATGAATGAAAAGCAATGTAAGCAGAACCATGAAAACAATACATAAAATAAAAACAACAATGTAAAAAGAAACAACAAAATAATTATAACAATGCTCTGAAATTATAACCAATTTTGATCCCAAAGAGGAGAAATGAAAAGGCACTTACATGCCACTTTTTTGCACAGGAAGGAACAGAGTAGGGGGTTTGGAACATTGCACATAATATCAGGCTTTGTAAGATATTGGGTAGTTTTACTTAACTATTCTTCCCAACTCCCTTTTATTTCCTGGGAAGGGGAAAAGGAAAGGGTATGTTGGAAAATGTAACTGATATGAAACCAAAGATATAAAAAAGAATTGTTAAAAAAGAATTCTCTCCAAGCCCATAGGGTTGCTTTGAGGGCCAACTAAGATCATAGATATAAGACTTTTTGTAACTCTAAAATACAAATTGTGGCAGCAATCGCTAGAATTATTATTCAGATTTATACTCATTCCACTCATTCATTCATCAAACAGCAAATGCCTGCCTTGCTTACCCACTAAGCAAAGAGCACCATACTAGGCACTGAGGGAGCTAAAAGGAGAAATAAGAGATGGTTCCTGTCCTTCATGGAGCTTATACGCTAGAAGGGGAGATAAGACAGATGATACAAATTAGAGTATGATAAGCGCGTGAGAGGAAGTGATGATAAAGTAGTGAGACGAGAGCTCATCTCAGAGCCAGAAAGACCTGAATTCATGTCCCACTTCTGACATGTATTGGCTCTGTGGCTTAGGAAATTACCTAACCTCTTTGTGCTCCGGTCATTGGTCTGATAAGTTGCAGGCAAGGTCCACATCTATACTGGTGAAAGGTGTAGGCATTCCCTGAAATCAACGAAATCAGAGGTCTGGATTTCCCCCCTCCTTACCTCTCCCAAAATCTGTAAGAAGGCTACAAAGCATCTATAGTTGGGCCTTGAAAGATAGATAGGATACAATCTAATTCAATTCAAACAGTTTGTTAAACACAAACCACTTGCAGGGCATTGTGTCGAGTGCTGCAGATTCAAAGACAAAGATGATACAGCCCCCACCCTCCAGAAGCTTATATTCTACTGGGGGCAGAGAGAGGAAGTAACATGGAATAATTCTATCTTCCTACAAGAATGCCAACCTCAAAAGAAAGGAAGACTCTTCCACAAATACTTCTCTTGTGTTGGCTTTTTGGCAGTATAATGTGATGGAAAGAGCACCAAACTGGAGGCTACTACTAGGTTTAGCTTCCAGGGCTAACTCTAGGTGTGTGACATTGGTTAACATACCTGATCTCTTCAAAGCTCAGTGTTTCATCAGTAAAATAAGACTAGAAGATCTCTAAAGATCCCTTCTAGCTGATACAGCAAGGCAGAGTGGGAAAGGCTTTGGATTTGGAGTCAGAGGAACTGGGTTAGAATCCTGGCACTACCTGTTTAACTGTAGGCAAATCACTACCATGGCATGGCTCAGTTTTCTTATCCAAAGAGAATTGGACTAAATGACCTTGAAAGTCCTTTCCAGTTCTAACATTCAATGTTCTAAGGTTATTCCCGTCTCTAAAAGCCTCCTTCTCAAATCCTTTCCAACTCTAGAGTTCTGTGATCCTATAGTTCAAGAATGCTTAGGTCATGTGAATTGTTGCCCTCCTCTACCCCAAATCAAGCTAACAATTGGGAATTATGTAAGAAGAGTGTGTAAAGCTAGGCTTCCCAACCTGAGATATGAAGATCCCCAAGGAATAGAAATTTATCACTGGTGCTCTGGGAATATTTGGTAAATAACGATATAATCTTGATGAAATATTCCAAAAGTCATCATGTGAGTGAAAAAAAAATGTGGATTGGAGACAGAACAACTTTATGATGCCAGAAAAAATGGTTTGTACCAAATACAGCTTTCTTTATGAAAATTAATCTTTATACCTTATTTCTTCTGTGCTTATACATGATAAACTCTAGAATTTATTCCCTTTCATTTTGAATAAGGGACATGAAGTTTCCTGAAAGCCAACTCATAACCCCAAACACAGGGACCAAAGAAGTTTGTGAACTCCTGACCTAAATTGTTCATACCAGGGGTGGGGAACTTGTGGCCTTCTAGGTCCTTGGGTGTGGCCTTTTTGATTGAGTCCAAGGTTTATAGAATAAATCTTTTATTAAGGGGATTTGTTCTGTGAAGTTTGGATTCAGTCAAAGGACCGCACTTGAGGACCTAGAGG
>CM053775.1:39759675-39775021 GCA_028658325.1 Potorous gilbertii | reverse complement strand
TAAACAAAGTATAGTGTAATGAACATAATGGAATGTTATTGTAAAGTAAGAAATAAGGAATATGAGGAATTCCGAGAAATATGAGAATTAATCCATCAAGAAACAGACTAAGTGCTGATGGTCTATCAGACGCTGTGCTAGATGACAAAGGTACAACTGACCCTGCCTCAAGAAAGTTACACTCTCGTAGCCATTAAAGCTTAAAATGGCACTAAGACTTTTGGGACACTCAGTATACATATGAAATGCAAAAGTGGTTTGAGTGAGGAGGGCTCCAGAAACTGGAGGAGGGGAGAAGTCAGGAAAGGCCTCATGTACAAGTACTTGAGCTGAGTTTTGAAGGAAGCTTAGCATTCTGAGAGGCAGAGATGATGAGTACATTCCAGGCATGGAAAAAAGCCTGTGTACAAGGCAAAGAGATAAGAAGCAGATTGCTATGTATGAGGAATAGTAATGAGCCAGTTTGACAGGATGGAAGAGTGTGTGAAAGGGAGTAAAGCTGCAAAGGTAGGATAGGGCAATTATGAAGGAATTTAAATGCCAAACAGAAGAGTTTATATTTGATACTAGGGGTAATAGGGTGATGAGAACCTGATATAAGGCGGGGCATATTAGAGAGAAGAGGAAAGATACAAAAGATATTGTGGAGGAAGAAATGACAAAAATTTGGCAACCGATTGGATATGTGTGATAAAGGAAAGTAATGAATTGAAAATGGAACCAGAGAACTGATGTGACTAGGAGGTTGATGGTGCCCTGGACTGTAATAAGGACATTCAAAAAGGGGGTAGGCATTGGGTGGGGTGGGGGGGGGGAAGAGATAGAGTCTTGTTTTAAATACAATGAGTCTCAGATGCCTTTGGAACGTTCCATTAGAAATGTCCCATAGGCAGTTGCTAGTGTAGGATTGGAGTTCAGGAAAGAGATTAGGTTTGAATTAAGCTTAAGGCATCTTCACAGCAATGATCTTTGAAACCATGGGAGCTGATAAGTGCAAAAAGTAAGAGCACAGAGAATCCCTTGAAGGGGATGATGGTTTTTTTTTTTTTAATAAGTAGAAGACATTAAAAGGGGGAAAAAAAGAAAAGCAAAGAACTAGAATCTAAAGTGTTGCCCATTGATTGGGGAAATGATTGAACAAACTATGGTATGTAAATGGAATAGAATCTGATTGTGCTGTAAGAAATGACAAAAGAACCCTGGGTAACATGATCTAATGCAGAGTAAAGTGAGTAGGATCAAGAGAACAATTTACCCAAGTTCAAAAAGATCGTAAAGAAAAACAACTCTGAATGACTTAACAACTCTGAGCAATGCGATGACTAACTATGACTCCAGAGGTTCAATGAGGAAGCTTGTTATCCACCTCCTGTCAGAGGTGGTGGACTTGACATACAGAAAAACACATATATTTGGGGACATGGCTAAGGGGTGGATTTATTTTGTTTTACTATGCTTAAATGTTTCAAAGGATTTCTTTCTCATTGGGAGAAGAGGGAAGGGTCAAGCAATAGTGATGCCCCCCAAGAGTGTACCAATGACACATTACAAAAAATGCATAGATGCAAACAGAAAAGAAAGTCAGGAGGAAGCACAGATAAGCAAGATAGCTTTGAAATTTATTGTCTACATTTTTTATTATTTTTTAAAAAAAGAGTAAAAACAGGATGAAAGAGATTCAGGGTTTTATACAATGCTTTTCTCATGTTCTGTTTTGTCTATGGTAAATACTCTTTTTTTGGTGTGAAAGTTCAGAATAAAAATATTTTTTAAAGAAAAAAGAGTGAATTGTAAAGTTTGGTTGTATTTTAAAGTAAATTACTTTATTTACGAATTTTTGTAGTGTAACAGAATTTTTCTGATAGTAAGTTCTATTTTGGGGCATGGTTCTATGCGTGTGTGAGTGCATGTGTGTATGTATGTATGTGTATGTGGGTGTATGTGTGTGTATATGTATACTAGAATCCATTCAAGTTGAAAGTCCAAAATGACTCTTTACATTTTGTTATCAAATTGAAAAAGGTAACTTTTCAATGACTCATTTTATTAAAGATAGCATTCAAGTGAATTTACTAGTAAAATTTGGGGATGAATAAAAAAATTAAACAGAAGAAAACAGAAGGAAGTTCAGAAGGAGACACAGATAAGGAGGGCAAGGTTGGAAGTACCATGCTAAATCTGAAATATCAAAAATAAAAATAAAAGAAACCCAAATTATAGGCAGTTGGAAATCCATGGCTCCGTATGCACTCACCCTTTTCTACTCTTGCATGTGGAAATATTTGTGTTGATTTTTATCAAGTTCATAATTTTAAAAAGAATAGTTTTTATTTAACTTTCAAATTTTTATTTATTTATTTTTGGTGAGGTAATTAGGGTTAAATGACTTGCCCAGGGCCACACAGCTAGTAAGTATCAAGTGTCTATGGCCACATTTGAACTCAGGTCCTCCTGACTCCAGGGCTGGTCCTCTAGTCATTGTACCACCTAACTGCCCCTAAAGGACAGTTTTTAAAAGAAAATAAAGGAGTCCAGGGCAGAGCTTTGGGAGTCACCCACAGTTAGAAGGTGGGATGTAGGTGATGATCCAGCAAAGGAGATGGACAGGGAGGGAGAGAAGATTTCTACATATGAATTCAGAATAAAGTAAGCAGAACCAGAAGATACACAGTGACCACACCTGCACAAGTGGAAAAATCTCTCAGAGCCCTGAAACTGAAAAAGCAACAATGATCCCAGAGAACAGACAAGGAAATATACTTCCTTCCTCTCAGTGGAGAGGTAGAAGCTTGTGAAGGCAGAACGCCACAGGTATACTGTCAGACAGTCACTATGTTGGTTATTTTTGCTTAACTGGTTTCTTTGCTATGAAATCCAGAAAGGACATAAAAATAAAAGGCAAAAATAAAACTTATTACTTATTTTTTTTCAAAGAATGCCTGGCTCATGCTTATGTTATGTCTCAACTGTTCACATTGAGGAAACCTTCTTCTTGTAGCCTTCCTTCCCCACAAAAAGAAAAAGGTTACCCACCTCTTACTCACTCAGACATTCCTGTGTCTGCCATCAACTGGCAGTGAGCTCAGGGTCTTCTCTGGAGACCTGTGATCCACACCTGTATTTCTTACACTTATCCATCAAAAAATGCTTTCATCCTCTGTTGCTGAGGCAGAGATGTCAAAAGGAGTCCACCACCCTGTGGAAATGAGATTCTAATAGATCCAAACATTTCTCAACTCAGCGGGCTGAAGGCAGCAAAGCCATGTGATGCCAACTCCGTAGCTCATCCTCCCTGACATGAAACCTATTATGAGCTTAGTGCTGTCATCAGAGCGGAAAAAGAGCTGCATCTCAAAGACAGCAAGGTCTTTCTCTTAATATATGTGGGACTTCACACCAGAGCTCACTCCTCAAAACCTTATGTGGGGGTTCGCGGCCTTTTTTTCAAGCTGGAGGGAGCCAGTAAGACTGTCTCAAGTCATGGCCACTCAGTGATGAAAATACGCCTTTAAAAATATAGACCAACAGTGAATTTAGAAACAGAAGCTTGGGTCAGATTCTCAGTTAGTGAAATACCTGTATATTTTCATGTTGACTGGGCCACACTCTTTGCAGATTATGCATGGCTGTTGTCTCTTGCTGACCTTTGAAAACAAGCCTATAAATCTTACACTGAGAAAAAACAGTCATTTTCCAAGCACTTGAAATTTAGCTGATTTCCCAAGACAAAAATCCATTCGTTTTCAAATAATTCAGAGTTCCCACATACTGCTTATGTCACTGACATAGTTGGAACCAGAAAAATGAAAATAAGAGACTGAAAAATCCAAGAAAGAGAAAATAGAGTCAAAACTTTCTTCTCCCCATCTCAATCCCCTCAAGAAAAATCATAACCCTCTTATCCAAATCAAACATTTGTTTTAATTTATTTATATTCATTTTGTCTATTTATATTTTGCTAAATAAGGTGGTGTGATTACTACAATATTATACAATATTATATCATATGAAGAGCTATAGTTCCATATACTATCCTTTTTTCTTTTGAGTTGCTTCTTTTGGGGGTGTAGTGAAATGTTCAAGTTTGCTAATATTTGTAAAATTCATCAAAAAGATTTAAATAAAAGTTAAGCATGTTATGAGGCCTGCTCTCACTCCAGAAAGTGGAAAAACAGCCCAACACTCTAAAATGAATTAAGCCACTTTGCAAGATAAGATAACCATTATTGCATGCTCTTAAGCAGGGCAAGTTGGTCACTTCTCAGGAATTTTGTGGTAATTAAGTTCCATATCATCTCTGGTCCTGGTATTCTATGAGATTAGGGTTCAGGAAAGGCTTCTGGTTGACCTACCTGGACTTTTTCCTACCCACCCCTCCCCCATGTGTCTCTATTGTGAAGTAAGTTCAGTCACCATTTACTATTATTCTTCCACTGCATCCAGAGCCATCTTTAGTTGTCCTTATCGATATCTGGTCACTGCACCCAGATGGCCCTGGAGGAGAAAGTGAGGTTGCTGACCTTGCACAGCCCTCCCTCACTCAAATCAAAGTCAACTGCAAGTCATATCATCATCTCTCTGACATCATGATCCTCTTTGAGAATGAAGGACAAACATGAGTTCAATCAGTAATTATAGATAAGAAAACTCAGAGAAATATGAACAGAGTTTAGCAATAATAGTGTTACCTTAAAAATTACCTAAGGATCAATCGATTTTTTGGATGTCCAGAAAGACATCAAATGATCATCAATTTTCTTTGCTCACACAGACCCCTCCATCCTGGTGTGCTGCCCTTTACCTCAGAGAGCAAATGTCTACTCAAGAAAACCTGCCTAAGCCACTGATTGGCTGTTAGGGCAAGGGAGTCATATGACCAATGATGGCAAAGTACCCCCTCATGTTCCTCACATTCACACAAATCATGGGATTTTCTGGGTCCATCTACTCAGTGAATCAATGACCTCACCGAAATCCCAGCATTACCCATTGGTGGTAGTGCCCAGTCTTTGCTGCCACCATAGCAGATGTTGCCACCCTTCTAGTGCTCCTGGAAGGTCCCCTCCTCGTAATTTCTAGATGCAGTGCTGCTCTCTGGGTAACCATGATCTCTGTCCCATACACAAGGCACATGCCCTGTCCTTGGAATCTGGGAATATCTTTCTGCCGATACAAGAATTTTTCATGATTGTAGACCCTTGTGCTGCTGCGGGGGTAGGTATGGGGATGTTTATGAGGGGGAACTACATGACTGGTGACCACTACCTGTGAATGCCCCTGAAGTGACAGTTTTCTGAAGTAGAGAACATAATAAAAAGAAGTCATAACGTGCAAGTCTTTCAGAGAGCTAATTTTCCCAAAGGCCTGGTCAAACTGGATGGGGAGGAAAAAGAAAGGAAATCGAGTAGAAATAAACATGATTTGGCCACAAAATACAGATAAAGAGACACAAGAGCATAATAGTCACCCACGGACAACCTAAACTTCAGATAACAAGCAAGGAAAAACTCTACCTGGCAGAACAAAACCACAACCCTCATTAGGAAGGCCCCGCCAGGCCTTGAGAGGCAGGCAGCCGAGTTAACACACCTGTTTCCTGTCTTCACTTTCAAGGAAGGCCAGATCATCAGACCTCTGAATCAATTGACAAAAATAGAAAGAGACAATTTTTAGGGAAGGAAATAATCCCTTTCTTTACTCTCTAGCCCCCTCTCTTCTTAAAGACAAAACAGAACCAAACAGCTGAGGTATAAGAGAAGTGGCAAGTGCCTTGGAATGGGAGCCAGGAGACTAGGTTCTACTTCCAGCCCTGCTATTAGCTAGCTGGGAACATTAATCAATCAGTCAACAAAGTCTATTAAACACTTATTAATAATGGCTCCCATTTCTATAGCATTTTAAGTTTTATAAAGTACTATACACATTATCACATTCAATCCTTACAATAATACTGTTGGGGAGGTGCTATTATTATTGCTGTTTTACAGATGTGGAAACCAAGGCTGAGGATAGTTCCCCTCTGTTGATTATTTCCAATCGACCCTGTCTATAGCTCACTCATATACAGATATTTGCATGTTGTCTCTCCCAGTAGACTGTGCGCTACTTGAAAGCAGGGATTGTCTTGTGCCTCTTTTTGTATCCTCTGTGCCTGGTACACATTAGGCAGTTAATAAGTATTTATGGACTGACTGAATTGACTTGAGTCACATTAAGTGTCTGAGGCAGGATTTCAACTCACATCTTTCTTATTCCACGTCCAGGACTCTATCTATTATGTTACCTACCTATTATGGGCCGGGTACTATGCATGCCTAAGTCCTGGGTATACGTAGATCAAAATGAAAAAGTCTTTGCTGTTAAAGAGTTTGTGGTTTTGGGGGTGGTACAATTTTGGCATATAAAGGAAGTACAAGCTACGTTTGGGGCTTTTCCTTCCTGGGACTCAGTTTCCTTATTTGTAAATGGAGGGGCTTAAGGTTCTTTCTTGCTTTAACGTCCTGTGGTTCTTACTAACTAGTCATGTGACCTTGAAAAAGTCACTCTCCCCACTGGACCTCAACTTCTTGAGTGATAAAAGGAAGCTATGTGATTTCAACATCTACCTCTGCTCTAAAATTCTGATTTGCCAACCCACTGAATTAATTTGAATTGAACAGATTAAAACCGAATATCCTAGCTTCTACTGCTATATATGGCCGATAAGGTCATCCTCCAAAAAATGTCTCATCAGGGGAGGAGGTGAGCCAGAATTCCTCAAAGTTATGCCAGGGAAATGTAAATTTTGGCAGGTCAGATCAAGTAGACTAGGTTTTAAGGAAAGACTCTTGACAGACTACCTAGGGATCTGTTCCCAGCTTTGCTAGTACAGATAGAGGGTGGTCACTGAAGGGTCAACCACAAAAGAGATGCTGCCCATCTCTAAAGGGGCTGAGGGCTGGATCTGGGTCTGTAGGATGAGTACAGCCCCTGAGGCTCCAGGGAAATCCCACAGCCGCAAAGTATTCCAGTCTGTGCTACATTCAGTAACTCAACAAGTGTTAGGTTATGCACCAACTCTGTGCCAGTCCCTGAGGATACAAAGACAATGGGGACACGGTCCCTATCCTCAAGGAGTTTACTTTGTACTGGATGATAAAACTTGTTCACAAGTAAGTAATGGAAAGTGATTTCAGGGAGAGCATTCTAGTAACTGGGGTGCGGGAAGGGTTGGGAAAATCCTCTTGTAGGAAGCAGCACTGGGTGTTGAAGGAAGCTGATTATTCTAAGAAGTAGATATAAGTAGGGAACGTATTCTAGATATAGGGATCCACTTATGAAAAAGCATGTAAGTGAAAGATGAGGAATAACGCACAGACCAGTTCGACTAGAACAGAGAATACCAATGAGGAGGCGGCCAGGTAGTACAGCTAATGGAACACAAGACTTGGTGTGTGAATTCAAACGCTCCCTCAGACGCTAGTTGTGTGAACTTGGGCAAGTGACTTAACTGCTCTGGTTTCCTCAACTGTAACATGCAGATGAGATAGCATCTACTTCACAGGATCAAATAAGCTGAAATATGTAAAGTAGTCTGCAAATCTTAAAGTGATATATAAATGAGAAGAAAGAAGTAGAAGAGGAGGAGGAGGAGAAATGAGACTGTAAAGGTAAGATGGGAGTTGGATAGTAAATGTCTTTAAATGCCAAACTGCAAAGTTTTAAAATTTTATCTTAGAGGCAATTTGGGGGAAGAGGAGCAATGTGGTCAAGATGTGAGTTTTAGAATCTCAGTTTCTCAGCTTATGGAAGATGAAATGCTGAGGGAAGAGACTAGATGTAGAGAGACCACTTAGGAGGTGATAGTCCAACTAAGAAGTGATAAGGATCTGGAGTAGGATGGTGGTTATGGGAGTGGAGAGAAGGAGACAGATGTGAGAGAAGTGGAGGTAGAATTAATAAGACTTGGATTTGATGGGTGATATGAGGGGGGGGGAAGGAATGGCTAAGGATGACTCCAAGGTTGTGAACCTGAGTGACTGAATGGATGGAGGTGTTCTCACAGAAATAAAGAAGTTTAGAGAAAGGGTAGGTTTAAGATTGATATGGTGAGTTTGAGAAGCCTATGACACATTCAGATGGAGATGTCCAACAGGTAGTTGGTAATATGGGACTAGATCTCAGGAGGGACCTTATAGTTGGCAATATATATATATATATATATATATATATATATATATATATATATATATAATATATATATATGTTGCTGTCATTTAGTTGTTTGATCCAGTGTAGCACCACCTAGCTTCCTAATATCCCTCATATCTATATCATTATCTATCTATCCATCTACCTACCTACCTACCTGTCTGTCTGTCTACGTATCTCTATGTATCTGTCTTCGTACATCTATCTATGTATCTCTCTCTCTATGTATCTGTCTACATATATCTATGTATCTCTCTATTTGTCTATCTGTCTATGTATCTATGCCCTATCTATGTATCTCTCTGTCTACATATCTGTCTACATATATCTATGTATCTCTCTATTTGTCTATCTATGTATCTATCTACCCATCTATGTTCTATCTATGTATCTTTCTATCTATGTATTTATCTGTCTATGTATCTCTATGTCTGTCTGTCTATCTATGTATCTGTCTACATATATCTCTCTCTATGTATATCTCTATTTGTCTATCTATTTATCTATGTTCTATGTATCTCTCTGTTCTATGTATCTGTCTACATATATCTATGTATCTCTCTATTTGTCTATCTGTCTATGTATCTATGTATGTATCTATGCCCTATCTATGTATCTCTCTATCTGTCTACATATATGTCTACATATATCTATCTATGTATCTCTCTATTTGTCTATCTCTCTATGTATCTATCTACCCATCTATGTTCTATGTATCTTTCTATCTATGTATTTATCTGTCTATGTATCTCTCTCTATGTCTGTTTGTCTGTCTATGTATCTATCTACATATATCTCTCTCTATGTATATCTCTATTTGTCTATCTATTTATCTATATTCTATGTATCTCTCTGTCTATGTATCTGTCTACATATATCTATGTATCTCTCTACTTGTCTATCTGTCTATGTATCTATGTATGTATCTATGCCCTATCTATGTATCTCTCTATCTGTCTACATATATCTATCTATGTATCTCTCTATTTGTCTATCTCTCTATGTATCTATCTACCCATCTATGTTCTATCTATGTATCTTTCTATCTATGTATTTATCTGTCTATGTATCTCTCTCTATGTCTGTCTGTCTATGTATCTGTCTACATATATCTCTCTCTATGTATATCTCTATTTGTCTATTTATCTATGTTCTATGTATCTCTCTGTCTATGTATCTGTCTACATATATCTATGTATCTCTCTATTTGTCTATCTCTCTATGTATCTATGTATGTATCTATGCCCTATCTATCTCTCTGTCTACATATCTGTCTACATATATCTATCTATATATCTCTCTATTTGTCTGTCTCTCTATGTATCTATCTACCCATCTATGTTCTATCTATGTATCTTTCTATGTATTTATCTGTCTATATATCTCTCTCTATGTCTGTCTGTCTGTCTATGTATCTGTCTACATATATCTCTCTCCATGTATATCTCTATTTGTCTATCTATTTATCTATGTATCTATGTATCTATCTGTCTATCTATCTATCTATCTACTTACCTATCCATCTATGTATCTCTCTGTCTATGTATTTCTATGTCTATCTCTATGTCCGTCTGTCTATTTATCTATCTATCTACCTATCCATCTATGTATCTCTCTATGTATCTGTCTATCTCTGTCCATCTGTCTGTCTATCTATATCTGTCTGTATATATCTCTCTATCTACCTATCTACCTACCTACCTATCTCTCTATCTATGTATCTCTCTCTGTATATGTATCTCTCTATCTACATATCTCTCTCTACCTGTCTATCTATGTACCTCTCTCTATGTCTGTCTGTCTATCTATGTATCTCTCTATTTATGTATCTATTTATCTGTACAGAATCATCTGCATAGAGATGATAGTTAAACCCATAGGAACTGCTAAGATCACTAAAAGAAAGGATACAGGGAGAAGCACTCAGGACAGAGCCCTGTAGGACACCCACATTTAAGAGCAGAGACTGGGAAGGAAGGCAGTATCCCAACAGCCAAGGGAGAATAGAAGATCCAGGAAGAGGGGATGATCTACAATGTCGAAAGCTGCCAAGAAGCTGAGAAGAATGAAGCCCGAGAAAAGGCCATTGAATTTAGCACTACAGAGATCATTGGGATGATCTGGGAAAGAGCAGTCTCAGTTCAGTGATGGGAAAAGATGTCAGACTGTATAGAGTGGGGGGGTGGGAGGGGTGGTCAGTGGACACAATGGGTGTAGACAACCCTTGCTAGGAGTTTGGCTGTGAAAGGGATACAGCTTGAAGAGATGGCAGAGTTAAGTGAAGGATTTTTCAGGGATATTTGTAGACAGTAGGACAAGAGCCTGTGGATAAGGAGATAATGAAGATGAGAGAAAAGAGGGGTAAAGGACATTGATCTAACTTTGCTTTTTTCCTTTGGTAGGATTAGTTTAATGCAGTTTTGCTTCCCATTCTTATGAAAAATAAAAGGGTTGTCATAATATATTTGAAACAAGCAAGCATATGAAACATGAACCATTTTTGGAACCCAAGCTGTGTGCATCTTAGCAATCATTTTATTTTCTCATAATAAAGACACACACACCAGTCAGAAGACCAGAGCTGGTTTGGCCGGGCAGAAGAAGCAGATGCACTAGAGAGTCGATTGCCAAAAATCTCTCACTGAAGGCTAGAAGCCAAGCAACTGAGTTCAAAAGACATCCTTCCAAAGCTAACAACTGAGCATAAATATTGCTAATGCACTCTAAAGGCAACAATTATTCATGATGACATTCTTTCCAACCTTCTCCTCCCAACCCTAACCTCCTGTGTTCAATTGAGAAGTAGATGAGCAAAAGAAATTCAGCTCTCGAAGAATGCCAAAAAAGTTAGTTTTTAACTCAGGCCTTCAAATGGGAAAGTTCTTCCAGACTTTTGACATCTTTAATATAAGAAGACAAAATAAAAAAAAACACAAGATTTTTCAGAAATAACATATTGATTCAAAGGGCTTGACTAGGCAGTAGAAAGAAAAAAATAACAATGCCTGCAATGGAAAAACTGTACATGTGGAAATTGGTGTTAAGTCTTTAGTTTTTATTACTAAAACATATACTGATTCTACTATTACTGATATAAAGCTAGCCAAAAGATTCTTAGACCAAACCAGGTGGATTGAACATCTTTCAGGAATTTTGTAGAATCTTTCAGGGGAAGTCGTATTGGAAAGGGCATTGGACTATGTAACCTCTATGGTCATTTTTAACTCAAATACTTTGTGGTCTCTTTAACTCAAAGATTCTATGGAGTTGAAAGCTCCATAATTTGATGATTTTTAGAGTTTATGACTAACATGCTATTATTATATAGTTCACTGATTCTAAGATTCTTTGGTCCTATGATTTTGAGATTTCAAGTGACTTGAAGGTTTTATCATTTTCTAATTCTAAGATCGTGAGTTTTCCATTCTGGGGGGCCTACCCCATATACCAGGGAGCATGAAGAGACCCTCTCAGCGGGGTGCAAAACAATGGCCCAAATCACTGCGTGTTTTTTAGTGCAACTCTCAAATAAATGTGGCCACTTAAAAAAAAATGAAACCATTTCAAGTTAAACTCAACAAAAGTAAGATTAATGTATAGCAAATTTGCTCCAATTGGCAGAACATGCAGTGCTGTGATTATTTAATAAAATTTACAGAAACAGGGTCAAATGAGTTGGTGTGTGTCAGATCTTGATGTGGGTGCAATCTGCCTCTGTCACTGTTACTTGGTGAATGCTCATGAGACAGATGAACTGGGTCCTCCCACTGCTTCTTGCATCTGAACATGAAGTATGTAAACTTAAATGTAAACAAACTGTGTGGGAGTGAAAAGGACCATAATATCTGTCATATTTCTCAATGTTGTTCATTTTGGTAAGTACAATATAATAAGGTAGTTTTCCCCTCCAAATTTAAACTTAAAAGAACTGAAATAACCCAAGAACAGTAATAGATAATTCTTTTTTGAAACTGTCGATGACTGAATTTGAATTTATCTTAAAATTTTAGTCTCTAATTTTGAAAGTGAAATAATACTCTTCATGTTGGGTAAATACATATCCAGTTAAAGAGAAAACCAACTGGAACATCTGAAACCCAGACATCTAAATGTTATAGAGAGGCCGTTTAAGTAGCAAAATATAAAAACACAAAGGAAAATGCTCAGATCCAGGGAATTTGATCTACCCTATTTATCACTGAGTTCCTAAGTACTCTTATGAATAGAAAGACAGCTATGTTTATTTTGGACAAATGATTTATTTACCAATCATATGAAACATAAGAAGCTGAAATGACATCTTGAAAGTGTATATGTAGGATACATTGGCAAGAAAATGTTTCCAGAAAAGATGACTTCTTTTAATAAGGAGAAACAAATTTTTAAAATGTCTCTGATATCAAATGTATTGTTTGCACCACATAGAAGTGTTCCAGGTAAGAAACTTCATTTGATAGGAAAAATATCAGTGTTACCTGTATCTATTGGTATGGTTAAAATGATGCTTAACAAATCTTAAATAGAAAAGCTTCCAGGGGTTCCACTTTCAGATAATAACACAAGAAAGGGTTGCTTATATATATGAACATTAGAATAAATTAATTGAGAATCTAAAATTTTCTAATTTTTCATTGTAAGTTGATAAAACAACAGATGTAGTTAAAGATGCCCATATGATTGCATTGTAAGTATGTTCATGAAATTGATTTAAGGGACAATTTGTTACTTTGCAAACCTTTTGATTTCAGGAAATTTCAATATAATTTACAGGTTTTAAAACAAATTATGTAATGTGGGAGAATTCTATTGGAGCTCAATTAATTTAAGGATGAAACACAGGTCAAGTACTTGTTAAAAGCATGGCATCTGGTAAAATGTGGACCCATTGCATGCTTCATAGATAACCACTTATATTGAGAAATATGAATGAAGAGCTACACAAATTTTTTCAAATTGTTAAAAGTAATCAACTTTGTACAAAACAGTCCATTGAAAGGAAAACTTATGGTAGAGCCAAGATGGTAGATTTGAGACCACCACCCAGCCAAACTCTATCAATATTCCCCTCCAAGCAACTTTAAAATAATACCTCAAATCGGATCTTGGAGCAACAGAACCATTTTTCCTGCCTAAGACAAATTAGAGGTTCTGTGGGAGAGCTGTGTTACACTGGGGTGGAGGCCTGTCCCAAGAATATGGATGCAGTTGCAACACTAGTGGTAGGCTTTAGAGGTGGTGGCAGCAGCAGCAGTAGCAGCAGCTCTTAGCCCAGGGATGGCAAAATGGTCAGAGAGAGATCATAGGGGACCCTTTGCTGGTAATGGGTGCAGTTGGTGATGACTGGCAACTCTATTACCCATATGCAATTCTGGGCCACAGTTCCAGGGCAGAGACGTCACAAGGAAGGGATTTCACAAGGAAGTAGAGGCCCTGGTCAGAGTTCCAGGGCCAAGCAGAACCATAGTGCTTGCAGTTAAAGGAGAGCAGGGATCCTTTCTGGGTAAATACCAGAGTACAGACCAGTAGAGCAATAACCACATTGCTCCCTAGATCACACTACCTTGGAAGCATGAAAACTTGCAGAATCTCAGAACTAACTCTGAGAACAGCAGCAAGATAAAGTCTGAAGCTTGAGACGATGTCTCTCCAGCCCCAGGTAAGCACAGTCCAACTTTAACAAAAAGTTTAAAGTCAAGAAACAGGCTGTAAAGATGAGCAAACAACAACAACCAAAAAGAACTAGACCATAAAAAGGTACCACGGTGACATGGAAGACCAAGACACAAACTCTGAAAAAGACAACAATATGAAAACAGTTACAACCAAAATTTAAAAAGAAATGCAAGAATTTCTGAATGAGTTAAAGAAAGAGATGACTGGTAGAAGAAAAATTGGGAAAATAAATGAGAATGATGCAAGAAAACTATGAAAAGAGAATTAACACTTGGTAAAAAAAAAAAAAGGCACAAAAAATACAAAAGAAAACAACACCTTAAAAAATAGAATTGGCCAATGGACAAAAAGAGGTACAAAAGCTCATTGAAGAAAATAATTCCTTAAAAATTAGAACTGGGCAAGTGGAAGCAAGTGACTCCATGAGACATCAAGAAACAATAAAACAACATTAAAAGAATGAAAAAAATAGAAGAAAATGTGAAATATGTCATTAGAAAAACAACTGACCTAGAAAATACATCAAGGAGAGATAATTTAAGAATTATTGGGTTATCTGAAAGCCAGAGCCTATACATCATATTTCAAGAAATTATCAACTTCTTCAATGTCTTAGATCCAGAGGGTAAAAAGAAATTGAAAGACTCTACCAATCACCTCCTGAAAGAGATCCCAAAATGAAAACTCCCAGGAATATTGTGGACAAATTCTAGAGCTTCCAGGTCAAGGAGAAAACATTGCAAACAGCTGTAAAGAAACAATTCAAATATTGTGGAGCCACAGTCAAGATCACACTATATTTAGCAACTTCCACATTAAAAGATCAAAGGGTTTGGAATGTGATATTCTAGAAGGTAAAGTAGCTATAATCACCTACCCAGCAAAACTGAGTATAATCCTTCAGAGGAAAAAAATGGATGTTTAATGAAATAGAGGACTTTCAAGCATTCCTGATAAAAAGACCAGAGCTGAATAGAAAAATTGACATTCAAACACAAGACTCAAGAGAAGCATATATCTATTTATACATGTATATGTATATATCTATATCTATATACATATATACACATACATACATACATATATACACACATACATATATATGAACATATACATATACATACACTCAGTTGGGTATAGAAATCTCTTTTGCCCAATATGGAAATAGGAGGGGAAGGGGATAACATATATGGGGAGGGATGATAAAAGGGAGGGCAGATTAAATGAGACAGTAGTCAGAAGCAAAATAGACTTTTGAGGAGGAACAAGAGAAAAAAAGAGATAAGGAGAATCAGAAGAAAATAGGAAGGAGAGAAGTACACAAGATATACACATGTTGTAATCACAACTGTGAATTTAAATGGGATAAGTTAACCCACAAAAGGGAAGAGGATAGCAGAATGGATTAGTAACCTGAATCCAACAATGTGTTGTTTACAAGAGACACACTTAAAGCAGGGTCATGCACACACACACACACACA
>CM053775.1:39684970-39759575 GCA_028658325.1 Potorous gilbertii | reverse complement strand
AGTGAAATTTATAAAAATAAGAGCCATCCTCCAATTGATAAATTGTCAAATGATGTGAACAATGTGACTCATCAAGCATTTCAGTAGATAAAATCAAAGCTATCATATAGAAAAATGTTCTAAATCACTCATGATTAGAGAAAGGCAAATTAAAACAACTCAGGTACTACCTCATACCTATTAGAAATGAGAAATGCTGGAGGAGATGAGGGAAAATAGGTAAATTAATGTGCTTGGTTGTTTTGTGAACTGGTCCAATCATTCTAGAGAACAATTTGGAACAATGCCTTAAAGGCTATAAAGTTGAATATCTTTTGACCCAGCAATACCACTAGGTCTGTACCTCAAAGGGATCAAAAAATGGAAAATGACCTATATGTACACAAATATTTATAGCAACACTTTTTGTGGTGGCAAAGAGTTAGAAATTGAAGGGATGCCCATAAATTAGAGAATCATGTAACAATATGGAAGCAGAACATAGTGTATTTCTATATTATTGCAAACCACTTTGGCTATCTGGAGCCAAAGCATTTTGAAGGATAACTGAGTTAAAAAGAAGAAATAGTTCATTTTCTTAGTGATGATAATTAAGATGAAACATATTCATTCTATAACAAAAATCTCCTTCTAAACCTTGAGTGTTAGGCATTTTTGTAAAACTGGCTACTCTACATAAATCAATGTGAGAATTTCAAACTCATAGCCTGATTCATAAAGATAGAGTGACTGCATTTAGGGGAAAAATTGAGCTATGGATAACAAATTTGCAAAACAGTACTTTTGACGTTTCCCAATTTAAAAATACTTGTCCTGCAAATGCAATAGAAGTAAAGACCTGTGTCCTAATCAGTTGACTGATCAACAAAGGCAATTCTCATTTTAATTTAAAGACCTAGGTATCTCTAAATAGGAATGCACAAGAAATCCATTTGTCATGGGCAAATATGAAACACACTGTCTTCTTCCATCATAACAAGAATGATTAATAGCCTTGTCTTGGGATAGTGTGCTGAAACAAGTATTTGAACCTGAAAAATCTTATTATGTTTTGTATATGAGTGAGTAAAGAATTCTCTGGTTTACCAAGAAGTCATGTTGCATAGCAATTAGAGCCAAGAAGACTAGATTTTAAGTCCTACACATGTGCCAAGTCTGACACATATTGACTGTGTAATGCTGCTCAACTCATTTAACCTCTTGGTGATCTAGGCTAATGCTTCTTAAACTGCGGGTCGTGATTCTATACGTTATAGGCAAAAACATTACAAATGATTTTATCAGTAATAAATATCTGTGTATGTTACTCTACTTTTATGGTATGTTTAAAATTATTTGTGTTGCTGTTATAAAAATATAAAAATTATTAATTTTCTTTGAATAAAATACAACTGAAGAAAATTGTTTGTGTAGTTTGGCTTTTTGGAGGGGGCAATCAGGGTTAAGTGACTTATCTCGGTCATATAACTAGTAAGTTTCTGAGGCTGGATTTGAACTCAGGTCCTCCTGACTCCACAGCTGGTGCTTTATCCATTGTGTCACCTATCTGATACAATTTGTATAGTTTTTTGCTGAGAAATCTGAGGGGCCTAAAATTTTATTTGTAAATATGGGATAGGTGCCATTGCATGGGGTTTGGACAGGGCTAACAGAGTTTAGAGTTCTGTTGTTAGATAACTTTACTGGACTGGAGCTGAAGAAAGCATTCTCTCAGCTATATTCCCTGTGATAGAGAATGCCCTCACAGACAATGACAGAAATAGCTGCCAATAAGAAATTTGTGACAATTTCCATCAATTAATTAGTGAAAGCCATCACACAAGCTAAACACAAATTCTGAGTTGAAGCAATTTGGATCTTTCCCCAAACCAGAAAAAATTATTAGTGGCTTCATATTTCGTACTGGAAAAAGTGGCTCATAGATGTAGAAGTGGATTAGGAAGCCAATGGGGAATTTGAGACAGAGGGGTGAACTGACTTGTCTAAGGACACACAGCTAAAGGGTGGCAGAGTTTGCTTTTAGCAATGATTACTGGCTCGATTTGTAACTCTTATGGGGAAAAAACAAAACCTTTCACAAGTCATAAGCAGCAGTATGTATGAATGTGTGTGCGTGTGCGTGTGTGTGTGTGTGTGTGTGTGTGTGTGTGTGTGTGTGTACTGGGGAAGGGGGGTATCCTGTGGCCTCAGAGGAAGACAACATTGCTGTCTATTGTTTTCTTTTACAAGGCAGTTTGTAAAACTGCCTGCTTTCAGGAGTTAATATATAATCTTAAGCAACTAGATGCAAATTCATTTTCATACAACTTTTACCTTTGGAGTCCAAAATTTTGGAGAAATTGATTTGCCTACTTTCCAACCTGGAGTCCTAGTCAGATTCAAGCCCTGGCCTGCTCAATTTCACACCCTGGTCAACTGGACAGAGCAGCTCCATTGTAAATGAATCTGTTCTTTTATTTTTGACGTTCTACTGAATCCAGTGTGGATAATAGCATGATCATCCCCTGATACACTCCCCCTAAACCCACTAACAAGGGAGAACAAAGCAAAACCAAATGATACCTGGACCAGATCGTGTTTCAGTTCTTCCCCTGTTTGTGTGGTCTCCCAGCTGTCTGCTAAAAGCCAGTGGAATACAGAACCTTATAAAATTCAATGTAAATTAATTTTGTTTTGAAAATTTGAGCTTCAAAGACCAAATAAAATGTCTCTTTTATCCTATTCAAAGAATGACACATATAATACTTCAAAGGATCTGGATTTCACCTCTCTAGGCTTTGGGTATGCAGTAGAAACAACCAAAATGATCTCTGTTTGAAGTTGTTTACATGCTACAGGGTCTACAATCTATAAACAGATAATTACCTTCCTCAATTAGTGAAATATATATTATGAGAATAAATTCTTCAGTGAATCTCTGATCCAATATTTCCCTTACCAGTGCCTTCGTATTCTCATGCCCATGTTCTCTCAGAGTTCTTTCCCCAAAGGTTCTAACTACCTAAAAACAGAGCAGACAAAGATACCTCTTCTTTTCCCTCATCCTGTACAAGACTATTTAAAATAGTTAACATTCAACAAGATATTGTAAAAGGCCTAGACAGTTTCTTCCACTTTTGAATGTATCCTGAAGTCATCTTTGTTCTCACATGATGTCCTCCTATGGAATCAATAGCCTTAGAGTCTTGAAGGCCTCAGTCTCATTTTTGGATTCATCATCTTATCTATGTACTAAGCAGTTTCACAAGCTGCTGTGGCCAAAAAGAGTCACCTTCTGGTGGCTGAGTCAGGTGGGCCTCTGCTGGGAGACCCAAAGTGTGCTGTGTGACTGCTTTGACTCAAACCCTTTCCAGCCTGTGCTTTGTTAGGACAGCCTCTGAGAACCCCAGGTCCCCTGTGCATCCTAATGAAGCACCAGGGAAGGTGTATGCCTACACTGGTGTGTATGGCATATTGTTTTAAAAAATAAAAGCTAAGCATTAAAATTCTTACTAAGTTGCCTATTTTATGTTTTCTTGTAAATTTGTTAATTTGGCTAGTCTCCAATTACATTTGAGGTCTAAACCTCCTTTGTTCAATTCCTGGAAAACCTCCCTTTACTCTCTGACAAAGTGCCTTATCAGACCACATTCTTTATGTTGATACTAGTATGATAAGATATGAAGAATATTTTCTCTTTGAAAATTCAACCTAAGCAGGTACAGTGTTTTCTTTTTTACCCATAGGGGAGATAGTATGCTTCCATGGAAAGATTACCAGCTCACTTCTGATCTCTGACAATTACTCCCTGTGGGACCTTGAGCTAATCATATCAGCTCCTTGGGCCTCAGTTTCCTCCTCTGTAAAATGAAGAGGTTGAATTAGAGACCTCTGAGGTCCCCAACAGCTCTAGAGCTAAGATCTTACAAATCCTAAATCTGTTACTACTGGTGTAACTTGTGATGATCTCTGAGGTCCCTGACAGCTCTAGATGTAGGTGTAGGATCCTTTGTTGTTTTTATGCCTATTGAGTATATAAAATGAAATTTCACAAAATCAACTTTATGTGTACAGGATGAAGGTATCATAGTTAGCCAGTTTCACTGAGAAAAGATTTGAAGGATTTAGTGGCCTGCAAGCTCACTACAAGTCAAAATCCTCTAAGATGGTCTTAAGGCTGAATTTCGGGAGGATGTGAAAGGGAGGCCAGGGAGAGGGCTATTATTCGCTGGTACCATTTTGAGTACTGAGTTCAGTTCTGAGCCCACAGTATAAGAAGGACAACAAAGATAAATTGGAGACTGCCCAGGGCAAAGTAACAAGGCTGGTGAAGGGCCTTGAGATCATCCAATCTAATCCAACAAGCATTTGTTATCTACAATGGATTAGGAAGCTGATATTATAGAGTATATAGAGTGCTGGGCCTGGAGTCAGAAAGCTTTTTTGGCACGTTGAGTCATTTCAGTCATGTCTGACTCTTCGTGACCCCATTTGGGGTTTTGTTGGTTTGCCATTTCCTTCATTTCAGATGAGGAAACTGAGGCAAACAGGGTGAAGTGACTTTCTCAGGGTAATTTGAATTCAGGTCTTTCTGACTCCAGGCCTGGTACTCTATCCACTGTGCCATCTAGCTGTACATAAAGTCAGGAAGACCTAAGTTCAAATCTAGCCTCAGATAATTCTAGCTAGATGACCCTGGGCAAGTCACTTCCCCTCTGCTTGTCTTACTTTTCTCAACTGTAAAATAGAGATCAAAATCCCAGGATTATTGTGATCACAAAATGAGATAATAATTATAAAACGCTTAGCATAGTAAGTGCTTATTAAATGCTTATTTTCTTCTTTCCTTCCTTCCTTCCTTCCTTTTCTTTTTTTCCTTCCTAGGTACTGGGCACCATAAACAGCCCATGGACCTAAGAGGAGCTTACTTTCTACTAGGGGGAAGAGAAGGCAGGAATAAGAATATCAGTTGAAGGAACTGGAAATGTTTAGCCTGGAGAAGAAAATACTAAGGAGCTACCTGATAGCTGTCTTCAAGCATTTAAAGGATTGTCCCAAGGAAGGGAATCTAATCATGGCCCCAGCAGTTAAAACTCATGGTAATGGCATGAACTTGCAGAGGAACACATGATCAATTGTCCTCCCCCCCAAAGTGGAATGGGGTACCCCAAGAGGTGATAGGGTGTCCCAAGAGCTGGCGGGGTGCCTCAAGAGGTAGTGGGGTCCCTGTTACTGAAAGGTCTTCACATACACAGGTAGATGTCTAGGCTAAACTAATGATTTCATGACTTGGATCACAGTATGTGTGAGGTGGAAAGAACCTCCAAACACAGAATGGAATCTGCAACAGACACTGAAAAATAATTCCAGATCATTAAGCCCAACCCCTTTATTTCACAGGCAGCAAGACTGAGGTTTTCCCTGGTCAAGATAGTACATCGAAGCCCTGAGGATTTGCTGTTAACAGAGATGCACAAAAAAGACAAGACTATCTGCTCAGAGAGGGGCAGCAGTGGACAATGCTGTTGCTTCCTCAGCTAGCCTTTTGCTAGGATTCAAATGTATTTGCTGGAGAAACCAAAGAAGGTCTTGGGTGTATCTAAGACTGACCCTAAATCAGATCATTATCTGCAAGGAGGCCTTTGGTTTCCACTCAGATGTTTGGGTTGAAAAGGAAAACGCTAGTCTTAGTTCCGGGCACTCTGCCTGGATTTTGTTAGCATGGTGTGGGATTATGATTAAAAAGCCAGCTAAATGCCCCTATCATAGAGAGGAGGGGAAGTGGGGAAGTGGGGTGGGGGTGGGGTACTACAGGTAAGAGGAGAGTGCTACTAAGCCCTGGAAAGGGCACAGTACTTACCTAAGGTCACTTAGCAAGTCAACCCATGTCTTTGCTCTTTTTCAGATACCACAACATTGTCCAATTAACCCCAAATGAAAATAATGAAATTCTAATTATAAGCACTTACAAAAATATCAGTGAAAATCCAGGTACATAAGTGTGAGCTAGTACATGTTACAACAGGATAGAGTTTTCAGTGATGATAACTCACATTTCTATAGCACTATGGGGTAGGATGAATTAATGCCAAGTTTTGTTGTTCTGTCATTGAGTTGCTCCTGACTCTGTGATCCCATAGACTCTACTGTCCATAAGGTTTTCTTGGCAAAGATACTGGGATGTTTTGCCATTTCCTTCTCGACTGGATTAGGCAAACAAAAGTTAAGTGACTTGCCCAGGGTCACAAGTATCCGAGGATGGATTTGAACTCTGGTCTGACTCCAGATCCAGCGTTCTATCCCCTATGGTGCCACTTAGCTGGCTTGTAAAGAGTTGGTTTTCATACTGTCTCCCCATTACACTGTGAGTGCCTTGGCTCTGCTCCTCACTACCTAGGTGATCTCAGGCAAGTCTCTCTGTCTGGGTCTCAGTTTCTCATCTGTAAGATGAAGAGGCTGGACTAGAGGAACTCAGAGATCCCTTCCAGCTATATTATTGGGTTCTACTGGCTCACATTCCTCTAACACCTCATTACCAACAATTTGCATCCATTTTCCAATTGATCCTCACGATAACCCTGGGAGAGAGGTCATACAACTGTTATTAGCCCCATTTTGCAAAGAGGAAATTGACTCAGTAGGGTTATATAATTTGTTCAAGATCTCATGGCTAGGAATTAGCCGAACAAGGATTCAAGTCCAAATCCTTTCATTCAAAATTCAGTGTTCATGTTCCCTTTAGAAAATACAAAGACGTCATTATACCGTAGCATTTTTCAGGTGGAATATGATGTTATTGGGGGCAGATAGTGCACTATATATACATATATATATTCACTATAGTGAATAGGCCTGGAGTTAGGAAGACTTGAGTTCAAATCTAGCCGCAGATACTTACTAGCTGTGTGACCCTGGGCAAGTCACTTAGCCCTATCTGCCTCAGTTTCCTCATCTGTAAAATGAGCTGGAGAAGGAAATGGCAAACCACTCCAGTATCTTTGCCACAAAAAAGAGTTGCACACAACTGAAACATGACTCAACAACAAATGATACATTAGAGGGAGGACAAAGGGTCTGAGTTATTGTCTTGACAGTGGCAATGAGCTAGCCACAGTCTCTTGCCTGGTCCTGCTGTGACCAAAGGTCTATGTCTAGGAGATGACTGACCAGGGTCAAAGAGTGGTTTGTGGGCACAGAACTGAGTTTTTCTTGACACAAAGCTAGCCAACCATGCTCTGACCCATTCAGCTGTGGATGTTGCCAGCAAGGCGACATGGATGCCATGGAAAGGCTTCAAGAATGGAGAACGGAGAAAGGACAAAAGGAGGTAGAGATATAGGCAGTTCAGTCTTTGTAGTCAAGGCCTTCCAGAAACAGATTCCTCTACTTCCTTTCCCAAAGGTAGAGTTAATTACTGTTTGATATCTCTCACTGACCTCCATTCTAAGACCCCCATCTCTGAATACCCTCTTCTCTGACAACTCGCAGCTGTTTATGACCTTCCAAATCTAGCTTGGAACTTTGCACCTCTGGGAAGACCATTTGACCAGGATCGCTCCAAAGACCTCTCTGCTCTTTCCTGTCCCATCTGCTTATATGCATGTGTTCAATCATGTACTCAAATACTTATTAAGGGTCTACCATGGTTAAGGACCTGTTCTGGATGCTTAGGGAGATATGTTATCTGTAAAATAGGGATTATACACACACACACACACACACACACACACACACACACACATATATATATATACACACACATATATATATATATAACTGGACATTTCTAGAGCTGCCTTTTCTACTTTACATTTTCTATCTCATTTGAGCCTTGGGACACTGCTGTAATATCCACACCATTATTGATGTCTGCATTTCATAGATAAAGAAATGGAGGCTTCAAGAGCTATGGGGATGTGTCCAAGGTTGTACAGTTGAGTGGCAGGGCTGACACTCCAGGCATGTTTTCAGACTCCAAATTCAGTACTCTTCCTACTACCTCATTCAAAAGAATTAATATATGGTTCCTACCCTCCAAGGGTTTCGAATCTAGTTAGAGATTAGCAGCAGCACCTTCCAAGATCCGGAGCAGTCATTTGGAGTGCCAGAACTCTCTAGGCCTCTCCGAACCACCAAAGGTTCAAGTCAAGCAAATTAAGCCTTTGATAGGTTCTGAGGCAGTATTTATTTCTGCTTTTCCAAAGGGATTTTGTATAATGATTGGCAGCAAAGTCATTGTTGCATTGAGAGTCATTTGTATAGCCTCAGGGCTGGAGGAGATTTTCAGGGGCCACTTTGTCCAATCTCTCTTTGAACAGGAATCCTCTGTCCAGACTCTGCCTGAAGACCTTGGATAACAAGGAGCACTACCACCAAAGGCAGCTGATCCCGCTTTGGACCAGTTTCTAGTCCAGCCCCTGGGCCCAAGCAGAATCATCAGCCAATCGATTACCAAGCATTTATTAAGCACCTACTATGTGCCAGGAATTTCACTGAACACTGAGGAGACGAAGAAAAAGAGGCAGTTCCTGACCTCAATGAACTTATAATCGACCAGGGAGACAACAGCTATAAACAAGTACATTCCTAATGTATACAAAATAAATACAAGGTAATTTTGAGAGGAGGGGCAATATAACTAATAATTTTCAACCTCCTATTTCTCTCCTTATTCCTGTATTAATCAATCATTGGCAGTGGAAGAGTAAACTGTCCTCAATCCCTACCTCCCACTCTTTCATTTCTATCCTCCTCAATTCGACCCCATCCATGCCCCACTCCAGCCACCACCACCTATTCCACTGAGCCCTCTGGAATTCCTATTCCATAATGAACAAATATCCCTTTCTCTTGAACTTCTTTATCTCATGCTTCTGAGTCACAAGGTGGAATAATAAAGGTTGGATTTGGAGAAGACCTGGATTCAAATCCTACCTCAGATATTTTTAAGAGCTGTATGAACCCAGGCAATTCACTTAATTTCTCTGTGCCTCCATTTCCTCAAATATAAAATGAGGGGGTTGAACTTGGCATCTAAAGCCTCTCCCATCTCTAAGTCTATGCTTCTCTATTCACAATCTTCATTGGTTTCCCTCCCAATGACATCTTCTCCAGCTCTGGCTCCACATTCTCTCATATGCCTGCCACAGATCTTATGACAGGAGGTAGGCCGCTGCTAATCTCTAAGTAGATTAGAAACCTTCATGGAGGTAGGAACTGGATCTTGTTAGGAGGTAGTGGAAAGGGCACTGGATCTAGAATCTCAGACATTGGCCTGGGAAGGAGAGTCAGAACAATTCAAGCTCCCCCCACTGCCACCTCCCTCCATCCATGGCCATTGTTCATCTGCCTTTCCTTCTTTTACTCAGCTCGATCAAAAATTTCCACCTAATTCGAATCATAGTGGCTGTTATATGCCGCTAGTCAGGTCATTTCCCTCCTTTCCTAAAGTGCTCAACATCTGGCTCAGCATCCTCTTCTTTTCCCCATATATATGGGTATATGCTATATTAAGAGGATGCTGGATGATGCCACAATGCACAGAGACATGAACCTGGAGTAAGGAAGAACTGAGTTCAAATCCAGTCTTGGACACTTACTAGCATGTGACCCTGGGCAAGTCATTTAACCTCTGTCTACCTCAGTTTTCTCATCTGTAAAATAGGGATAATAATAGCCCCTTCCTCCCCGGGTTGTTGTGAAGATCAATGGAGATTGTATTTGTAAAGTGGCTTGACACAGTGCCTGGCACGTAGGAAGCACTATGTAAATGTTAGCTACTTTTATTATTATTATATACAGGGGACTTTGATATTCACATGGATTTTTCCTAAAACCAATAAAATTCAAACCCAAACTGCCCAATACTCAGTCGCTTTCAATTGCCTGACATACTCCTTCATTTCAGCTCAGCTACTTAGGAATCGTCAAACTAGATTCTCACCATTAGTCGCAAATAATCTGCTTCCTCAATTGGAGACTCTGCCAGTCTTCTGACCATAATGTCCCATCATTCCACCTCCTTACCCTCCATTTTCTCAAACCGTTACCCTTCACTTTTCTCTCTCTCCTATCTTGACTCATTTCGTCTGTACTTTCCATCTGTTCTTGGATTCCTTATGCCCTTGTTCTCTACCGCCAATTACCTATTACTCCAGTCATCCATTCACCTCTTCCCCTCATACTCCTAGAATCAGATTTAGAAAAGTCACAACTTGTACCCATGCAGACTAACTACTACATTATAAAAGCAGGTTATCACAATTCAGCTGGAACCTGACTCCATAAGGCAGTTCTTATCCTCCTCAAACACTGATTGCCTATCTTACTCCCTACGAAAGCTATTCTAAACATTCTCTTCTCTTCTCAAATCTCCCACACCTTTGTTTCACCCATCTCTCTCACCCTCAGGTGTGGCCTTTTGACTGAGTCCAGGTTTTACAGAACAAATCCTTTTATTAAGGGAATTTGTTCTGTGAAGTTTGCCTCTAGTCAAAGGGCCACACTTGAGGACTTAGAGGGCCACATGTGGCCTCAAGGCCACAGGTTCCTTACCCCTGCCCTAGTCTCTGACAAAGAAGTGATCCTTCTCATGAAGGTCAATTCCTCTACATGTGTACTTCCCTATTGCCTGCAAGAAGTCAGTCTCCCCCAACTTTAAAAATTCTTCACTAGATTCACCATGCCCTTAAACTGTTGTCCTATCCCTCTCCTCTCTCTCAGTCAAATTTCATCAAAACACCTGTTTGCATTAATTATCTCTACTTTTCCTCTCATTTCCCAACTCTTTGTAATCTGGCTTCAAACCTGTTTGCTCAGCTGAAACTGCCCTTCCCAAAGTTACCAAAGATCTCTTAATGGACAAATGTGATGGTCATTCTTCGGTGCTCATCTTTCTCAGCCTCTCTGCTGCATCTGACACTGCTGACTACCCTTTCCTCCTAGATATTCTCTCCTCTCCAAGTCTATTATTCTTACCTGGTGAGGATGTTGGAGGGCACATGGAAAAATTTGGACACTAATGCATTGTTGGTGGAGTTGTGAACTAGTCCAACCATTCTGGCTACTTTCTCAATATACAAGCATCTTCTCTATCTCCTTTCCTCTCCCTGCTAGGGTCTTACTCTGCATAGCCAGTTCATCATTTATCTGTCAGGGGGTTAGCAGCATTCTAAATCTAAATAAATACTCTGGAATCAGGGTGGTGATTTAAGTAAGTCTAAGTTCTTAAGTCTTTCAAAATTGCCAGTTTTTATAATGCTATTATTATAGTATAAATTGTTCTCTTAGTTCTGCTCAACAAAGTGAGATTGAAGTGATGCCTGCTCCCTCCATCCCTTCCTCATTTGTATAGACTTCTGCTTTTACCTCCCAATTATGTAAGTTCTCCTTTTCCCCCATCCCTCCCCTTGGGATGTTTGTATCATCTCTTCCTTCCTCATTAAAATACAAACAGTTCATTCTTAGAAAGCACTTTCTGGCTGCTTGCTTTTATAAATCTTTTTAAGATAAATCAGTTTACTCTCATGTTTCTAATTTAAAGTTTCCACTCAGCTCTAGCCTTTTCATCACAAACACTTAGAAATCTTCGAGTTCATTAAATGTCTATTAAAGGATTATATTCCATTTTTCTGGGTAACTTATTCTTGGTTGTAAGCCTATATCTTTTGCTTTTTGGAATATCATAGTCTAGCTCTGTCCTCCTTTATAGTGGTAGCTGCTAAATCTCGTGTGATCCTGACTGTGGTTACCTGAACACTTTCTTGTTGGTGGCTTACTGTATTTTTCTTTGATGTAGAAGCTCTGGATTTTGGCTATGATGATCCTGAGAGTTTTTATTTGGAAGTTTCTTTCAGAAGGTGATCAGTGCAGTCAATTTCCACTTTGCCCAATGGGCTAAGAGACCAAAGTAGTTTTCTTTAATGATTTCTTGAAACAGGATGTTTGGGCTCTTTTTTTTTTCTTGTTCATGGCTTTCAAGTACTCCAATGATTCTTAAATTATGTTTCTTTCAACTATTGAACAGATCACTTGTTTTTTATGTGGAATACCTTTGATATGGATAAAAAGGCAGCCAGATGGCCTAGTGGATAAAGCTCTGGGCCTGAAGTTAGAAAGACTGGAGTTGAAATCTGACCTCAAACATTTACTTTGTGACTTTGGGCAAGTCACATCCTCAGTTTCTTTAACTGTAAAATGGGGATAATATTACCTATCTCCCAGGGTTGTTTTCTAAGCACAGTGTTTGGCATATAGAAGGTACTATTATATAAATGCTAGCTATTGTTATTATTATTATATTGTCTTCTATTTTTTCAATCTTTTGGCTTTGTTTAATAATTCCTCACGTCTTGAATCATTAACTTCTGTTCGGTCCATTCTACTTCCTAGATAACCTATTATTCAGGTAGGTTTTGTACCTTTTGTTGATTCTCTTTTCAAGTCTCTTCTCCATATCTCTAATTTCTTTTCTAATTCTTTCTTCTATTACTCTCATTTCATTTATGATATTTTAAACTTTTTTTTAAAACTCCTACATCATTTCTTCTAGAAATTGTAATTGATCTTACAGGTTTTGCCTTTAAAATGTTTTGGATTTATTCTTTTCTTCTGGGTTTGTATCTTGGATATTCCCAAGCTTCATAATAGCTCTCTCTCTCTCTCTCTCTCTCTCTCTCTCTCTCTCTCTCTCTCTCTCTCTTGATTGTTATTGTTTCTTTGTTTGTTTAGTCATTCTATCTGGGCAAACATGGTGCTACTAGCCTTTCTGGGATTTTGGGTAGTTAAGCCTAAAACCTTGACCCTTCTAGGAGACCCTCCCCCCCCAATAATCTGCTCTGCTAGATTCTGCTTTCAGGAATGTTAGCATTAAGTCTGCATGCATTCCAGGTCACTCTAGGAGATATCTTGCTGTGGACCTAGGTGGGTCAGTAGCTGAGTCCTAGGTCAGATCTAGGCATCCTTGCACTGCTCTTCTGTCTCTGGGCTCTGAGCACTGACTCTATGATCCTGTTCCCCATTCACTTGTTTATAGGTTGAATTTGCAATCATAGTATCATAAAATTTTCCAGAATCAGTGTTTCTGTGTAAATTATAATAAATTTTATCAACCACTGCTAACAAGTAGGTTAAAAAAAGGTCTTACATCCAACCATTCTGGAGAACAATTTGGAACTATGCCCAAAGGGCTACAAAAATGTGCATACCCTTTGACTCAGCAATACTGCTTCTAGGACTGTATCCTCAAGAGATCATAATGGGAAAAATGGGAAAGAGTACCACATGTCCAAAAATATTTATAGCAGCTCTCTTTGTGGTGTCCAAAAACTGGAAATCAAGGGGATGCCCATCAATTGGGGAAGGGCTGAATAAATTGTGGTATATGAATGTAAAGGAATACTATTGTGCTATAAGAAATGATGAACAGGAAGACTTCAGAGAGGCCTCCTGGAAAGACTTATATGATCTGATGCTAAGTGAAAGGAGCAGAACCAGGAGAATTTTGTACACAGCAACAATCACAGTGTACGAGGAATATTTCTGGTAGACTTAGTACTTTATTGCAATGCAAGGACTTAAAAAATTCCCAATGGACTCTTGAGACAATATGCCTTCCACATTCAGAGAAAGAATTATGGAATTCAATCACAGAATGAAGCAGACCATTTTCTCTTGTGTTATGTTTTGTTTTGTTTTATGGTTTCTCCCATTCATTTTAATTTTTCTATCCAACATGACTAAGGTGAAAATGTATTTAATAGGAATGTATGTGTAGAACCTATATAAAATAGTTGGTTGTCTCAGGGAGGGAGTTAGAAGGAAAGAGGAAGGAGGGAGAGGGAGGGGAAAAAATCTAAGATGTATGGAAGTGATTGTAGAACACTGAAAACAAGTAAAATAATATAATTAAAAAAGGTTTTATTTGACCTCTCAACAACCAAACAGACCTAACCTGTAAAATCTTCAATACTTATAAAACCTATGAAAAAGAGGGTACCTCTGAGGGTGGAAATCAACTTTGATTGGTTAAGAATTAATGAGAAAAATGAATATTATAAAGAGATGTGAGCTTATTCTAATAAGGGGCTGGGGAGGGGGACTATGATTGATCACTCAGTTTTGGTCGAAGAGAATTATCTGTATCCATATTACCCATCTGACAATAGGGAGAATCCACTTTCTCCTAGACCTGGCTGAATAAAACACAATGGGATGGAATCCATCAATTCACTTACTATACCTTTTGAACAGATCTGAGTTCTCCCTCTTAGTGTCAGCCCTGCACTTCAAAGGCTGCCTGAGTAACCCACAAGAACTGATTTCTGAGTAAGTGGAAAAGGGGAAAAACCTTGATCCTAATTCAATAATTAGTTATTAAATACATGAGAGAAATAATCATTTCTTTCAATGAAATGGAAAGATGACCCACTGTAGTTTCTCCTTTGATTTCCCGATTGCTAGTCGGTCTGGTATTGTTCTTAGATCATCATTTAAGGAATTATGACAAAAGTAGGGCTGTACACCTTCTTCCTACTTCACCATCTCAGCTGTTCTCTCTTGGATGACGATTTGTATACAACCTTGAGTCTATTATTTTTTTGGAACTGACCTGTGATTTCATTGGTATTAGGAACTCCTAATTAGAAAGCTTTCTATCAGTGAAGATTGTAGATGTATCACTTCCTTAACCAATAAATCCTAGAGCATTGCCTGGGCACTGAAAGATTAAGTGGGCAAGCTCCCAAGGTCACATATCCAGTATGTGTAACTTTTTGGTATCTTTCCTTCCTTCAAATAATCTGAGTCAATTCCTCAAAGCTGTCACAATTTTGTGGCATCCAGTAGAGATCTCTATTATATACATTTGGTCTGATCTTGTTATTTTCTGTTTTTGTTCTCTTTAGTGACATTTCTAATTTTTCTATGGGTACATATGAAAAAAGTCAGAGACTTTTCAACTACATAGAAGTCTAATGCCTGTATATCATGAATACTCTCCTTAAGAAAGTAATTAAGAGGCCCTGAACATGAAGAGCATTGATTGACATCACAAAAATGAAACTAATTATGCTTTAACCAATAGGGAAAGACTCATTATTGATGTGAATCATCTGTCTGTGTTTAATCAAACTCCCAACTTTTAAAAACAAAGATCTGAATGAGTATAAAGCCAAAAAAAAATGAGAAAAGGAGATGGCATATAATTGAAATCACTCAATCTTGACCTATCTAAATGTTATGATAATGAAAAAAGGAAATGGACAGTAGAAATGACATTGATACTTTTATACAAACATTTAACTGGTGAAAATCAATTGCAAGGAAACCAAAAGATTCTAGAAAGGGCTTCAGTCAGCAAGCATATGACTCATCTGCCAAGTACAGTGAAAGGCCAGTCAAAGGCAGCACTAGTTTATAATATAAACTCATTTGTAAAAGTCTTATCAAGATGAAAGATTATGAGCACTATTGTCTCAAAAAAGAGAAACAAGAGAGGGTAAACCAAATTTAAAGGAAGCTTGATGAGAGCACCACCTAAGTAAAGTCATCCCAAAGGCATTTCAGGATGAAAATAGAACAAACAGAAGAAAAATGGGAAAGATTTGCAAGCTATTTTCATCTCAAGTATAGTAGAGTTATAATAATACTGGACTCTAATATCAGAATTCTGGATTTACACAGATAAATAAACAGAAACAATATACAAAACAAATTCAAAGCACTTCATTTTTCAGTGGGAAGCACTAACCATTATAGAAATTTAAAAAGCCCTCAGGTAAGAGCTAGCACTTGATCTGAACCTTGAATAGAGCTAGGGAATCCTAAGAGACAAGCATGAAGAGAGGGAGCATTCCAGGTATGATGGAATATCGTATACAGATAACATCAAATTGTAATCATTATCTCAAACAGAACAAAAGCAAAAATTTTGTTGTTGCTGCTGTTTAGTTTTGTTCAGTCATGTCCAACTCTCCATGACCCCATTTGGGGTTTTCTTGGCAAAGATACTGGAATGGTTTGCCATTTTCTTCTCCAGCTCATTTTACAAATGAGGAATCTGAGGCAAACACGATGAATTGACTTGCCCAGGATCATGCAGCTGGGAAGTGTTTGAGGGCAGATTTGAACTCAGGAAAGTGAGTCTTCCTGACTCTAAACCCAGCACTCTATCCACTGCATCACCTCTCTACCAAAAAGCAAAAATAGACTTAATTTAGGGTAAGGAAACAACATGTTGCTAAAAGGTACCATAGACAATGAAGTAATATCAGAAATTTTTACAGCAAGTTCCTCTGATAAAGACCTCATTTTTCAAATATATATGGAACTGAGCCAAATTTGTAAAAAGAAGAGCCATTCCCCAGTTGATAAATGGTAAAAAAAATCAGCAGTTTTCAGAAGAAGGAATCAAAGCTATCTATAGTCATATGAAAAAAATGCAAGAAAATTATGAAAAGAGAATGAACAGCTTGGTAAAAAGAGGCAAAAAATTACTGAGGGAGACAATACCTTAAAAACAGATTGTGAAGGATTTTAGCTATTAAACAGAGGAGTTTGTGCTTTATCCTAGAAGGGATAGCAAATTGCTGGACCTTAACAGTGGAATGACATTGTTAAACCTGTGTTTTAGGGCAGCTATGAGGAAGATGGGGCCATCTAGGGGTGGACAGAACACCAGGCCCAGAGTCAGGAAGACCCAAATTCAAATCCAGCCTCAGATACTTACTAGCTGTGTGACCCTGGGCAAGTCACTTAGCCTCTACTTGCCTTGATTCACTGGAGAAGGAAATAGCAAACCACTCCAGTATCTTTGCCAGTAAAACTTCATAGTCAGTAATGGCGTGATACAGTTCATGGGATCACAAAGACTTGGATAGGACTGAACAACTGAACAACAATAAATCAGGAAGATGGTTGGAGAGGGGAGGTTATGAAATTTCCCTGGTGAAAGATAATGAGGGTCTTAACTAGAATGTAGGCTAAGTAAGTGGAGAAAAAGAAGACGGGAATGTGATATCGTAGAGGCAAAGTTGACACAATTTGGCTACTGATTAAGATGCGAGGGTTGTGAGAGATGGACAATTCTCTGATCTAGACCCAGTGCTCTGTGCACTCTGGTGACACCTAGCTGCCTAAAAAGGAGTGGCTCACATTTCTATAGTGCCTTGTATATGTGATCTTGGGGAAGCCTCATCACAACTCTAGGACTGACATTATTATCCCTATTTTACAGGAAGAAAGTCAAACCTGAGAAGTGAAATGAATTACCCTGCTAATGAACTAATGAATCTGCTAAGTGGATGGTCTTATGACCCCAATCTTGTGCTTTTTCCAACATGCAATAAATTAATCACCCCAAGAAATTACTAAGCCTTTGGCGTAACCACACTATATCTTAAGGCTAAGCTTTAATACTACATAGCATCAGTTCAAATCTTGCTCTGAGGTTTACTACAGTATGACCTTGGGCAAGTCACTTCCCTCACTGAGCCTCATTTTTGTCCTCTGCAAAACTGGGGAGGGGCAGCTGGACTAGATGGTGTAATGTTAATTAGAGAGTTAAAAGATCTTCCTCACCCATTGATGGGCCTGCTTATTAAGGGAAGCTTGATTAGGGGAGGCCCATACCTTTTGTTAATTTCTAATGAGGCACCAATTATCAAGGGTTGTGATGCCCTTTGGCTTTGAAAAGTGTATAAATACTCTGAGATGAGGTTTTACTTTGGGGTTTATTCATTGGAAGCGTTTGTTTGTCCAGACGAGACTCTGGCAACTGCTAAGGAGCCCCCTAGATGTTGGTGCTTCTCTCTCTGGTAAGTAGGTATGTATGGTCAGACAGTTAGACCTGTCTATTGATCCGTGATATGTATATTGCTTACAGTTAGACAGTTGGAAGGTCTGTCTGTTGGTTGGTCTTTGTTTCTCTGTATTTTCTCTGAAGTTCAGGGTGCTGACTTTTTCCCCTGAACTAAGTGAATGATATATGTGTTTGATTAAAGTAATTGTTGATCCCTCAAAAGTTGCTTTCCTTTTAAAAAAGCAGATCTAAGAACCTGTACAGCAGGCCCTCCTGTGTATGCCAGCATCCTTGCTGATACAGATGACCTCAGAGGTCCCTTCTTACTGTAGATTTGTGAATCTATGATCTTCTCTACAATGGCTAAACAAACCTATAACCAAGAACTTTAAAGTATAGATAATTTCATGTGCTACCATCAATACAGAGACCAGTCCCTTGAACCTTTTTCATTTGTGGTGGCTACAGTCATTGCTTAGCAAAGCTACTGTGAACACTTGGACATAACAGTCTGGTGTCAGCTCCCATACTCATCTCCCCTTCTATTTGGCAGAACCTGCCCACCTTGTCCTTCCCTGGATGTCTTTGAGAAGCCACGGTCCCCTCCATGCCAAGTAAGGCACTAGGTCAGGATGGCACCAGAAGAAACCATCAAGATGAAAAGATTACATTTCAGTGAGAGATATATTTCTAAAAAACAGACAGTCTTTCCTGAGTTTCCCCTCACTTGCTTTCTCCACTAGCGCCCTCCTCTTTGCCAAGGTATAAGCTCTCTCTCCTTCTTCAAATTTCTCAGTACACTCAGTATGGACTTTTCTCACTGAGCCGTGGTACTACACAATTCTGTGCCTACTTATTTTTCTTCCCATCAGATTATAAGGTCCTGGAGATTATGGCCTCTGTTATAGCTAGTTACTTTTGGAGTACATAGGGATATTGATAAGTATAGATAACTACTAGATGAGGGAATTCCCTCTACCAGCACCGATCAGTACCTTTTCTGCACCTTATAGCCTTAGAACAGGCATTCTTAATCCTTTTTGTGTCCTACGCTCCTTGCACATTGAGCCTGGTGAAGCCTGTGGTTCACTTTTCAGAATCATGTTTTTAAATCAATAAAACACAGAGGATTAGATAGGAAACTGATTATATAGCAAAAGTGAAATAGACATTAAATAAACATACATAGTGTGAGGCATGGTGAGAAAAGCTTTGGTTTTGGAGTTAGGAGGTATGGATTGAAATCCTGGCTCTTTTGTTGTGTTTGTCCTTCATTCTTGAGGAACATGACATCAAGATGATGGTATGACTTGCAGTTGACTTTGATTTGAGTGAGGGAGGGCTGTGCAGGGTCACCAATCTCACTTTCTTCTCCAGAGCCGTCTGGGTCCAGTGGCCAGATATTCATCAGGACCACAGGAGATGGCCAAGCATGTTAATCGGAGGAAAGAACTAAAGACCTGCCGGCACTAGGGAGAGGTGCCAGTAAGGAAGGCATCAGGCAGAGTCTGGGAGACTAAACTAGAGCCTGAGGCTATATACTAGGTCAAAGAGCAATCAGATTCAACAGTGTCTGGGCCTCACACAGTGTACCTGCTGGGAGCAACAACAGGAGTCAGCTGGCAGGTACATCATGAAACCGTTATGGTTTGAGGAGGGGACCTATAGCTGTACTCAGGCCTCATCTGTGACTGTGATTAAGGTTCCAACTCCCTAGATGAACTGTGGCAAATCATTTCACCTCTGGGCCTCAGTTCCTTCATCTATAAAATGAGGGAATTGGACCAAATCACTTCTAAGGACCTTCTCATGTTCCATGTTCTAAGATTCCTTCCAGTTCTAATAATTTTGGTCCTATGTTCTAAGGCCTCTTCCAGTTCCAAGATTCAAAGAATGAATCAAATTGCATGATTAAACAAATGGATCGTGATAATCCAAAGAAACTATCATCAAAATATCTCAAAGCAGTGGTATCATGTGAGTTACATATTGACTTAGAAAATCACAAATTAACATTATCTGTGTTGTATTTTTATTTATTTCTTTAAGCATTTCCCAATGACATTTTAATCTGATTCTGACTACCCTCTGGTGTTTTGCAGGCTGCCTAAGGTCATAGGACAGTGAAATTGACATCTGTTTTATGGCATCCAAACCTTTTCAAAATAGCTAGTAAGCTGTTGAGCTGACTTTTTACTGGATGATGTGCAACAGCTGGAATAAAATAGAGTCTCAGTAGATAAACAGAATTTCAGCTAATTGAAGGAGTGAGTCTGTCCTCTCTGTCAACAGAGAATGCACAGCTTTCTTTCAGAGTAAATGCATCTCACTGCATTGCCTTATTTAAAATTTACCCACAATTTTTCTGGTAGAAAACTAGTCTTTTCTACCAAGGAGTAAATAAATGCTTCAATTGCTGTACTCACCTAAGAAAGCACAGGTTGCTATTTTAAACTAGCACTGACGACACAGAGTGATATTTGGTGCAGTACATGGTGTTTATTTCCAAGTACTCCCTGTTGCAGTGATAAACAGCATGAGAATCAGAAAACAATATTAACAAGGCTATAAATATCAACACTCCCCCTGCCTCCTTTCCTTGCATTGGGTTTTAGTAATAAGTATCCCCGACAGAAGGTGACAAAATACTTGGCTTGCATTATGATTGACAACGACTGAAAGAAGCCCATTCAAAGGAAGAAAGGGGGCATTGTACTCATCAAGATGTAAGAGAGAAATGGGATTGAATCATTTCCACAAGGGTCATCTGAGTTGGGGCACCACCACAGTGCTAACCAGGTCAAGGATGCAGTCTCTCCCCAAAGTGGGTTGGTTAACATCTTTGCTGGGAACACATACTACACCCTTCATCTGGACAAACTCTCTGGCCAGAGGCAATGGACCAAGAGACCAGGACTGTGAATCTGGAGATATGAGTTCCTATCCTGGCCACCGGTTAAAGAGTTCAATGTGGAACCTTGTATGTGTCACTTCCTCCTCACTTGGCCCCAGTTTTCTCATTGATTAAAAAAGAGAGGCAGACTAGATAATCTCTGAAGTCTCTTCTAGTGTAAACATTCTATTTTCTATAGTCAAACTTCCTTCTGACTCTGATTTTTTTACATTCCAAAGTCCTACATGGTTCTATTAATCCAGCTTCTTTGGGCCATTCCAATGCCCTTGTCTATACTCAGCGATCTAAAGGCCCCTTTCATCTGTAGCATTCTATACCTTCAAGTCCTTCTAGATCTTATACTCTAGTATTCGAATATATACCATTGGCAATAAGTGGGAAATGGCCTGACAGTATGGATCACTCAATTAATAACTCACTATTAGTGGAAAGGTCTCAGAGAGGGAATATCCCACTGATCAGTTGTATCATCTCTATGCAACAAAATTGGTCAGTAGAGGTCATCTAGTCTAGCCAAAGTAGGAATTCCATCCACAATAACCCCAACGCATGACCAACTCTGCCTCCATATTTTGTGATACAAAGCTAATATACCCATGAAGTTGTTATTGGTAAGCAGAACTGGGCCTAAGTCCATTTGTATGCCCATAATTGATTCCTTATTCATCTGACAACCTCTAAATAAGAACCCATTATATGTAGAGCGCTATACTAAGTGCTAGGCAGAAATGAGGTTTAGCTATGACACAGTGTCTCCTTCATGGAGCTTTACAGTTTAGAAGAAAAATGGCTCCCTAAGCCTTCATCCCAAGATGATTTTTAAAGAATTGACATTTTAGCCAACAGCCAAATATACAATTGTTTACCACACAAATATATCACTATCAAAAGTAAAGTATATCTCATAAAAATAAGACTGATGTCTGTGTCAGGCATTGCCACTTTCTATACTTATTTTGCATTTTAAAGTTCAAGGCCATCCTAAATGACTCCCCAAACTCATTGGAAAATCACTTGTAGAAAGGGAAATGATAAATCAACACCAGGATGTTGTTGCTAATGGGATATAGTTTTCAATTACAGACTTCAACATCTGAAATCTTCAAATGGAGAAATTTTGAAAAAGATGACTCAGTTTATGGAGAGGTAATACAAGATTGGAGTAGGGTAAACATTGTCCCATTTTTACAAATGGAGAAGGGAAGAGACTTTGCCAAGATGGTTGGCAAACCTCTAGAAAGAGAACTGTGATTACAAAAAGCCAGCCTAGTCTCATTTTGTGTGTGTGTGCGTGTGTGTGTGGTTTACTGGATGGCCAGACTCTAAGAATGGTTGTTAATGGTTCATTGTCAACAGGGCAAGAGGTCTCCAGTGCATTGTTGTCCTTGTTTTTTAATATTTTTACCAATTTATTGGATAAAGACATAGCTGATATACTCATCAAATCTGCAGATGACCCACAACCAGGAGAGAGAGCTAACCTATTGGATGATATCTTCAGGAACCCAAAAGATCTTAACAGGATGGAGCATTAGGCTGAATCTAATGAGATAAAATTCAGTAGGGATAAATGCAAAGTCTTGTACTTGGGTCCAAAAAATCAACTTCACAAGAATGAGATGAGGAAAGCATGCTTAGACAGTAGCTGCACTAAAAAAGACCTGGTGGTTTTAGTGTATTACTCATGCAATATGAGTGAGCAATATGATATGGCAAGCAAAGCAGGTAGTACAGTTTTAGGATGCATTAAGAGAGACATAGCATCTAGGAATAAGAAGCTCATAGCACCATTTCTACTCTACTTGGATCTCATATGACTTCAAAAGTACTGTATTCAGTTCTTGGTATCACACTAAGGAAATGCATTGGTAAACTGGAGATTGTCCATAGCACAATAACCAAGATGCAGAAAGTCTTGAGTCTCTATCACATGTGGATCAGCTGATAGAAATAGGAATGTTTAGCCTGGAGAGGAGAAAGTGGATGGCATGCAAGATAGCCAACTTCAAGTATCAAAAGGAATGTCATTTGGAAGAGGGACTAGACATATTATATTTGATCCCTAGGGACACAACTAGAATAATTTCAGCTTGATGTCAAGAAAAATTTCCTAATACATGGACCTGTCTCAAAGTGGAAGAGACTACCAGGAAAGGGGGTAGATTCCCCTTCCTTTTAGATCATCAAGCAGAGGTTGGACAGGGAGTTGTATGGTATAATAGTCAAGGCTCCTTCTGTGTATGGGATGGATTTAGATGACCTCTGAGGTCTCTGCCAAACTCCCAAACGCTTGGAGAAATTGTACAAGATGGGATTTACCCAAGGCTACATATGGCAATATTTTTCTATTGCCACAGACGGCAATAGAAAAAATCATAGGATTTCTGAATTGAAAAGGATCCTTGTTCTTATCTGAAAAAAATTCCCTTTATGACAAGTTGGGCAAGTGGTCATCTAGCTTTGCTTGAAGATCTCCAAAGAAAGGGAATCCAATGCAGCTCACATCATATAGTCAAAGGCAATGTCTCTTCTCTCCCCTGCCCCACTCCTTCCTAAGAGGTTTTTCTGGAACACTATGTTTGTTGTAACACCCTGAATGACTCCAGTGCTAAACTAGCTCAATAATTTATATAAAACCTCTTAGGTGTGATGAAGCTTCCTTAGTCTATCTGAATATAATTTCTGTGTAATGCCAGTCCATTTTCAAAGACTTTTTGTACTCACTACTATTGCACTTCAAGTTCACTCTTCCTTTACACTGGATGACTGGGTGTATTTGTAGGCAGGCACTCTGGGTACATTTGCCCTTAATGTTGGGGAAAATCCCTTGTAATTACTGTTCTTACAGGCATTTATTCAAATGCTTTTGCTAAAGAATTGAGTCTACTGGCAGATTGTTAAAGAGGAAACATACCAGTAGGGGCTTGCAAGCTAGTGTTTATGAGGATAACTATCCACAAGTTTATCCCTAGAACTCTGGGAGTAGTAACAGCCTTTGGGGACCCAGCTTGTCAGTGTTGTGAGTTGGGTGAGTCCTGAGGGTATTTTACTTAAAATAGAAAAATTGAAGAAAAATAAACATTTTGTGGAATAACTGGAAGACAAAATTTCTAGTTCTTTACAAACCACTAGATGTTGAAAGCTGGCTCTGTCACAAACTCAGTGGTGGGTATTTCTTTTGGCCCCATTCATAGTATGCAGCTCCCTCCTAACATTCAGTGACAAGCAGCATTGGCTGGCCTTAATCTGGGCATTGTTCATTGCCCTGATTTTTCCAGGGATTGAGTGCTACCTGTTGGAAAGCACCATAATGTATTGGGGAGAGTACAAAGCTTAGAGTCTGAAAAAGTGGGTCCCCGGCAGGGTGAGCTAGTAAGAGGCACATAAAACAAAAATCTAGTCTCCAGACTCAGAGTTCTGACTTTGCCACTTACAAGCCATGGGATCTTGGGTAAGATCCCTTCTCCCCTTGCTCCTAGCCTCAATGTTCTCATCTGTAAATGGAGGTAGTCATACTTGCATTCCCAACCCCTAATGGGAAATTGTGAGGATGGAGTGAGATTGTACCTGTGACAACCTGACCATTCAACTACATTTGTGTACTATACTATTATACTATAGTATACAATACCACCTTGGATCATCAAAAGTAGTACAGGTAAGAATAGTTTTCAGTTCATATCCCTTCTAATACATCGTTAGATGATTGAATATTGGAAACAATTGAGAAGATGGTGTTGTTTGGCAAGAGAAAGGACATGTAGACAATTTTATGTATCTTCTAATTTCTTGGTGAATGAGATATCATTCTGGCAAGTATTTTCACATGTTCCTTTCATTCTATCATCCTTTTTGTTCTGTGGTCCCTGGCTAAGCACCTTCAGCTGAAACATTCAGTCCACTTCTTGCTGCTGCAAGGAAGAAAATATACCTGGTAAAAATATAGATTTTCATTGATTATCAGAGATGAAAGAGATCTTGGAGAATATAGAATATTAGAGCTGGAAAAGATCTCAGAATGGAATGCTACAGCCGAGATGTACCATACAGCAGAACAAAGGATAGGCTATCCTAGAGACCCAGAATGTCAGAGCTGGAAGGGACCTGGAGACCCAGAATGCCGCAGGTGTCAGGAATCTTAGATCAAAGAGCAAAGGCTAACAGAGATCGAAGAGAACTTAGAACAAATGAGATAGCCTATCAGAGCTGAAAGAGATTTTAAAACAAAGAATGTTACTGAAAAGAAGTAGGCGTAGATGTATCTTGAGAACATAGAATGTCAGAACTGGGAATGGGTCTTAGAGAAGAGGAGGGTGTCAGAACTGCAAAGTCCCTTCAAAAGAGCAGAAGGTCTGGACCTTTAGAATAAAGAATGTCAGGGATGAAAGAGGTCTGAGAACACAGGGTAGAAGACCTGGGAGTGGCCTTAGAAGATAATAGGACCTTGGCTGTCAAAGCTGGGAAAGTTCTTGGAACATAGAGATTATCTAATCCAAACTACGCATTTTACAGATGAGGAAAACAAGGTCAAGTTTAACTGCACACATCAAGACAGCACAGCAACACTGTGATGTACATATTGCAGGTTCTTTATGTAACTTTGTACAGTGAAAATATGAATTTATGAGTTTGACAAAATCAGAAATGAATTCATCTCCTATCTAAGGTGTCAGACTGGGCCCACTTGTTCATGACCAAGGGTGGGACAGCCAGAATCTACTCCCTCACTTTTGTTTATTAATGATCACAGCCCTGCTGAGTTAAGGTGAGATAGTCTCATCTGTTCTCCCTGACCACTACTGATGCATTGTTGGATCGAGTGGTTTCTCTGAGGCCAATTAAAAAGGTTTGGAGGAAACAGTTTGGAGGTCACAGCAAGTTCATGCTGCCTCAATTAATATTTGGGGAGCAGGGAAATAGCTCCAATCGACAGATATTCCATGCTTGAATAAGCTAAAGTTACATTTCCAGTAAAGAAGTACTCCTGCCCTCTTCTATCCCTTAGTCCTTGCCCTCTGGTCTTGGTTTGCTAAAGAAACATCCCAAGACAGGATTAGATAGCGAGCCTGCGTGGTCAAATGGAGCACATGCCAAAGTTGGAGCTGGAACCCTAGGTTCCAGGCCTGGTTCCACCACTTATACAAAGTCTAAGAGAAAAAGACAGCAACTGCGCTCTTCCAGAAGAGCTGGAAGGTGCATCAGCACCTTCTAGGCTAAGCCAGAGCTGCCAAATAATTTTCTCTACAGCACAGTTAGACAGAGAGGAGCAATTAATAGAGCATTTATATGTGTTTGTGGAGTGCTAGGCACTCAGGATACAAAAACAGACAGAGGGAGAGTCAGGTAAAAATATACACATATACATTTACAAGGGATGTCAGAGCTGGATTTATGAAAAAACAATGATGTATCCACTCATCTCTATACTGAAGGGTTCTGACTCTAGGATTCCTCAGTTTGGCTTTCTCTTTGCCCCTCTCTCAGCCTCGTTTGGCTCTTAAATGAGCAGCCATTGCACGGCCCACCTTTGTGGATTTGCCCCTTTGTGAGGCATCACCCCTCAGAATCTTTATGTTCCTTCAAGGTTAATTAAGCTCAGAGGTCACTGCCTCTACAAAATCTTCCCAGATCACTCCAGTTCATAACTCGGCCTTTTGTGGAATTACATTGCATTTACCAATCTAGTAATAATAGCTAACGTTTAGATAGGTCCTACTATTTGCCAGGCATGCTTCACAATCAGTATTTTATTTGATCCTCATAACAACCTTGGGGATGTAGGTACTGTTATCCCCATTTTGCAGGTGAAGAAACTAACCAGAGGTTAAGTGACACACCCAAGGTCACAGAGCTAGTAAGTATCCGAGGCTAGATTTGAACTCAGGTCTTCTGACTTCAGGCTCAAATGAGCCATTTAGCTGACCTCATCTATCTATCTGGGAGCACATTACATCCTCCCAATAGAAAAGTACTTCCCTGAAAGCAGAGGACTATTTCATTTCTGTCTGTCTCCTCAGTGTCTGGTGCATATTAGGAACTTGACAAATGCTTACTGAGTTGCTAAACGCCGCATCCTACAGGTTCTTCTATCTCCATCAAAATGTTAGCTTTTATTATTATTGCTAATAACTGAAGACTTCTCCCAGCTCTAACATTCTGTGTCTTACGTTCTAAGGTCCCTTCCAGCTCTAACACTCAATGTTCATGTTCTGAAGCAGTATTTCCTTCTAAAATGGCTTTCTTTATTTTCATTAATATCTTATTGGGATATTCCCTCCATTTCCAGATAGACCCCATGTCACCCCATAAGCCACTCTTTATAATGGAATCACGGACTCTGCTAACTCAAATCCCCACTGGGAATGGAGGGCATCGCCAAAATTAAAACAGAAAGAAGACCAAATGAAGGTGGTATTTCAAAGGCAAATTTGGCAACAGAACACTTTAGGGCTTGCTCCATATTGCCAGAACCCCCAAATGTTGGGCTGCTAGCATGGACTCTCCCCTAAGATACAGGCTGAGGATGGAGGATGGAATTTGGGAACACAATAGAGGGAAACTTTCATACCCCCCCCCTCACAGTGTATGTGAGCTATATTTTTAAAACATACTTTCATAGTTACCATTTTAGACAGAAAAAACATTTTAGACAGTTACCATTTTAGACATCAGCACAAACCTTTCCTCCAGGAAGCCCTGCTAACATTGCAGAGTCACAGTCCCCTTTGCGATGGAAAACTGCAAGATTATATTGTTTTAGGTTCTTCAATTATGGTGTTTTTTTCCTCCCCACTCTTTGTGAACGCATATGTTGAGAAACAAGTCAAACAAATCAGAAGTTTCCTTACCGATTAGGACTTCAGAGTGGAGGAGATAAGGAACTAAGTGTTCTTCTGTGACAGCTCATTAGTCTGGTTAATCTGTTATCAAGTGTTTTTCTTAAATCGCACAATTCTCAAACTTCAGGGCATGAGACTTGGAGCCATGAAGACTTCCATTCAAAAGCCATCTCAGAAATTACTAGCTGACTGATCCTGGCCCCTTTCTGGGCCTTAGTTTCCTTCCCTGTAAAATGAGAGGGTGGGCCTACAGGCTCTAATGTCCCTTTCAGCTCTAAGTCTATGATCCTATGATCTCCAAATGGCAATTTTTCTCATTCAGAAGCTTCTTAGCAGCCTCAGGCATGGTATTGATACCATGGATCAGAGTTTAAAATTTTGTAAAAATTCTGACCTTGTTCCAAAGAAGTTTACGCCTGATTCGACTTCTTTGGGGTCTTGAGTCTGTGGTTAGCCATAGGTTCAATTCCATGACTGGTAGTGGAGTACCAATTACATTCATATGGCCCATTTGTGCCTAGTCTATGGGCACAGATATATAGAGCCTTCTCAGCTCTCATTGGTCCAATTGGCCACAGTCGGACACACTGCACCTTAACCTAGCATTGTGTTGTCATTTTGGTCCTTTTCCAGCACAAAGGACAGCAACCATTAATTAAATACCAAGCTAGCATTGAGGTTCTAGTTCTGAGTCAGCTACTACCTCACTGGAACTTCTGGAAAGCCACTTTCCCCTCCCTAAACCTCAAGCTTCCTTTCCCTTCTCTCTTTTCTTTCTTTTTCTTCCATTTCCTTTCTTTCCCCTTCTTTCCTTTTTCCTTTTCTTTCCTTCCTTTCTTCCTTCTCTTTCTCCTTCTCTTTCTCTCTCCTGCCCTCCTGCTCTTCTTTCCTTCCTTTCCTCCTTCCTTGCCTTTTCTTTTCTTCTTATCATTTAAAATCTTTTATTGATTTTTTTTCAAAACATGGTTGTCACTTCCCAGTGACTTCCTGATATACCTACCAGAACCCTTCCTAACAACAAAGAATTACATCTAAGTAAAACATATCATGGACCTCAATTACCTTATTTGTAAGGTTAGACAATAATCTAACTCTACAGAGGTTTGGCCGATGGTCAAAAATGTTCAGAAGTCCTGGACTAGAAGGTCTCTAAGTTGACTTTTAGCTCTAACATTCTATGTTCTATTAAATTCGATCCAATAAACATCTGTTAAGTGCTTACTATGTGCAAGTCCCTGTGCTAGACCCTCATGACCAAAAGAAAAGAGTCCATGCACTCTAGAACCTTCCATTCCACTGGCAGTTGGAGTGAGCCCTGGAGAGCTCTTCTTTCATCAATACACCTCATTTTGCTCTGCTCTATATACCACACAAAAGGTAAGTTAAGGGTAAACCTAGAAGCTGAAGGCTCCCTGCATAGCTGACTGTTGTCTGGACTGACTTTAGAGCTGGCTAGATCTCTTCCTAAAGGCTGGCAACTGGGTATTAAAGCAAATCCAGATGCCCCTTGGGCCAGTGAGGTTTCACCTAGTAGCCTAAATAGGTTTTGTCAAATAGAAAAAAATGCAAGAATCCTCATTGAACACCAAGATAACTGAAAGGGGTCCCCACCTTCTAATAATGCCATTGCTCTCCACACTCTTCCAACTCAACATATGAAATATGATGACCAAAAATGGTTAGGCCAAATTAAAAGTTGCAGAGTACCCAGAATTAGGAAGGGGATGGTGCTGCTGATCTCTGACCTGGACAGAACCTATCTGGAGTATGGGGTTCTATTTTAGGGACCACACTGTGGGAAGGATATGGAGGACATCTAGAATCAGCCAATCAGTATGTGACCGGTCTTTGAGAGCTTATCATATGAGGAAGAACTGAAGGAACTGGGCCCATTTAGGCTGGAGTTGAGGACACCCAGAAGACACATGAAAGCTGCCTTCAAGTATGTGAAGGCATCCCATGTTGCGTTTTCAAATCCTCACTAAGAATACTAATATCTAAAACACTAGGTCAGGGGTGGGGAACCTTGAGGCCACACACGGCCTTCTAGGTCCTTGGGTATGGTCTTTTGACTGAGTCTAAGTTGGACAGAACAAATCCTTTTATTAAGGGGATCTGTTCTGTGAGGTTGGGATTCAGTCAAGGGGCTGCACTTGAGGACCTAGAGGTATACATGCGGCCTCAAGGCCGCAGGTTCCTCACCCCACTGCCCCAGGTGTTTGCATATGGGAGAACTCTCACCTGGGAGTTTGAAGACCTGTGTTCAAGTCTGAGGTTCCCCCTCCCCCACCACTGATTCTGTTAAGTTCCTTCCTCTCTCCAATGCCGAGATTCTTGCTCTGTAAAATGAAGGTAACAACCTGTGTGCTCCTGACCTCACAAAGCTGTTGAAGGAAAGACCTTATGACCTGTGACATGCTATAAATGTGGAAGCTATTATTGCCTAGACACAGATACTAACCGTGAAAGGCGCAGGAAAAGGTTGGGCTCCCTCATTCACTTGCTAAGTGCCACTGAGCAAATTCCTTTCCTCACTAGGCCTCAGGTTCCTCATCTGTAAAAAGACAGGTTTATATTACTGATATCTAAGGTCTCTTCCAGATGCAACATTCTATGTTCTAAGGCAAAGAAACTTGTTTTTTAATCATATTTCAATAATTGTTTTCTTTTGCGATCTTACGTATTTTATTTAATGAATCATAATGTTTTTCAACAGATGTGTTTAAACACAGCTCCACATCTGCCAAAGGGGTCCATGACCCCAGAAGATGAAGAATTGGTGTCCTGAGGCCCCTTTCAACTCTAAATTCTACACCCTCAGGGCCTCAGATTTTCTGGCCTGTAAAAAGAAAGGGGTGGGCTTCTAAGCTCTTTACAAAGCTAAAATTCTCTGATTCTAATTCTACCCCTTGCTAGCTGTGTAAACTTGGGCAAGGCTAGTCATTTCCCCTCTCTCTTGGGTGCAGTCTTGCCTTCTGTAAAATGAGGGGCCCAGATGATCTCGCAGGTCCCTTCTAGCTCTAAATCCTTTGGTAATTACAAAAGCAGTCCAGTGTAATAGATGTGTTTTAATGATGGAGGCCAGCTTGAAAACCTGGCTCCCACAGAATTTGTGGGCGAAATCAAATACAACCTAGTTGCAGGAAGGATAGATCAGAAACTTCTGAAGGGCTGCCACTAAGAGCCATCATTCACACCAACATTTTCCAATATTTGGCTCTAACACATGTACAGAAAACACCGTTCTGGTTGCTTGGCTTTACTTTGGCTAAAAAAAAAATAAGTTACTTCAAAGGCCCTGCATTAATATCCAGCCAAGTGGAAAAGTTTAGCCTCCTTATACATTTTAGAAATGCAATTTCAACGAAATACTATAATGAATGGCTTTGCTCCTTCCAACTCCTGCATGAAGGGTTGAGTGCCCTAGTTAGTTTGGGAGACATGGGAGATCCAGGAGACATGAAACCAATCAATCCCTGCTGCCTCAAGCCTCTGTTGGATGGACTGTATTCTTGCCAGAGGCTATGAAGGTGCCCCGAGAAGAACCCAACAGAGCCCCTTAATATCACAATATAAATATATAGGATGAGAGTAAAGATTTATTCACTCTGGGCTGGAAACCATTCCAAGTAACATTTAAACACTCCCATGTACTTTCCCACTGAAGGGAAGAAAGCTGGCAGGTGGTGAAGGAACAGATTAAAATAAGGAAACATTAGGAAACAAACATACCTGGGAGCGGGGCCTTAGGGTACAAAAATGGCAGCAGCTGTCTTTGCTTGTCCCAAGGTATGAAGTGAGAAGATGGTAATACAGAGGTAAGAGTCTAGTCACTTAGGAAATACAGAAGGCTGATTATTGTACAGGAGAGGAGAAAGAAGACACGAGCTTGGAGTAGGAGTAGGAGTAGGAGCTTGGAGACACGACTTCTAGTATTGACTTTGCCACTAACCAGCTGTGTGACCCTAGGGAATCATTGACTCTCTGAGGTTCTGCTTCCTCCCTCCAAAATGAAAGGCTTGGAATGGATCATTTATCAGGGTTTTTTCCAGCCCTAATGTTCTCAAGTGCCTTCCAAGTATAACATTATATATGCTATGTGCTAAGATTCCTTCCAGTGCTGACATTCTATGTTCCAAGGTCCTTTCCAGCTCAAATATTCTGCCTTCTATGGTCCCTTTCTGTTCTGTGATTTTATATGTTGTGTTCTAAGCCCCCTTTTGGATCTGGAATTCATTTGAAGATTCCTCCTAACTCTTAAATCCTATGCTCTAAGAAGGTCCTTTTCCCCTCTTCCCGCAGCTCTGACAGTTTCTCTTCCTATGTTCTGAGATGTCTTTCAGCTCTAATATGGTAGGAGTTGTGATTCTTGTCAGGCTAAAAGCAGAATCTCTAATCAATAGAAAGGTTTTTTCCCTTAAACAAAGAGAGTAAATGAGAGAAACTCAAGCCTAATTAAACAGCCATGAGGAAAAGGACAACAATATTAATAAACTGTACATGGATGAGAGAACAGGAGCCTCAGTAATAATTGCTGCCAAGTGTAGGATGAGGCATGCTGGGAAGAACTTTCTGAGGACGCTGAGACTGCTAGTAGGTCACAGCTTGGAAAAGCTCCAGGGGAACAGTCAGAGTGGCCTGTCTAGAAATGACAAAGAAGACTAAATGTATTCAAATTCCAGGACAAGCTAAAATTTCCCCCAAACGAACCTGGCCGAAAGCAAACTCCAGCCAAATGGCAGTGGTTGCCAGGGCCTGCTCGAAGATAAAGCGAAGTCTTCAGCTATGTGATTCTTGAAGAAGAACGAGTATGGCCAGGAGATTTAGTCAATTAACTTTCCTCAGTTTGTTAAATGGTAAAATCGATAATTCAGCCCATATGGGTAAGCAGTGGACTCCCTGAGTATAGCTGGGCCAAAACCCGAGGGCGAGGATATTCGAAAGTGAGTTCCTGGCTTGGTTAACAACTCAGCCAGAGTGTGGAAAACCAATTTGTATCATTCAGGGTTTTAAGTTACTTCTAAGTGCCTTGGCTTGCCCCCGGGGTTTGTTTCCAGGAGAAGGGTCCAGGCCAGAAGTACTAGTGGAGGAGGATGTGGGTGAAGGGCAGCTTTGGTGGAATCCTGGTTGTGTGGGGTAAAATGACTAGAAGTCTATAATCTCCAAGTCTTCAGTTCCATACCTAATGGCTTAAGGGAAAGGTCCAATCTCTCATTTTACAGAAGAGGAAATTGAGGCCCAGAGTGGAGGAGGAATTTGCCCATTTTTCCATTGGCTCGTTCCCCAGGGCCTATGGTCATGCTAATATCTCCCCCAACTGTAAAATTCTTCATTTTTCCTCAGTGTCCACTCAATCCATCTATCTTTCTAGATATCTGGGAGGTAATATTGTAGTACAGTGGGAAAGGTACCAGATATGGCCAGTGCTTAGCATACTGCCTGGCACACAGTAAGCACTTAATAAATGCTTGCTAACTGGCACACAGTAAGCACTTAATAAATGCTTACAAACTGACAGATTCCCTGGATACTAAGAGAAATTCACTTCAGGCAAATGAACAGTCTATTAAGATATAAATGGTCAAAGGACAACTTTCCTTTCATCAGTGAATATTATTCTAGCATACAAAGAGCTCAGCTTCTAAAACAAAGACACATAATCAACCTTAACAAGACTCAGCAGGAAAGATGCCAAGTGCATCCTACCTCGGACACATCCCAAAGATGTTTCTGTTTATTGTCCTCAATTTAGAATGAAGGAGAGCTATTGACAAGCTGTGGTTCTTGGAGGCACTGAATATACTTTGTCCTCATGTTTCTCTGGTCTGAAAAGGAGAAAGTATAGCTAACACCTCCCATATATCTTGCCTCCCCCATTAGACTCCGAGATCCTCTAGAGAAAGGACCATTTCATTTTTCTATTGGCTTCTTTCTTCACTTAGCACAGTGCTTAATAAAAGCGTTGGCATTCAGACATCCACAGCCAAACTCCTCGAAAGGGTTGTCTGTCCCTGCTGGCTGCCTCCATTTTCCCAACATCCCACTCTCCTCTCAGTCCCATTCAATCTGGCTCCAGAACCCACATCACAACTGAAACTTAACCAACACCAAATAAAATGAGCATTTCCCTCTTCGAAGTAGAACAAAGAAAGATCGTACGTGAAGTTATGAGGATGAATTATGAACAGTTTGCTTTTCTTTTGACATATGTAATAAACTCAATGTGTCTTTTTCAAAGCTGTCCTGGTTCTCTGTGTTTTCTCCTGATCATCTCTTTACCACTAAATCTCCTTCCTGGCCTTTGCTGAGCGCTCATCCTCCTTGACCTTGCAGCTTTTGACATTACTCATCCCACTCTTCTCCTGGACGTTCTCTCCTCCCTTGGCTCCAAGAAAACGCATTCCTTTTTGTTCTCTTCTAGTCTATTTAACTGTTCCTATTCAGACTCCTTTGGTGGATCAACCCTCTCCCACCCACTAAATGTGTGTTCTTCCTCTCTCTTTTCTCCTCTCTTCTCCCTTGATGTTCTTATCAGCTCCCACAGGTTCAAGTATTACTACATGAAGATAACTCTTAAATCTGTATCTCTCAGTCCTGAACTCCTTTGCCAAACTGCCTGCTGGACAGCTCCATCTGGTATCCCTCAGGCATCCCAAACAACCCATATGCCAAAAGGATCTCATCATATTTCTCCCCAAACATCCCTAATACTACTGAGGGAACCACCCACTATGCTTCCAGCCACCCAGGTTCACAACCTTGGAGTCACAGAAATAGTTTGAAAATTGGAAGAGACTCAGTGGCCATTCAGTTCTACTCATATCCAAAAAGGAATCCCTATTATAACATAGTCAACAAGTTGTCAACCAGACTCTGCTTGAAGACCTCCAAAGAAGGGAAGTCATCACCTCCTGAAGAAACTCATTCCACTTTGGGACAGCTTTAATCATTAAGAAGTTTTTCCTATATGTTTTACATGATTGCACATATATAACCTATATCAAATTGCTTACTTTTTTAGGAAGAGGGGAAGGGAGAAAAGTTTGGAACTTCAAATTTTGTAAAAATTAATGCTAAAAATTGTCTTTACATATAACTGAAAAAACTATTTTAAAAAGTGTTTCCTGACATCGAGTCTCAATTTGCTTCCTTGCAATTTTGAGCTCCTTCTCCCACTCCCCCAACATCACCTTTGCACTTGATTCTGCCCTCTTGGGCCAAACATAACAAGTCTATTATGTTTTCCATGACAGCCCTTGTACACAGCTATTATGTCTGCCCCGAGGCTTTTCTTCTTTATGCTAAACATTCCCAGTTCTTCCAAATGATTTTTATATGATATGAACTCAAAGCCCTTCACCAGCTTTGGTCACCCTCTTTTGGAAGCACTTGCTAAAATGTGAAACTCAGAATAAACTCTCTGGAGGACCTCACCACCCATAAAGGAGCCTTCTTCCACCTAGACTCCTCCAAATGATCTTGATATGACATGGACTCAAAGTCCTTCACCAGTCTTTGTAACCCCTTTTGGATACTCTCCAGCTTCTCAAAGCCTTTGTTAAAATATGGAGCTCAGAATTGACTCTCTGGAGGATCTCACCAGACATAAAGAAGTACTCTTCCACCTGGACTCAGAACTGGATGATTTCCATTATAATGGAAAACACCTTGGTTGAATTTAAGCCTACTTGTTTTGCTCCTTGCCTAAGGAGAGGGTCACCAGCCAAGGTCCTCTCTATTTAAACCTTCCAAAGAATCTGGAAAGGTTTTGATAGATGTTGGGGAGAAGTATTGTTGGAAGAAAGGCTTTAAGGCTGTATTTTGCTCTAAATCAGCCTCCAATAAGTACAATGTTGCATTCTCTGTATCTTTCAGTCAATTGTATAACCACAGAGATGTGGTTTACTGTAGAATATCACTTGTGAAAGCCTATATGATTTCCCTCTGAAACTTTAATTAAGGAAGCCCTTGATGCATGTACTAAAGATTCTCATAAAACTTTTATACAGATGGGAAAGTAGGTATATAGAGATTGGTAGTTGTTGATATTGTCTTGCTTGACTTTCTTCTGTCTCATAGTCCTAGATTTGTTCTATAATTAATAAAAAAAATTGGTATGTACAATAGCAGCTTTGGCTTTTCCCATTATGGATATGGCATCCTTTAAAGAAAATCCAAGCGGAAAAAAGAAGTGATTCTTGGCATTAGAGAAAGATCCTTCTACTTACAAAAGAATTCATGGAGAAATTCTAACCAATAAATTCAGTCTCCCAATGTTTTAAACATAATTAACTACTTGACAGGAAGAGGATGAAGAAATAAAGCTAAACTGTTAGAAGTCACTGCTGAATGAAGATCAATGGGAAATTAAGATAAAGCTTCTCTGAAATTATACATTGTCAATGGAAAAACAGAATTCATTTAGACACAACCCTTCAAGAGTACATCTACTGCACAAAAGCAAGGTGTTTCCATAACAGTGGCATCTAGAAAAGACTAATAAGTTTAAATAAAAATGAAAGAATTTTTGAATCGTAAAGTGCTATGCAAATTAATAGATTATAATTATTAGTATTTAGAGCTGTAAGGGCCCTTAGAGATCAGCTAGATGAGGATTTTTTAACTAGGGGTCCATAAAATAGCTTTTTAAAGCTATTCTGATAACTGTATTTCCCTGTAATTAGTTTCCTTTGTAATCCTATGTATTTTATTTTATGTGTTTAACAACATTGTTCTGAGAACAGGCTTCATCGGACTGATTGCCAAGAGGGTCCAAGACACAGAAAGCTTAAAAATTCCTGATCAAGATTCTAGTCCAAATTTTTTCATTTTGCAGATGAGGAAACTGAGGTTCAGGAGAAGGCAAGAGACCCATAATTGTTATAAATAATAATGATGTTGATGAATAGTGAATTTCTTTCTTGTTTTTCAAGAATGGGCAGTGATGGTCTGAACATAGCCTCTGAGGAGTGTCGTGTATAGTAGAAAGTGCATTGGGCTGGGAAGAGGGGAGTGCTGGTATACGTTTAACAACCAGTTCTCCAAAGAAAATCCAGTATGTACAGCACCCTAAAATTTTTTCTGCACCATTAACATTTTCTCCATCACTTTCTTAAATCTAGAGTCCACAAGTTCCCAAAGTAAACAATATCACCACCCTTGGGGGTGTTGGAACAAGCCAAGGGGGTGGTAGTGATAGTGACCTTGGGTGTAACTGAGAACCTAACCTAACCTCAGGAGGGGTGCTGAATATTTTTTTTTGAAAAGGAGATGGTAGTCCAGATAAGTTTGGGAATCTCCGGTAGACAATCAACAAACCAATAAATTAAGCCTTGATCTGTATTGTTTGCCAATGTCTGAGTTGTGAATGCTCACGCTGAAAATTTAACGATTGGTTGTCAAGGGCTGGAGTTGGTAGTCTCAAGACTTCAGTTTTAGTCTTCACTTTGCCACCCGTTACACAAGTTATTCCCCTTCTTTGGGCCTCAAAATGTCAGAGCTGGGAAGTACTGTGGAGACCCTCTAGTGACGTCCAGTCTTCTCCTTTTATAGAGATTCCATTTCAGAGCGCTTGTAAAATGAGTGTGTTTGACTGGAGGATCTCCAAGGGCCTCCCAGCTCACATTCTGTGTTCTAAAATTCCTTCCAGTTCTAAGTAATCAACCAATCACCTCAACGATTTGCATTTTATGCCTCGGGCTCAATAAGAGGTGGGTAAATGTTCTAACGTACCCTTTGTAGCATCTTTAGCTTCTCTAACTGCTCCTTGAAAATCCAGGTCCTACTTCCTCTTTCCTTTGCAATCCCATTCCACAAAAGAACAACAACGTCCCATCATCTGGGATTGCCCAATGACTGATGGTGGAGGGTTTTACAACTCAAAAGCCCATAATGAACTTTGTTTATTAGTCTACTAACATATTTACAATCTCTGCTTGAGTCTGCATTGTAGACCCAAATAAACTGCTTAAAATCCAGTTTCTTGGTGTTTGGGGGCATTAACCTCCCCTTCTCAGGAGAGAAGAACATCCAGCAAGTAGAGATACTATTTAACTAATTGCTTTCCTAGGTATCCCATCCTTCTTAGTAACAGACAGGTTGGAAGGGTCAAGTGATCTTTTGTTTTAGAGTCCATACCCACCATCTCTATCAGTGTGGGAGCTTAGAACAGAGAGGATTAATAACTTTAATAATGGATTCGACTAATTTGGTTTCATGGAGGTTAAAGAAAACACCAGGACACTGGAGAGTACCCTGTCAAATGACTCTGGAAACAGTGACAGAGTTTATCCAGTGGCCTGTGTATTGAATTGGGCCTCTGGCTTCTCGGCCCCCCTAGACCTTTGAAATTTCATAAGCAAAGTCATGGATGCTCTCTATGGAAGGAGAGATTATTTGAACATGCTTTATCGTCCCGAGAGGGAAGACCTAGGGCCAATGGAGAGGAGTCACCACGGGGTAAATTTGGGCTCCCGATAGGAAGCCCTTCCTGATACTTAGAGGTGTCTAACAGTGGAATGGACTGCCTGGGCAGGTAGTGAGGCCCCTATCATGGGAACTCTTTAAGTGGAGGCAGGATGATTATCAAGGATGAGGTTAGACTGGGTGACCCCTGAGATCCCTTCTGGGCTCTAGATGTCTGCTCTTATGTACCTTGAAAAATTCACGATTCTCCACAGTTATTACCTTTACTATTAAAATCTACAGTCATATTTTTGAAAAAGAGAGACAGATGCTGTCAATTTCTAATTTGCAATCTTGTCAGTGTCAGATGACTATTGTAAGTTAAATGACAAAAAAGTAACTTTCAGCTTTATGAGTTGAAGCTTTTGCGGCCCACTTCTTAGCAACCTGGTCTCCCCTTTTCGCAACAGTCACGACTGAATGGTGGGACAGACAGCATGAAGCTGAAGAGAGAAAGTATGCCAAAGTACTTGCATTTTGCTCATACAGTAAAAGCCTGAAGTAGCAGCAAACAGATTTGCCTCAGAAATAAAAACTCTCCCAAGTTCAACTCAAGCATATACACACTCGGCATAAATAAGGTCAGTTCCGCCAAGGTCTTTAGCAAGGAAATGTAATAACTAAGCCTCACTGGACAGTTGCAAACCCTTCTATGACAGCAGTCTGCTTACTATCCACTTCTAAGGGTGCTTCTATGGAACTGAGCCCCCATAAGGTCAAATGGTCATTTTTCCCCAACCTATGTGTTCCCATGGCACCAATTAATGGTGTTCTGAAGAGCATATATACTGTTAGTTTCAAAACAAGTCAGCTTTTCAAAGCATCTTAGGCAGAGGCCTTCCTAAAGCTCATTCATCTAATCTTTATTACACAAGGGACTCCTCCCTTCACTGTTACATCAAGGCCCTAATTACACAACATTCCTGCTGGGGGTCAAGCTTTAAGTCAATGCTAAATTACGTCCCAAACTAATCATAAGTGAAAGGAACTGTTTCTGCTATGAATAGGGATTTATCAGAAAGCAAGAAATATGTTTTCCTTTCCTTATCTGTGAGTAGTGTAGGAGTTTTGTATATCTTTTTCTTCTTCTATTTTCCCAACAATACTTGTTCACAATCAAAAGCACAAAAATCTCTCCACCCTATGAACATTGCCTCCTTTCTCAACTAGACCAGGGTGTCCTTCATCTATTTCTTGGTTTGCTCCTCCCATAGTCCTGGGAACAATTTAGGAGCTTTCATTTGTCAAGAAACCTTTCTCTTTTCATCAGTCAACAGTCAAAGTCTTTTCATCAGTCAACAAGTATGGATCCAACTAGATAGTGTATGATTTGCTGGGGATCCAAGGACTGAAGTGAGGCAGTCTTCACCCTAAAGAAGTGGAGAGTTCATCTCTAACACTCAGTACAGACATAACATGACATGGCCTCCAAGCCAGGAAGACCTGGGTTCAAGTCCCACCTTTAACATGCTGACTGTGAGACTCTGTTTAAGTCACTTCAACTCTTAGCACTCTAGACAACTCTCTTAGATTAACATTTACAGAGAAGTTGCCAACCATCATTGGTGGAGGAAATATCTTATACCAATGAAATCACAAGTTTGGTGCCCATCCTTATCACTTGATAATCATCCCAGATCTTATTTCTTCCATGTTTTCCTAGGCAGGAGAATGTCTTGGACCAACTGAAGTTAAGTCCCTTATGGTGGGTTGTAATAGTAATTATTAATCACCTGGTAAGGCCCAGACACTGAAAAACTTTAAGAGAGGACCTGGGAATGTCCTCTGAGGACCAGCCTAGATAAACACAGAAAAAGGCATCACGAAAAACATGGTCATCAGGGAATGAAGTTTTGTGGTCACAGAAAACTGCATGTCTCTTCCTTTCTAAGACTGACCCCTGTAACTGTGCCCTCAGCCCTAATCCCTCCTGCACGTTTGGGCTTTCAGTGATCTCTCTCTAGAGCCTTTGATCTCTCCCTTTCTATGGATTCCTCACTCTCTGCCTTCCATTCTTTAAGGTTCCTTTATCTTGAAAAAACATTTACTTGACTGAGATGCTCCACTACTTAGCATCTCCTTTCTCTCCTCTTACCAGATGAATTAGCTGCTGCCTCTACATACATGATCTCTCTCTGAAATTTGCTCCCTTTCTCCCTGCTGATCAGTTAGCAAGCTGTGGTAGAAAGAAAACTTGATTAAGAACTAGAAAACTCAGGTTCTAGTTCCATCTCTACCCCACAGTAGTTATGTGACCTTAAGTAAATCACAACTTCTCTGGGCCTCTCCATTTACTCATCCTTAAAGTGATGATAATCTTTATCCCACCCATCTTTTCAGGATTGCTTTGAGGATGAGAAGCACTTTGTAAACTATAAAGTACTTATTTCTCTAAGGTATTGCTATCACTGAAGCTATACTCACAAGGGTCATCCATGACTCAACAGCTAAATCCAATGTTCCTTATTTCAAATTTTCATTTTCTGGGATTGCTGATTTGGAATGACACATCTCCCTGGGCTTTTAAAATATTATACTACCCTGGTTCCACTCTGACCTCTGAGACTATTCATTCTCCAATTTCCTCCTCCCCTCCTCTTTTCACTTAGATTTAGACAATTCAATTCAACCCATACACAGTTATTGTGTAATTGTAAGAAACAATTCCTTCCCCCATAGACTTTATGATCTCAGGTAATTATAGTATAGAATAATAAGCACTGAGCTCATAAGGGAGGCGAAAAGTGCTAGGTAAGGCCAAGGTTCAGCCTGTTGCCTTCTGTTATTCATTCTGGACACCCTACCTTGGTGATTTCATCCATTTATATGGCCTCAAATCAATCAACAAGCACCTACTATGTGTCAGCCACTGTGCTGGATGCTGGGCAAAGATAGTTGAAATAAAGGAGACAAGTACATAAAAAGTATGTACCAAAAAGGATATATGTAACAAATATAAAGAATAAATGCAACTTAATATAAAAGAGTTGAATGTAAGGAAGACAGCACTGGAAGGTGGTGCTTAAGCTGTCTCCTGAAAGAAAAAAGGGATTCTTTGAGGTGGAGGTAAGGGGGTGGTGCATTCCAGAAATGGGGGACAACAGAACAGAAGGTACAGAAATATAAGATGGCATGGCACATTTGAGGAACAGAGAAAAGGTCTGTTCCGTTGGATCAGGGAGTGATATCCAATGAGGCTGGAAGGATAGGTTCTGACCAAGTCGTTAAGGTCTTTAAATACTAACCAGATGAGTTTATACTTTAACGTAGAGGCAATAGGCAGCTGCTAGAGTTGACTGAGTTGGGGAGTAACATGGTAAAAACTCTTCACCTAAGGAAAACCACTTTGGCAGCAGAGTGGAGGAAAGATGGGGAGAGGGAGAGATTGGAAGCAGGGAGACCAATTAGGAGGCTGTTGCAACATGGCAGGTGAGAAGGGATGAGGGCCTGAGTCTGAGAAGGGATGAGAGGTAGCTGTGTGAATAGGGAAATGGAGACCAATGCAAGAGATGGTGTGGAACAACAAAAAAACCTGTGACAACAAGATGTGGCAGCTGATTGCCTATGTGGAGTGAGGGAGAACAAGGGGTTGAGGATCATGACTGTTCCAATTGGCAAAATGTCAGTGCCTTCAACAGTAAGAGGGAAGTTTGGAAGAGGGAAGAGGTTGAGGGAAAGATCATGAATTCAGTTTCAGACATCTGAGTTTGAGATGTCTCTGGAACATCCAATTTGAAATGGCCAATGGTCCATTGGTGATCAAGGACTGAAGGGCAGGGGAAAAAATCTGCAGGGACATAGGTCCAGAGAGTCATCCTCACAGAAGAATTTGTTAAAGCCATGGAAACTGATGAGATTACCAAGAAAGAGCATGTGGAGGGAAAAAGAAGAGGGCCCAGGAATAAGTCTTGGGGAATACTCACTTTTAGGGGGTCTGAGGTGGAAGATGAGCCAACAACAGAGATGGAGAACAGTAAGACAGGCAAGAGGAGAATCCAGAGAGAGTACAATCCCAAAAACCCAAAGAAGAGAGTACCCAAGGTAGCCAACAGGGTCAGAAGCAACAGTTGTCAAGAAGGGTGAGATCTGAGAAGAGACCATCAGAACTGGCAATTCAGAAATTGTCGATGGCTTTAGAAAGAGCCATTTCAGTTGAGTGAAGAGGTCTGAAGCCAGAAGGAAAAAGGATGAAGGAGTGAGAGGAGAGGAAGTGAAGGCAGTGCGTGTTTAGGGCTTTAAAAGCTCAACCTAGGAATTTCTATTTTATCCTCAAAGGTCGTCTCCTCCAATTCCCATTTTGACCTTTCCTCAATCCTGCATTCACAACTGTCTGCTGGGCTCACATTTCTCATCAACACCTTAAATTCAAAGCATCTCAACGTGAACATTCATCTTCTTCCCCAACATCAATACCCCCTCCTAACTTGGCTATTTCTGTTAGTAATAACAAGATTTTGTTAGTCATTCACACTCTTCAACATCAAAGTCATCTTTGATTCCTCCCTCAGGCTTGGTATCAATCAAATCAGTTGTCAGGTGATGTTTATTTTGTTCTCTCCATGTTACTCCTTTCCAAGGTACAGAGGAAAGGGCACACTGATTGTGGAGTCATAAGGCCTGAATTTGAATCCTGTTTTGGAGATTTACTAGCTGTATGGCATTGGACAAGTCATTTATCTTCCCAGGGCCTATTAGTTCCTCTGTAAAGGGAGGGGGGAGTTCCACTAGTGCCATGGTGTCAAACTCAAATAGAAACCAAGGCTGCTAAACCATACATAAGGATCCATGTTGGCTGCACATTTGATTTAAAAAACCCTTTGTGCTTATAGATTTCTTTTTGTATTAATATACATTAAAACCAGATAGTAATTTTACCTCATTTTAACCTGGTTTGAGCCCCATTATAAATGTCAAGGGCTTCATGTGACATGTTTGAAACCTCTGTTGGTCAATAAGGTCCTTCCCGCAACTAGAGTCTAGACCAATGAATTGTTTGAAGTATCACTGATCTTATCAGAGGCTCATGGGGCAGAGAAGGGGAAGGGATCTTGAAGACTATCTAAAACAGTGCCTTCTTGGCATGTACCAAAGTTTTACAAGAATGTAAGCATTCTTGTTTTTATGGGGTTGTACTAGGAAAGGGCAAAGGAAAAAGAACATGAGATGACATCACATATTTCTACCTGCTTCACAAAATATGACAGACTGTCAGAGCTGGGAGGGGCCAGGGAGGGAATGTTACAGCTGGGGATTGGGAAGAGGAGACCAGATCACCTAGTCTAGGAGTGGGGAACCTGCAACCTCTAAGTCCTTGGGTGTGGCCTTTTAACTGAGTCCAAGTTTTACAGAACAAATCCTTTTGTTAAGGGGATTTGTTCTGTGAAGTTGAGATTCAGTCAAAGGGCCACACCTGAGGACCTACAGGGTCACATATGGTCTCTATGCCACAGGTTACCCCCCTCTCCCTCCATTTTCATCCAACTTCTTCAGTTTGGAGAAAAGATAATGCATGCTCAGAGAGGAAAAGTTACTTTTCCAAAGTCTCAATGCTAGCTCTTGGTAGAGCCAACACCAGAAGCCATGGCTCCTGATTCCAAAGCAAGATTTTTTTCCCGTTCTGCCACACCACTAACCAATACTTCTTGGATTCCCAGGAAGAGAATAGATCACTCTAGGGAATGATTAGAGAACAAATCATTCTCCTCTCTCCTCTGTCCCCTCTGGATATTTATGAGTCTCCTTCAGCCCCCACCATTTTCTCTCTATTCTATAGACATATATTACTACTAAAAATCCTCCCCCAAAGTTCTCCTTCAGTATCCCCTTGTGGCAAGAAGGTGGTGCCTGCACTTTGAAAGGCTGTGCTCGCAAGCCACAATTTCTGTTAGGTTCTCCCCAGCTGGATCTCAGTGTAATAGAGGCTCACTAATGGGATATACAGCTGAAGTGGCTCAGGATGCCTCCGCAGGATGCCTAGCCAACGCCTACCTCTTTCTCTTCTAAGCTTGCGATTCCAAGGATCTGCCTGCTGAGGCACAAATTCCCTTATCCCCTGCTCCTACACCCTACTCATCCCCAGCCACTGCAGCTCAACCAATCCCATGTCCCTATCCTGTTATATCCCCCTTCCTTCCATTGTTAAGGAAGGGTTCCAGAGGATACAAAGTTTCCTTTATCTTTTAGACTCCTCTTTCACATTCTGTCTATTTACTTGTACTTGTGGAAACATGCCTCCCTAGGCAAATTACAGGCCGCTAGGTGATGCTGCAGTGGATGGACACTAGCCCTGGAGTCAGGAAGATCTGAGTTCAAATGTGACCTCAGACACTAAGTGTGTGATCCTGGACAAGTCACTTCACCCTGTTTACCTCTGTTTCCTCATCTATAAAATGAACTGGAGAAGGAAAAGGCAAATCACTCCAACATCTTTGCAACAAAACCCCCAAATGGGGTCACAGAGAGTTGTGCACAACTGAATCAAGTCAACAACAAAAGGCAAGTTACTTATCCCTGCCTGGATTTCAGTTTCCTCCTATGTAAAATGAGAGGGATAGACTAGAACAGGTGTTGGCAAACTATGGTCCTTAGAGCCAGATCTAGTCAGCAGTCTGCTTTTGTATAGCCTATGGGGTTAAGAACAGTTTTTAATTTTTTAAATAAAGTTCCGGGCCATTTAAAAGTACGCATCAAGACAGATTTGGCCCCAGGGTTATAACTGCTGTATGTGCCAACCCCTGGGACTACCTGATCTTTGAAGTCCCTTCCATCTCTAAGTCTATGCCTCTATAAAGAAAAGACTCTGCATCCCTGTCCACTCTCTCCAGTACATGGTACACCTTCTCTCATAGTCCCAGCACACCGAACCAGGATCGCTTGATCCTCACAGCCATTTTCAGACCCTAACTCTTCCACAAGCATTGAGCGATCTCTCCTCCTTTAATGTTTACTCCACCTACCTATATCATCCTACACAGACCCTTTCTTTTTCCTTCTCCCTCTTGGTCGTTCCTTCTCAAGGAGCTCAGCACCTGGCTCATCCTTTGTCCTCAGTTCAACCTCTGCCCTTATACTTGGAGATATAGGTGAAATCCCCTCCTCATCTCCCTTATCCTCTCACCATTAAGTCTTCACCTCCTATACCTTGTACTTTCCTTCCATATTAGCCACACACAGGGAGGGTCATATCCTTGATCTTACCATGACCCATAAGAGCTTCCTTAGAAATTACTGTTTTCCACACTTTCTGGTCCAACTCAATTGACCCTTCTCTGATCCCCATACATGGCACTCAGAGAATCTTTCACTTCCTTCAAGATTGACCTCTGGCACCACCTTCTGCATGAAGCCTTTCTTGAACCCTCCCCAACCTCCCTATCTAGTATAGATTGCTTTTATATTTATTCTTTTTAAAATTTTTATTTTAGACTTTAATACTAAAACTTAAATACACAATAGAAAATAAAAAGAAACATTACAAACAAATACTGAAATGAATACAAAATAAGAAAAGAAAAAAAAGCATTGCCATGTGCACAACAGAACGTAAAAGAGGATTCAAACTATATAGCAATAAATTTCCATTTCAAGAAAGCCTAGATAATAAATACTACATATTGTGTTCAGAGCCATTCATCTTTTCTTTGCTTCATTGGAAGTTTTATTTCTTTCTCTGCTGTGTACTTTTTCCTTTGTTCTTTTTCCCCCTTCCTCCCCCCCACCCTGAAGGTTACAATTAAGTGTGGATATATATGTATATATACACATACATATATATCCACGCTTAATATATATATATATATATACATATATAATATATATACACATACATATATAGCCACACAAATATATACATATATCCACATATATATGTATACATATGCACATACACTTACATACACATACATAGATATCTATAGTATAGATCAATAATATATATATATATATATACATACATGTGTATATACACACATTCATATGTATCTATGTAAGACTGGACTATACTTATTTATCCTCTGTTTCTCTGAGAGCGGAGAACCTTTTCCTTCCTAACTCTGAGTCTTTACACATTTTCCAGGTTCACCAACTCATCATTTCTTACACTACAGTAATATTCTACCTTATACTGTCTAGTTGTTTTAAATAGTCCAAAACAACACTGATGAATATGGCTAACACAGTGTGGTTTCCCTAGTTTTCTCTATATTTATATTTATTCTAGAAATGTATATATCCTCCCGATCCTCTTCCAGCTTTTGGAGAGCACCAGCATCCTTCTCCACTTGATAGTTTCACAACCTCAAAAATCACTCTCCACTCTTCCCTCTCTCTCAACCTCCATATTCAATCACTAAGCTTTATTCATTCTTTTTCCTTTATCTTCTTCTCTCTTCTCATATAGACACCATCCTGGTTCAGTCTCTCCCCTGGACGATTACAGCAATCTCCTAACGAGACTCCCAGTTTCTTTCTGTTAATTCTTCTGACACCCAGTTTTCTAAATTGTCCAAATTTCAGAATGATTATGGCAGAAGTCTATCCATGTTGCTCCTCTTCTCAAGATCCTGCAGTGACTCCCTATTGCCTCTAGCATAAAAAAAACTCCTGACTAATGCCATTCTTTAACTGTGATACTCACAAATAAATAACAATACTCCAGGTAGGTCTGATGAGGGTAGAGTACAGTGGGACTATTACCCCAGATTCCTGGAAGTTATGCCCTTCTTAATATAGTCCAAGATCCCATTAGCTTTGTGGGCTGATACATTACCCTGCTGATCCATTAAGCCTGTAGCTCACTCAAACCCCCAGATCCTTTTCAGACAAACTTCCTCCTGCTTCTTATACTTATAAAAGTAATTTTTTTTATTTTATTGAGTTATATTTTCACACAGAAGTTGTTTGTTTGTTTGGTTTTTGGTAAGGCTCACCTTTATGAGGTAAAATTTAAAAATCCTAGAATGAACTTAATAAATGTTATCTCATTTACTTGGACAATTGAACTAACCATGAACAGCGGAGTGATTTGAGTAGGGAATAAGAATGATTTTAGTTGCCCTGAATTGGAACTGTTTTCTAACCGAAAGAAGTTCCAACCAAGAAATCACTAGCATAGACAGTCCACATAGTTCCTTTAGAACAAGGGAAGTGATGGACTCTTCCCTTGGTAGACCATACCTAGAGACCTATGTTCAGAAATCCATGGACAAGCTGGGTGGTGAAGAGACTGAGAACCATTCTACAGAAGACTAAGAAACATGGTACATGCTACATGTTGCTGCAACCAGGGACATTTACTACTGTATGGCTGTTTCCTTCAAAGGGTGACCTGGAGAAGATTTAAAGGGGAATCTCTCATCATCTTCAAATATTTGAAAGACTGTTGTCTAAAAGAGGGATTAAAATGATGGGAGAATATACTTTCGAGTTGGAAAAGGACCTCAGAAGTCATGTAGTACAACTGCTTAGTTTTAGGGATGAGGAAACTGAGACTGTGACAGCTGAGGTAATAAAAGCAAATAATAATCTTGAGTATTTGTATATCACATCAAGGTTTGTGGAGCACATATATTATCTCAGTTGATGCTCACAAGCCTGGGAGGTAGGTCCCCATTTTGCAGATGAGGAAACTGAGGCAGAGCATAAGAGAGCTAGTAAGTAATTAAGGCAGGATCTAAATTCAGATCTTCCTGATTCCAAGTCTCAGTCTCTAGCCACTGGGCCACCCAGACTAGAGATGAGGAGACTTTCCTGGGTCACAAAGAGCTGGGATTCAAAATTAAGTTCTCCAACTTAAACTTATTCTGTAGGTGTCCAGAGAGCAGAACTAGGACCAGTGGATAAAAGTTACTGGGAACTTATTTTGGCTCATGTGAATAAACTTGGTCACAATCAGAGCTGTGAAACACTGAGAAACTGATTCAGGAGGTAGTGAGGTCCACATGACTAAATCTGTTCAAGCAGAGGGAAATAGCACATAGGGATATTGCTGAATGAACTTTTTCAGGGGCAGAGGACTAGCAGAGATGATCTCTAGGGCTATACCCACCACTAAGAGCCTCTGCTCTCAGATCCATTACAGTTCTAACATTCTATGGTTTCAGGTCCTTTCCAGTTTGAAGATTCTAGGCCATATGTTTTCAGGTCCCATCCAGCACAGACTTTCTATGATTCTAATTGAATCTCAAAGGACTGTCCATCTGCCACAGTATTAGGGTCTAGAATTTTTGTTTTATGTCTCACCTTCAAATTATTGAAAATAAAGAGCCATTATTAAAGTCATATTAAGCACATCTTGAAAATGACTTTCTTTTCATATGAGGCTGTACTTCATCCTATTTGCCTTGGACTAGAAATGTCAGCTTGGCCAAAACACATCTCATACAATTCAATATTGAAAAGTAGTCAAGAAACCTGGGAAGAACATAGTGTTTTCAAAACCGTTAATACGAATGGAAAAGATGGAAATGTATCACTAGGAAAACTGCAAAAGTACAGAAAGATAGCTTTCAGTGACTTTAAAATATTTATTGTGTTTTATTCTTTTCCATCATCTGATTAATATATAGAAGAACTTTTTTAGCCAAAAATAGGGGAAAGAGAGTTCTAAGTAACATCCAATTTATAAAAACCGATTGAAGCTGCTATAGGCCATTGTCATTCTGACTTACCAGGCTACAGTCTCACCAATTGTACAAAACTGATGAGCCTGCTAGACAGAGAAAGATAATTATGGTATGATGAAGATTAATAAAGATGGAAAATGATGATGGTGTCTAATAGAATTTGGGAGAAAAATGAATTCTCTTCAATCGATGTATGTTCTCAAGCTCCAATAAAGAAAAAGCTACCTAGAAGAGAGTAAAAGTGTTGAGCCTGTTCATCCGCAATGGGAAACACAAGAGGATGAAGAATGTCTGTTACTCAGATTATAATATGCATTTGGGCCGACACCTTAAAGAGCTGTGAACGACAGACTAGGCCAAGAGTCAAATAGGTGGAAGACAACAGGCTAGATGACCTTCAAGAATTTGTAAAGTTCTCTGAATAACCTAAACTTCCAGTGAAAATAAAGGGCCATGCTTTTAATTAGAACATTCTTCTAGTGGTGTAGGGCAGTGAGACATGGAATTCAACAGTCTGCAGAGAATTAAAAATCAGTATCACACAGAGAGCAACAAAAAGGTATATAATAGTTATGAACAGTCTTCAACATATGATGGATGTGACACCTTGAAAAATATGGGTATACCTAGGAGAGATTGAAGATTTGGTTCCAGATCACCACAATAAAGCGAATATCACAGCGAGTCATGTGAGTTTTTTGGTTTCCCAGTGCATATTAAAAACACTATACTGTAATCTATCAAGTGTGCAATAGTATTATGTCTAAATAATGTAGATACCTTAATTTTAAAATATTTTATTGCTAAAAAATGCTAACCATGATCTGAGCCTTCATTGAGTCACAATATTTTTGCCGATGGCAGGTCTTGCCTTGATATCAGCGGCTGCTGACTGCTCAGAGTGGTGGTTGTTGAAGGTTGGGATGACTGTGACAATTTCTTAAAAAAAGACAACAATGAAGTTTGCTGCGTCGATTGACTCTTCCTTTCACTTAACCACTTAGAGGTCACCGTAGGGTTATTAACTGATCCAATTCAATATTGCTGTGTCTCAGGGAATAAGGAGGACTGAGTAGAGGGAGGGAGATGGGAAAGGCTGGTTGGTAGAGCAGTCAGAAAACAGAACATTTATCAATTATGGTCACCATCTTATATGGGTGCCATTTGTGGTACCCCAAAACTATTACAATAGTAACTAAAAAGATCCCTGATCACAGACCATCATAACAAATTTGAAATATTGTGAGAATTACCAAAATGTAGCACAGAGACACAATTTGAGCTCATGATGTTGGAAAAATGGCGCCAATAGATTTGCTCGATGCTGGATTGCCACAGACCTTCAATTTGTAAAAAACACACTATCTATGAACCACAAGAAAGCAAAGAGTCATAAAACAAGGTGTGCCTGTATGTACTGGTTTTGTAGTGAGGGTAAGAAATGCTAGTTGGATAGCCAGAGTGCTTTGTTGGTACCTTCACAATGCCAGGAGAAAGGAAGAAGGATTTCTGCACATTGAATAGCCCCCTGTGACAAACTTATGGGAGGGCATGTACAAGAGTCCATGGATGAACAGGATGGGAAGGCATGGATGGGTTTCAAACTATATCACTGGAGGATTTCCAATCGATTTCCAAATTAATGAGCTCACAGATCCTTCACAAAGTTGCCCAAGTGATTTTTCTTAGGTTTAGAGCTGACAAGGTCACTCCCCCACTCAATCACATCTGGTGGCTCCCTATTGCTGCTAGGATCAAACATCAACTTTGTTTAGGTTTTAAAACCCCTTCTAATTTTGTCCTAACTTCTCTTGCCAGATTCAACTCCCTATACATGTTCCAGTTGAAATGATCTTTTCCCTGTACCTCATACATGATTCCATCTCCCATCTCTGTGCCTTTGCACTGGCTGTCCCCCATGTCTGGAATGTCCTCCATACTCACATCTGCCTCAAAGGATCCCTCTCTTCCTTCAAGATACAGCTCAGGCACCATCTTCTGCCAGAAGCCTTAATACCCCAATGGTGAATGTCCTCTCTCCCCAACTACCTTGTAGTTAACTATTTGTTATTTAGTTATATTGATTGTTTTCATCTCTCTTCTGTATATGTTTATGTGTGCACTTGTCTTTTCCATTAGAATATAAGCTCCTTGAAAAAAAAGGATTATTTTATTTATTGCTTGTGTCTCCCTAGCACCTAGCACAATGCTTTTGTACAGGAGGCATAAATACTTGTTGATTGATCCATTTGAGACTTTGAGAACTAACAGCACCTGGTATATATAAATGGTCTTACAATGCAAGAACAACAAGAACCTACCTCTTTATAGTGTTTCAGTGTTTACCAGTGAGGCTGAGAAATGTCTCACCTAAGGTAACACAGCTAGTACCAGAGCCAGAATGCAAGCTTACAAGATGATTTTATTTCTCCTTATATCCCCCAAATAAGCCTGTGATGGACACAGACTAGGTATATATAACCTGCATTTTACAGATAAGGAAACTGAGGCTGAGGTCAGGCAATTGACTTTCCCAAGGTAGGAAGTGGCAAAGCCAAGCCTCAAGTCCAGGTCTTCTCACTCCAAGTCCAGGACTATTCTGACAACATCAAAACACAGCTCTGCTATTATTGTGATGAATGTCAAGTGCACAACATATTATAACACTTAACAAAAATGTATTTCTGAGACCATCCTACAGTTTGACCTCAGTCTCAGCTATCTGAGATATCATTATCTGAGACTGCACTATGGCTGTGCCAAGAAATGAATATGTTTTCAAAATCTCAGTTGTGGAGAGAGTTCCAAAGAGGAGTTCTCACATGGCAGGAGTCTTCCCCCATTGTCATCTACTAAGTCACCATCTCTGGAAACATATCTGTCCTTTCTCAGTGTATTGTGGTTTGAAAAACATGGGATTTAAAAGCAGAAGACTTGGGTTAGAATCTTGGCCATGACATTTTTTAGCTGTATGAATTTGTGCAAATCACAGCTTCCAAGTATATCAATTTTATCCTCTGTAAAATCAGAGATAATAAGATGGACCCTTGGTGGTTGTGAGGAAAGAGCTTTGTAAAGTTTCAAAGACAACCAAAATGTGAACAATCATTTTCATCATGATTTAATTAACCAAAGGTTCACTGGATTTTTATACATCGACAGTAGCAGAAGGTTATGTAGCTCAAACTATGAGATTTCCCATGCAGAGTTGCCTAAGACAGTCATGTTAGAGTGGAGAATTCTGATGAGAGGTGATCTGCAGGAACAGAAAATGGCAAACCTACTGCAGCATCCTTGCCAAGAAAACCCCATGGACAGTACTAAAATGCTAAAAGAGATGACATCAGAAGATGAGCCCCTCAGGTTGGAAGTCCAACCGCACTACTGAGGAAGACTAGAGAACAATTATGAATAGTACTAATGAAGTGGTTGGGCCAAAGTCAAAAGGAAGCTCAGCTGTGGATGTGTCTGGTGACCAAAGGAAAGTCCAATGCTGTAAAGACCAATTGCCTGGGAACCTGGAATGTAAGATCTCTGAACCAAGGTAAGCTGGATGTGGTCAAACAGGAGATGAAAAGATTAAACATCAATATCTTGGATGGTAGTGAAGTTAAATGGATGGAAATGGGTGAATTTAATTCAGGTTATCATTACATATACTAGCATGGGCAACAATCCCTCAGAACAAATGGAGTAGTCCTCAAATGGAGTGGTCAATAAAAGAGTGAGAAAAGCAGTCCTGGGGTATAATCTCAAAAATGACAGAACGAGACCTGTTTGAAACCAGGGCAAACTGTTCAACATCATAGTAATGTAAGTCTATACTCTAACCACTGATGCCAAAGAGGCCAGAGTTGATCTATGAAGACCTACAACATCTAGAAATAACGCCCAAAAAGGTGCCATATTTATCATAGGGGATTGAAATATTGAAGTGGGAAATCAAAAAATAATTGGAGTAACAGGCAAGTGTGACCTTGGAATACATAATGAAGCAGGGCAGAGATTAATAGAGTATCGTCACAAGAACTAGCTGGTCATAGCACTCTTTTTCCACAACCCAAAGCTGGAGAGGCTCTATACAGTCTGACTGTGGCTCAGATCATGAGCTTCTTATTGCAAAATTCAGACTTAAATGGAAGAAAGTAGGGAAATCCATCAGACCACATAGGCATGACCTAAATAACATTCTTTATGAATATGAAGTGGAGGTGATAAATAGATCTAAGGGATTAGATCTGGTAGATAGAGTGCCTGAAGAACTATGGACAGAGGTTTGCCAATATCATACAGGAGGCAGCAACAAAAAACATCCCCCCAAAAGAGATCAAAAAAGCAAAATGATGGTCTAATGAGGCCTTACAAATAGCTAAGGAAAGAAGGAGAGGGAATGGAGAAAGGAAAGATATACCTAACTTTATGCTGAATTCCAGAGAATAGCAAGAAGAGATAAGGTTTTCTTAAGCGGGCAATGCAAAGAAACAAAAGAAAACAATAGAATGGGAAAAGAAAATCAGAGATAACAAGGGACCATGCAAAAATGGGCATGATAAAAGATGAAAATGGAAGAAGCTTAAGAGAAGCAAAAGAGATTAAAAAGAGGTGACAAGAATACAAAGTAGAGCTTGATATCACTGATAACTATGATAGTGTTCTCTCTGATCTAGAGTTAGACACCCTGGAGAATGGAGTCAAGTGGGTCTTAAGAAGCATTGGTAACAATAAGGCTAGTCGAAGTAACAGAATCCCAGCTCAGTTACTGAAAATCCTAAAAAGATGATGTTGTTAAAAGGCTGCACTCAATAGGCATTTGGAAATTTGGAAAACTCAACAATGGCCACTGGACTGGAAAGGATCACTTTATGTCCCAATCCTAAGGAAAGATGATGCTAGGAAATGAATATTCAAGTTACTGAACAGTTGCACTCACTTCACATACCACCAAGGTTATGCTTAATATTCTGCAAGTAGGATGGGAACTGAGAATGACCAGAAAAGCAGGCTAGTTTTTGAAGAGAAAGAGGAACTAGGGACCAAATTGCCAACATTCACTGGAGCTCCATCTGCTTCACTGACCACACTCAAGCCTTTGACTGTGTGGATCACAACAAAATGCGGCAAGTCCTCCAAGAGATGGGAGTACCAGATCATCTCCTGAAGAACTTATATTCGGGACAAGAACCAAATATGATCAGAGAACCAACTCTTTCCACTGTGCCTATCCCAATTTTTCATTCCCTGAAAATGTCTTTGTTTTCAGGGTTCTATAGATCACAATTGTGGTGGGGAGGGAGGGAGGAGTAAAGAGTAGGAATCTATGATAACTAAATTGCTATAGTTTCTGATGACTGGCACATGGTTTGTTATTTGTAGCTTGCAGACACCAAGCAAACACTTGTGAAAATCTTCCTCTTTTCTCATGGGCTCTTTCCCATATCATCATACTTTTCCTCTTTCCTGGGTTCCCTTATTTATAGTTTGCAAGAGCTGGAAGGGACCTTAGAATCATCAAGTCTACATACGCAGGTAAGCAAATATAAAATATATAGAAAGTCCATTGAAAGTAATTTCAGGAGATCACTAAAAATTGGGGGGAATCGAGAAAGGTCTCTTTTAGGAAGTGATGTCTGAGCTGAGCCTGGAAGGGAACATGGGTTTCCAAGAGACCAGTGTAATAAGGAGGAAGAACATTTTATGAATGAATGCAGCCTGTGTGATGCAAGAAGAAAAAGATAAAATGAGGAACATCAACTAGGCTATTTGGGCTGGAGTGCAGAGTGTGTGGCAAAAGGTTGGGGTGGGGGAGCTAGGAGTGAGGTAAGATGTAATTAACCTGTAAATAGAGATGCAAGCCAGACTGTGAAGGACTTTGAGAAAAAGAGGAAGTTCTATTTTCTCATAGAAGCAGTAGGGAGCCATTGGAGCTTCTTGAGCAAAAGCAAGAAAGTGATGATCAGATCTGTGCTTTAAGAATATCAGTCAATTGGCTCTTCTCAGCAATGCAAGGTTCTAAGACAACTCCAAAACGTTCATGATGGAAAATGCTATCCACATCCAGAGAAAGAATTACGGAGTCTGAATGCAGATCAAAGCACACTATTAGTTCTCTCTCTTTTGTGTTTTGTTTTGTTTCTTCTGTCTCATAGTTCATTCTATTAGTTATAATTCTTCTTTACAACATGACTAATGTGAAAAATATGTTTAATATGAATGTCTATGTAGAGACTATATCAGATTGCATGCCATCTTGGGGAGGGGGAGGAAAATTGAAAACTCAAAAGCTTGTGAAACTGAATGTTGTAAGCTAAAAATAAATAAGTTAATTTTTTTTTATAAAAAGAATATCAGTCAAGGTAGAAACTCCATGAGGGATGGACTGGAAAAGGGGAAGGCTAAATTCTAGGTGACAAGTTAAGAGGCTAATGCAGTAGTTCAGGTGAGAAGTGGTGAGGACCTGAATAAGAGTGCCACCTGGAGGAGTAGGTACTGGAGATGATGTGCTGGGAAGACTTAACAACTAGTTAGTTTCGAGAGGTGAGAGAGGGAAGAGTGGGTGATGATTCTAAGGTTGCCAAACTGGGTGCCTTCAACTGAAGCCTGGAAGTTTGCAGGAGGGCTAAGTTTAGGGGGAAGGAGAATGTGTTCTTTTTCAGATATTCAAGTAAAGATATAACACGGGCATTTGGCAATGGGGGATTGGAACTCAAAAAAGAGACGGGACTGGAGATGCGGACCTGGGAGTCATCTGAATAGAGATAACATTTGAATCCATGTGAGCTAATGAAATAAATGAAAGAGAAGAAGGGCTAGGACAGAACCCTAAGGGCCTGAGGACCCTAACATAGGAGAAAAACCAGGAGAGAGCCATATCTTGAAAGCCCAAAGAGGAGAGATTGTCCAGGAGGTGAAGATGGGCAAATGACAAAGGCTGCTGGGAAGTCAAAAAAGATGAGCACTGAGAAAATGCCATTTGATTTAGCAAAATCATTGGTAAAGTCTTCTAGGGCATTATTCTAGTGGCAGGACCAGAAGCCAGGAGCAAGGGATTAAGAAGTGTGTAAAGAATATGAAGTGTAATCAGCATTTCCCCACCTAGAGTTTGACTCTAAATGAGAGGAGAGAGACAGCTTGATAGCTTGAGGGGATGGAAGGTTAAAGGCTATTTTAAGGTGAAGTAGATATCTGGGTATCCTAGGATCCCAGGCATAGAGTTAGAAGAGATCTCAGGGGCCTCCAGGCCCTTGGTTTACAGATGACGAAAGACCCAGAGAGGCCGATTAGCTTGTCTGTGGTTGTACAAGGAATGGGTGCCATGTACGGTGTTTGAGCCGAGCTCCTCTGACCTCAGAGCTACTGTACCATTCTGACTCTAGGAAGGGGTCAGTGGATAAGGAGAGAGTGAAAATTCAGGAGAGCAGGGTGATTACCTCCCAGAAGGCATGAAAAGAGATGGAATCAAGGCCACTGGCTTGGCAAAGAGATGGCCCACCTCATTCTCTGAGGCTGGCACACATGAAGAAAAGGATGAAGGATGAATACAAGGGGAGTTGAGGCATAGAATTGGGGAGAAAAGGGTACCAGCTTCTGGTAGATGACCTCAGTTTTTTCAGTAAATTTTCTGGTAGGTTATTCTTCTGAGGGGGAGGGAGGAGAGAAGAGACGGTTTGGAACAGATGTTGTGGGGAGTAAGAAAGGGTTAAATTGAGAGGAAAGAATAAAAGGATTGCTTTGCAGCAGTGAGGGTCCAGTGGAGATTGGAAAACATCAATTTATAGCCAAACCAGTCACGCAAATTGTGTAATTTCCTCTTAGCATTTTGCGACAAGTAGGAGTAAAGAAGACAGCTGGTAGAAGTAGTGGCTTAGAAAGGAATGAGGGGACAAGGAGGCAAAAGATTTAAAGGTTAGAAGTCACTGCAAAATTGAGCATATGGTCAAGATTTTGAAGGAAAGCAAGTGAGGCCAGAGTAAGGGAGATAGCCTGGGAAATCAGGGAGAGGTGGAATGCTTGGAAGTCCAAGTAAAGTTCAGGAGAGATGGCTATCATAGGAGGTTATGATAGATAGAAGGATTTCAGACTGAGAAGATGGGATGCTTTGGGGTGAGATCAAGGAATAACCACCCCTGAGTGTGGCTGAGCTGGGGTGAAGATACAGCTCATGGTAGTCAAGGAGATTGATGACAGGAAGTATCTGAGAGGTCGTCCATTTGTAAATTTGTAAGTCTCCCCATAAGAAGATAGGGTCCAGGAGAGAAAAGAAGGCAGATGTTGAACCCCATGAGGAAGGAGGTAGGATTATACGACAGCAGGAAAAGTAACAGCTACCAGGATGCAGAGAGAGTGATGGAGCTGCAGGGTGCTGAGAGATGGTGGTTTGTATTGGAACGAGGTCATCCTTGCCAGTGTATTGGGGAGGATGTGGGGCTTGAGGGAAGGCTGTCCAATACTAGAGAGGGCGGCCATGGACACAAGATCTTTTGGATGGGGCCAGGTTTCCACACCTGCGAGAAGACGGAAGATAAGGAAGAGTAATAGGAAGGGTAAGTTTTATTATTAATAGTTTGAGAGTCCCATAGGCCACAATGAAAGGGGAAATGAGAGTGGGATAGGGACATCAGAGAGGGATAGGGTCGACACAGAAAGGTCTACAGGGTATAGGGAATGGTATCTTTCATCTAGGCTCAGGTAGGGGGCAGGAACCTTATATTTGTGATATATTGGAAAAATCACTGGTACTGGAGTCAGGAGATTGGGTTCAGATCCCACCTTGGAGACTACTTGTGTGACCTTGGCTACATCACTTTACTTTTCTGGGGTTCAGTTTCCTCTTCGTAAAATGAAGTGGGTGGACTCCATCGCCTGTAAGGTCCCTTTCAGCTGTAAATTTGTGAATCTGCCTCTAGATTTGGGAGAAATTATTAGCACATCACATAAGCCCTGCCAATTCACTAGAGGTAAAAGTGCTCTTGGAGCACCCCCTGGTGGACAGAGAAGAGTAAAAAGGCGCAAACACTAATGAATAGACACATCCAAACACAACAGTACTTGGATCTGTTGTACTCTCCTTCCTAGGACAAGCAAGGAAGCTGAGGAGACAGGAAGTGATGCTATACCCTGCAAAACTAGCATAGTGGAGCCAAAATTCTGTTCCAAGTATCCCATCCAACTCAGCCTAAAAGCAGTTTCTCTTATGGAAGATATAGGATCACAGGATCCAGAATTGGAAGGGATCCTTTAGAGATCACCTAGTCCAGGGGTTCTTAACTTTTTATGTGTAATGCACCCTTTTGGCAAGCAAAGGGAGATGCCTAGGGACCTTTTTTTAAAATAATGTCTTTAAATAATTGAAAGAAATGCTCCTCTTTGGTTAGAAGAGAGTAAAATTAAGGATGTAATGGTTTCTTTTTTCTTAGGTTTGCAGATCCCCTGAAATCTATCCATGGACTCCAACTTATGAACCTCTACTCTAGGCCAAACCATTCATTTTTACAGAATAGGAAACTGAAACCCCAAAAGATCAAGTAACCTATCCCAGGTCATATAGCCAATAAGTGGCATAGTTGGAACTCAAAGTCATGTCCTTCAGCTCTCCCTGGTGCCCTCTTGCCACGCTCATGCATTGCCCTTGGGGACAGATTCGTAAAATGGACTGAAATGGGTGCAGCTTGCTATGTTGAAGCAAGAGGGAACACTGTTCCATTTTAAAAGACTTAAGTTTTCCTCCCAGTCTGTAGCAGCCTCAACAGCTTTGCACCTAGTCAGCCTGGGCTGCTGATGAGTTAATCAAGGCCCATAGTAAAGGATCATACATTGTTTTACAATCTTTCAGTGTACTTTCTAAGGGGAAGTTTGGGTATTCACTTGCATGGTTGCCTGAAGTCCAAATCCCAGGCTGGAGAATCAAAAAGAACGGTATTAATAAACCAGGATAGAAAATTAAAGTTGCATACAATTTATGGGAGAACATTTGCCTCCTGTGTTATGACTCCCTTCGAGCAGATTACTTTGCGTCCACTGTAGTCAGGAAGCATCACTTAAGTGCACGTGTGTGCACATGCACACACCCTTTAAACTTTGTGTGCTTCAGAAATTTTGCCCAAAGGGGGCACATCCCTTCTTAGACTTAATGAAAGATGAGCTGACCTAGTTAATCCATTCCCTAGAATGTAGGGAGAAGAATTCAGACCCAGAACAACCACAAGGGTACCAAATCCTTATTTTGGTATTCAATGCCCTACACAAGCTGCTCCAAGGATATCCCCTGCTGTAGACCCTCCAGTGGTGTCAAACTTCAGCCTGCAGGCCCCAAAAAGCTCTTAAGGAATCCTAGCAAAATATCATTAGGAAATGTTTAACAAAATAAATAAAAGTACAATACAATATGGATAGTGTTAATATGTGGTTTCAGATGACAAAATGCAATTGGAAAGTATTTAACAAAATAAGGAAAATACATTGGAACATAGATAATGTTAATTTATGGCTTTCCCTGAGTCAATATGCTGCCTGCAGGGATTCTTAGGTGCAATTTAGTGGCCTCATTACAATTTGACTCTGACACCCCTGTTGTAAATGACCTACAGGCCCCAAATTTTTAGAAGGAGGAAACTGAGTCCCAGAGAAGTTAAATGACTTGGTCAGGGTCACACAGCCAGTAAATACCTAATGCAGAATTTGAATTTGGACCTTCCTAGGTCACAAATAGGATCCTGGATCTAGAGCTGGAAGGATAGATGTCATCAAGTCCAACCCCTTCACTTTACAGATGAGGAAACTGAGGCCCAGAGGGGTAAAGTGACTTGCCTGAAGTCATACAGACTGTAAATGGCAAAGTCAGGATTCTAATCCAGGTCTGCTAAGTCAAACCTAGGCCTCTTCCAATGTACCATGTTCCCCCTAGGGATTCTCTGTTCTAGATCACTGGCCTCCAAATTTTGTTGATTCCACAGCCTTATCAAACAATTTTGAGTATAGACCCCCAATTATGTGTATGTTTATTTATGTATGTGTATGTGCTACTGTACTAATGATTATATAATTACAAAACTGAAATTTTAAAATGACAAGAAAAAGATGAAATAATATTTTAATTCCAGTGGCAAAACAACATTTGATTCCAGGGACAATAGGGAGCAATTGTAGTTTACTGAGGGGAGGAGTGACATTATCAGATCTGTGCTTTAGGAAAATATTTTAGCACTTGAGTGAAAGATGACTTGAAGAGGGAAAAGACTTGAGGAAAGGAGACCAGTAAAGTGGTTATTCTAATATTTCAACTGAGAGGCAATGAAGGACTAAACAGATGGCTGTGTAAGAAGAGAAAAGGGGACAGAGATAAGAGCTGTTGCTGAGGTAGAAATAACAAGATTTAGCAACTGATTGGATGTGTGGGGTGAGAGAGAGGGAGAAGTTGAAGATGACAGTAAGGTTGGGAAGCTGGGTAACCAAGACAATAGTCGTACCCTTGGCTGAAATGGGGAAGTTCAGAAGAGGGGAGGATTTGGGGTGGGGGTGAGAATGGAATGAGATCAGAGCTGTACATTACAACTCATGCATGCCTGTGTATCCTGTGTGACTCATTCTCTCTCACCCAAGAGGAAAAAGGGGGGAAGTAGGACTCTTAAGCAAGCAAAGATCACCACCCCAAAGGACTCTGTCGCAGCCACCAGGTGAGGGGGAGAGGGAATTTTTCCAACGGCACCTGTTCAGGTTATATAACTGGTTTGAAGGTCCAATGCTTATCCTATTGAGAGGGTGGTACGTGATCCAACTTTCCACTTCCTGATTGGTTGTACACATATGCACACAAACACACACATGCACACGCACATCCCTCAAGTCTGGCCATGGCCCTCACTTTACAGATCTTGGTTCTAAATAAACTGGACCACATGAAGTCTACTGGAACACAGTTGTCCATTTCTGCCTCTCCCAAGGCTCAATATCTTGTTTCTAACCTTAGACCTAAGACAGATGAATTTTATGTATCTCTTATCTGTTGCTGGGTTTCATTTTCTCTACTAAATTTTTAAGGTTCTTGAAGGTAGGGCTTAATGTCTTATTTACCTTTATATCTTCCCTAATCCTTATCACAAAGGATAATTTTAATTTAATTTAATAATTGCCTAATGAAGAAATGAATGGACAAGCAAACCAACAAATGAGTATCTCCCTCCCAGCAATGGCATGGATAAAGTGGGAAAAAGTGAAATCACTGTTAACATGGCACTACCGAGTGATAATCCCTCCACTCTCATTAAAACATCTGCATATGTATGGTGTGGTTTTTTTAAAGTTCACATGATAGAAACCCTAAAATGTAGCTCCAAGAACACTTGACAGAAAGTTGAAAGAAAAGATGCTAAATACGATATCATAATTGTTAGAGATAAAATGCCTCTAAGTCTTAAAAGATGCAAATCATTTGCTATTCACTTCAGGTTTGTGTATCAAACAGCTGGCAACTGGTCAAAAATATTTGGCAGGATCACCAAGTCCCCAAATGGTTCTTTTTTTTTTTAAATAAATTTTTCCCAGGTCTCCAAAGGCAGCTAAATTTACAATATAATAAAACAAATATGAGGACGAAAGATAAGGGTGGCACTCCTTTTTACATATTCTACATTCCAGCCAAACTGGACTATTTGCTATTCCTTATTTTACAGATGAGGAAACTGAGGCTTCCTTAAGTGGCAAAATCAGGATTCAAACCCAGGTCTCCTAAGTCCAATGGCACAAGTATAAGACCTTGTGATGGAGAACTTTTGGGGATACAAAGATGAATAAGACATGGTCTCTGCCCCTCAAGGACCTTACAATTTAGATCAGAGGTGTCAAATTCCCAGTCCTGAGACCCTAGGAGTCCAGCAAAACTCTTTCTTGAGTGGCAGCAAAACCAAATGAAAATATAATTGGGAAATGTTTACCAAAATAAATAAAAATACAACACAGATAACACTAATTTATGGTTTTCTAAGTCTGTATTTGAGTTTGCCACCAATGATCTAGCTAGATAAGGAAGTAATCCAGAAAGAGAGCTAACAGTGCAATAACAATAATAAATTGCAATAAGTAAACTTTATTTTAGGCAATGGGGACCCAAGAAGAATAGTAGAAAGAGTATTTAGTTTAAAGTCACAGGTTAAAATCCTGGCTCTGTCACTTCCTACCTTTGTAACCTTGGGCAAGTCACTGCTCTATTCTGGGTATCTGTTTGCTCTTCTGTGAAATATGGGGCTGAGCTAGAGAAGACCATGCAAGGATCTGTTGAGGGAATAGGAAACATTGAACCTAGAGAAGCAGAGTTTCAGGGAAGGGAGGGCAGGAAGAAGGTTCAGCCTTGTTCCACTGAGTCCCAGAGGGCAGATCTAGCAGCAATGAGAGAAGCAGATTTTGGCTCAGTGTAAATATGACAGAGGCCTACTACTTGCACCAACCCCATTGGCTCGCTCATCTAATGTGACTTCCCCATCCTGCTCCCAGGAGAGTCATAATTTTGTGTACTGGAAGTTGGAGAAACTGGAACATGTGTGGACATTCCGTAACTGGTTCCTGTCTTTTGACCATATGGCTAGAAGGAATCTTTCTCAACTGGAGGCATCTTCCAAAAGGCCTGAGGTAGCTTTAGCCCCTTCTCTTAGCTTCATTTAGTGACTCCTTTGCTGGGATTGTCTGGTGAGACCCTGCAGGCTGTAAGGAAAGAAGCTTTGAAGTCTTGTTCCCTCTGAGGACATGTGGCATCTGCATTTTTTCCTTTCCAATCTAGGTAAAGATTGGAAGTCTCTGAGATTTTGTGAATTTTGAAAGGCCAAGAGGGCACCTTGGTATCCTGGCATTCTAGAATTTAGGTTTGTGGCCAACCAGCATAGATGATGGCTGAACTCCTGAGGAATGAGGAATGACCTTCTTTTCCCAGGACAGAGGAAGCTAAGACAAAAACTCATATGGCCTGTCATGCTGTGTCGGGACATAAATTCTGGCCTATGTCAGAACTGACCTCAATTTTGAGCTTACTTTCCCAAGAGGCTGAGGAGGGAGAGGATAGAACGAGCCCTCAAGATGATGGAAGGAAGTATTTGTACCTTTGTTCTTGCTATATCTTTGAAGATATACAGTGTCCAGACAACAGATTCCACAATAGTGAAGGTCTTTGATTATGCCACATAACCAGTTAAAATAACTGGGAGTGTTTGTCTCAGAGAAGAAAAAGAAGTGGAAACATAGTAATTTCAAGTATTTGAAAGGGAGAGAGATCAGACATATTCTTTTCCATCCCAGAGGGCAGAAGTCAGAGCAATGGTAAGAAAATGGTTGAATGAAAAAAATCTTTCCTAATAATTAGAGTTAACCAAAGTGGAATGACCAGCAAAGGCTGGATGACCACTTGCCAGGTATGAACAAAGGAAGGATTGGTCTTAAGGTGTGGGATGGATTAGATGGCCACCAGCTGAAGTCCCTTCTGACTTCCTGTGATTCCTAGAAATTATTTTGATGAATTAGGATAATATGATTTAGAGCTCTAAGGGACTATAGAGTTCAGCTAATCAATTGATTAGATGAGTTTAGAATTCAGGAATCCCTTCATACAATATTACTCAGAAGTGACTATCTAAACTCCCTTTGAAGACCTTGAGTGAAGTGGAACCCATCTCTCCAGTGGTACCTTGTTCCACTTGTGGACTCCTCTAATATGAAGGAAAATATACTTCAATATTTTAAGAATTTATGATTTCTTTGGTATTCTGATGTAGATTTCAGACAGTCTATCATCAGGTCTGTACTTTTCCTCATGTAATGAGAGTACCCTATAGCTCACTCTTCCAGAATCCAGTTGCACCATCTGACCCTTGGGTTCTACCCTTTAAGAGTTGTAGAGTTACTCTTCTCTCCTACCATTAATTTGAGCCCCCACTGGCTTGTTACACACACACACACACACATACACACACACACACAGAGTATTAGGGGTCACTGACTAGAGCTCCAATTATAATTAACCACTTAACAGGAATTAACTTTTACAAGTTACAGTTGTCTGGACACTGTAGTTTTTCCCTAAAATGTGGAGCCCAGAACCAAACACAATACTTCAAGTATGGTTGATCAAGTCAGAATAAGGGGGGCTATTACCTCACAGAATCACATTATTGGAAAATTGGAAGAGACCTTAAGCAATCATCTAGTCCCATACTCAAAGGAATTCTCACTATAACCTGTCTGACAAGTGGTCATCTGTATTTTGTCTGAAGACCTCCACCCACCACTGCTTCTCAAGGCAGCCCTTTCCACTTCGGGATAGCTCTAACTCTTAGGACATTTTCACAAGACATCAAAAAGGCTAATCTCTTCTCTATAAATATTTATCTCTCAAAGGTAGGAGGTCCTTTTAATTATTTACAGAGAGCCCTTGAAAGGAGGGAAGGCACTGAGTGATTTTATGAGAAGATTAAGTGACTGTTGTCATATTAAATGGAACAGGATGTTAACCCCAAACTGTATCACATCGTGAACTTTTCCTCATTCACTTAACTTGTCTTGCTGTCAGAGAGAAATCCAAAGACTTGGGGGTGAGGGAACGACTGTGTTCATTTGGATTTATGTCTCCCCTGAGTCTTTTCCTTCAATTGTTCCTCATATGGCAAAGACTGAAGGTCCTTCATCGTTCTGGTTATTCTCCTCTGGACACATTCTAGCTTCTCAAACTCCTTTTCAAATCATGGTGCCCAGAACTGAACAAAGGACTCCAGATAAAGTCTGACCTACTTATTCCTGCATGCCCTATCTGTAATTATAGCCCAAGACAATTCACTTTGTTGATTGCCATATCACAGTTCTGACTTATGCTGAACTTACAGAATGCTAAGACCCCAAGATATTTTTCAGAGGGATTGTTGTTAGGCCATGCCTTACCTATCTTGTGTCCATGAAACTGATTTTCTTTTAATCCAAGTGTAAGCCTTTACATTTACCCCTATTAAGTTTCATCTTTTTGTTGCTTTGAGTTTTCTTGGTCATGCCCGATTCTCCATGACCCCATTTGGGGTTTTCTTGGCAGAGATGCTGGAGTGATTTGACATTTCCTTCTCCAGCTCATTTTACAGAAGAGGAATGGAGACCTTCGAGAAGGAAATCAAAACAATTCCAATTCAAAGCAGCCTTTTTTATGGTAGTAAAGAACTGGGAGTACAGTAAATGCCTATCCAGCACACCTGTAAGGAGAAAAGGGAAGACTGAATTATGGTATAGAAGGAAGATACCAAGTAGAGTCATTGACCCTGCAGGCATCTCAGACCAGAAAACTAGGACTGATGCTACCACTTGGACCACCCTCCTCAAGGACCAAGGGAAGTTCCAAGAAAAGATTGGCTCTTTCCCAAACATCTCCTCTTAATGCCTGTCTATTCATAGACACTATAATATATGTGATCTGCTGCTTTGGTACCTAAATATTTCCAGTAAAATGAATTCTGTCTTAACCACAAAGAGACCAGGGGTTATCTACAGATGGATATAAATGTAAGGTTAGGCAGACAGCCCAACCTCTGATTAAGTGTTAGGAATTTTCCTAAGTGGGAGTGCTCAGAGCAACTTCTCCTTTAAAATAAACGCCCTAAAGCCAAAAAGGAAGGAAATAAGTGGACCTTACAGGACATTATGTTGCCCCTTAGGGTTTAAATGAATTATTGTTAACGGGATCTTCCTATACCATGAAGAGGTTAGAGTTATGACTTACCTAAGGGCAATCCTCTTCCTCTTTCCCATTCTGAAGGGGTTATTAGAGTATTGATCAGAGGGAAGAGGTCCTTTGGATTATTTCATGAGAGCCCTTGAGAGGAATGCTCAAAGACAAAACTGAATGGTTTTAAGAGAAGATTAAGTGACTCTTGTTCTATTAGATGGAGTAGAATGTTAACCCCAAACTATCATATCATTTTCCTTGTTTAAGGTTCCTATAAATGTTCACTAAAATTGTCTCTGTTAAAGAGATGTTTGAGGGCATGGGGGAGGAGAGATCATGTCAGTTTGGACATTTCTTCCTGTAAGCTAAACAATGCTTGGATTTAGAGAATAAATTAATTTAAAAAATGTTTCTGAAAGGTATGAGCCTAAAACCCAGAGTACAGTATTAATATTTTTCTCCAACATACACACACAGAGAGATCCAATTGATTGCCAAGTCTCATTGATTCTACCTCCAACATCTCTAGCATCTACTTCCTTCTCACCACTCAGAATTTGTCCCATAGCCTCTCCCCTAGTACATGCCCTTACTATCACTGAACTTAACTATGACAATAGGTTCTTAATTGGTCTCCCTATCTTAAGTCCGCTCCCTCTCCCGTTTTTCACATAGCTGCCAAAGTGATGTCCCCAAAGCATGGATAAGACTGAGTCATGCTCCTGCTCAATAAACTTGAATGATTCCCTCATGCCTGGAGGATTAAATATCGACTCCTGTTTGGCATTGAAAGCCTTTCACAATCCAAGCCCATTCTACATTTCCGGCTTTCTTTCACATTACTCACCATTCAGCGCTCCGTGGTCCCGCCAAAATGGCCTTCTTACTTGCCTTACACATAGCACACCTCTATCCAGGCATGCTTTTGCGCAAGATGACACTATGAACTTCCTATCTGTTCCTCCAATGCTAAGGTTTCTTCAAAAGTCAAACTTAAGTTCTGCCCCCTGTGACCTTTCATCGCCCCTTCCAAGATATCAGACCACTCCCCAAAAATTACCTCTGATGTATTTTGTACGTACTTATTTTTTGATATACAAAGGTTTGTCAGCACTTAGAACCAGAAATCCTTGAAGACAAAGAGCATTTTGTTTTTGTCTCCATGTCCCCAACACTTAGAACAGTGCCTGGTACATATTTAATAACAGCTTGTTGGTTGAATTGATGTAGATTGAAGGAAGCACCGGGGAGTGCTAGAGCCAACTCATATTAGCTAGAGTTAATCGTTTGATTTTCAGTATGCGCATTTATACCTGGGAAATAGGCGAACACGACATATCAAGGCTTGATTTATTGCTTTGCTTATTATCTAGACTTAAGAAAGTGATGGAGAAAACATGAATAATGCAAATTAAACTGAGAAGTGTGCTCTGCCTATTGGTGATGGGGAGAGGGAAGGAGAACTGGTTGTTAAGCACACTCCTAAGAAGAAACAAGAAAGTGAAATACAAAATGGGCACATGTTAATGAAAAGAACAAAAGAATAAAATTGAATGCTGAATAATTATTTTGACCAAGAAGCTTGGCCCTGGAAAAGAGGAGGAGGAAATGAATTAATCTCTTCTCTTATTTGCAGAGATGTTTGAGTGCATGTGTGTGTGCATTACATAATCTATCACATTGGACCCAGGTGATGAATTTTTTTGCCAAAATGCTTTTTCTCCCTCTTATTATTTGTATTTTCAATTACAAGGGATGGCTCACTTGATAGAATAGGGGATTGGGAATACATAGTGAAGAAGGTAATATAAAAGCAAAAGAGATCAATAAAAATTTTAGGGTTATGAATGAATAAATGATATAAAACAAAATCTCTGTGTTTCTGCCTCACATTCAACAAATTGACACAGAAGATAAATGATGAAAATACTGTTGATGTGGCTCTGGGAACATGGTCATACCAATATACTTTTGGTAGAGCTGTGAATTTGTTCAAGTTGTTTTCAATCAATCAACAAACATTTATTAAGCATCTATTATACGCCAAGTACCATGTTAGGTACTGGGGATATGAAAGCAATAGAACAATCCCTACTTGCAAGGAGCTTATATTCCCTCCAGGGAGACCAAAATTAAATCCATAAAGATATACAGACCAAATATAAATAAATACAAAGTAGTTAAGTACAAGATCATCCGAGAGAGACATTTCTCCTTTTTTCTTCTTATTTTTAAGGTATTATTGATACCTTTGGTTTTTATCTCACAGTTGTTTCCAAATATCCCTCCACTTTCAACCCAACATCTACCTCAAGCCTTCAATTATAGCAAAGAAAAAAAAGCAGTTAAGTAAAACATATCAACTGTACCTGACAGTGTATGCAATACTCTATTCCTATAAACCCCATCCTAAACTCTTATCTAGGTCTAAGCTTGGTTATTATAACTATGACACATTCAGTTTCATTTTTTTTTACTTACATTATCGTAGTCATCATGTACATCTTTTTTCCTAGTACTCCTTGGCAAGTTCTTCTCCTGTTTCTCTGAATTACTCATATTCATCATTTTTTATGATGAAGTCCTGTTACATTACATTCATATAAAATGATTTGTTTAACCATTTCCTAGATCCATAGGTATCCCACTTTATTTCCAATTCTTGGATATCATGGTGTTGTGATAAATACTTTGGTATATATGGGACCTTTATCTCTCTCTTTGACCTCCTGTTAGTTGACAAGCATTTATGTTTAGCATTTATTATATGCCAGGTATTGTGCTAAGTGTTAGGCATACCTAGAAAAATTAATACAGTCCCTTACCCTCAAGGAGCTTCCGATCTAATGGAGGAGAGAAGTATGAAAATGTCTTAATCTATCTATTCTTGAAACCTATTTGGAGTTATGTGAGAAAAGTCACCTTATATTCTTTGACCTCACAATGTCAATACTGGGCATTTATCTCAATGAGGTTAAAGGAAGACTTGAGTTCAAATCCAGCCTCAGACACTTATTAGCTGTGTGACCCTGGGTAAGTAATTTAATCTCTCTGAGCCTCAGCATGTACCTCAGTTGGTTGTTCTGAGGATAAAATGAGATAATATTTGTAAAGCACTTAATACAGTGCTTGGTCCATAGTAGGTGATTAATAAATGCTTGTTTAAAAAAAGTAAAGTCCCATGCATATCAAATTGTCTGTATCAGCATTTATCATATCCAGCTTTTTGCTACCACAAAATGAATGTTCGTTGAGTAGTTAATAGCAAAATAAATTGTGATATATGAATATAATAAAATATCAATGTGCTCTAAAAATGGATGAAACTAAGGAATTCAGAGAAACAGTGGAAGACTTATCTGAACTTATGGGACAGTAGGATAAGTGGAATCAGGAAAACAATAGACATAATGAGTACAATAATGAAAATGAAAGCAATATTACTCTCAGGAGCCAAGATGGCAGAGTAAAGGCAGGGACTTGCCTGAGTCCTCCTCCGAACCCCTCCAAATACATTTAAAAATGATTCTAAACAAATTCTAGAGCAGCATAAACCACAACAAACCAGACCCAGCAATACCAGTACTAGGTCTATATCCCAAAATGCTAACACTGTAATCTCTGGGTCCAAAGAATATAGATATTTTAGTGACTTTCTCCATATAATTCCAAATTGCTTTCTGGAAGAGTTGAAGCAATCCACAGCTCTGACAACATATGAATGTGACCTTCTTTTTAACAACTTCTCAAAACATTGTTCATTGATTTCAACTGGTTTTTCTTTGTTCAAGGAAACCATTCAATGGATATATTAAGAAATGAATGTGGTATAAAAAATAGAAAGAGAAGCAGCATGAGATAGAGAACTAGAAAGGTCTGGGTTCGTCCCCCCTCTTACCCAGTCTGGCTGTGAGACCCTGGAAAAGTCACTTAACCTCTCAGTGGTCTATGTAGCTCTATAATATTGTAAGATAGTTGTACAGAAGATGCCAATCTATACGGGTGGAAGGAATTTCATCACCTAGTATTTACCTCTACTAATAAAATCACAGTTCCAATCTCCTGCCCTAGAAAAAAAGAAAAGACATCAGTAAAACTTTTGGGGGAAAAAGAAATTATTCTTCTCATCCCACCGTTCTAGCTGGTAAAGAATGTTTTGAATCCTAACTTTGTAATCCAGTGCATTAGCTATCCCTTGAGTTTTGTGCCACCTGAAAATTCAATATGTCTATATTTTTCCAAGTCATACGGTTTGGTCATTCAACCAGTTCTAAATGGACAAAAGTGTACCTTAATTGACCTAATTTCACCCAATCTTCTAGCACACATTCTTTTACACAAGAATAGCCTGAGAAACCTTATAAAACAGATGCTTTGCTAAAATCTAGGTAAACTATATCTAATATAGGAATCCGAGTCTAGGAATCCTGTCAAAAGGGAGATGAGGTTACTCCAATGTATCTGGTATTGATGAAGCGAGGCTGGCTTTTTGTGATCACTAGCCATTCATTTAGTAATATATTGTTGATTTTGCCAGGAATGAAAGTCAAGATCATTGACTTACTGTTTGTAGACTGTATTTTTCCCCTTCTGGAATACTGGGATAACACCTACCCATCTCCAATTCCAAAGTACCTTTCCTTTCCACCATACTCTTTCAAAAGTCAATGGCAGTGACTCAGAAATTACATACTCCAGTTTTTTCCATGGTTCAAGGAGATAGTTCATCTCAGCCAGCTGACTTGAACTCATCAAGGGCAACTAGGAGCTTGCTTACTCTCTTTTTATTCATCCCTGTTAGCTATGTTTCTCCTGTCCTTTCAGCCTAACCCTGGGGAGGGAAACCTGAGATCTCAAGGCTGCATGTGGCCTTCTAGGTACTTGGATATGGCCTTTTGACTGAGTCCAAGATTTACAGAAAAAAATCCTTTTATTAAGGGGAATTGTTCTGTGAAGTTTGGATTCAGTCACTGCAAACCATTCAGCAAAGAAACAGGAAGCAAAACAGGACTTGAACAGCTCTACTTGTTCTTTCTGGTAGTTTATCATCATTCCATCCTCTGCAAGCAGCAGTCTCTCCCATCTTTGTTCCTCTTCATTACCTCAATGTAGCTTTAAAAAAAAACCACCTTGTACTCTACTAAGCACTTTACAAGTATTCTCTCATTTGATCCATACAACAATCCTGGGAGGTAGGTGCTATTATGATACCCATTTTATAGATGAGGCAATTGAGACAGACAGAGGTGAAGTGACTTGCCCAGGGTCACACAACTAGGAGGTATCTGATACTGCATTTGGACTCAGGACTTCCTGACTCCAGGCTCAGTGCTCTCTCCACTGCAGAGCTATTAAGATTCCCTAATTACTAATTATTTCACTGTTTTTCCAGGACCATGCCATAATTTCATATTCTTCTTTCATGATCTATCCCACCTCCCTTGTTTCTATCTTCTGTACCTGTCTTTTTAAAATCAAAGTCAGTCAGTGAGTTCCCTATGTTTCCTCTTTGGTCTGTCTACAGCTCCCCCTCTTCTTTCTCATGAGGACCATTTCTCTTTATGTCTCTCTATTTATTCTCTCTTGCCTAATAATCATCTCTGTTCAGATGACTCTCAAATGTACATCAATAAATAAGGTATACCCTCTCCAAAAGTCATATTCCAGTCAGGGTTTCCATCACAACAAGTCTATTGATTTGCTCCCTTGCATTAGGATTTCTAGTGCACCTTTTTTATTGCCCATGCTTTGTGCAGAGACATCTAAGGTCATGGATTTTATTAACGTCTTCTTTCTTGGATTTTGTCTCTGATGAACTTCCAAAAACCTCTACTGCTATTCTCCTTCCAATACTATAGCTACTCGTTATGGTATCCAGCTTGATGAATGTTGAAAGGCAATTCTCCCTCCCCCTTTCTCTTCTATTCAAAGCTACTTGAGTAGATTTACAAGACTCCAGGCAAAAACATTCTTACCAGCCCTTGTGAGGTGCCCTCCATTCCTGGCCAGGAGCCTATCATTCCTATATTTTAAACCATGGTCCAGAAATTCAAGTCCCATTCTCAGACACCATCTTCTTAACTGGCTGTTCATTTCTGTGCGCTCTACCTCTTCTCTACCCCAAATTCTGCAATCCCAACTAATTAAAGGCAATCACCTAGAGCCAAAATCAAACAAAAATAAACAGAATACATAAAAAACAAGCGTTTTCAGTATGTAAAATAAGGTTACTAGGAAACTCCCTCATGTTGTTCCAACATCTAAAAATAAAGCTCTACTTTAATCTTCTGTGAGCTCAACATTATGCAATGAAATGGCTGTGAAGACTTTCTATTTATAACGGTAACACATTAGCAAGCACTTTGGCTGCTGCTTGTAACTAACTCTGTTTAACTTGGCCATAGCTTTGGGAAGAACAGATCTTGTTCCACCTTTGGCCTCTGTACCTTTGCTGAGGTGGGACCCTATGCCTCGAATGCACATCCTGTCATCCCCCTCACTTCTCAGAATCCTTGGCTTCCTTCAAAGTACATCCCAGGGGCCACCTCCTACGTAAGCCCTCTCCTAGTTCGAATGTTTGCTCTTTACCTCTTGAAGTGACTCTGTCTAGACTTTGTATTGCCCCAGAAGACTAGAAGTTACATGAGAACAAGGATTGCTCCACTCTTGCCTTTGTAGGCTCAGAGTCTAGCAAGTACCTGGCATAGAGGAGCAGCACTTAATAAGCATCTGCTGGGTTGAAAACCGATTTCAGCTTGCAGAAAAACTTAGGGGGGCGCATGACACTTCAAGTATCTGAAAGGTGGCCATATGGAAGAGGGATAACACACATTCTACTTGGCCCCAGGGGGCAGAACTAAGAAGTAGAAGCTGCAAAGAGGCAGATTGCTGTTCACTGTAAGCAGCTTTCTAAAAATGAGAGCTATCTGTAAGAAAAATGGACTGCCTCGGAGGGCAGTCTGCTCCCTCTCACTCTAGGTCTCCAAACAAAGGCTGGGGATGCTGTGGAAGACTTTTTTCCTATCAGGAATAAGTTGGATTATATGAACTCCAAGATTCTTTACAACTTGGAGATACTGTGAAGTTTTCCCATGCTACAAATGAAAAAATGCTCCACTTGGGAGTTGAATCCTGGTTCTTATCCTAGGAACACCATTGTACCTCTTAGAAACACAATTTCCTCATCTGGAAAATTGGGGTAATAATTATACACACACACACACACACACACATCTATATATCCTCATGGGATCTTTTCTGAGGAAAATGCTATGTAAACCTTTGAGCACAACATTGATATTACACTATGTTCCTCTAAGTATAAGGCTGCAGCACAAGGAATCACTGGGGGTCCCAGATCGTGAGAGTGAGAATAGGGAGAAGGGTATGGCATCGTCTCATTTATTTTTGTCATTTGAGAAGTCACCTAGTGCATTCAATCATACAAAACAGCTTGCTTCCACAAAAGTCAACCATATTCTCTTGGTGTTGAATTACGGCACCTGGAAAAATCCAAATGACAAGTGGCTGGAAAAGCAATGGAAAGATTTGGGCTGGGGCATGTGATGGTTTGGTTTCCAAAATGACATAAACCACATTATCAAAGACAAGTATGTGCCCAAAAGGTCACACACCAGGCATATAGCAAGCGTAAGGGATACAGTAGAAAGTCCAAGTAGAGCAATGATATCAATGAGAATATGAACAATTCTATCCCCTATCATAGGCTAGACCTGGGAGCTCACTGATAGGGAACTCCCAGGTGAGAAAACGTCTTTTATTGATGCAGGTTAGCCCCTTCTCTCTAAGTCACAATTTGAGAGATTAAGTGATTTGTATGGACCTCAGTCAATATGTGTTACAGGAGCAAGACCTGAACTCATGTTTTTATGGCTTCAAGTTTTCTATCCACTGTGCCTCAATGGAATAAATCATATTTGTGAAATATTCAGACCCAAGGAACAATCTGCAGCCTACTGTATGTCAATTCAATTCCATTAGAGATTGATGGAAAAGAATTGCACAGAATGGGAAGGAGGGAAAGGAGTATTCAGGGAACTCCTATGGAGGGAGCACCCATATTATATCAAATAACAGATCCATCAAACAGCTAAACAATTTAGAGGATGATGCTAGGGTCAAGGTTGTGGAAGGTGGGAGCACAGCTCAATTAATTCAGTTGAGAAACAAATTCTATTTCACTGATGCCTTCAACAAGAATTCACTGAATACTTACTGCATACATAGCACTGTGGGTTGGGTGTTCAGCCTGTGGCAGCGTATAACTTTAAGCAAGTCACTTCTCTATCTCTAGGCCTCAACTTATCAGTAAAACAAAGGGGTACAACCAGATCTCTAACAGTCCCTTCCTGGTGTAATAACCTGTTAATCAATGGGGGATACAAGAGAAGACAGATACAATATAGTCCTTGATTTCTAGGAGCTGAGTTGGAAGAAAAAAATGATACATATTTCACAAAGCAAGATAAAACAAAATATGTATTAATATAACATAAACTACAGTTTTGCCCCACTTTACTTCCTCAGCTATTTAATAGAACAGTCATGTTTTAGAACGGAGCTCAGACTATAAAAGTAGTTTCCTAGTTTATAACCTAATGGTATTGGCATCCTCATGGGAAGTCAACCTCAATGACTGATTGATAACAAAGACTTTCTAAGTTCCCAGTACTGACCTCAGTATAGCATTTGGCAGTGACAACTAATACAGCAGGAATACACAAATGGACAATGGGCAGGGAGCTTCAGATGTGCTTTGGAGACACTGGATATATGAACTATTCCTACGGACTTTATTAAATGACCAGAAGTGAATCTCTACAAATTACATCTGACCAATTCAAATTAGCAAACATTTATTAAAAGCAGCTAATGGTGTTGGAGGTTACAAAAATGAAAAATCACATTCCTTGATCCTCAAGAAACTCAGAATGACAATTTTGGAATTGAAAATTATGGAATTTAATTAACAGTGTGTTTATCAGGTATCTGAGGCAGCATAATGTCATGGAAAGAGTATTGGGTTTGGAGTAAGAGAACTCGGTTCAGATCCTAATTCTGCTACTAGAAATAAGTTGGCTGTGTGATCTTGGGGACAACTAGGTGGTGCCACAATGGAAAGAGCACTGGGCCTGGAGTCAGAAAGACCTGAGTCAAATCTGGTCTCAGATATTTACTTGCTATGCGAACCTAGGCAAGTCACTTCACTCTGTTGGCCTCTTTAAAATGAGCTGGAGAAGAAAATAGCAAAACACTCCAGTATCTTTGCCAAGAAAACCTCAAAAGGGGTCA
>CM053775.1:39642778-39684470 GCA_028658325.1 Potorous gilbertii | reverse complement strand
ATTATATTTATTTTGTTAAATTAAAAATTTACAAATGTTACACATATTTATTTTGTTAAATTACAAATTTTATTTGTTAAATTTTACTTATTTTGTTAAATTTAAATTTAATAAATTTAATCTGGTTTGTGCTATCCTCAGAAGTGTTGCCAGCAGGCGGCATGTTTGACACTGTTGGTTTAGACTAGGGAAAAGCAAACTTTTTCTGTATATGGTCATATTATAAATATTTTAGGCTTTGTGGGACAAGAGGTAAAATTGAAGATAGTTAAATAGTAAAAGAGAAAATAAAATTCCACAAAATTTTATTGAGGAAATTCAAAATATAATAATATAATACATATAAGTCTATATAATATAATAATGTGTTTTCTAATAAGAAAAATGGAATTGGAAGGGAATAACATTATATTAATCAGGGATTTAAGTTAATGTTCCCTATTATCAAAATCGTACTGACATTTATCTGTTAATGTTGATCTGTTAATGAGATTTTTCATATTTCCTCTTTGAAAATGTCTTTTCACACAGATAGGTACTGCCAAATACTGATATCAGTCACCGAACAGGTAACTTTAATTGAATATATTAATTTGTTGGAAGGCATTTGTAGAATTCTATTAGATTCTTCTCTTGACATTTGCCTTCTGGCATGTCATTACATTACAGATTAATCACTTTCAATGAAAGATTAGGTGAAAGCTCCTTGATTACACAGATAAGTGAATTCTGAAATATGGACATCTCCTTTGTTCTTGTGCTAACAATACTATTAAAACTATAGTTTGATTCAGAAAATATATCCACTGCAAATTGGCGGGTGAATGAAGATCTGGCTTCAGGTTTGGACTTTTGACAGCAGGGGAAATGTGTAAAGTCGAATATTAGTTGTTTTCAAATTGACTTTGCTTTAGTGTTTGATAATAATGAATGAGGACAGTTCTTCTTATTCAGAAAAATTTCATTTTCATCCCCAAGCTAAAAAAAATTTACAAAACGGATTTTTCTTCTTTTCATGTTTTGACTTGATGAATATGTGCCAGATATAAAAAAAACCCTGAATGTCACAGTATGGTAACATGCATGGCACTTGAAATGCTGTTAAGTTCTAACAGTGTCACTGCGAGTTGTAGTGTGCCAAACAGTAAAAATGACGAGTCTGTCACAACTACTACACTCAACTCTATTGCCACTCTGCCCCTCTTCACTCACAAGTCTACACATCACCCTGTGATGTCATTGGTCTTCTTCACAAAAACAAAGAAGGAACAACAACGCAAAAGCAGTCAATCGAAAATATGTAAACGAATGAGCTAGCTGTGTTCCGATAAAACTATTTAAAAATGTAAAAACTGTGCTTAGCTCGTGGGCCATACGAAAACAATCAGTGGTCCTGGTTTGCCAACACCTGGTCTAGAATTAAGAAAGTAAATGAAGAAAAATATTAATGATGCAGATTAAAATTAAGAATGTGTCATGTGTACATTTTGGGGGAAAGAGCAAGTTGTTAATTATGAGCACATCGCTGGAATCTGTTAGTAATTTAAGTTAAGCTTATTGACCTACAGAAGAATGATAACATTTATTAAATATTATAATTCATTTCAATTATTTATTAGTTTTGTTGATTTTTAAATTCTTTAAATGATTAAGTAAGCATTTCTATAGCGCTTATAAGTTTCCAAAGAAAACTGTTATCTCATTTCATCCTCACAACAACCCTATGAGCTAAATGCTATCGTTATCCTCATTTAGAGACAAGAAAACCAAGGCTAAGAAAGGTGAAGGGATTTGCCCAGGGTCACACGGCTAATGAATTACCAAGGCAAGATTTGAACACTAGTCTTCCTGACCCTATCAACCAGCTCACCTAGATGCCTACATTCACTTCTTTTTTAAAAAAATTCGGAATTTAACAAATACCAAAAAGAGAAGAACATTTCCATTTTCAAGGTAGGACAGAAAAAAAGATTAGATAAAATTATGAATCTCCAAGGTTTTTTTTTTTTTTGCTTCATGCATTATATTTATTTTTAATTAATAAGCATTTGTCTTCTCTTTCCTTGTTGATTTTTCTTGTTCAAAATCTTTTCAATTTTATATAGTCAAAATGATCCATTTTTTCTGCTATGGTCTTCTCTATCCATTGCCTTGTCCTGAATCCTTTCCATGTCCATGGTGACAATAGGTATTTTCATCCTTGCTACTCTAATTTGTTTATGATAGAACTTTTCATATTTAAGTATCCACTTAGAACTTACTGTGGAATATGAATCTTTGTCTTCACCTGATTTCAGTCAGATTACTTTCTAATTTTCCCAAAAGTTTTTCTCAAATAGTCTTTATCCTAGTAGTTGAAGTTGATAGGTTCCTGAGCATTTGTAACTATATTCATTTGTTTCTGGATGCTGTGTGCCCGATGATCTGTCCCACAAATTGACTTCTTTGCTCTTTGACCAGTTCAAAACTAGTTTCAAGAAACTATTACTAGGTTCCATACATTCCCCCTCCCTTTCCTCCCCCATTATTTCCCCTAAGATTCTTGACCTTTTTGCACTTTCATATGAATTTTGTTGGGTTTTTTTTCAGCTCTCTAAAGAAATTCTTTGGTATTTGATTGATATAATGCTGAAATAAGTAAATTAATTTAGTTAGTATCGTCTTTTTTATTATATTGTATGATATCAGCCCATAAGCAATGAACATCTCTCCATTTATTTAGGTCTATCTTTATTTCCATAAAGAATGCTTTGTAGTAGTTGCATATAGTTCTTGTGTGTGTCTTGATAGGTGTATTCAAGAGCATTTCATATATCCGGTAGTTATTTTAAATGGAATTTCTTTTTTTATCTCTTCCTGCTTGGTTTTGTTGATAAAGTCTGGTGATCTGTTAGTTTATTTTATTTTGTATCTTGTTTCTTTGCCAACATTAATTGTTTCAATTAATTTTTAGTAGACTCTAGAGTTCTCTAAATAAACTGTCACATCATCTACAAAAATGATCATTTTGTTTCCCCTTTGCCTATGCTTAACCTCTCAATTTCCTTTTCTTGTTTATTGCTACCACTAGCATTTCTAACACTAAATCAAGTAATAGTGGTGATAATAGATATCTTTGCCATTAACCTTATTAACAGAAGGTACACTTATTTCTAGCCTTTTTGTTGATTTTTAAACCAGAAATAATGTTGCATTTTCTTCCCTTTTTTGAAAATTATGACAAGATTTGCCCTTCTTCAATCTTTTGGGACATTTTCAGTTTTCTGCAATCTTTCCAAGACCACTGACATTGACTCAGGAATAACATCTGCTTATTTCTTTTGGTCTTGAGAATCTAGTAGGGCAAGTAGGTGTTATCTCACTTCTTATCCTGGGAATCAACTACAGAACAGCCATTTTTGTTCTGTCCTTTCTAATCCAAGGAAGATTCGGGTTGGCAAAAACACAAAACAAAAAACAGGTCAGATCTGAGTTGAGAAGTTCTGCCTTAGCAGTTATCACTGTTTTATCTATCTAGAGCCGTGGGTCTATCCCTTCTTTGAGAATCTTCCCTAGTAAAGCTAAAACAAAACAAAACAAAACAAAATTCTGCCATTTTGGTAATTCTTAGTCTTTCTTCTCATTTTGAGCTTTGGCCTTCCTGTCATTCTTCTTTCAGGATGGAGCCATCTAGGAGCATTCTGGAGCCAGCTCAAACTGGCTTATGAGAGCCAAATGTTAAATTTTCAGTGTGAACTTTTATACCTCAAAAATTAGCAAGTGCTATAAAACAGGGCTTGATTTTTTTTTTGCTTTGTTGATTGTCAAGATTTAAGAAAGCTATGGAGAAAATGTTAATAAAGTATATCAAACTTTAAAGTGTACCATATGGGTATCTCCTACCTCTATCCCCGGCGCTGGGTCCTGGGTTGCCTCTATTAGGGTCTGAAGGGAGATGTTAGAATTACATTCCATGGAATCCAACCTATATTTTCTCTGAATCCTGTACAATCTACTTTCCTAAAATGGAGGGTGGGTGTTGTTAGCTTTCCTCTCTTCTGTCACGTACTCCAAAATAGCACACTCACCTCTACCCCACTGCTGCCATTATTTCTCTCACTTCAACCCCCAATAACCTGATCTTCTAACCTGAGACTCAGATCCAGAATACAGTTATCCCTTCCACATCACAACTTTCCCCATCACAGTTTTGATATATCATGGGTCGGCATAAGAAATTAAACAGAAATTCTGGGGGGATTTGTGGAAGCTGCAAACACTATTTGAAGGCCAGCAATTGACACGGAGCCTATGACCAAATACTTAACCCAAATTTTACAAGAAAGTACTATAAACATCTCATAAAAGAAAAAGGAGAAAAATTCTAATTTCTTGTGTATGAAGAGAAGGTCCAAAAATTTTGTGTGGAAGGACCAGGATCCTTCTGCCTCAGCAGCACACATTCTTCCTGTCTTGTTTCTCCTGTACTGCTAAAGGGAGAAGCCGCTTGTATTGCTGCTAAAAGGGGAATGAGGACACACCCCAGTAAGAACTCTCATGGACTAGGCATTCTCCTAGTTTATGTCCTGTGCTTATAATAACATGGCTTCCTCTGATCCCTCCCTAGGAATAGATTTGCACATCTTGGGGCCTCGTAAGAAAACCATTTCTGGAGTTTGTCTAATTGTTTCCTAAATAAAATGATGATATGGTTTAAAAAAAATAGAAGAAAAAAGTTTTTGTGTGGATTTTCCAGATCGTGGGTGCCCCTAACCCTCACAATTGTGGAAGAGATAAATGTAGATTTCCCCCTCACTGAGTTGCAATGATAATGACAAGTCAAGAACTCATTAGCTGTTTTACTCAGGGCATACTGAAGTTGAGCAGATGCCAATCCCCTAGTCCTGAAGTAGGACTGAGTGACCAACCCTGGGCTAGGCTTAAGTGTCAAAGCATTTGCTAATACCCAAGAACCAGCCCTGTTCTAGGAGGAAATGCTTGGTCTGCTGCTAGAACTAAGTACTAGAACTAAGTGCCAACTGTCTTAGGACTAAGTGCCCAGGTTTTCTCTAATGTGAATGAATAGAAAAGTATTTGTCAATCATTTACTTTACCCTTAGAGTTCCTGCTCTCAGGGACCTGATGTTCTCAGAGCAAAAACTACACAAAGAGGAGGATTCAGTTTCAGGGAAGATGGAAAGGCACTATGGTCCTGGGAATGGAGCAGCAAAGCATATATTAACTCATTTTCTTTAGTGTCTTGCCATTGATTAAAAAAAGCCCTATCAATTCCGAGCAATGAAACCTTCAACAGTGCCAAGGACTTCGGTTGTAAGACCTTTCTTTTCTGAGTCTTCAGAAGCTATGATCTGGGAAGTACTGAGTCGATGATCTAGCAAGTCCAGCTGCTATTCCCTAGTGGGCACCCTTATCTCAGAATCCTTGAGGTGTCTCCACTCAGGTCTGGGATTCAGCATGGACTGTAGTGTCTACATAACCAGCTCCCAGAACCAACCCCCAAAACATTGCTACCCCAAACTATGGCTTCAGGGATTGGGCTACAAGCAAAGTCAGTGGTCTGAGGGAGGGGGAAGGGTACTGTTGTTCCCAGGGTTTTGGGGCTTACCCCTTCATCTATGGCAGTTGCTTGGTAGTTGATGGTAGGTGGTAGAGGTGGGAATGGCAGGCTCTTTCTCTACAAGGGTTGTTCCCCTCTATGATGACTCTGGGGACGAGACTAGAAGCAGGGTCTGTGGTCTGGAGAGTGCTGCTCTTCTGGGACTCAGGCTATCTCTACCAGGGCTTGACAGGTGATGGTGGCAGTAGTTTTATCTGCCTAAAAAGTGCCATCCCTTGTCTTTCTCTTAAGGTTCCTTGCTACTTCATCTAAATAAGTTGCTATATATTAGTACCAACTGCCCAGGCACCATCCTAATGCTAAGGACTTAGTCTTGAACTAGAACATAACAAGATTAAGTGCCCCAGCTTCTGCCAGGCCCTAAGGGTCAAGGCCTGAATTAAAGCTATGTGCCTAGCCCTGGCCTTAGGATTCAAGTTTGGGCCCCATCCCTAATGACCTCAGAGGCCCCTTCCAGCTCTAAATCTATAATCCTATGATTCTATTACTATGTGTTCAGTCCTGTAATAGGATTAATTGCCTGGCCTTATGCTAGCATCCGGTGCCTCTCTCTCATGATAATACTAGGTACCCAGCTTTGTGCCAGGCCCAAAGGCCAGACTCCGAGATAATATAAACTGACTAGCCATAGGTTAATGCTAACTGCTTAGACCTATGTAAGTGCTAAGTTCTCTGCCCCGTACTAGGACTAAGTTCTCAACACTGTTCCAAGACTTAGTGCCTAGGAATATACTGACGATACTGAGTCTAAATGCCCAGAACCTTAAAAGTCTATATTAAATTTAAGCCCTGTATAGATCAATTACCTAGCCCTGTCTCTGGACTTACATGGTATAAAATCTTGGGAAATTACCCTTAACTCTTTGGTTCCCTCCTTCTTTCTCAGTATCCAATCAGCTGTAAAATCCCATCTATTCTACTTCATCTGTTTCCTCTTTCTGCTCATGTGATCTGAGACCCTAAATGCAATGACCATACCGTGGCAGACAATGTAATATAGTGAGCAAGGCATTGAGCTTACAGTCAAGAAGACCTAAGTTCAAATACCACCCTTATACATTTACTATGTGACCTTGAGCAAAGCATTTAATTTAATTAATGCTATGGTATGGTCATTTAATTTTCTTTTTCAGTTCCAAATTCTCTCTCTTCTTCTCCCCTCCCTCACCCATTGAGAAGACAAGAACTATGTATGATATTGGGAAGGTGAAGAGATTTTATCACTGGTACATACTACAATCCTTCCTCTGCATGACTGCCAGTGTATTGTTTGTTAAGTGCATACTTGACCATCTCTTCCCCCTGCCAATAAACCAGTGGCTCCCTTCTGCTGCTAGAATAAAAAAGAAATACTGTTTAGTTCTTAAACTCCTTTCCAATGAGGCACTAGCCTATCTTTCTAGCCTACACATGCACATACACACAAAATACACACACATATGCATATGAGTACACATGTACATAGACATGCATATACATACATACATACATATACATATACACATACACATATACATACACATATACATACATTGTCCCATTGGGCAACTCGATGATCTATCCAAACTGACCTACTCTCTGTTCCTCACACGGGAAATTCCTTCTCTTGTCACCGACCAATGCCTTTGCAGAGCCTGTCCTCTGCGTCTAGAATGCACTTGTTCTTAATCTGCACCTCATAGAATCCCTCTCTTCTTTCAAGAAACCTTCAGTCCTACCTTCTACATGAAGACATTCTTTATCCCCTTAACTGCTTGTGCCTTTGCCCTAATTACATTGTGTTTACCTATCTTCTATTTATTCCTGTTTATGACAGGCAGAAGGGTATCCTGGGTACAGAACTGGCCTTGGAGCTAGGAAGGTCTGGCTTTGGAGTCCCACCTCTGACCCTACTGGCTCCATGACCCTGGGCAATCCACTTAACCTAGTGTTCCAGGTGACTCTCTAAAACGATGATTCCTAACTTTTTTGTTCTGTGAACTCCTTTCTAAAAAAAAAAATTGTCGTGAATCCATAGGGTAATTGAATACCCCAGTGATAATATTCTTTTAGATTTATTCATTTAGTCCTGACAATAACTACAAGAACTTTCAGGCCCCAAAACCTCTCAATTGTAAAATATAAAATGTTTTTCTATGTACAATTATGAAGATCAAATACAAAATTATAAACCTAATTATAAAATGATTACAAATATTTTATATGGAAAATTCTATAATAATTAAAAGACATGATCCCCCAAGACCTCAAAGGTTTATTATCTTTGAGACTTCATACTAAATTTTGTTTAACTAATGTTGTGTTCAACAAAATTTGCAAATTTTGTTAAGCATAATGAACATTTTTAATTAAATAAGTTACAACTTGGAAGATGTTTAATATTCCATGATATAAATGGATAAACTTAAATTTGATGATGGACTTTTTAATTTGAATTAGATTTGCGACATTTGCCTTAACATCAAACATAGTCTTAAATTTTGTTCGAAAGTGAGAATTTTTCTGTATTTCGATTTAAAATGAGTATTATATAAAAATGCTCACTCACACAAATATTTGATAGAAAATGGTAGGAGAGTTTAATAAGTTCTCCTGCTGAGATGTAAATTCTTTTCGAAAAATTTTAGCTGGGTAATCACTCAACGAAAATAAGTAACTAGTTATGAAATAAAACATTCACTTTCCTACTGACTAATGACAAGCACTGTACTAAATGATAAATGTACTTAGAGTTCAATTGCATATATTGTTTCATTTTTGACTATATGTGCATATATATATATATATATATATATATATATATATATATGTATTGCATATATGTATATATTCCCTTCTGGGAATTAGTTTGTGCTCACAGGTTGAACCATTGTGTTCGTTTGGAAACAATTCGATGACGGGTTGAGAAACAGAAAGAATTGCACTTAAAAGCATTCGAAGTTTGTCGGAATTGTTGCAGAAACACCAAAATTGTTGTGCACATGATTATGATGGCTGTCAATCACTGCAGAAACAAACCTATAATGCTTCAAACATGCATATGCTTGTTATCACAAAGAAAAAATACATTTGAAACCTAATAATATAAGCTAACCTTTGAAAAAAAAGAATCTTTTCAGATGTGACCTTCTCTTTTACCACTGGTGCACTAGCTTCACTCTCACAAAACTCTACTAAACGACTGACCAGTGTTACCAAACAGTTCATTTGAAAATACACCAGAGAGAAGAATCGTAACGTAAGTGGATGACAAGTTTGTCAGAAAACAGCCTTAATACTACAATGAGAGGTAATAAAAGGTTGGTTTCTGCAGAACATTTGTGATGGTCCATGATGGTTTCAAGATGGCTTTTAATTTGACTATTCATTGATCATGGTATTTTAATAGTCTGATATTTGCTCTGCAAAAAAGCAAAGGTTTGTAACATCTTGATCATATGATTACCAGCTGATGAGATGTGATCACAGGGTAACAGAGAGGAACGAAATAGCTACTCTGGCGCAGTGCACAGGACACAAATGAGGCTATATGTACCTGAGTTTGACCATCCATTGAGAATTGGTTTGGGCTTGAATTTTGAATCCTTATGTTGGTTTGGAAACAATTCGATGACAGGTTGAAAAACGGAAAGAAAGCTTTGCACTTAGAAGCAGTCAGAGTAACAGCCACGTTGTGCAATGACTTTGATGGACTTTGCTCTTCTCAGCAATGCGAGGAACTAAAACAACTCCAAAAGACTCAGGATGGAAAATGCCATCCACATCCACAGAAAGAAATATGGAGTCAGAATGAAGATCGAAGCAAACCTTCTCTCTCTGTTTTTGTTTCGTTTTGTTCGTTTTTTTCTTTCTCATAGTTCCTCCCTTTAGTTCCAATTCTTCTATGCAACATGACTAATGTGAAAAAATGCTTAATAGGAATGTATTATAGAGCCTATATCAGATTACTCACCATGTTGGGGAGGGAGGCGGAGAAAATTTAAAACTTATGGAAGTCAATGTTGAAAACGAAAAATAAATTAACTAATTAAAAAAGTAGTCAGAGTTTGATGTAACTGCTGTGGAAACACCAAAATTGTTGTGCACATGATTATGATGGTTGTCAATCACTGCCGAAACAAACTTTTATAATGCTTCAAACATGCATGTGCTTGCTGTCTCAGAGGAAAAATACATTTGTAATATAATTGGACAATTGTTTATTACCTAAGGTGTCTCGAATGATTTTTTATTTTTTAAATTTTATTTTCAGTTATTTATTCTCTCCCTTCCTCCTCTCCCTCCTTCACCCACCAAGAAGATAACAAAAACAAAATCTGTTACAAATATGTATGGTTATGCAAAACGAATTCTCACATGAGCTATTGAAAGAAAGGAAGGAAGGAAGGAAAGAAGGAAGGAAGGAAGGAAGGAAGGAAGGAAGGAAGGAAGGAAGGGAGGGAGGGAGGAAGGGAGGGAGGAAAAAAGGAAAGAGGGAAGGGAAATTCTGGAGATATAAAAATAAAAAAATGAGCCACTTCCTACTCTCAAAAAGTTTACATTCTAATGAAGGAAGGGAGGAAATCTATAAAGGGGAGCTGAAAAGTTTGCATATTGGGAGGAGTATGGCTGATCCAGTTAGGGACTCACCAGTCAGCCTCAGAGTGGAGTCATCTTTAGCAAGGCATGACTTGTATCCCTTGATAGAATACTCATCGATATTTGGGATGATTTCATTCTTTGTGTCCCTAGCACCTAGAACAGCACTTGGGAGAGAATGGGCACTTAATGCTTGATGGATTGATTGCTGAGTTCAACAAAGAGATCACCATGGAGGTATGAAAAATAATGTAGTAGCAACAGGGAATTTCAGTTATCCAGTCTCCTACTGAAGAGTTTGCTCAGGAACAGAGCAGTTAGTACTCTTTTAATTTGACTTACAGGATCAATTCATCCTTTAAAAGGTAGAAGAAGGGAGGAGGGAAGATTTTATTCTAGGTCTGTTTTGCCAAAATGGAGGAATTCATTGGTGAGATGAAATGTCAGGAATCTTGGAGAAAAGTGTTTGCTACATCTTGGAATTTGTGAGAGAAGAGAGAAAAGTTGGTAATGGTCAAATTTGGGTTCTAGATTGTGAGAAAGCAGATTTTAAAGGGTTCAGAGAAAGAATAGGAAGGAACTCATGAACGATAATTCTACTGGGCTAATCATTCATTCTGGGAGGGATGGGAAACTCAAGAATGAATTTCTGAAGACACAATGAGAAATAATTCCAATGAGAAGAATAGTTGGAGTTGTTTACTAAAATCAATGTGGATGCACAGGGACCTCACCAACCTGCTTACATTTCTAAAAGACATACAACAGATGCAACCAAGAGTAAATAACAGAATAAATACAAAATCAGGGCATACTTCTGTAAAAAAGAGTGTCAGGAGTGTGAAAACTCAGAATTAGTCAAGGTGAATGAGAACAAAAGGAATTTTAGGTATACTGTGGAAAAGAGGCTATAGAACCCCCTGGTCAGTATGAATGGGGCAATAAATTTGGAGCTACTCAGTCATTATTTTGTTTCTGCCAAGGAAAAGAATCTTTGGATTGGAAAGGACAGAATAGAAATGAGAAATAGGGAGTTGATATGCAAGAAAAGTGAAGGGATAATAAGAGAGTACTTAGCAGCCCTCAACGAGTTCAAGTCACCTGTCCAAGATGAAGGACATGGGTAGGTTCTTTTGGTTCAGCTCTTTCCAGTTGATAGCTAAAAGATAGTGGAGAATGGGAGACATGCTTCAGGACTGGAGAAGGGCAAACGTCTTCAATTAAAAAAAAAAAAAAGACGAACTCATGTCCTACAGACATTAGGCTAGTGTACTGAATTTTGACACCTGGCAAGAACCTGGATTATGTTCATGGAAGGGGCAGTTCATGACGATCTCAAAAATCAACGGTGATGGAAAAGAACCAGCATAGCTTCCTTTAAAACAGTCCCGCCTGACTACCCTTTTCAAGTAGTGTTACTGAGCTTGGCACATGGCCCACATCACCCAAGATGGAGGCATCCACATGGGAAACACAACGGACTTGCTTCTCTGAGAAGTGATTCTGCTGTTCTCCTACCACGTGAGTGGGAGTAGTCTCTTTCTATTGGTCGTCTAGCCGGATATAGTTGCGTCTTTAAAACTACCAGACAAAGACCGTTTCTCGCTCTTTCTTTCCGGTGTTGCCCAGGAGTGAAGGTCTTGTTTGCGCAGTATGGGCACCATGCACTAAGCTGGATGGGGGAAGGGTCACCTTCCCCTTCCTCTTGTACCCTGTGGCATCGAGAAAAGTGCACAGGGCTTTGGTTATCTGTTCTTTTCAGTTCTGGGTGCTGAGAGCGCTGAAGTTCCCGGACCTAGGAGCTTGAGTCATGGAGACTTCGGAGCCAGGCTTCCAGAATTTTGCCGGATGTTGCCACCACCCAAGCAGGAAGCCATTAGAAGCCAGAGACTCAAGACTAAGGGGACTTCAGACTTTGAATTTGGTGGAACTGGTTCTATATAGGAACTGATCTAAACTTTGAACGTAATGGATTCCCATCCCCTTTCTTTTCCCAGAGACGGAGAGGCTTATATCTTCCAAGGTAGGTGTTTCAGAGATAATGTTTGTATGTTTGTTTTTGTTATATCTTTGAAGTCAATATTCCTCTCTAAAAGGTAATCCCCTAAAAATTGTGAAACATACTTTATAGGGGTTTCAGCCCATGGTAGAGTAGATAATTCCCTAACTGCCTAAGAGTACCGGAGAACCCTGAAGGAGGGATGCAGTGTAACCTACCGGGCCTTCAGGCAGTTAGGGCCAAGGTAGACTTTGTTATTTTAGACTCCATCAGGGGAATGCCTGCAGGGGAATGGGCTACTTAAATCGCCTTAAAACATTTGAAAGGTGTGGGGTCGATGCCAGCACAGTTAGATGGATTTCAAACTAGTGGATGTTCAAACCTAAAATTGTCAACTTTTGAAGGTAGGGTGTGTCTGGGATGTGTTTTTTAGGCTGGCCCTGTACTTTTTCACATTTGGTCGATGACTTGGATAAAGATGGAAATAGAAACCTGGGAGGGATAGCAAACACGTTGAATGACAAAGTTAAGATTTTCAAAGATCTTCCTAGATCAGAACCAGAGTTTAAGATCTAGAGCTCCCAGAAATTACTTTGCTTATATTTCATATTTCATTTTCCATGTATACTTTGTTTCATGCCCCCTCTCCCCAAGCTCCTTGAGTGCAGACACTGTTCTGTTTTTGGCCTTGTATTTCCAGAACCTACCACAGTACCTGACACATAGGTGGCTTAATTAAAACTTGTCAGATTGAATTGAATTGGGTTGAAGCCTGCTTTGCCACTTACTCTCTGCAGATCTTGGTCAAATAATGGAATTCTTGTCTTTTAATTTGCACATCTGCACATCTGTAGACTCTGAATCCAGAATCCAGTTAAACTGTGGGCTGAACTGAATAAATCTAACATGGATCAACATAAAACCTTCCTCTTGATTTTTTTCCCTACACACACACACACACACACACACCCCAAAGCCAACTTTGCAAGTACCAGATGGGGGTGGGGGTGGGGCTAGACAACAGTTCAGCTGAAAAAGATCTGGGGGTTGGACCGCAAGCTCCATATGAGTCAACAGTCAAGGTGGCTGCCAAGAAATCATCATTAAGAGAGGCAAAGCTTCCAGGATTAAGGAGGTGATTGTTTCATTCTCTGTTGCTCTGGGTGAACCACATCAGAAGTATTGTGGTCACTTCAGGGAGTCACCTTTTTGGAAGGACAACACCTAGAGAGTCCAAAGGAGGGCAACTAGGATTCTGAAAGACCTTGAATCCAACTATATAAAGAAGGGTTTTAGGCACAGTTTCAGTAAATTTATGATGAAAAATGCTGCTCGCCTTCTGACACCTAGGTAATGGATTCCAGATTCAAACTGAGACATATTCTTAGACGTGGTCAGGGAAGGATTTGTTTTGCTTGACTATGTAAAGGAGTTTGTTTTTCTTGTTTTCTTCCTGGGAGGGGGGTGCTTAGGGAGGTAGGAGAGAGAAAGTTTTCAGCTAAAAGTAAAAATGAAATGGAATTTAGGGGAAAAAAAGCCATATTAAAGGAACTAAGGATTTTGAACTTGGAAGATAGAATAATGTAGGGGAGAGGGAGTAGGCACATGATACCATGTTCAGGTATCTGAAGGGATATGAAATGCGAGAAAGGATTAGGCTTGTTCTGTTTGAGCCCACAGAGGTGAGTGGGGAACCTTCGGCCTGAGGCCACATGTGACCCTCTAGGTCCTCAGTGGTGGCCCTTTAAATTCACAGAACGAATTTGTATTTGTTTGTGTCACTTCACCTGTCTGCCTCTGTTTCTCATCTATGAAATGAGGACAATAATAGCAGCTATCCCCCAGGGTTGCTGTGAGTATCAAAAGAGATCATGTTTGTAAGGTACTTAGCAAACCTTAAGCACTATATGAAGTAGTAATAGTAGTGGTGGTGGTGGTATATAAAGTAGTAGTAGTAGTAGTAGTAGTAGTAGTAGTAGTAGTAGTAGTAGTTGATGATGGTGTTCTATGGACATTGAGGTCCCTTCCAATTTTTTCAAAGCATTTATTAAGTGCTTACTATGTGTCAAGAGTGTAATAGCTGGGTGGTACAGTGGATAGAGCACTGGACTTGGAATCAGGAAGAATCATCTTCATAAGTTCAAATCTGGCCTCAGCCACTTCCTAGCTATGTAACCCTGGGCAAGTCACGTCACTTCACTTCGTTTGCCTCAGTTTCCTCATCTATAAAATGGACTGCAGAAGAAAATGGCAAACCACTTCAGTTTTCTTACCAAGAAAACCTCAAAATGGGGTCACAAAGAGTTGGAACCAACTGAAAAACATCGTGTGCCAAGAGCTGTGCTAAGCACTTTAGATATTGCTTGGGCCCTTGGCACATCCTTGCCCATTTGGCCACCCCTTAGGCAGTGTTGAGCTGTGAAAAATGAAGTAGGGTACTGAAGACATTTCATTAAACAGACACTTGTTGTTCAGTCATTTCAGCTGTGTCCAACTTTCCATGACCCCATTTCAGGTTTTCTTGGCAAATACACTGCAGTGGTTTGCCATTTCCTTCTCCAGTTCATTTTACAGATGAGGAAACTGAGGAAAACAGGGTGAAGGGACTTGCCTTGAATCATATAGCTATAAGGTGTCTGAGGTTGGATTTGAACTCAGCATCTTCCTGATTCGAAGCCCTATGCTCTATCCACTGAGACACCTAGCTACCCTAAACAGACACTTAGAGATGCTTAAATGCTTACTATGTGCAAAACACTGTTTGGCTGGGGGATGGAGGTTGCATCTGCTTAGCAGTTCCAAGAGTGTGATCTTGAAGAGGATTTGAATTTATTCAAGCTTAACTAATTGAGGGGAGCTGCTTTGAAAGTATTCTTGGCTGTGTTACATCCTATATTGGGTTCTTAGAGCTTTCTAGGCCTGTATATGTACTAAGGCCTTGCTCCATAATGGAACTAATATAATTCAACAAACATACATTCTGTGGGAAGCACTGTGCTCAATCCCCAGCCCTTCCCTGAGACCTCGTGTCCAGTCCCTGGTTGCTCTGCAGTGCCCAGCAGTATGGGAGCATTGTGAAGCCTCCCCTGGACTAGACTCCATAGTATGTTGTGATGCCTAGAGTACTGGACCTGGAGTTAGGCAGGCCTGGGTTCAAATCCAGCCTTTGTTATGACCTCTCTTTTCTTTCAATTGAGGACAATAATACCCATTGTACCTGACTCACAGGGTTGCTCAATGAGGCTCAAATGACCTAAGGGACATAAAATGCTTTGGAAACCTTAAAGTACTGTTTCAATTTCAGTTCTTTTTATTGCTACTCTAAGCTCTATTTGACTGGTTTTTTCTTTCCTCTGCATATTCTAGTCATCTCTTGGTGCCAAATTTCAATTGCCAGACTGCTGAAGCATCAAATTGGAGAGCTTTTGCCTGGCTTGTTGGCCCAGAGCAGGATGAGAACTGGAATGATTTCCTATTTTTTTTATGAGACTTTGAAAGTGGAGTCTTGGAATCAGGGATGTGGTGGAAAATGTTTAACAACTGGCTCTCCAAATACACACATGTAGGACATGCTTTTCTGTTTAATCTGCAGTATTAACATTTTCCCCATTACTTTGTTAGTTCTACACAATTGACAAAATAATAAATCAAACCCTGGTTTGTAGCATTTGTCAATTTTCAAGGTGAAAATTTAATGATTGACTCTTGTGAGCTGGTTTGATCCGGTTCCAGCACATCTCTCACTGGAAGGGTTCTGAAAAGAATTGCAAACTATAACAGTCATATAAAAGAGTGCTCCAAACAGCTAACAAAAAGAGAAATGCAAATCTGAGCAATTAACCCCAGCAAATTAGCAAAAATGATTAAAAATGAGAATAGCCAGTGTTGGAGGGGGTATGAAAAGACAGGCATGCTAATGATGATGACACTGGATTGGTCCAAGCATTCTGGAAAGCAATTTGAATTTATCCTAAGAAAGTGACCAAAATTCCCATACCCTTTGGACCCAAAGATTCAGTAATTGGGGATATACCCCAAGGTAGTTAATGAGAAAAAGACTATACACCAGAATGTTCCTATCAGTACATTATGTGGTAGTAAAGAACTGGAAATAAAATGAGAGACAATACAAATTGCAGTACATGAGTGTGATGGCATATTCACTAAGCTGTAAGAAATATAATGATGAAGACCAAGATTTGATGCAGAGTGAAATCAGCAAGACCAAATAAAGAATATATACCTGATGAGTGCAACAGTGCCAGTGGAAAGAAGTTTAACAAATCCATCAAAACTGAATGTTGTGAAATTATCATCAATTTGTGATTCCACTATCCATAGAGGCTCTTCCAAACCTTTCCATCCCTCCTCATCAAACCTCCCATGGCTCCCCTCCCCTCTACTCTTAGATGAGAACCTCATCTACAAAATAAGAGCCATTCACCTTGAGCCCCCTCTTGTCCTCTCCATCACCCATCCCATCATGCATCTGGATGCCTTCTGCCATTGCTGTCTCCTCCTTCACTTCAAACTCACACAAAGGGGTAGTCTTTCCCTATATCAAGGCAGACCCCTCCACATGCACCAATGATCCCATTCTATCTTTCTATCTTCTCCACTCTCTCACTCATCTTCACTATGTCCCTGTCTACTGACTGCTTCCCTGTTGCCTTCAGACATGCTCATGTCTTCCCCATTCTCAAAAACCCTTCATTTCATCCCTCTATTCCTGCTAGTTATCATCCTATCTCCATCTTGTGGCTAAACTCCTTGAGAAAGTGGCTACACTGCCTTTCATCTTGACTCTTTTTCTTTACTCTCCCCAATCTGCCTTCTGATATCATTGTTCAATTTAAAGTACTCTCTCCAGAGTTACTAATAATCTTTTAATGAAGAAATCTAATGGTCTTTTCTCTATTTTTTCCATTCTTTTGATTCTGTTTTATAATTTCTTGATTTCTCATAAAGTCATTAGCTTCTACCTGCTCCATTCTAATTTTTAAAGAACTATTTATTTCAGTGAGCTTTTGAACCTCCTTTTCCATTTGGCCAATTCTGTTTTTTAAAGCATTTTTCTCATCATTGGTTTTTTGGACCCCTGTTTGCCATTTGGGTTAGTCTATTTTTAATTTTGGGGGGTCTCCTGCTTTTCATGATTTTCTTGCATTGCTCTCATTTCCCTTCCCATTTTTCCTCCACCTCTCTTACTTGATTTTCAGAATCTTTTTTGAGCTCTTCCATGATCTGAGACCATTGCATATTTTTTTGGAAGTCTTGACCCTGCTGTCTTACTCTGATTGTATGCTTTGTTCTTCCTCATCCAAAAGGATAGAAGAAAATACCTTTTCACCAAGAAAATAGCCTTCTATAGTCTTATTTTTCCCCATTTGGGGCATTTCCCCAGGTAGTTACTTGACTTATGAGTCATTTGTCAAGTGGAGAGTATATTACCCTAGACTTCAGGGGTTTTGTGCAACTGTTTGCTAAGATATTTCTAGGGACCTGTAAGTTCTTAGTTCCTCCAAAGTGGCACAATTAATGGAGAGGAGTTTTATCCTCTTCTGTCCTGTGTTCTGGTCTGTGAGCAACCAAAAGCATCCTTTCTGCCCTGGAGCTGTGAGTTGGATTCCCTTTCCACAGTCACCACCAGCTCTCCCATGCTGGCACTCCTCCTCACCCCAGGACACCACTCAGGACTGAGATCCAGATCAGCTGCTCAGTTCCCCCCAGGGTCTTTAGGTCGAGGGCTCCAAAAATGGAAGCTGCTGCCACAGTGATTACTGGGGCTGGGGCTAGGGCCAAATCAAGCTCCCCTCTCACCCAGGTGAAAGAGCTTTCTTACTGACTTTTGAGGCTGTCTTTGGTATTTGTGGTTTGAGAAATCTGGAAACTTGCAGCAGCTGCCCATGATTCCATACCCTGAAGTCCTGTCCTGCTGCATGGCCCACTCTGGGCTGGGCTGCAGTCCCTTCCAATAGACCCTTCCTGTCAACCTTCTGGGCTGTCTTAGGCTGTAAATTTGTTTCACTCTGTCATTTTGTGGCTTCTGCTGCTCTAGAATTTGTTTAGCGTTATTTTTACAGGTATTTTAAGGGCTATGGAGGAGAGCTAGAGTAGGTCCATCCTTCTACTGTGCCATCTTGGCTCCACCCCCCTAATGGTCTTTTCTCAATCTTCATCCTTCTTGACCTCTCTGTAACCTTTGACCCTGCTGTTGATCACCCTATTCTCTTGGATGCTCTCTTCTCTAGGTTTTCCTGAAGACCACTCTCTCCTGTTTCTCCTTTTACCCGTTTGAATATTTTTTCTCAGTCTCCTTTGCTAAATTTTCATTAGAATCATGCCCACTCAGCATGAGTGTCCACCAAGGCTCTTTTCTTCTCTCTCCCTCTATATTAATTCATGTGGTGATTTCATCAGCTTCTATGGATTTAACTATAATATCTATGCAGATGATTCTCAGATCTATCTAAGTGACCTCTGTCCTTGCTTTCCCAGATTGAGATCTGCTATACCTTCCCCCTCAGGGTTCTAGGGAGACCCCAGAGGGCTCTGGACATCTCTTCTGTACTGACGTCTGCTCAAGCCCTCAGTGGTTGTGTTTCCCTCACTATTAAACCAGTAACTGATTCTGTGTAGGCATTCAACATCAATTAGATTTTATAAAGAGATAGTTATGTCAAATATGTAGTGATAACAAAAGTACAAATACTTTCCTTAAACACCTTGGAAACATATCCTCCCCTATTCCACTTCAGTCACTGAGGAGAGTGGACTCACTCTTAACATAACTTCTATATAACATTGATCCCACCAGGTTCTAGTCCAGATATATATATATCACAAGTCCTGAATGTATCAGATGGATCCTCATCACACCTAAGGTCAGTCCTTACTCTTCTGGACACTGATGCCAAGATAGCTGCAAACTTAGAGGCTTGGATGATAGAATGCCCAGATGCTAGCTCTCTTTAAGATCTGAGACTCCAACCCGTTAGCCTATGATAGAAATGAACAAATTCAGAGGTCAAGGTTCCAGGCCCATTTTTTATGGAGCTACATGTGGGCCTCAGACGAATGGACTTAAGGCCTCTTCCCTTGTTGTTTGTCTCTCACTGGACTCTCTCAGAGAACTATGAGCAGCCAAAAGAATGGTCAAGGCCAAGTGGGGCCTTTTTGAAGATGTTCTCAGTTCTTAATACAATGAAAAAGACTTCTCCTAACCCCGTGGTCAGCAGATCAGAAACAGTTATAGAATGTGTCCAATGCTCCATGATATCTCTAAGGTGCCTCCATTATAGGCCTTCATGACTCTCCCAGAAGCAGTTGATCACCCTCTTCTCTTAGATACTCTCTTCTCTACGTTTTCCTGAAGACCGCTCTTTCCTGCTTCTCTTTTTACCTTCTAGGCCTCTCCCAGGAAAGGGATTCACTCCATCCAAGCAGAGTATGGCTCTGTTCATATGGGTCATAGTTTTAAAAAACCCAGTGAAATAAAGTGGGAGACCAGGAAGTGGTTTTCTAAAGAGACATTTGAGCATGAGAAAGACATTGAAGATGATGAATTGGGGGAAATGGAGACTTCAAACCTTACTAGGAGGAAAGGGGCGTTTCTTTAGGGCAATGTGAGAGCTGACATTATTCATTTCAACTCCATTTCAATGAGGAGTGTCAGAGAAATTCCAGTTTCTGAGTCTACTCAGGAAGTCTTCAGACTGTTAACCTTACTTACCTGTATTTTGCTTATTTAAATGTTACTTAACCTGTACTTGTATGAATAATCAATCTATCAATAAACATTTAGTAAGCACCTACTAAGTGCCCTATTCAATGCAAAGTGTTGGGGATTCAAAGAAAGAAGTGAACTCGTGCCTGCCTTTAAGCAGCTTACATTTGAATGGGGGAGAAAACATGCATGCATATGAATGTATAGAGAATACATATAAAATGCATGCCAGGTAGTTTGGGGTGGGGTGTTCTAGCCACTCTGGGGCCCCGACTGGGATGGTTCTCTAAGCCGTGAACAGCAGGCCAGTATAGCTGGAAGGCAGAGTTAGAGGAGAGGAATAATGTTGTTAAATACTCAGAAAAACCAGAAGAGACTATGTTGGGAAGATTTTCAAATGTCAGTCAGTTTATGATTGATCGTTGAGGCAAGAGGGGACAACCCAAGTTTATTGACTAAGAGATAACATGATCAGACTTTCATTCAAAGGTGAGAAGGGGATTAGAATCTTAGAGGAATGTGGTCAAATACCTGCCAAATAAATTATAATTATTGTGAAGAACATATTCATACTCCCTAGACTAGGAAGGGTCTGCCAGGTAGCAGAGTGGATAGAGTGCCAGGTCTGAGGTTAGAAAGACTCATCTTCCTGAACTCCCATCTGGCCTTAGGCACTTTCTAGTTGTGTGATCCTGGGCAAGTCACTTCACCCTGTTTGCCTCCGTTTCTTCATCTGTAAAATGAGCTGGAGAAGGAAATGGCAAATCACTCCAGTATCTTTGCCATGAAAACCCCAAATGGGGTGAGAAAGAGTCAAACACAACTGAAATGACTGAACAACAGACTAGGCAGAGATCAGGGTTTTAACACTAAGAAGAAAAGGTAGAAGGTGCAGGAACCCACCTTTGGTCCATCTACGGGTGTGCAGAGGGACTGAGATGGGCTCCCAGGCTTCCAAGGGTTAGATCAAGGAAGGAAATGGAGCTTGGTGGCTTTAACTGCGATCACTCCGAGTAGCTAATCCAACCCTCCCTCTACATCTGTCTATGGTTCCTTCCAGTGCTCTGTCTATAATCCTATGGTTAAATGAGGGAGAAAGAAGACTTCAGGAGCTTTTTCTCATTCTATCTTTCTTCCTGCCACATGACCCCTAAGAGTCTTCTCCATCCTCACTGTGATGCTCAATCCCTCCACCCTTCAGTTCTTTCCTAAGCCATCCCACCTATACTGTCTACACTCTCTCCCTTCCCCATCTTGACCCCTTAATGAACCTGCAGAACTCTATACTGTTCTCTTCTCTCAAGCCCGTTGTCCCTCGATCCCCAATCATATCTTGCCAAGCCCAGCCAGGGATTACTGCTCCTGCCATCTGCTGCTCTAATTCCTATTCATGTGCGGCTGAACAGAGCTAGAAAAACAGAAAGAGCTCTGCTGCCAGGGTCTACTACATATTTATATTATGTAATCACAAATAGGCCCTCGCTGTAAACTTGTATAAGCTTTTACAGCTCCTTGAGTGATTCTCTGTCTGCCTCACCACCACTACTTTTCCAAACCCTTTTCTCTTCTTCTCAAGCTTCTCCCACACCTCTCAATGGAAAACCTTAACTTATACTTTGCTGAAAAAATGGAGACCATTCAGTGAGAGCTCCCTCTTCTCCCCTTCTCCTCAGTCACTCTGATGCCTTCTCTCCTGGCTCACATGAAGAGGTGGCCCTTCTCCTTGCCAAGTCTAACCCTTCTACATGTACCCTTGATACATCCCATCCCATCTTCTCCAGTAGATCGTCACCCTTGATACATCCCATCCTGTCTTCTCTGGTGGATTGTCACCTTTGATACATGCCACCCCATCTTCTCCAGTGGATGGTCACCCTTGATACATCCCATCCTGTTTTCTCCAGTGTATTGTCTCTGATACCATTTCCACTCTCTTGTTAATCTCCAATCTCTCCATGTCCACTTAACTCCTTCCCTGCCGCCTACAAATGTCCCCATCAAATATCCTTTGCTTGATCCATCCATCTACCCTCCTTGTTATTCTACGCATCCTCAGCTTTTTGTGACTGAAAAGGCCATCTACCATAGGTACCTTCACTTCCTTTCTTCTCATTCTCTTCTTAAATCTTTAGCTTGGCTTCTGGCCTCTTCATTCACCTGAAACTGCTCTCTCTCAAGTTACCAATGGTCTCTTCATTGAGGAATCCAATTTCAAATTTAAAATCCAAATTTCAAACAATTTTTCAATACTTGTCCTCCTTGACCTCTCTCCAGCCTTTGTGGCAGTAGATCACCCTCTTCTTTTGGATACTTTTTGTCCTGTAGGTTTTCATGACCCAACTGTCTCCTGGTTCTCCTCCTACCTGTCTATCCAGCCCTCCTCTGCCTCCTATGCCAGGCCTTCACTTTGGTCATGCCTACTAATGGTCGTTGTCACCCAAGTGTCTGTCCTTTCCCCTCTCCTCCCTCTACACTCTCTTGTTTGGTGATTTTATCCACTTTTATGGATTCAGTGATCATTTCTATTGAAATAACTCAAGACTTGTCCAGCCCTAATCTCTAGACCTTCAGTCTAACTAACGTCTCCAACTACCTATTAAACACATTGAACTTGATGTCTGAAACTGATCTCATTATCTGTCCCCTTCAACCTCTTCCTACCTTCCCCCTAACCATGGAGAAGACCACAATTCTCCCAATCACCCTAGTTCACAACCTCAGTGCCATTCTTGACTTCTTGTTCTCAGCCACACATATCCAATCTGTTGCCCAGTTTTCTCCTTTCTATTTTCACAAGACCCCCTTCTTTACTCCACTCACACAGGCCCACCTAGACATGTCACACCAGCAACATTGCAATAGTTTGCCATGTGGTCTCTCTGTCTCAAGTCTCTCTCCACTCCAGTCCATCCTCCAAAGTGGTCATGATCAAAGTGATCTTTTTAAACTTCAGGTCTGACCATGTCATTCCCTGACTCAGTAAGCTCCAGTGGGTCCCTCTTACCACTATGATCCAATAGAAAATCCTCCATTTGACTTTTAAAGCCCTCCATAACCTGAGCCCTTCCTGGCTTTCCCATTGTCTCACATACTCACTGCTTTCTTGCTAGCTTCTTGCCAGTCCACAAATGAGACAGTCCATCTTCTGCCTCCCTTCACCTTCACTAGCTGTTTCCCATACCAGAAATTCTGTCCTTCCTCATCTCCATCTTCTCATTTTCCTGGCTTGCTTCAAGAATCAACTCAAATCTCACTTTCCTGCACAAAGCCTTTCCCGGTCCTCCCAGCTACTTCTTTGCTGGAGATTACTGCCTGTCCCCATTTATATTGGATATACATCTATACAATTGTGTGTGAATAACATGTATAAAAAATTGTATATACAAATTATGCATACAAACATATAATGATGTCCATTGTATATACATAGTGGTTTGTTTCTCTTATTAGAATGTGAGTTCCTTGAGGAAATGGGCTGGTTTTCCCTTTCTTCACATCCTCAGTATTTAGTACAGCTCCTGGCATGTACATAGAAGGCACTTAGTAAATGCTCGTTGATGACTGGCAAAGTTGACAAGAGAATACAACTTGGGAGAGAAATGAAAGATTATGTATTTGGTTTGGGATTTGTTGAGTTTGAGATATCAGTGGGACAGTCAAATAGAGATGTCATGTCACTCCTCTGCTCCGCAGTCTTCAATGACTCCCTAGTGCCTGGGAAAAGACAAAAGGATGAGAGATAGAATGATAGATAGCTGGGTAGTCTAGGAATCAGGAAGACCTCTGAATTCAAATTCTATCCCAACCATTAGCTGTGTGATCCTGAGCAAGTCCCTTAAGCACTGCTAGCTTCTATTTCGTCATCTGTAAAATGGAAATAATAAAAACACCCACCTCCTCGGCATTGTGAAAAGCAGAGAAGGTAATATATCTAAAATACTTTGCAAGCCATAAAGCTTCTCTAAAAATGGTAGGTGTTATTATCGGTGCCTCCCAAGCCAAAACTTCAACCTCTTTTGGTTAACCTTGAAGACCCCCTACTTTCTGGAACCAACCTATCCAACATTGGTGACAGGGAGTACTTAAGGGGTTTTGTTATTGTATCCCCGGTTTTCAGCTTTGTGCCTTGCACATAACAAGTGATTTAAGTTGAATAGTATTTCTCTGCATGCACTCTATCCTCCTATTAAACTGGACTCTCTGTCCTCCCCTCCTCCTACTCAGTTTTTCCCACCTCTTTGCCTTTGCCTGGAATGCCCTCCATCTCCATTACCCCTTGCTGAATTCCTAGCTTTTCTTTTGACCCCAGCTTAAATGCCACCTATTTCAGGAAGAATCCTTTCATCCCTTCTCTAGGAATGACCTTATTCCTTGGACCTCAGCTAGTCAATAAGCATTTATTCAATACCTACAATGTGCTAAACACTAGGGAAACAAAGACAAAAACAGTAGCTTCTGCCTTCAAAGAGCTTAAAGTCTAATGACAGAGATAACATGCAAACAACTGTTGTCAAACAAGATCTAGACAGGAGAAACTAGAAATAAACTCCCATATCACTTGAGTATATACCATCCATCCATCCATCCATCCTTCCATCCATTCATCCTTCCATCCATCCATCCTTTCATCATCCATCCATCCATCCTTCCATCCATTTGTCCATCTATCCATCCTTCCATCCATCCATTCATCCATCCTTCCATCCATCCATCCATTCATCCTTCTATCCTTCCATCCATTCATTCATCCATTCTTCCATCCATCCATCTATCTAGCCATCCTTCCATCCATTATTCCATCTCCATGCTTTTGCCCTAATTGATTGCCAGGTTTGCACCTCCACCTCAGCTCCCTGGCTTCCTTCAAGACTTAGCTCAAGCACCTTCTGTAGGAAGCCCATTCAGTGCCCCTCATTAGCACTGTCCACTCTAAAGTTACCTCGTTACCTGGGATGTCTTTTGTATATGTCTATGTATGCACATTGTCTCTCCTATTAGAATGGGAGAGTCTCTTGGAGGGCAGGTTCTAACTTCTTTTTTTCTTTCTGTTTCCACTCCCTAGAACAGTGACTGACACATAGTATTTTAATAAATGCTTGTTGATTGATTACTGGAGTGTACTACTCTAATGTCCTTATCACATAACATTGTGTATTATAACATAATTTGAATGTCTCCAAGACTTGAATACCTGGTGCTACACATAGTTGATGCATTGAACAAATGAATGAATGAATGACTGCATATATTCCAGGCAGTTAGAGGCTAGCCCGGCCCTCTTCTCCAGAATTCTTATACATTCTATCACCAAATGTATGTACACTGGTTGGTAAGAGGAGTCCTAGGGGCAGGTCCCACTGTGAGTGGGTCAGGAGATTTGGAGACCCTCTCAGTAAGGCAAGCTTGATATCCCTGAAGGATAAGGACCCCAAATTCACCCTTGGAAGGTTAGTTCCTGAGAAGCTTTCAATTTGACTAGAGCCTCCAGAGAGAAACTTTCATCCATCTCAAGATGTAGCTTATAATTATAATTAAAAATAAATATTCATGCACACTATTGGCAAGATGCCCCATCATAATTCTTTCTTATTATCCTTTTGGTATCTCCAACCACTTAGCCTGATTACCTAGGTACTGCAATGATAAGCATCTTAAGTACAGCCCCTCCTCTCCTGCCTTTGCTTAACTAGTTCAAGCTAATAGAATTAATGAAATTAAGGGCACAAATTCAGTCACCCCTAAGCCCCAGCTTAAGGGACAACAGTGTGTCTTCATCCTTCCTCCCTGGGTCCTCAAACGTGAGGCTGGAAGTGAATGTGTCCTAATATGGCACCAGGTTTTGATACTTATGGCCACAGAGTCACTGATGGCCAAAGTGTAGTGACAGGAACCAGCTAGATGTGTTTGTTCAGCAGACAGTGAATGCCTGGTTCAGGAAAGCTCCTGATTCCCTGACAGCCCCAAGCAGGCACAGCCTAGTTCAGAGAATCAGCAGCATCACCAGCAGATGCAGCATAGTATATAGAGATCCAGCCTTAAAGTCACGAAGACCTGGGTTCAAGTACCGTTTCTGACACATACTGGCTGTATGATCTTGGCAAGTACCATGACTACCCAATATTCATTGCACCTGCCCACCTGCACAGTAGAGGGTGTGTTCTCAGTGAGACATCACTATGTAAAAGCATGAATCCAGTCCCTATCCCATCCACCATCATTGTGATTAAAGGCTCAAGTCCTCTGATGCCTCCCCGTGGTTTAGAGGTGATCCCAAGGTTCTCCAAAACCTTGTGAATGATGCCCCAAGTTCTACCAGACCCTCCTGAACTTGAAAACATTTGAGCAGCAGCCTTGCAATGGGCTGGGAGGCTGATGTCTGAGGACTAGCAGAGGTAAGGTGAGAGGTGCTTGGCTATAGAGTAGTGAATTTGGGGGCCACGGGAAGTGGCCATTTAAAGACCATTGAAGACTGAGTTGGAGAAAGGTTGAAATCTACATGGGGAGAAAGACCTGCATCAGAGACATCACAAGTCCTTGAAGCATATGCCAATGGCTCTGTGATCTCATCGATTTGGATATTCCTTCCAAAGATGTAGATCTTAGCCCACGCATGCCTGCCCATGTCTTTCCAGAAGAAATATGATTAGTACTACAAGTCCACTCTCGCTGTGCTCTTGGATTTGGCACACAGTGCCTCATAAATCAGACTTTGCAGTCCCAGCTCAGCCTACTGCAGTAATTTCAAGACTTAAAGGATGTTTCATAGAAGAGTTAGAAACACTAGTAAATGCTCCAAGTTCTGGGGCTTTGGTAACAAAGTTTTCACTCGAACAAAGGAAAATTTAAGGAGACACCCATATCCTGGAGCCATGGTCTATAGCCTCACAGTGGACAGGCAGGGAGCTTGGCTTCTACACTCAGTGAGCTTGGGTTCTATACTCAGGGAACTTAGGTTCTATAGACAGGAAACTTGGGTTCTACACTCAGGGAACTTAGGTTCTATAGGCAGGAAACTTGGGTTCTACAGGCAGGAAACTTGAGTTCTACACTCAGGGCACTTGGGTTCTGCAAGCAGGGAACTTAGATTTTACAGGCAGGAAAATTGGGTTCTACACTCAGGGAACGTAGCTCTGGTGGTTGAGATCTGGGTGACCCTGGGCAAGTTACTTCATCTTATTGGCCTCATTTTCTTCTAACATAAATAGAGGGGCTGAACCTACTGCCAAGTCTCTGGGGTCCCTTTCAGCTCTATTCATGGTATTTTAATCCTAAAATGAGGGCGACTAGATGGCACAAGGCAGGGTCCTTGGCTTTTAGAAGGAGAGGGTGAGTTCTCAGCCAGGACATATGGTCAGTTAAGCTTACCATCTGTTCTATCACAAATGAGGTGTTTGGGATTGGCTACTAAGGCCTTAATTGAGGCATGGGTACTTCAAGAAAAGAGCAGGATAGCATGCCAGAAGGATGATGCAAGTCTAGAGCTTCCTAGTTCATCCTTCTTTCTCCCCTACACCCACCCCTATGCTTCCCCATCCTTGGTCAAATGTCCATGATCAGAACATTGAGAAAGATAAGTCTTAAGTTAAAAAAAAAAATATTTATTTCAAGGCCCTTGGTCCATGTCTATGTTTCAGACTAAAGCTATTGTGCTTAAAGATGCTCAAAGACTGGTTTGGTGGCTGCCAGGGATTCTGTCCAGTGAATTTCCTTGAACTAGTCTCTTCCTTTCAGGCCACACAAGCCAGGGTTCCTCTACCCTCCCCTATTTATTCTCTTTTCATGATTTCTGGATCTAGCATCTCCCAAAACCAAAATCTTTCCTACTTAACAAAGTTTTTCCCCCCTATTTATAACTAGGAAGGATCTTGGAACACTGGATGTCAGAGTTTGGATGTAACTTAGACCATATAGTGTAAGCACTGGAAAGGGACCTTAGAAATCATTTAGTCTGACCTCTTCGATTTGTTTTATTTATTTTAAAAATAAGTTTGTCTGGATGTTTTTTGGTATCTTTTTTTTTACTTCCAACATTTCCCCCAGTATCCTCCCCTCACCTTTCTCAAGAACTATTCCATATAAAAACAGGTTGGTTTTTTTTTTAAGACAGAGAGGAGAAAAAGATGGGGGGTAGAGGAAAGAGAGGAGAGGGGAGGGGGAGGGAAAAAGTTCCCATAACCAATCAACATGTTGAAAACGTCTGAAAATGTATGCAATGTACAACTCTTGTGAACGCCCCTCCTCTTCAAGGGAATGGTGTAGGAGTATCTTCTCATATCCCTTCTTTGGGGACACACTTGTTCTTTATAATTTTGGAACATTCACTTATGATTGTTTTATGGTTGCTCTTTGTTCATTGTTGTAATCGTTGTGTATGTCATTTTCATGGCTCTATTGACTTCCCTCTACATTGGTTCATATAGATCTTTCTATACTTTTCTATCTTCATCACATTAGTCATTTCCTACATCACAATGATATTCTATTACATTCATGCAGCACAATAACTATTCTCCAATCAACAGGCATCTCCTTTGTTGTCAATTCTTTGATGTCACAAAAATATTGCTGTTGTTTTTCCTTCTTCATTCTCAAAGTGAACCTGAACATTGAGAGGGTGATATCATGACTTGCAAGTGTATTGGATTTAATCAAGGGAGGGCTGTACAAGGTCATCAGCCTCACTTTGTGGGAATGGGGAATGGGGGAAAGTGTAAGCCTAGTAGCAGAGTCTCTGGGTCAAAGGGTATCCACATTTTAGTCACTTCATTTGCATCATTCCAAAATGCAAACATTCACAGCACCAACTACAATGCAGCAGCACACACCCTACATCTTCCCACGTTCACAACATTGATCATTTAACATCTTTTGTCGTCTTTGTCAGTTTGCAGGATGTATGAGGAACTACCTATTCATTGAAAGAGGTGCAGAGGAGGGCAATTTTCCTATATAAACGTTAATTCAAAAAATCAACATATCTAAACTTTAATTACACTTTGAATATTCTGCTTCTAGTAAGTTGGGGCTATTTTCCATTCTTATATGATGTTGGACTGTTGGGAGTTGAGGTTTTTGCCAGTGGGATACGCCAGTAGGTTACAGAATAGTTAAAAAGGACTGTTTTCTTGGGGAACCTTAAGAATGGATGGGATCCCTGTCTTTATCCCAGTTCTTAGATGGTTGTGCTCAAAGATGGTTTGACTCTTGAGGAAAATCAGAGATTGGGTGCACGGAGGGTACAGGTGGCATGGACTATTAATTCCTAGAAAAGTTCACAAGGAAAGTAGAGAGAGCTTCAGTCACTGGCCCATTGAGCAGACTGTAGCCTAAAGGGTCTGTTATGCTCTGGTTAACAATGAATAGTGATGAAAGGCTCTGTGAAAAGTGGGTCTGCTGACCTAGACTGACTAGGGAAGGAGAGAACTAGGGAGAGGGAAGTCCTATGCACTCACCCTGGGAAGAGGCTGTACACCTTGGGTAGCCCATCCCAGTGTGTTTTAACAAAAGGGCTGGGCCTGGGGCTGAATTGGGAAGGGAGGCAAAGAGCTTCAGAGATTGTTCCAGTTATTGGCAAAGCTCTCTAGCCAGCGTGTGGGGAGGGGCTCCCCTCAACGCTGTTCCATTTGTCCAGGCCCCATCTAGCTGCCTTCCCCATGGTAGGGTCTCCTCCTTTGTTGGTTCATCTCCTCCCACTGTCCTTCTGGCATTCTCCCTCCAAAATCTCCCCCACTCCTAACCCTCCTCTCTGTCTCTGTCTCTGTCTCTGACTCTGTCTCTTTCTCTCTCTCTCTCTCTCTCTCTCTCACACACACACACACACACACTCACACACACAGAGGGAAGAGAGGAATTTCGTCTCTGGCCTATTAAGCAGAGATTGGCCTGAGGGCCTGTTCTGACCAAAAGGGAAAATGGGCAGGGCTGGAGGGTTCAGGGAGATGGACATGCTGGAGAGAAGAAGCAGAGACTGAGGAAGGAAGAAAGAATATGGGGAACCATGGTGTGCTCCTTTACAGGGGATTCAGAGAATCTAAAGAAAGATGTACTAGAAGATCCCATCTCATTCTGATGCTCACAAATAATGATGTAGGCTAACATCTGCTTTATAGATCTAAGGTTTGCCAAGCATTTTGTAGATATGATCTCATTTGATTCTCACAAAAACCCTGTGAAATAGGTGCTACTATGATCATATTTTACAGATGAGAAAACTGAGGCTGCGAGACTTCACACAGGTAATGAGTACATGAGGCAGGATTTGAAATCAGGTCTGAGTCCAAGTCCAGTGCTCTGTCTTCCATAAGCATCTTACCTGACTTTACCAAGCCTCAGTTTCCTAATCTTCAAATTGGGGAAAGTAAACCTTGCACTCCCTACCTACTTCACAGGATCATCTCCAGAACAGAACTTTCCTTAAAGCTTATGTAAGTGAGCTCTATGTAAGTGAGAATGATCATTCTTCAAACTTGGGGCCTGGATTTCAGTGACCTTGGCCTTCTGTGATCCAGGAACTGTGATCCTGTTCTGTTTCCTAGTTCTACAACTCACAGAACCCTTAGAGACCATCTGGTTCAACTCCCTCATTTAAGAGACAAGGAAACTGAGACCCAGGGAGGGGGAATGGCCTGCCCAAGGTCACAGAGCTAGTATGTGGCAGAAAGTGGATTCAAACCCAGGTTCTCTGAATCCAAATCCATTGGAGGGTAGGGAAAGAGATTTGCTATAGAGGGCTTCAGGGCTTTACACTTTTCCAGGTGTCTACTGTTCTGTGACTAATGATTTGGGGAAAGCCAAGGTATGTTTGGATCCCCCCACCCTCAACACACACCCTGTCTCAGTGGGACAGGATTTAGCCATAGCCTGAGCCCAGCCATGAAGCTTAACTCCAGCCATCTCTTGAACCTCTGGGAAGAATGAACAGTATCCATGAGGAGGGTTGGGAGTGGATGCTGCTGTTAATTTTCAATCTAGTTCTATCATTACTCTGTGCTATATAGTTTGAGAATACTTTGTATTAAGTGTCCTTTTCAAGGGCAACATATTATGAATTAGGGAATCAGGTTGCAAATGTTACCCTTCAATCTAATTTTTTTTTTAACATAGAGATTTCCCAATATCACTCCCTCCTAACCCTTTGGGTTTTTCTCACAAAGAAAAAAGCAAGCAAAGGTAAATGATACAGTAGCATTATCTAAGCGTTTCTACAATATTCAGCAGCCAACTTTCCCAAAGGGTGGGTTTCACAAGGTGGTGGGCAGATCGCCAGAGTGGACCTTCCGAATCATTTAGTCTATTTTACAGATAGGGATACTGAAGGCCAGGGGGGAAATGATATGTCCAAAGATCAGAGATTCCCACTCCCAGGATTTCCAAGTTCAGTTCTCTGTTGTCCACTGTATCCTGCTGTATCGGCTGTTTCTTTTCATTAGAGTTCAGCTGACTTTTAGTGTTGTTTTCATTTACATCATTGTAGTGATTGTGTATGTATACTGTTGTCTCCATCTGCTTTCTTTGTACAAGTGTTCCCAGGCATCTGGGAATTCCTCATGGTCAACCTTTCTTATGGTGCATTAATATTCTAGCACATTCACATGTCATCAACACACATTCAGCTGTTCTACAATCATGGGTATATAATTTCTGTCCAGTTGTTTTTTTCCTTTTCTCCAAAAAATTTGGACCCCATTTTACATGTGGGGAAAGTAAGGCCAGGAAGTACATTACTTCATTTGGAGAAAGAATAGAGGGTCTTGACTGTATGTTTAAGACTACTTTCTTGGCATTGAGTCCCCTTTCTCAACTCTTTCAGTTGTGCCCATTAAGATGGGGAGAATTCAGCATCCTCAAAGTTCCCAGGCTCACAATCTGTCATCCTCCCCTCCTCACTTTCACACCCCCACATCCATTCAGTGTCAAATCTTGTTTCTATTTTCATAATATTTCTTTTATATGCCGCCTTCACTCCCCTGAGCTGCCACTACCCTGTTGTAGGCCTTCGAAGTAGCTGCTGGTAGGGTTGCCTGCTGCAAGGCTCTCCCTACTACGTCCTTGGATCCTCCACTCAGCTGTCAAATTGACCTTCCTAAAGTCCAGGTCTGACTGTGTACTCAATAAACTCCAGTGGTTCCTTACCACCTCCAGGATAAAATATAAAATACTTTGGCATTCAAAGCTTTTCATTTCATACCCTGTTATGCCCCTCCCCCATTCTTCTTATACCTTACTCCCACCCCCACCCCCATGATTCAGGGCCACTGGTTTCCTTGCAGTTGCTCATACAAGGTCTGCCATCTCTGATTCTGCACATTTTCCCTGACTGTCTCCACTTCCATGAATCCTCTCTCTCTCTCCTCATCTTTGACTCCTAGTTCCCTGGGTTCTTTCAATTCTTAGCTACAATCTCATCTTCTACATGAAGTCAGCTAGTGCCTTCTCATTGATTTTGTTTGTACATAGTTGTTTGCATATTGTCTCCTCCACTGAGAGTTTCTTGAGAGCAGGGACTGTCTTTTACCTTTACCTACTTCTTTTTTGTATCCCTAATACTTAGCACAAAATGCTTGTTGATAAATGATTCAAGAGGTTTCCCCCTCCCCCACTGAAAATGAAGGTCCTCCACCGAAGGTAGAGTAGGGTCTTCCTAACCAACAAAGAATGTCAGAACTGGAATGGATCTTCAGGACAATTTAGTCCAACCATTTCATTATATAGTGGGGGAATCCGAGGGAGAGATTGGTGAGTAGCCTGTGGTCCCACAGGAATTAGCAGAGCTGGAATTAGTGTATACCAATCCCAATTTGGGGTCCAGTGCGCCTTCCACTTTTTTTATTATTACCAAGTCCCTTCCCCATTCTGAAGCTCAGTTTACCCCTCCCATCTCTAAGATTGGTTTTGTCTTTTTGATCCACACCTGGATTTTCATCAACCTAAGGACCTTCCTGGTGAGGAAATCCCTTCTACTAATGAAGATCAGCAGCTTCTCTGCAACCAGGGGCACTGAGACATTAACTGACTTGAAAAGGGTCACAAAGAGGTGTGTCAGAAGTGTATGCCATGCTTCTGATAGGTAGATGATTGTCTAATCTTGCATTTCAAGGGGACTTCAAGGTTTACAAAGCATTTTCCTTTCAATAATAACCCTTTGTGGCTTGAAGTGTGTGTTACCATTTTCATTTTACTGGTTAGGAAATTGAGGCTTGGAGTGGTTGAATGATATGCTCAGAATCATTCAGTCAGTGGGTCAACAAGCACTTATTAACTATTTACTATGTGCCAGGCAGTGCTGGGTATACAAAGAAAGGCAAAAAACAAGATGTGCACAATGAAAAGTAATCTCAAAGGAAGGCACTTGGTGGTGGTGGTAGGGACCTGGAAAAGCTTCCCAAACAGAAAGAAGCTAGGCTTTCAGCTGAGTCATGAAGGAAGCCAGGGAAACTGAGAAGGGGAGGTTAGGAGGGACACATTCCAGGCATGGGGGACAGACAGTGCAAGTCACAGAGATGGGGGGGGTGTCATGGAAGAGAAATCACAAGTGTAGTTGGATTACTGAGCATTTGGAGGGGGGGTAAAGTATAAGAAGACTGGAAAGAGGAAGGAGCCAGATTGTGGCTCCAGAACTTGAAATGCCAATCAACAGGCATGTCTTAAGCACCTATCATATGACAAGAGTCAGTCTATACCCCCTCCCCCAAGGTGCCTACATTTATCAGTGAAACATCGTTGTGTGTGTGTGTGTGTGTGTGTGTGTGTGTGTGTATAAACATATATATATGTGTATACAAAATATAAATGAGGTAATGGGGCGGGGATTAGCAACTGAAAATAGGGATCAGCTGTACTTTGAAGAAAGCTTGGGATTCTATGAGGCATCATGCAACCCGAAATCTAAAGTTGAGAGTTGGGAGGGACCCTTGTAAAATGGATATCAGAACGGCATCTCCCTCCTGGGGTTCTTGTGAGGTTCACATGAGATCATATTGGTACACACATAAATGAATGCTTATTCTCTGCCCTCTGGGAGACCCTCTTTTTACAGATGGGGAAACTGAGGAGGAAGGCCACCTTGCCAAATATCTCCCTGGTACTAAGTGGCAGGGATGAGATTTGGGCCAGATCCCACATCCAGCTCTGGTGCTCTGGTCCCGCTAGCCTTGGGGAAGGGGGGGGTGGGGTAGAGTGCATTGGATTAGAGGCTCGGGGGATGGCCTGTGCAAAGGTCCGGGGATGGGAGATGGAGCATCTTCCAACAAGGGAGAGCAGCCAGACTGGGGTGGGGTGGGATGGCAGAGCCCGAGGGCGGCTGATCAGGGGAAGAAAGAAGAGCAGGACGCTAGACGGAGGCTCTGGGGTTCCGGGCCAAGGAGGAGGAGGAAGGGAGAGGGAATGGGGGCCACAGGTTGCCAGGGTGAGCGGCGGCAGCCCAGGGGATGCGCTGGGGGTTCGAGGGAGGAAGGGCGGGGCCCTCGTCGGGGAAAAGCCCGAAGGCGGGCGAGGGCGGGGGGCCCTCGGGGGCGGGGCCGGGGAGGGGCGGGGCCTTGGAGGGGCGGGGGAGTCCGAGCCACATAAAGGAGCGGCCGGCGCGCCCGGGGCGGCTCTTTCCTGGGTGGGGTTTGCGGAGTGAGATCCGTTAGCAGGAAGCCGAGCAGCAGCCTCTCTGCCTCCAGGGACGCAGCCAGCCCCGGACCCCCCGAGCTCGAGCCGCGGCCGCCGCCTGTCTTCACCGCCTGCCGCGAAACTTCGCCAACTCGCCCGCCACCATGCCCAAGACAGTGAGTGCGGGAACGAGCCGCGAGCGCGTGGCCGCTGGGGCGCGTGTCCGCCACAGCGGCCCCGAGGGGAGGGGGAGCTGGGGGCGTACCATCGTGGAGCCCGAGGCGGGGGGCGCCGGGGATCTCAGGGCTCCTGGGCGGTCGCCACCCGGGGGGGCCTCCGTGTTTCCGAAGCCCTGGGGCCGGAGCATGCAGGGCGGGGAGGGGAGGGGGCCCTCGAGGAGTGTGGCTGGGGGCGGGCCAGGCTCGGAGTTCCGGCCGCCGCCCCCCCCCCCTCACTCCCGCCCGTGGTCGAGGCCGGGCCGGGGCGGGGAGGGGGATGCCCCGCCCTGCGCAGCCGGCATCCTCGGCGCTCGAGTCCTGCTTCCCACGGTCCCAGTTCCCTCGGCCCCCCTCGCGATCGCGGGAGGCGTTCGGCATTCAACAGGCGTCCGCTTGGTGCCCGCCCGCGGTCGGGGGCGTGGGCTTCCGAAGTTTGGGGGAGGGATGGCGGGAGGGCACCTTAGCATGGGAGCCCGGGCGAAAGCGTGGTACAGGGCACCTCCTTGTTTTGTGGGAGGGGGGAAACTGAGGAAAATGAGGCCCAGAGGGACTGAGTCACTTGTGAAATAGCCGGGTTTCCATTTGGGGTCTCAGCCCCCAAATTAATCCCTCTGTCTACTGTACCACGCTGCCTCTTTCTCAATTTCTAACATTCACAAGGTACTCTCTTCATTTGAGAGATGAGAAAACGGGGGTACGCAGAAAAAGAAATGAATTGCCCAAGGTCATACAAAATATGAACCCAGGTCTCCTGAGTCCCAAGTCCAGAGCTCTTTCTAGGACCCCACGATTCCCCTAGCTTGCGTACTGCCCTGCCACCCTCCTTGAAATGACTCCTCTCTTCTCACCCTTATTTCAAAAAACAAAAAAATAAACATTATTATTAATAAACACCCCCTCCTAGCCCCATCTTTAAAGCCCCACTTTGATTGGATAGGGGAGAACCTCTGGGGAGTAGGTGGCTGTAGTTCTGGGGGCTGGCTCGTCTCGAAGGAGCCCCACCTTTTTTGGAGAGGCTGTAGCATCTGATCTCACCCTGGCCATGCAGTTGTGAGATGAGTCTTCTAAGGAGTGGGGCCTGGGGGAGAAGGAGGGGAGGGGGGGAAATTATGGCTGCATGCCTGGGGTATGTGTGAGTAAGCCCTACATACATTATGCAAGTCACCTCTTCCCCACCTGTCTGAATGATTCCCCTGCTTGGGGGGTGGGGGTAGAGCAGGGCACCTCCCAAGGTGCAGTCCTAACCCAAGTACCAGACTCAGGCTGAGCTAACTGTTTCCAGCCCTACAGGGCTGATTGCTACTAAAACACAGCCAAGATGGTTTACTGGGTCTTCCCCAACCCAGCCCTTGCCTTTCTTCCTTGGGCTCTTGCTCTTAATATTTCTCATGCTTTAAATACTTTCCCTCCTCCTATTTACCTGTTGACCTCACGCCCATCCTTTAAAACCCAACTCCAGTGCTACCTATCTCTGCTTCCTGCCCCGCCTTTCCTATCATGTTTTTTAAAATTATGCTTATAGTTGCACTGGTTTGGTTTCTCCCACCCCCAGTGCCATGTTAGTGGGGTCTGTGGTCTTTCATCCATCCAGTGCTGTGCCCTGCACACCAAACACTTGGGTGATTGCTGACGATCAGAGACCTGGAGCATGGAGAGCATGTGGGTGGGTGGGGGTGTGAAATTCGAATAGGCTTTTGGTGGCTGACTTCCGGCCTCACCCAGCCTTAGCATTTCTTCGCTTCCCAGAACCTCAGTGGTAAGAAAACACCCTAGCTTTCCTCAGGTTGATACTTTAAGGAATTTTGTGTTCATTATTGTTTGGGTTCTGATTTCAAGCAACAACGTTTCCAAACTCTCTTCCTCTCTTTACATTCAGAGTAGAAAGTAGCTTTGAGAACGGAACTCAACACACACACACACACACACATACACATACAAACACTGATACACTCAATCCTCTATCTTGGTTGCTAGCACCAAGGGTTATTATTAGAGAGAGTTCCAAGAGCCGTAGGCTTTTAAGGTAGGGTTTTTCCTGAATAGTTGGGGGAACTCCGAAGGATGGAGAGATGACTCTCTCAACGGCCTTTGTTAGTCTCAATTGTGAGCATTTAAAAAAAAAAATCTCAAGAGTTGCCACATGGATAGGAAATTGGTAGGTGGTAGGTAATTTTTACGCCTTTCTACAACAGATGGTCAAAGGGACTACGGGCTACATCTTTTAGCCTCACAACAGCCCTGGGAGACAGGGAAAGCTTGATTTCCTCTGAGTGAGGAGGAAACAGATTTAGGGGTGGGAAATGACTTGCCCAAGGTCACGTGGCTGGCAAAGCCAAGATTCAACTAGGTCTTCTGAGATCAAACTTTTCTGCTATGTCCTGCTACCTCCACTTCCCTCATAAGGGGGAAAACAGAAGGGGATAACATAGTAGTTTGGCTCAGTGGAGAAAATACTAGCTGTGGCTTTCAAATCCTTTCTTTGATGCTCACTTTCTTTGGAACCTTAGATAAGTCCCTTCATCTGCATCCATAAAATGAGGAGATAGGACTGGCTGGCTTCTAAGATCTCTCTGCGCTAACATTCTGTATTTTCCAGCTAGGCCAGAACAGCTTAGGGGCAAGGGATGGCTAAGTTAGGGCTGTGCAGCGGGTGGGGTTTCAGTTTGGGTGGAACAGGAGGGCATCACTTGAGGCTTAATTTGGTTGGCCCTTGGGCATCTCAGCAAATGAATGCCCATTGGTTCTAGGGGTAGCTTGGAGTCTTACTGGCTTAGTGAAATTGATCATTCTGTCACTTCCATCAAGGGCTGGCTGCAGTGGCAAAGGCTAAGGTGGGGCTGCTTACTGCTGGCGCTTAGTAACATCCTTAAATCACATCCGAATGTCCAGGATGCTCTCTGGTGATGCCTTCCTCCCTCCTTTCCCTCCCTCCTCCCCCCAAAGAAAAAGCCCATTTTCTCTCTCTGAGCAGAGTTGGGGGGCGGGGAGATTCCCAGGGCAGAATGGTGAATGATGGGAGTGTGAGCTGTCTGCAGATGTCACTCACTGCAGAACAAGGTGCTTCCTGTCAAGTCCTCTCTGCTCTAGTGCTGGGAATCTAGAGGCACGCCCAAGGCCACTTCTTACCCTCTAGTTATGAACATCTCAAAGATAGAGCAGCTTCTGGCTATTTCTAGAATATTTCTGAGCCCAGGAAGGAGGAGGCTGGTGGTGCTGATAATGATGGAGAAGGGAAAATCACTGTCTTTCAGTTTAATTCCCCAAGTGTTTATTAAGTGCCTTCTGTATGCCAGACACTATAGCTGGTTTTGGAGGTAAAAAAAAAAGACATACTGCTTTCTGCCTTCAAGTTTACATTCTACTAGGAGAAGTAATGTTGTAGTTGAATAAGGAAATATAAAATTTTATATTTGTTTATTTATTAAGGTAAACAGGGGTTAGGGAAGCATTAACTAGTGGGAGAATCCAGAAAGGTTTCTGATAGAAAAGGTGGCATTTGGTCTGGGTATTTGGAGAGAAGCTGCTCTGAAGGACCCCCAAGACAGGCTTGCGGGTGGGTTGACTCCAACCTAGGGCCTTGGAACTGTCCCATCTGGCTTTCTGTTTTCGGGTCTGCTTCTGCCTGGAGGTTACCCTCAATCTGTCGCCTTCCATACTTCCTGGTTGATTTGGCAACTATTTAAAAAAACAAAGCCACCCTCCCCGCAAAAACCCCCAACAATTTCCCTTGTATTCTTGTATTTGAAAGCCAAAGAATCTTGAGGAAGGTAGTCAAAAATTCCATCCTCTAGTCCCCTTTTCTACCTCTCCTTTCCTTTCCCCCACTTCCCTTCCTCATCCCCATCTCCCTCATTCTTCCCTTCTCCTCCCCCTCCCTCTCCCCTTCTCCCCCTCCTCATCTCCCCTCTCTTTCCTCTCCTTTCCTCCTCCCTCTACTCCTTCCATTTTCTCCCCTCCCCCATCCTTTCCTGATGGGAAGGCCTTAAGATTCTATACAGGGGCTACTTGGGAAAGGCCTTGTTTTTAATTGTTATAATACTCTGGCCCTTAGAAATAGGTACCCCAAATTCTGCCCTTCTAGTTCTAGTTAGGATTATTGGGTTTTGTTTTTTGGGGTTTTTTTGTTTGTTTGTTTTTGCAAAGCCCTTTAAAGACTTGCAGACCAGCAGGCCCAAAGATACAAATGAACCAGTTTGTGGAGGGAAGTGATATAACAGAATGCCAGAGGCATATGGAAAGACCCCAGGACTAGGGGTCTTAAGGTTTCAAGATGCCTCAGTTCCCTCATCTGTAAAGTGGGGCTAATAATGCTGACTAGATCTACCACCCACAACTCAGTAGGCACATCTGAGATAAGAGCCTTGAAGATCCTTTGTAGACTTGGGAGCTGTTAACAGTAATTGTTTCCCCCCATCCTTGAGGGCCCTTGTGAGAGAGCAAAGGATGCAGATAGTCTGGAACTGACTGCCATTCCTAGCTATGTGAGTTCCTCTTTGGGGGCTGTAACTCCCTCATCTGTGGCATGGATGATCTCTGAGCATCATTCCTTCTTGAAAATCCCATGATCCTCTTTTCTTCTGGGTATCCTTTTATCTTCTTAAGCGCTAAGGTTCGAGGGACCCTTTTTGTGAACAAGTAAGGCACAATTAAGGGAGGGTAAGGCAGGGAAATAAGGGGGTCACCTGACCAGCCTTAGTTCTACTGAAGCCGAAAGGCCAAATCCCAGAAGCCTCTTCTTAACCCTTGGTCTAGCCCTGCTGGTACTCTGGAAGGGCACTGGAGCTGCCTGGGCTATGTCTGGAGGGCATGAGGTAGAACCCTGGATTTAGCAGGGCCTTACTCCCCCCACCCCCTCCCCGTCCCACCTGACTCCCTGGGTGATGAGGCCTTGGTTTCCCACCCCAAGGTGTGAGGGTTGGATCTGCTGATCTTGGAGGCTGGCCCTAGGATTTTGTGTTCTTTTCAGGTTGGCTGCTCTTACATTTGGAAATGGCCTCAGTGGTCCATCTGGCAAGTGGAGCTGTAATAAGTACCTCTCCTCCTCCTCCTCCTCCCATCTTCTTCCAAAGCCAGGAGTTCCGAGGTTCCCTGTGCCCACTACATGGGCAGTCCCAGTGAGGGGCTGGTTTTGTCCTTTGCTGCTTCAGTTCCCTGCTTATCTCTGTCCATTTCATGCTTTATGGAGTCAAAAAACCTGGCTTTTGATTTCAAGTTCTAAGGAGCAGGCCTAGGAGAGAGGGTCAGCTCAGGACTTGGGGTGGGGGGAATAGGAAGAGGATGAAGAGAGGGAAAGGAAGGGAATTTCCCTCCTCCTGGAGCTTTTCCTTCTCCCAGCCCATTGCCTGGACCTTTGAGACTTAGATTTGGTAAGGGCCAGATATATAGTTCTGGCTAGTTTTTGCTGGGGGGTGTTGCCTCGTTTTCCTTCATAGTCTGAAGTTCTGACTTGGTTTATCTATTTTTTTTTTGGTCAGTGCCTAAATACTCTTTTTTTTCTTTGGTAGGAAATGAGTAGATTAGACACAATCATTGTTGAAGTCTTGATGAGGTATCCTGGTAGAGTTAATAGGGACACCTGAGTTCAAATCCTGCCCCTGACCCATACTGACAGTGAGACCCTGGACCAGTCACTTAATCTTTTTCATCCAGGCCCAGGCAACTCTAGGATGAGAAATCTGCCTGAAGGCAATGACCTGCAGCAGTAAACAGAGTTCCTCCCCTAGGACTCTATACCCCTGAAATCAAATCAGCCATCTGGCTAGGGGTATCAAGAGCCCAATGCCTCAGAGTCTTCAAGCCTTTGAAGTCTAGGGAGAATTAAGGACTGAGTGTTCTCAGTTTCCAGTTAGGCCTAAACAGGAAGAGACAGGGGACAGGGGAGATGGTAATAATTGCCAGCTCCAGGTTGGCAATAGGGAAGAGCTTCCTGCCAGGGTCAGATACCAAATGAAGTGATTTCGTGGCCTTGGGAGAATGTAGCTGAGAGCTAGGGGTGGGGAGGGAGGTGGAATGGCTAAGTAAAGTCTCTGGGGTCATGGGAGATATCTTAGTAACAGAAAACTCATTTGAAGACCACATCACACTGGCCTCTGCCCTTTTCCTTTGGACTCCAAGGTTTTTGAGAGCTGTAGACCTAAGTTCTCTATTTTTTTTTCTCCTTTTTTGGGGGGTGGGACTGGACAGGAGCATGGATGGGGTTTATCACATACATAATCTACAGAGTCGTTCTGAGGAGAGTAGCCTTGTGGGTAAGTAATATTAGCTTCAGTTTCTGTCCCACATGGAACTGGGGTCCAAGTCCTCCCCCTCCCCCCCCCTCCCTCCTGATATGGTGCCTTAAAGGAGGTAAGTGGCTTCTGATTGATTAAGGGGTATGGGTGGGGATTAGAAGGTGGAAGAAGATGGACTGGAAATCACTTATCCACTCCTTTGCTGAGTGCAAAAAGAAAAAATTAAGATTATTGCTAGCTTTTGTTTTTCTATCACCTTCAATTCCAAAAATATCCCTTTCCCCTCCGGTCTTCAATGAGCCAAAAAATGAAAAGGAAAGGAAAAAAATCAGCTAGCACGCACACACACACACACACACACACACACACACACACACACACTCTCTCTCTCTCTCTCTCTCTCTCTCTCTCCCCCTCCCTCCCTCCCTCCCTCCCCCTCCCTCCCTTCAGGGAGAACAGTGGTATTGGAGAGGTTGAGATTAGACCCTCAGGTAGCCTGATTGCCACTGCCCCTCACTTCATGAGGTAGTGGATGCTTAGACTCTTCCCCCCCCATCCCCCCCCACCCCGGGCCTCAGATTGATATCCTGGCAGATTTTCCTTTTCTGCTCTGCCAATAAGATAAGATGGCCCCAGCCACATGGCAGTGGGAAGTCAGCCTAGGGGTTTTAGGCCTTGGCGGATGACTCAGTTCTTCTGAAGACTTGTAATGACTTCCCGCCCTTCTTCCTC
>CM053775.1:39626289-39642278 GCA_028658325.1 Potorous gilbertii | reverse complement strand
GGAAGCACAAGTGAGGACCCGCCATAAGATTGGTGCTACCAGGCCTGAGCCCTTCTCAAGAAGGGCTTGGCGATGACAATAGGGCTCGACCTGACTGCCTCACCTGTATGTGAGATGAGCCAACGTGACATGCTGGGCCAACCCTTTCCTTTGATAGTCACTTCCTCATGTGTAAAAATGGGTACAATAATGAAAGTACTCACATCCCAGGGCTGCTGGAAGGATGAAATGAGATAACATTTATAAAGTATTTTGCAAATCTAAAAGCACTACTGAAATATGCTAGCTTTTATTAGTATTAGCAAACAGAGGCCCAAAGCAGAGAAATGACTTGCCCAGGGTAACACGGATAGCAAATGACAGAGGCAAGATTTAGACTCAAGACCTGACTCCAAATCCATTGGTCTTTCTACTGGACTGTACTGCCCCCCCATAATAACCGTGACTATTTTTGTTACCATCTGGGCCTGTGGCTTCACTGGCATGAGAAACTCCAATTTTAAGTCTTCACTGAAACACTGAGGGATTTGACTTACTCAGGATCATCATACTTCCAATCTACGTTGGAAGTAGGATTTGAGCCCAGGTTCTTCTGACTCCAAAGCTGGCCCTCTGGTCACTGCTTCTAGTAAGTTTATAATGTTTCACAGAGGGTCTGTTAAGGCCCAGGCCTGTCTTTCGCTCCCAGTTCTAGCATCTCCTGGGCCCAGCTCCTGCTGCCTAAAGGACCAGGCAATCCCTGCTGTCCATAATAGCTGTTTGGGGATCTGGTGGGGTGGGGATAGGTGCTGGGCTAGTGGAAAAAAGGGGAACCTTTGTTTACCACGGCCGGGACATCAGGCCCTAGCAAGAAGGGATCAGACGTTTATTGGTGGGCAACATTATGTGGCAGGATTTGGGGAGAAGGACAGGGACAGCACACAAAATATGGAAAATCATGAAACATCAGAGCTGGGAGGGACTTGAAGAGACTGTCTCCTTTACTTTGCAGGTGAGTAACCTTAGGTCCAAAGGAGAAGTGACTTATCCAAGGTTATTCATCCTGAAAGACTAGTAAGTACCCAATAAGAGAAAAAAAGAGTGTGGGGGAGGGGGAAAGACAGAGAGGGAAGGAAGGACAGAGAAACAGAAAGAGAGAGAGACAGAGAAAGACAGAGAGGAGGGGAGAGGGAGGGAGAGGGAGAGAGAGAAAGAGAGAGGGAGAGACAGAGAGGGAGAGAGACAGAGAGGGAGAGAGACAGAGAGGGAGAGAGACAGAGACACAGAAACAGTGACAGAAAAAGAGAGAGAGGGAGCGGGGGAGAGAGAGAGGGAGAAACAGAGGGACACAGAGAGAGACAGAGAGAAGAAATGAACAGAAAGGAAGGGAAGAGGGACAGGAGGAAGGGGAGAAGGCCTAAGCATTCTGAGTGGTCTGAGTTAGAGAGAGCCAAGGCTCATGGTGGCTCCACTGAATCTATCAGAGCATACCCTCCTCCCAAGGGCTACTTCCCACAGGGGATGGATGGGAAAGCCAGTTTCCCATTTGGGCCCAGACCAAGGATTGCCTCATCCTGGTATGAAGCAGTCCTACCCAGCAGCTTCACTCTGTTCACTCCGCCCCTCTTGAACAAGACACTGGAAAAAGCCTAGCAGACTAATCATCCGGAGTTACCACCTATTTCCCAGAGTGCTCCTCATACCAGGGAGAGCTAAACCCTGGCACATCCACCCCAGCCCGGCCTTCAGGATTCAGAGACCTGCTGCCACCACCCCCCACTCCAGGTACTGAAATTCAGAAGGCAGAGGAGAAAAAGCAATGGGGATCCCTCCCAGCAATGGGGGACCAGATGGGGAACCCCACAAACCAACGCTCATAGCATAAAGGGAAAGGCACTGAATTTCAAACCAGAAGAACCGGATTCAAGCCCTAGTTCTGCCCCTCACTAGCCATGTGACCTTGGGTAAGTCACATCCCTTGCCCGGGTCAAGTCCTTCTCAGTAAAAAGAAAAGGTTGGATTAGATGACCAGCCTCAAGGCTTTTGGGGTTACAATGAATGCTGGCCTAACATTCCCTCACTAGCTCATTCACTAGTTAGCGTTCCCTTCTTCCAGAGTGGGGCATGCTGGTCTCAAAATCCCCCTTTTCTACTTGGCAACACAAAGTCACAGACCCTCCATCTCTAGTGCCAAAGTCAGTGGAGAACTGGCTTCTAACCCTGACCATGTGCCAAGTCCAAAAGGCATTGTAGCATGGGGCCTTCACCAGTAATGGCTAGATGCAGAGCGCTGAAGCTCAAAGTGCCTGGAGTTCCTCTAGTCCAAACATTGTCACCTGACAATGAAAAGAAAGGCCTTCTAGCTGGTAGCAAAGCTGGGGTTGGAACTCAGACCTCCCAACTCTCAGTTCAATTCATTCCCCCTACCCCCTTGCTAAATAGCGACCCTCCAAGGTCTCAAGCACCCCACTTTCCCAAGTAGTTGGGTAGAGCCTGGCACTTATCCTAGTACACAAGCAGCTGGCACACCCTAGGATCCCAACATTTTCATTCCAATCTCCACTCTGCCCCTGAGTCCCTGCCACGCCCGGCTCCCTTCTCTCCTTGGCTAAGATGAAGTACTAACAGCACATACCTCTAATGCCAAGTACACCTCGCTCAGCCAGTAGGCTTGCCAAGGGCTAAACCAAAGGCCTCATTTTGGCCAGCAACACTTAGTTTCATCCCCTCCCTCTGGGAGACAGAGTGCTGAGGGCATGGTGAAATTCCTGGAGGGAGAAATCAAAAGGCTGAACAATCCATCCAGGACCACCTTAGACCAATCATTTCCTTTCCCTGGGCCTCAGTTTCCTCATCCAGAAAAAAACACATGATGATCTCGGTGTTGTCTATTGGTTCCTCTAGTTCAGATGTTCTATGAAGGCAGTTTTAACAAAGCCCTGGATAATCTAGAATAGGCTGTACCCTTCCCTCCTTGACCCAAAATAACAAACCAAACCAAACACTGCTCAAGTGCTTTATAAGGTAATTTTCCTATAATAACCCTAAGAGGTGGTATTAGCATCCCCATTATGTAGATGAGGGAAAGCAACTGGCCAAAGGCCAGAGAGCCAGCATGTAGTCTAAGAGTCAGGATTCAAACCCAGGTCTCTAAATCCAAGGCCAGCGTGATCTCCACGGTCACTCAGAATCCCGAGTTGGAAAACCTTGAACACCTGTCTAGTCCAACTGATACTTGGAAAAGAATCCCCACTACAACATCCCCAATAAAAGGGTATCCAGTCTCTCTGTTCGAAGGCCTCCACCCAACAGAAGCCCTCCCCACTACCCCAAGGTACTCCACTGCATTTATTATCAGACAGTAAAGGAGGAGGCCAACACTGGCCTCTCTGCAACCCCTACCCCTGCATTCCAGGACCCAATACCACCAGACTAATCTTTCTTTCAAACATCAGTCCTTCAAATACTTGAAGACAGCTGTGCCAGTCTTCTCTTCTTTAGGCCAAACACCCTTGGTTCTTCCAGCTGATCTCTTTCTGGAGGGCCCAGGATCCCAATAATGTTTTTAAGCTAGCTATCATCTCACACTATTAATTCATACTGTAACTATGTTCCACTCAACCCACTCCAGATCTTCTTCAAATAAACTGCAGTACAATAGGGAGGAAGGAACCCTTTATATGGCCACAATGCATCTCTTCACTAAAGTGGAGTAGACCAGACTGCGAGAGTGTTAATAATGTAACAATCTCACCACAGCTCAATGACTCAGTCCTGGTCATGGGACCTCTTCTGGGTGCTCACATATCCAGAGTGAGAGCAAGCTCTCTAAAGATAACTTGGGGTCATTGAATACATTAGAGGTCATCTAGTCAAGTGGTTCAGAACCCTTTTCATGTCCTGGGCAATGTGAGGAAGTTGATGGACCTCTTCTCAGAATCATGCTTGTAAACAATTGATGGAAATGCTAAATTTCAGCTAAAAGTCAGTGAAAATAAAGATATCATTGTTTATCCTATCCAAATTCATGGACCCCCTGAAATCTAACCGCAAGGTGTCTACAGACTCCAGGTTAAAAACCTCTGATCTAGCTCAAAGCCATCTTCTGACAAAGAAAGAGGCAGAATTCTTAGAGGTAGGGAAATGACTTGTCCAAGGTCATACAGCTAGCTAATAAGTGATTTGTACCCAGATGTTCTGACTCATCTAGTCCTCTTTTTCCCACACCACAAGGCAAGGGTACATGACTTCAAGTCAAATAGAAGCCTGGGTTCCACCTCTCCCTTCCCTGACCAGTGGTTCTCAGGCCAAGCAGGTCTGGCCAAACAGTCGAGTCTTTTGAAGCAGGCCCTCTGTGCCAAGGTCTACTGATTTTCCCAGTAGAAGGTGATACAGTTATCACTTCCTGTCTCTAAGCCCTTTTGGCTGTTACAGTGACAAATTCCCAGTAGCTGGGCAGGCACCCTGGGGCTAGGGGAATTATCTCCATCCAAGCCCTCACCCACGCTGGGCCTGGGCTAACTTTGGCCTGCCCTGCCCTCTCTTCCTAGATAAATTCCACCGCTCCAGTTGTCTCCAGAGCAGTTAAAAGTTCTCTGAACACTTACTTTATGTATGCCGTTCCTCTCCTTGGCTAAGATGAAGTACTTGTAACTAGTGGAGCATACTTCTAATACCAAGTACACGTCACTCAGCCAGCAGGTCTATCAAGGGCGAAAGCAAAGGCCTCATTTGCTCTAAGATGTGCAGTGAGTGACATCTTACAGATAAGGTAACGGAGGTTCAAAGCTGGGTTAAGTGACTAACCCAAGGCCACACAGCCAATAAGCCTATGGCCGGGCCTTGAACTCTGCTGTCTGATTCCAAGTGCTCTACTTTTTTTTCCTTCCCTTAAAAACTTGGTTATCCTCTTTGCCTCTCTGTCACATTCCTTTACCGATACAGCTTTCCCTCTCCTTCAACCAGAGGGGCCATTCCTTATTACAGAGACTGAACATACAAAAAGCAGTTCAGCCAAACTAACCAATACGCTGACCCATTCCAACAATGTATGTAGCGTCCCAGACCCACAGCCCTCCACTTCTGCAAAGAGAGGGGGATATTCTCAGTGTCAGGCAATCACGGCTTCTCCCCGAGGTTGCACAAGTTCTGTCCATGAGTGAGGGTGGGTGGGTAGAGAAAAAGATGAGGTCCCCTTCTGTCCTCACAAGATGCTTGAGTCTGAGAGCCCCAAATGGTACTCCCTAGACTAGTTAATCTCCAAGGTCCCTTCCAGCTCTGGCATTCTGAGGTTGAGTTGTAGCCACAGCACATTCATATTGGCACTGTTGAGCTACATCACTGGAAAGAGAGATGATGTTCCTTTGTGAATGTCCTCCCTGTGTCAAGCAAACAGCCATCTACTCTTCCTCTAATCCTGATGTCTCAGTCACCTGCTACCACTCTGTGTTCTTCCAGCTCTGCCCACTTCCATCATAGCCTCTAGAATTCTGGTTCTAGCATTAACAAGCTGCCCTACACCTTGGACCTCTTCTTCTCAACTTTTACCTTCATGCGTTCATGGAACCCTGCACTGCACTCCCACTCCCTTCCAGGAGACATCAAAGACCCGGTCACCCTCTCCAGTACTGGGCAAAGCTCTCTTCATCCCTCCTGACCTACCAGGCCAGAAGAAGAGGCTGGCAAGCTCCTAGCTCTTTCGTTGCTCCTCCCAGACTCCTTCAGGACCATCATCCAGCAACCATTTACTCCCTCTCTCCAGCTATCACCCATAGGAAGGTCTTCACAATGACCCCATTATCTGATCTGGGAAGTGCAACATTTACAAGCATTTTCTATGGACTTAGCTATGATCAATGCCGGGAAATTAAAGATGGAAAAAGCACTGCAGACCCTTTCTCCTATCACCCACCCACTCCAGCACTTTGGGATTTCAACCCACAGGCTGACATCCCCTCAAGTCCCATCCATGCCTTACCTCTTCACTGGCCATCACCTGCATATCAGGATGGCCTCTCCAGCCCAAGCCACCTCCCTCATCCAGAGGTCTACAATTCCCTGACTCCAACCTTCTCTCCTTTCCTCTCTCCCCATGCTCATGCCTCCCCAAACCTAGTCTTCCTCAAAGCAGTCCAGTCCCTTGGCCCCCGCACTTTAACCTCACTAGGGTCACCCTGGCTTGCCTCACACATGTTGGCAGCTCCCCCTCAATTCCATTTGCTGCATGTTTATCCAGGCTAATTCAGAGTGGTTCACTCCCAACAGCTGGCCTTATTCCCTTTTCCTCCTATACCATTTCCACTTGATGGTCTCCTCAGTCCCCCTGGTTTCAATGAACTCTATGCAGGTAGTTTATCCATTTATCCAGCCCTAACCTCTCTTTTTGACCTCCAGTCTCCCATCTCCCAAATGGAAATGTTATACTTGGTATGTCCAAACCTCAGCTTATTAGTTCTTTGTCTTCCAAAATCTTCCTTTCTTCCTAACTTCTTGACTGTTGTTGAGGGCAACACCATCCTTCCTGTCACCCAGGCTTGAAACCTTGACGTCATCATGTCACCCCCCACATCCTATCTACTGTCAAGTCCTGTCACTTTTACCTGGGTGGCTCCCTTCTCTTCTGTGACCCCACCCCATTCCCACTCGTGTCTTAACCCTGGTTTACCCTCACCATACATTTTCCGTGTGATTCTACTCCCATGTTACTTACTGAATGCCCCTGGAAACAGTCACACAACTCTCCTAATTGAGCCCTCGGTGAATTAAGCTTATCCAAACTCAACTGGGCCCTACTCATTGAATGGCAATCCTTAGTCTTCCCTGATCCCACTCCACATAGTGGCTTTTTCAAACCTCTTCTCAAGCATCCTACAACACCTGCTCCTCCTTCCTTCTTGGTGAATGCCTAAGTTTCTGAAGAAGCAGTTCCTTATCCTTTATTCTGTACCTCCACACTCCTCTCTATCCTGCTGTTTTCTCCTCCTTTGTTCTAGTATGTAAAGAAGTCAAAGTCAACTCCCTCACTGATGCTCTTGATCCCAGACTCATTCTACAATAATCCCTAAACTGCAGCCAAACTGGTCTACTTGCTACCTCCTGAATTCTGCATACCATCAATCTCCCTCCTCCATACTTTTGTATTGGCTGTCCCCTATGCCTGAAGGCCCTCCTTCCTCAACTCTATCTTGGAGAATCCTGAGTTTCCTTCAAAACTCACCTCCTCTACAGAATTGATTTGATTGCAATTAAATCTGTATTTATCAAGTGCCTATCATGCATGTACTAGGCCCCATATTAGAAAGACACTGAAAATAGACAAGAATGAAGAATGTCTATCCTCGAGAAGTTTATACTTTACTAAGGGGGAAAACGTGGACATGTATAAAACAGATTTCCAATTGACACAGCCCCATACTTGTTTACATACCTCCTGGACAACGAGGCCTGTTCTGTGTCCTATCTTTGCATGCCCAGCATCTGATCTTGGAGTGGCAGGTGATAAATGAAGGGTGAATTGGAGCACCCTGCTCAACTCCCCACTGCTCCCAGGGGTTCCCTGACCTAGGCATTCACAACGGAGCGTCATCTCTTTCCAGTGACTTAGCTCAACAGTACCAGTAAGAATGTGCTACAGCTACAACTCAACTTCAGAATGCCAGAGTTGGAAGAGACCTAGGAGATTAACTAGTTCTGGGGGCTTCAAATCAGAGAACCTACATCCACCCCCAGGGAGTGTGGAGAATATTGGGTAATCAGATTACCCTGAGAGGCATGGTGCTGTAGTGGATGGACAGTTGGCCTCAAAGCCAGGATGACCTGAGTTCCAATCACTCCTCTGACACATACTGGCTGGGTGACCTTGGACAAGCCACAGTGCCTTATGGGTAACTCTCTAAGATACAGCTTTTTAACCTGGACTCTGGGTTCTGTGAACAGATTGTAGGGAGTCTGGGAACTTGGGTGGGAAAAAAAATTATACCTTTATTTTCACTAACTGAACCCCAAAAGGTTGAGATATGCCTAAAGACTATGCTGTGGAGATGGTGCCAACCTGCATGAGTAGGTGTTTCCTCACCTGGGAATTTCCTATGTCAGTCCCTAGTACTCATCTGTCAAAATATCCCCAAAATATCCCCAAACTCTGAACTAATTTCCACATCAGAGGAGAAGCCCTGGGAGAAGACAAGTTCGTCTCTTTATTTGAGCTCTTCCATGAATATATGTATGATAAAATGGAGAATTTCTTTCCTTTCATATAGAATAAGGATCTAGCCTCAGGCACTTACTAGCTCTATGACCCTAGGCAAGTTACTTAACCCCAATGGCCTCCAAAAAAAAGAAAAAAACCAACCCACAAATTACTGAATATGGCTTTAGACAAAGAAGTCTGAGGCCCCCTGACCTAGCTGAGCCCTCTCCTGGTGCAGATGAGCAAAGGGAAGGGAAGAGACTTACTCAAGATCATACAGCATGTAAGCAGACCAGGGAGTTCCTTCTGGGCACTGCCTCCCACTCTGCTACAGACTTGCTCTTTCCTTAGGGAAGCAGCCAAACCATCATAACAGGAGTTGAACCACAGTGGAGTCTCGAGCAAGAATTAATGAATGAGCTCATTTGCCAGGCATTCCGTCTGGGGCCTGCAGACCCATTTGAGCGCTCCACAATGATCAGATTAACTAAATAATGGTCAAGTCTACACTTCATAGAGCTAAACACAAGTGTCCTAAGAAACTGACTTGGTCGGCTAAAGTAGCATGAGACAAAGAACCAAGGCGAACCCCTACAATTCACCTGTACTCTTTTTACAGACCTACAAACCACATCTTTGGTTGGATGTACTATAGAGCTGGACTGTTTGCATGTACCAGGTAGGCTAGTGCTCCTGGAGGGATGGGGGGAGAGCAAGAGAGAGGCCAGAAGATTTCTTCAAACTGCTATCTAGCAACAGAGAACACGGGGTAGAACATGGAGCTCTAGGGTAACATGAGAGGCAGAGAAAGAGAGAGGAAGGAAGGAGTTAATACTGGAAGCCAGCCTTCTCTCAACCTCCCGCTGTCCCATAGCCTCAGCCATGGCTGGAAGCCTGTGGCCTGGCGGCCCATCAGACAAAAATGCTAAGGCTATGGAAGACAAATGGCCAATCTCTTTGCTACCAGAGCTGCTGTAGAGTCTTAAAACTTCCCATTTGCCTCTTGGTCCTGAATAAATGGAAAACAAGGCTGTGGAGGGGGAAGGGAGAGTGGCAGTCAGGAGAAGCCAAGAAATTTACTCCTAGAGTGAGGTACCTGCCACCTAAACAATGCTAGACGTGGAAATCAGAACGGCTTCCAATATTCACTGGAGAAGAGCAGGCACTAAGTCCCTTTGAGTCTCTGTTTCCTCATCTATCAAAGGTGTGATGACTCTTTGTACTAACTACACTGCTATAATGGAAAGAACGCAGTCAACGGGTCTGGGTTTGAAGGCAAGTTCTACTCCTTACTAGCTGAGAGACGTTGGGTTTCACCTTCATAGTCTATAAAAGAAAGGTGTTGGATTAGCTCCCAAGTCTCCAACTCACAGGAAGGAACCAGATGGAAAAGTAATTGGGAAATGCCAACTGAAATCAATCCAAATCGAATAAAACTCAGACAATGTCAATTAGCGGTTATCTAAGTCAGTATGAGGCAGCAGGGGATCCATTTCTAGTTAAATTTGACCCAACAGGATGAGATGATTGCTAAAGCCCCTGCCAGCTCTAATCTTCAAATCCTGGGGCCTGTCATAAAGAGAGCACTTTGGAAGGCTTAAAGCACTATATAAAGCCTGTGGCCACGTTTGGCCTCCTTTGAGGCCAGGCCCAAAAATGCTACCTCCTCCTGGAAGCCTCTTCTGAGTTCCTCCAGGTGGGGCTGATACCTTCCTCCTCCACTCTCACAGCATTTAATACCGTGAATTTAGTAATTCCTGCATCTATATGTGCTATTAGAAACTGATTTTTCTATGTATCTTCTCTCCACCCACAACTGGATCAAAAGACCAGACCTTGTTAAATCTCTTGAGTATAAAACACTACACTTTGTGTATGTGTTGGTGGAAAAGGAGGTGTTATGGAACTGGAATTAACTGGGATAGAAAATTTTGCCAGTCCTGGAAGTTAGCTGCTTTATAACTTTACAAAGAGGTTTACCTGAGGGCACCAGAAGGTTATAGGACTTGCCCATAGTTCCACAGTCAGCAAGTGGCAGAGGCAGGAATTTAACCCAGATCTTTAGCTACTCTGCTACTCTACCTCATGCTGCATGTGGTTGTTTTCTAGAAGCATCTGAATGACAGGGGAAGCTGTAATCTTTGATTTCCCTGAGATCCAAGTCATAAAGTGAGCTTTTTTCTTTCGGGTTAAAGTCAGTCCTAGGAGCCAGAGATGAGACATTGGTCAAAAGCAAGTCACTTCGCCTCTCTGGGCCTCAGCTTCCCCCTCTGTAAAATGAGGGGGGGAGGGTTGGACTTGATGGCCTCAGAGGTTCCTTATAGTTCTAGGTAACCTAAGGCAAATCACTGTCCCTCTCTGGGCCTCAGTTTCCCCAAGTCAATAAAAAGTGTAAAGTGATAACCCTTGGGCTCTCCCATGGGTAAGTCCATAATCTCCACAGCCTTTGTAATTCCTAGGAGCATTCAGATCCAAGATAGGCCTAGTCAGCAGCAAGAGCTCCCAGTGCTTGTTGAGTGTCCAGCCTGTTTGGCTGAAGGAGAGTCAAACCATAGCCAGGGCCCACCAGCCCACCCACATAAGGTGACCCTCAGAGTTGGCCACTGGGGAGTTCATCAAATACCTAGCAATTCAGTTTCTCTGCATCTGCCAGCATATGCACTATTTACTGTATGGGAAAGCCTCCAGTTAGGGTCCTTAAAGGCCAGAGACCCTGCTTGGCCCAGGGTTCAAAGCTCCTCTCTCAATAGCCCCAGGGGGTCTAAGTTCTCCTAGCCAGGGTGTCTACAGCATGCTCATCTACTCCAACACAAAGCCAGATCAAAGAGAGAAGCCATAGAGCTAGCTGGCAAAGACAGTAGATCTCATCTGGTCCAACAGTCCTATTTCACAGATGAGGAAACAAAGGCCTAGAGAGGATAGAAAAGTGGTCCAAGGTCACTGAGGCAGGGAGTGACAGAGCCAGGAATCAAACCCAAGGCCTTTGACTCCAGGAACCTGCTGGCCAACAGACCCTAGTATAGCCACAGCACCACGACAACCCCTACCCACCCCCTCAAAAAAAATTTCATCCAATCCATGCTCCCCTGCTTGAGGACTGATGAGATGAAGCTGCCAATTCTGGGTCAAGCTGCTGGAATCTCTGAAGGGATAGACAGGCCTCCTCCTGCCCTTCAAAATTACAAAACAGGCCCCTTCTAACAAGGAGGCATTCTGATAGGCTGCCAAGAGAAGGTATGGGAAGGGTGAGCATGGAAAAGAGATTGGTGGGGTTGGGTGGAGGAGGGAGGACCAGGTCCTGTCTTGGTCTGCTTGGCCCCAAAGGGCAGAACTAGGAACAAGAGCTGAGGACTAGATGACCTTGCAGCTTGAAAAACATCTTCTTTAGAGGTTCCCACAAGTGCCAGGGGCTGCCTCTGGCCTTCAGACAAAGGCTGGAAGCCTACTTGTGGGGGTTATTAGAGAGAAGATGTTTGTTCCAGTAGTGGCTGGAAGGACACCAGGGCTCACTCCACTCAGGTCACACAGCCTCTAGGGGATGGGGTTCCCCATTGACATTAGGCACCCATGCACGTTCGCACACACACAGTACTGCTCCTAATTGTAGCTCCAGGCTTGGCCTCTAACTTAGTATATGACCTCAGTCCCTCTTCCAGGCCTATTTTGTCCTCTGTGAAAAACCCTTGGCTGCCTCCTTTCCAGGGAGGCCACAGGGAGCAAAAGAGACAGATCTGAAAGAGGCCCTGACCAGAAAGTGTTATAGAAAACATCAACTTACCATCAGTTTCCTCTCTCCCTCAAAGAATCACAGTGAACCCAGAAGGGAAAGCACCCTCCCCAGTATGCCCCATAGGTCATAGAAGCAGGGGGCCAGGCAGAGGTCCTTGCAAGAGAGATTTTCCCCTAACTCTTCCAGAAAGCTTTTCTCACAACAGGCCTGGGAGATAATGGGGCAGATTTGTGCTCCCACCAGTATAAGGGTTTCCCTCCACCAACACAGGTCAGCACCTTCTCATTCCTGAGACATGAAGGATGCTGACAACAGGCTCACCCTGTCAGGATACATCAAGGGCAGCACATGAACCCAGGGCTTCCACGGTCGGCTCCTAGCCGTCCTAGAACACAAATACTCTCCTCAATAAAGAATATTCCCATTTTACAGCCTGGGAGACAGGTTCAGAAGTTATGGGCCTGGCTCAGGGTTATACAAGCTTCAAGAGCCAAGGCTGAAACCCAGATCTCCTGCCCTCAGGTCAGACTCTTACTATTGGGCCTGTTACCTTAGGCCCTTCATAACCCACTTAAAGTTCCCTCCTTAAAACACCCCTAGCACTATTTAGGGGGCTTGGGGGTGGAAGAGATAAAAGGACAGAGAATCTGTCCCCAACTATTCTCTGAGAGGACCAGGGGAAAGGGCAAGCTGAAGGTCATGTCCTTCTTCAGGCCTCTGAGAACACCCCCTTGGAAGGTTGGGAACTTCTGAGTCCCATAGCTCTTACCCTCTAGGGCTTATAGGATCAGAGACTAGGCCAGTACTTCTCACAATGTGGTCTGGGAGCCCCTGGGGGTCCCTGAAACCTCTTCAGGTGGTCAAAGATATCAAAACTATTTTTATAATAATACTGAGACATTTCCATTTCTAACATGGTAAAAACTGAGAGATCTACCACACAAAACAAAAGCTCTTGGGGGAGGGTCCTCGTTAACTTTTAAGAGTGAAAAGGAGATCTTAGGACCACGAAGTTTGAGCTAGCCAATTCCCTCTGACAGAGAGGGATACTGAGGAACAAGGTCCTAGGCCGGGATTTGGATCGAGAACCTCTGACTCCTAAGTCACTACATCCAGCCACTTCTCAGGGATCCTCATTCCCATTCATGTATGTTGGGGGTGAGTGGGATGAATGGGTGATTTTATAAGCTTTCCCCCTGCAACTTATGATCTTAAGAGTTGTCTGAGGACATTAAGAGATAAAATGACTTGCCCAGGGTCTCCCATCTAGGCTGTGTCAGAGGCAAAACTGGAACCCAGGTCTTTCTGCCTCTGAGGCTGGCTCTCTAACCACCAGTCCACATGACCTCAGTGATACCACAGTCAATGATGGGATCTAACTACTACTAAGCAAGGGGTGTTTAGGCACCCACTTAAACCCCCCCCAAACCAGAACACACCCCACCTCCAACATTCTTTAATCTGACTCCCATTTTTATAGATGAGGAAATTGAGGCTCTGAGAGGCCTTGCCTAAAGTCCGATGGTCTCCACAGGGACAGAACCAAACTATTAGAGGCTGGTGACACTAATTCCTTCACTTTAAAGAAAGGGAAACCGAGGCCCAGAGAGATAGGTCCCACAGCTAAGAATTTTGCTGTAGGGCTGCCGGGACTCAAACCCAGGGCCTTCTGACTCAGAAATGAGTGTCCCCAGCCTGGCTGAGGAGGAAGAGGAAGGGTGGGAAGGGGTGAGTCACCAGCACAGCCTCAGAACCCATCCCCCACTCCCCAGGGAACCACTTGGAGTGACTAGCAGTCACAGGAAGTCCAGAAGCCAGCCTCATTACCTAAGCACAGCTTCAGCCCCAAAGAAAGGCTCAAAAGCACCAAATTAGTGCAAGGCCAAAGTAGAGCCTTGGAGAAACTCCCAGGGGAGTCTTGCGAGGATGCGAAGGCCCTCCCTTTCTCTCTAGCCGGCCCCATCCTACCTAGCTCTCTCCAGCCAAGGGCAACACAGACAGAAGTGACTCAGCCAGAGGCACGGGGCATTAGGAAGGGAAGGGCAGGGATTTCAGGCCTAGCTAAAAGGAGCTTCAGGAGGAAGGCTGGTAGCTTGTGTTGGAGTTTAGGGGACTGGGAAGGGATGGCATGGGGTGGAGAAAGGAAGTCAGCTGCTTCTCTAGGCCTCAAATCTGCCTTCTTTGGCTAGGCCCCCTTTCTTTTTTTCTAGGCTCCCCTCTAGCATAGAGATTCTCAGGGGTTAGAGCCAGAAAGACCACTGAGAGCTAATCAAATACCTTTTACAGAAGGGGACACTGAGGTCCAGGAAAAGGAAATGACTTGCCCAAGGTCTCACAATGCTGGGATTCAAACCCAGGTCTTTGGACTCCAAATTTGGAGCTCTTCCCATGATACCATATGAACAGAAGTTCCAGCAGGAAAGGGGAATGACTGAGGAACAGTGATTAATTCAGAATGAAGCAGGAGACCCAGAGGTTGGATGGCCAATGACCCAAAATAGCCAGCAACATTAGTCTGCAGGCTGGGATGCCCTGGCCAAACCCCACCCCAGATTGTCAAGCCGAAGAGTTGGACCTCCCTGTCACTTCCCCAAATGGCTTCTTTTCCTCCCCCACCCCTGCCCTGTGACTTTGGGAGTCATTGCCAGTCTCTGGACCCCAGGGTCATCATCTGAGGTTCCTTCTATGCTTTTAGTTCCAAGGATTCTCATGGGACAGTAGGATACGGCAGCTCCAAAGCAGACCTTATTTAAGCAAAGGGGGATGGCTAATGAGGTCCCGAGGGGGCTGGGTCCACAGTCACTGGGAAAGTTGTCAAGAGAATTGGTTCTGAAGATAGATGACTTGGGTTCAAACCCCACTTGTGTGATCTTGGGCAAGTCATTTCCCTTCCCAGGGCCTCAGTTTCCTCCTCTGTAAAATGAGGAGATTGGACTCAATGATCTGAGGGCCCTTTCAGGTCTAAGGCTGGGATCCTCTGTGTGACCTTGGGTGGGTCTCTTCTCCCTAGACCTCAGTTTCCTCCTCTGTAAGATGAGGGGGTTGGTCTCTGAGAGCCTTTCCAACTCTAAAGCTAGCAATCCTATGAAGGGGTTGGGAGGAGACAGACAAAAAATTTGCCAGTGGCCATCTAGGGGGAAGAATGAATGCCAATTTTCCTAACAGGAAAATGCCACTCCTACTTTTGTGGTAGGAAAATCCTCAAGTCTAAGTCCAAAAACCTGGATTGGAGTCTGTATCTCCCTGTCTCCCACCGCATCAACTACTTACTAGCTGTGAGTCATGTCTCTGGGGCTTGGATTCCTTGTTTCTAAAATGGCCCTACTATCTGCTCTACCTGGGTCAGAATTAGAAGGATCAAATGTAATTCTGCGTGGAAAAAGGCTTTCTAAGCCCAATACAAATGTGAGGGATTTTTGCTATTTCCCAGAATCCCTTGCCAGCTCAAAGCCTATGATCTCGTGAAGCCCTGAGAGTAGTTCCTCAAAACCTTATCAGAGCTGGCATCATAAGGAAAGCCACAGCATCCTGGGGAAAAAAAAATGTAAAAGGGAGAAAGTCCTGGCCTCTCAGAGCCAGCCCCAGCTTGAGGTAGCCAGTGCTCCATCAGTTCATAAGTGGCTTGGGAGGACTTAGGCTGGAGGCCTTGAAAACAGAAAGGCACGGGATGGTAGATGACACAATGAACAAGGGGTCTTAACCTGGGATACACGGGAGAGATTTCTGGGACCCTGTGAATTTGGATGAGAAAGGGAAAAAAAAAGACATCTTTATTTTCACTAACTTCTAACTAGAATTCACAGCATTTCCTTCAATCATGATATTTTTAAAAACACCATTCTGCGAAGAGGGTCGTTGGTTTCACCACCGAACTGAGGCTCCCCTCCTCCACCAAAAATGGTTAAGAATCCAAGATTCTTTGGTTGCTTTTTGCCTCATTTTCCCTCTCCCCACAAAGCCATACCTCTGCCCACTTGTGACCCGGCAGGATTACCTCTGAGACCAATTAAAGTGAGCGTAACATGTTGCCAGTGATGAGCTAGCAGGATGAGCACAAAGGGAAACAAAGATGTCGAAGATAAGCCGAGGGGG
>CM053775.1:39600839-39625789 GCA_028658325.1 Potorous gilbertii | reverse complement strand
CAAGATTTTTGAGTTTGTTCCAGGCCCAACTTTCAGAGGGAATGCTAAATTCTCTGAACCAGGCAGCAGATTGTGCTTTATTGAGTGGAGGCGTGTGTCAAAGAAAAAAGCCAGCAGGCATTTTTAGGGGCCTAAAATGTTTCCTTGACCCCACTGGGGGCCACACTGAAGGCTTTGCCTGGGATAGTTCCTGGTAGAAGGACTGTTTCTTTCAATGGGTTCAATTAATTAGATAAGACTTAGGATGCGAGGATCCTAGGGGTGGTATGTATTCAAAGGGATGTCAGATGGAAGGGAAATTAGATTTATCTGGTTTGGCTCCAGAGGACCAAACTAGGGACAATGAGGGAAGGAGGATTAGGCCAGATGACCTGAGCTCCCTTTCATTTCTTAGAAACTTCCTGGGGATTTGAGAACCAGGAGTATAAAAGGGCTTCTAATTCTTATTGGATATCTTCAAACAGCTCTTATGGTTTGGGGGAGGTGAGGTAGGCTCTGGACTCCCAGGTCCTTTCTGGTTCTGAAGGTGGCAGTGGGCAGGGGTCTTGGGCAACATTAGGGGTGGGGAACCTGGGGTAGGAGGTACAGATTTGCTAGTCACAGGTTGAGACCAAACCTTTTAGGGCCAGGTATGATGGAGGATGATGTATGGATCCCATGTTCCTTCTCCAAACACCTATCAACTGAGTGGTGGTGATGGTCACAGGGAATTCAAGATTGGGTACCCAAGCACTAGACCAGGGGTTCTTAGCCATTTTGTGGTCTGGTCGTTCAGTTGTTTTCAGTTGTGTCTGACTTTCTGTAACCCTGTTTGGGGTTTTCTTGGCAGAGACATTGGAGTAGTTTACCATTTCCTTCTTCAGCTCATTTGACAGATGAAGAAACTGAGGCAGTTAAGTGACTTGCTCAGGGTGACATATCTAGTAAATGTCTGAGGCCAGATTTGAACTCACAAAGAGGAGTCTTCTTAACTCAAGGCCCTCTATCCACTGCACCACCTAATTAATGCCTTTAAATACATAAAATAAAATTTGTAGGGTACATTTTATTGAAATAGAATTGTCAAAATATTTTTTGGAAAAAAAAACAAGTTGATGGTCCCCAGGTTAACCCCTGGCCTAGACTACATGGTTTTTGTATATACTTAAGAATAGGTTGTTTCTCAGGTAGAAAATAAGCTTCTTGAGGGCAGGGATTGCTTAGCGTGGTGCCTGCAACATAGTTACATTCCAAAGTCCATTTAAAAGTTTTGAAAACTGAGGCTCCGAGAAAGGAAGTGAATTGCCCAGCATTCCCTGTTTCTGAACCCCTACTCTTCCCACAGCACCTGAGGTCATCTGGACTGACCCAGTTTCCAGAAATGTGGCCCTCCTGACTTAGGAGTAGTTAGGTCTCTAGTCAGTTGGAATTTGGTACCAAAAGGTCAGTTTAGCTTCCTTTTCATCTAGCCTGGCAGTTGAGGGCAGGCCAGGGCTCTGGATTGTCTGCCTACTGGTCTTCTCCTTAACCCTCCTGATTTGGGTGGGGGTGGGCCAGGAGGGAGCTGCTGCTTGCCTTAGGGTGACTGTGATCCTTACTCCCGGGTGGGGGGGTGGTGAAAGAGGGCTTGGTTCTGAAATGGAGCAGCTGGGAGGAGGGCAAGGGCTTCCTGCCAGATGCTGACAGGGAGGCTCGGATGCTTCCGGTTCTATCCTCCTCCCCTCCCCCTCTCCATCCCCAGGGATCCTGAGGCCCTGAGACTGTCTTCACTCAGTGGGTCTGTCTGTTGGTTCAGTGTGGGCCTGGGGCAGGGAACAGCACCAGCAGGGCCAGTTTGCCTCCCAAATGTGAGCTGCTAAGTCTCATCTGCTTTACACGATGGAGTATTTAAGCTAGATAGGAAGACCTGAGTTTAAATCTCCCAGCAGACACTTAATAGTGGTATGACCCTGGGAAAGTCACTTTACTTCTGGACCTCGGTTCCTTCTGGAAAATAAGGCCTTAGGTGACCTCCAGGGTCTCTTCCAGATCTCAAGCTTGTCAACTATATGTGACCTTGGGCAAATCACTTCACCCCCTAGGTGTCAAGTCTCCTCATCTGTAAAATATACTGGGGGGCAGGGTATAGATGAGATGGTCTCCAAGGTTCCTTCCAGCTTCTAGATCCATGCCCTTATCCTAATGAAAAGAGTGAGGCTGAGGGGAAGAAGGCACCTTAAAGGTACTGACTTTGGCCTAGTTCCCCTAATAGAATGTGTGACTTGATTTTATTGGAAAGGGGATTGTGGGGGGGCAGCATCACAGAAAAGCTCCTACTTCTCTCTATAAAAGAAACTAATTCTGTGTCAGTCCTGAGGCTCCACACTTCAGAGCATTCTAGAAAAACACCCTTCTCTGGGCCCCTGCCTCCCCTTTCCCCTCCTAGCTTTATTTCTCAAGGCTTTCTGTCACTTTCTTAGTCATATAATCTAAGGTCTAAGAGGCTGTGTAGCTTGGTGGGTAGGGCACTGGACTCAAAGGCAGGGAGACCTGGGTTTAAATCTTACCTCAGACCCTTATTGACAAGTGAACTTATCTTCTAGGTTGTCATTTGCTCATCTAGAACGTGAGGGGGTTGGACTGGATGGCTTCTTGAGAGCTCTGTTCCCATGATCCTTCACTGCCTGTAGACCAGCCTTGACTACTTGAGAAGGGCAGGGAATGGGCTGAGGTGGGATGGTAGCAAATGGTAACAGTGACCCAGGAGGCTCTTCAGGCCCCCTAAAGGCACTGAGGGGGGAGAGAAGATGTAACTCTTTGTCTACTCTGTCAGGAGGGGCAGTTTGCTTGTGACCAGCTAGTGAGAGAGCTGGGCTGATGGACAACCCACATTTTCCCCAACTTGACCTAATCAGTCAATCAGTACCAAGCATTTTGTAGGTACGGCCAAAGCAAAAACGAAACTGCTCCTACCTTCCGGGAGTTTATGTTCTCTTGGGGGCCTCACACTATGTATTTTAACTATCTCCACTCCAATCTCCCAGGTTGAGTTTGGGTGGGGGAAGAGGAGGCAACATAGCTGGGGAGTACTTCCCCCACCCCCATGTGTTGGGCCTGTTGTGGGGAGGGGAAGTGTGCTAATAAGCCTGTCTCTCCTCTCCCCTCCACTGCCCCTGCCCTTTGAGAACAGGATGTGGGTAACGCTGCATCTTGTATGGTACCGGCTGGTAGGAGAACACCCTCTGGTCTAGTGGGGGGGGGGGTCTGTTGCTCAGATCCATCTGGGAGACCTTGAGCCCTGGAAAAGAGTCCTGTCCTGCCTTGGCTCAAGAGGGCTTTTCTCCACCCATCTGACTAAGTTATGGGCTGCTTAACCCCTGGTGCTTTGCTTTGTCCCAAGCAAAAACCTGCCTTCTGTTCCAATGTGAACTCCTCAGAGATGAGGGGCCCCTTGAGGGCAGGACTTGTCTCTTTCTCCATATTCTCAGTACTTAGCACAGTTCCTGGTACATAGTAGGTATTTCATAGATGTTTGTTGACTGACCCACTGGTCCTCAGTTTCCTCATCTGCAAAGAAATGTGGCCACTCTTGATCTCCAAGGGTCTGAGACTCAAGTGTCAAGGCTTATTAAGCCAGGGTGCCAACTGTGAGATTGCTTAAAGTCAGTTGAGCATTCCCCGACTCCTTAGGTAAGTTCATTTAAATGCCTGAAAGTAAAAAACTCGGAGGATTCAAAACCAGTTGTTACAGTGGAATAAGAAGTCCACAAACCCCAGATGAGGAAATCCTTTCCTAAGTCCACTGAAAGAAAGCAATAAACTCCTAAGGTTGTTTGTCAGTTCCTTAAAGCCAGTGTCATGCTCCAGACATAGTCCTGCCCCTGCTGCTATGGTGATTGTGGGAGCAAGGCTTTAGGATGAGCTGCCATGGAAGGAGATGGCTAAGTGTATGGTGGAAAGGATGCCTCCTTGGTGACCAGCTGACCTACACACTCTCTGAGGGGCCTTTCTCCAACTCTGGGATGCTTTGCCTCAGGCAAGGTCTCCCGGGGGAGATAATACCCTCTTTCCCTCTTCTCTCAAGCCTGCCTTTTGGTAGTCCTTGGTTCCATAGTGGGGACACGAGTGACTTGGATTCTACCTTCCTCCAGTCTTCATTTCCCCTCCATTGATTGGGGCCCTTTCATGGCCTTGAGAGCTGAACTGGGATGGGGAGAAGGAGGATGCAGCTTATTTCCCCAACAGGGGAGGGTGAGGTCTGAGGCTAGTCATTCTCATTCTGACCTTCCTGAAGTGGTCTGACCCTCCGCTGGCCCTGGATAGCGGGAGCTCCTCCCTCATCACTTCTGTCTCTTTGCCATCGAACCCCTCCCCTTCTGCTCCAAATAACAACCCTTGCTCTTATGTCTTCAGTATCACCAAACTAAGCTCCTACTGTGTGCCAGGCACAAAACAAAGATGAGCAAGGGCACTCACGTGGAGGAGAGGCAACATATTCTCATAGAAGTAGATGCAGACTCAAGCAAAATAAAATAATAAAAAGGTGTTGGGGGGAGATAGAGTATTCTCATTTTACAGATGAGAAAATTGAATCTCAGAGAAGGCAGGTGGCCAAAGCCTAGGTCTCTCCTGGCTCCAAGTCAGCATGGGAGGGACCTTGGTCATCATCTAGTGCAATCCCCTCATTTTCCTGAGGAGGAAACTGAGGCCCAGAGAGTTGGAAGATATGAACCTGGAACCTCTGACTAAAACCTAGTACCAGTTCCAAAGGAACCCCTCCTATTTACCATTTGCTGCCTCTGTGGCCTGGGACATATGACTCCCCCACTGGGCCTTGATTTCCTCCTAGAAAATGAGGTGGTTAATTGATCCCTAAAGGCCTTTAGTCCTGTGACTTTCCCAGTTCCCTGTGCCAGGCCTTCCAGCTTTTCCAAGTGATTTCCTCATAACAGCTGCGTGGTCAGCCCCAGAAAGAAAGGAACAGAGGCTTAGAGAGATCTAGGGGCTTGCCTCAACTCCCCCAGCTGACGATTCCTGTCTCTTGGGCCAGTCTTACCTTTTTTCCCTCCTCAGTCCACTCAGGCCCCTTCTTATGTACGTGGCTGGTCATCACATGTTACTTCTTCCAGGAAGCCTTTCCTGATTTCCCCCCTTCCCTTCCTCACTCAGAAATAAGTGTCAGTATCTTCTCTTTAGTCTGAGCGCCCTGAAGGTATGGAAACTTTCAATCCTCTGAGGGCTCTTCCAGTTCAGATATTGGGATTCAGAACCCTGGGAGGGAGGTGGGTGGAGAAGGGGAGGGGAGGAGAGGGAGACAAGGGAGTGGGAATAGGGGAAGAGGGAGGGAGAGAGAAAGGGGAGAGGAGTAGAGGGAGACAAGGGAGTGGGAAGAGGGGAAGAGGGAGGGAGAGAGAAAGGGGAGGGGGAAAGAGGGGGAGGAGAGAGAAAGGGAGAGAGGGGGAGAAATGCATTTTAGTCCATTCTCTGCCTGAGCAAGAATCCTCTCTGTGATATTAAAAAAAAAAGTCTTGATAAAACTGCGTAAATGTCCTATCAGTCTTCTGATCTTCCAGTCTAGGAAGCATGTTCTGAGAGGAAATGAGCTTAGTCTGGCTTGGCCTGTTCTCTGTGGAGGCAGGCTAACTGAACACCTGGGAATGGAGCAGTGCTCAGCGTCTGGGCCCTGTGATTTTCTTTTTGTTTAATTTCTGTTGCTGTCTTGTTTTCCTAATTCCCCAGTGTGTCCCTTCTCTCTCCCTTCCCCTGCCTCACCCTTGGGACAAATAATCAAAAAAGAAGACAAAACAATTTTGGGGGGGTGAGGCCAGCTGAGCAAAAAACCCACTCTAATTGAATCTGACCAGATTGGCATAGCCCGACCCCCCAGCCTTTGCCCTCACCCCTTTTCTGGGGTTAGGCTTTGACCAGCCTTTCAAAATAATTTCCTCTAGGTTTTTGCCAGAGATGGAAGTCCAGGCTCACCTCCTTGTAGTCTGTCCATTGCCTCCCCGCCCCCCCAGCCCTTATGTTCCCATTTCCCCTTCTTTTCTCTGCTCCCTCAGAGATCCCTGACTAGACCTCAGCAGTCACGATCACCAGGTCTTTCCCTTTACACCCTAGGTAGTAAATGCCTTTGAATGAAATTTATTCTGTTCATGGCCTCTTACCAGCTAATGTGCTTGTTCTGTTCTCTTCCCTCACTTTCCTGAGCTTAACTCCTAGTACTTACAGACACTCCATTGGCCCTAACTAGCTTAAAGTCTTCAAAGTCATTTAGCCTTGTGCTTCCTGCCCTGTGGAAGGCCCCATCCCAGTATGAATTGGCCCCCTGGGGAGAATGTGGGACTTTGGGCCTGATGAGTGGGTTTATGACAGCTGGATAGAGTGAAAGGCACCTGAGATAGAGCCATATTACTTCTTAGCCATTTAACCTTAGATTTCTTCCCATTGCTAGGCCTCAGTTTCCCCACACTGTCCTATCAGGAAGATAATACCTGCCCTATTATAGGGATAGCAGCCAAACAGTTCTTTCTCACAGAATTTTACTAGGCCATGTCCCATATGAGCAGATAAGTATATATGCACAATCGTTTGAGGAAGGAGACAGTATGGGCTTCCTATAGAGGTGGTCCATAGAGGTGGTCCATGAGCTGAACCTTGAAGGAAGCTAAGGATTCTAAGAGGCAAAGGGGAAGAGGGAGGGCATTCCAGCTAAGGGGTTGGGGGCACAACCTAGGCAAGTATGAAAGTGGAAGATAGAACATGGTATGTCAGGAATGGGCAAGAAGGCCAATTTGGTTGAAATGTTGAGTATGTGAAGGAAGGATAATGTACATAACGCCTCGGAACGTGGGCTGGTGCCAGGCCATGAAGGGTTTTCAAATGTGCCAAGATGAAAAGTTTGTATTTATCCTAGAGGCAATTGGGAACCATCGAAGATTCTTGACCAGAAGAGGAACATGATCCACTCTTGTCATTTCCCTGCCTTGTGTTTTGGTTTCCTCTCCCTATAAAATGAGAGCATTGGACTGGATGGCCTCAAAAGGTCCTTCTGTTTCTAACTACTTTATATTTGGTCAAAGGACGCACCAGGGACTGCAGATCGTAACCTCTGCTGAGCTTTTCCGGGCCCTGTGGATGATGGAATTTCAGGTCCAATGTGGGAGAAGAGAATGGTATTATTTATACAGTCCATATGGGCTCCTGAGTCAGGCGAAGGAAGAAGTGATGCTTCCTGGCATCCTCCAGATCCATGGGAATGTCTCAAAGAAGTGTGAGCTTCGAACTGAAATAAATAGAAAGCGCTTGAGGCAACTTGGTGGGTAGCCTTGTGGGAGCAAAAGCTGGAGAAAGAGTAAGGGGCCTTGGAAGAATATGTTTTAGGTGATGGAGGGATGATGAGGGAGAATCCTAGAACTGCTTGAGATCTTGGAGATCCTCCAACCCTCGCTCCCCATTTTACAGATGGGAAAACTTGAGTCTCAGAGCTAAGCAGTGGGCAACCAAAGCCAGATTTTGAGTCTACTCTATTGGAGGTACAGGGGCCTTTAAATTTTAGGTAGCACTAGTTTGAGGGGGAAGGGAGAAGAGGAGGGAGATGCTAGTCACAGAAGGGTCTAGAACATCTAAGGGCCTTCCATCTGTAGCGCATGATCACTCAAAGTTTGTCAGAAGGACTTTTTAAATGTGTTGTGGTTTCCGGGCCAACTCCTCCCTTCATTGCTCTCTTGCCACAGCCGCAAGTGACTCTGGGTAAAGTAAATCATGTGGCCTATTGTCATCTACATTGCTTTGTCCTCAAAAGGTCTGGGCCTTCCCTTGGCATTATTTTGTCTCTCTTTTTAAAAAAAGATTTAAAATTCTCTTCTTAAAAAAGTTTTAACAGCTCCTTTTTGTTGGCTTTTCAAAAATATCCTGTTTTATCTCTGTCTGGTATCTGAAAGGATACCAATTAAGCAAAACTGGTGAATAGTTCCATTGAGTCCTTTGGACAAATGCAGACATCATCTTTAGGAGTTTGGCTGCCTTCTCTCACTGTGGGCATCATAGACCTTCTGCCTGGTTCTACTTTCTTCATTCTGTTTCGATTACTATAGGTCTTCTCACATTTCTCTGAATTCCTCATTTATCATTTCTTATGTCACATTACTCTATTGCATTCATGTCTCTCTTGTCTCTCTGTTGCACAGTGCATGGTCACTCACTGTTTCCTATTTTGGGTCCCTATGTAAAAAGTGCTGCTGGGAACAGTTGGGTGTACACAAGGCCTTCTCTCCGAACCCTGACCTCTGTTGGTGGCCGACCAAGCCCCCAAGGTTAGCCCTCTTTTTAGGGCAAGACATTCCATATATTGGGGGGGGGGTGTGCTGCCAGGATCCCAAATAGGAACCATGACTTTCCTAATTGTAAGCACGCAGGCAAGTCATTTCCTCTCCCTAGGCCTCTTAATCTCTGGAAAGTGAAAGATTTGAGCTATAAAGGTCAAATAACAAACGTTTTTGTTTAAGGTGAATTGACCCAGATCATTGAGGTTTTGGCTAGATAGAAAAAATCCTAACTTGGAGCCAGGCCTAGTGGGCCTTAGCGTTTGCTCGTCCCACCTCCCATCTACCAATCTCAGACAGCGTCAGAAAGGAGCTGAGCCTATTCAGGGCCTGAGAGCATTCCAAGAAAAGAAGGGCATATGAACGAGAGCATAGGAGATAAGGATTGAAGGCTTTTCTGCAGCTTAGGAGGGCCTGGTTTCCAGGTCTAATGTGCCACTCTTAAACCCCTCACTGGAACGCAGTTTTTCCCATCTGGAAAAGGAGGGTATTAGAAAACTGAGTTCTGAGCTCCCTTCCAGCTCTGAGAGCTTGGACGGGGAGACTAGCTTGAGGGAGTCTTGGTCATAGCCCATCTTGTTGTGTCTGCTGATGAAATCGGTTGGCAGGCAGCCTGGGAGCCTTCAGCTCCTTTAGGGAGGCCGTTGACTCATGGGTGAGAACATTAGCTGAATAAAGGGAACTTGAGGGGTATTCCTAGGAAGTGGTAGGCATGGGACAAAAGCTTCCCCTCTTGTCTGGGGTTCCTGGCCTCCTTTCCCAACCCCGAGACTAGTGTTTGATTTAGCTCAGACGATGGAAATGAAGATTGGTGAGGGCCTAAGAGGGCCTGAGCCCCACCCCATGCTTAAACAGGAATCAACATGTCTAATATCAGCCATGAGTGGCTTTCCAACTTTCACTTAGAGAGACCTCTAGTGACAGGTCCTGTACTCCATGCCAGGCCTTGTAGCTCAGCCCACCCAGCCCACTTTGAGCTATTGCTGACTCTTAGGAAGGTTATCTTTGCATCCACATGACTTCTGTTCCTCCCCTGTTCTTTCCTGGTCTAATCTCTTCCATGTAATGGCCCTCAAAGACTTCTAGCACGTCCTGCACACCTCCCCTTCAGCTGATCGTTGTGTGGGCATAAACGTCTTCCTAGACATGCTCCGCCTTAGCCGTGACCTTATGATCCTTAGAGCATTTCAGATGACCTGTTGAAGTCAGGGACAACAACCCCCAGGGTCATTGCTATTCCTATGACCCAGAGGTATGCTGTGGATAGGGAGGAGAAAATTCCTCATTTTACAAATTGGGTTTTGCTTAAGGATATCCTACCTATCTTCTGTTTTCCTTAGGCCTTCCACTTCTGAACAGGAAGCCATAGCCTTGAGTCAGCCCCCTAGTGGTAGCCAGTCAGCAGCACCATCTTTTACCATCCCTTCCAGTGACGTGTGTTTTGATATTTGTCTACGAGTAGTCACTTTTAGGGGAGCTGCTCACCAGGCCCCTTGCATCTGGGCCCACTTCCTGTGGTTCCTTTGTGTGTGTTCCCATAGTGCCATTCATGAAGTATCAAAACTGCCAGGGAAGGAGCATTGGAGCATCGAGTCTTAAAATGGAAGAGGTTGTTCAAGTCATGGGGTGGGACCATGACAGTGATCTTATCCCGACACATAGTTTTATGGAAAATAATAGCACTTCCTCATGAGATCATGTGTGTAAAATGCTTTGTAAAGTGTCATGTAAATCTCAGCTTATCAATGAGTGAAAAGATTGATCAGATTCTTGTTATGTGTGAGGCACTGTGCTGAATGCTAGTTAACACAGAACAAAGCAGCAAGGCCCTAAAAGCAGGGAGAGAGCACATTGGAAGGCCCAACTGCAGGCAAGATGGAAAGGCCCAGAAGTGACAGGGCTTGAACCATGTACATGCATGTGCGTGCATGGTGTAGGTGTGGGTGTAAGAGATGGGGAAGCTTTTGAAGAAATGAGTTCAGCCTCAGAGGAAGAGAGGTATTCCAATAAACACACATGAGGAGAGGGTAGGGTGGTTGTCTGTTTCAGACCCAAGGCAGCCATGGGGCAAAGACCCAGGCTTCAGATGGGTACCCTGTTTGACCAGATGGAAGGGTGTCAAGAGGAGGCCAAGGAACCCAGCAAGGCAGGAACCCAAGTGTTTGGTGCTACAAGGAACCTTGGAGACTGGCTAGTCCAAAAGTCTTTCACCTCTTCTGTGTGGCAGCTCTCTTTGGCAGGCAGTCTGTTGAAGTCTGTGGCCTTCTTCTCAGAATCATATTTTTAAATGTGTACAATCAGACAACATTACCAGTGATGTTGAAATGCACTTGTCAGATATTTTGGAAAAGCAGTTCATAGAGCCCAGGTTGGAAAGCCCTGCTCTGTTGGGCAGGTAATTCCTAAGACCATCCAGGAGGAAGCAGCTTTTGGGCTGGCCTCCCTGGACTTGAGGCATTCTGGAGGCCATCAAGTTCAACCTTACGTTACCTTCCTTAGGCCTCATTTGGCTCCTTGGTCTAGCTGGCTTCTGAGGTCCCTTACAATCTGGTGTTCTCTGATTCTCTAACTTGTCCTAGAGAAGCTTTATGAATCCTCCATTGCTGAGTCCAATAGTCTGTCCCTCCGAGGGACTTAATAATGGTTTTTGAAATCACTTGGTTTTCCCAAGCTTGTAGAGTTAATCCAGGGTCAAGCCCAGAACCAAGGTCTTCTGTCTCTACCTTATTCTAATTGGCCTTACTAATATCTAGGCTTTACGGCCCTCGGAGCCAGGTCTGTCTTTATGTTCCATCCCCCATCTCACTCTGAGGAGTAACAGTACAGAGCCCTGTGTTCAGAGGCTTACAGACAGGGAACTGAGGAGACAGGCCCCAAGACATTGTCATTCTGCCTATAAATCGTACCAACATCAGATATGTGGATGGTGCTTCCAGGTTTGGGGTCAGAAGACTTAGACATGGATCCTGGCTCTGTTCTGCATTAGCTCTGTGACTTGAGGCATTTCATTTAATTGGTCTGATCCTGAGGGAGACAACATGGGGTGGTGGATAGACTAGGCCTCAAAGCCAGGAAGACTCTGAATGGCTAAGAAGATGCCCACTTGTGTTGGCATGTGGCATTTCCTCACGCAGGACTTCCCTTTCCCATTGCAAACACAGATCCAGTCACTGTCCTTAGTGATGAACTGCAGTTTTCTCATCTGTAAAGGCAAAGGTTTGAATTCCCCATGGCCCGTTTGAGGGCATCATTCAGTAATAGGACTAGTAGAGTCAGTTCATGGGAAGGACTTTGAATTTTGTTGGAAGAGGCCACGAGGTAGAAGAAGCTAAGGGTGGCCAGTCAGTGGATGCTGAAAAGCCTGGGGACATGGGAGGAAGGACTTGGCTGGCTAACTGTACCAGGTACTGGATCCAGGCTGGGAAGGAACGGAAGTACGAAGGGAAGGAATGAGTCAGTAGGGCAGGTGGAGGAGAGTTAAGGACTAAAGCTGCCCTTGTTTCTCTCTCCGTGGAAAACAGCTGTTTCAAGTAATGCCCTCATTTCGGAGGAAAGCTGGTCCTGTCTTGTCCTGCCCTTACTGGGCAGGTGGCAGGAAATGATTGAAGACTGGGTGTAGGGAGTAAGGGAGGCCTAGATAGACTGTAGTGACAGCTGCCTGAAGCCAGAGTCTCAGGGTAATCTAGTATGGTGAGGATGCTGGATTTGGACTCAGAGGCCCTCGGAGGGTATGTCACGTCCTACCTAGCTCTGTGAACTTGGCCAAGTTATTTCCTGTCCCTCAGCCTCAGTTTCCCTCTGTGATATAATATGATAGTGGAAGGAGCCCTGGATTTGGAGTCAGAGCACATGGCTTTGCTATTTGCTAACTATAACCTTGGGCGAGTCACATGGAAACTGAAGCCCAGAGAGAAGCCCTCTAAAGGACGGCTTGGACAGTATGATTTCTAAGGCCTCATTAAGCCCTAAATCAGTGACTAGGCAGATGTTCTCAGGAGTCCTCTCCACCCCCTCTTCCTTAGAGAATATGGGGCCCTGGGCCAATGCTGGAAGCCTGGGCTGGGCCAGGGCTGTGTGGATGACTTTTCATAATGTTATGTGCATAGTGAGCAGCTGCCTCTCTTGGCCTTACTATAAGAAGATGGTGCCATTCATCTCATTTCAGTGAGTGAAAACATGCTAGATTTGGAGTCTGAAGTCTTGGGTTCCAATCTTGGCCCTCCTTCTTACTATATCTGTGACTTCTCCTCCCTGGGCCGTTTTCTCACCTGTAAAATGGTGAAGTTGGCCACAGTGGCCTCTGAAGTCTTTTCTGGCTCAATCTGGGATCCTATGACAATGGAGGGGGGAAGCTGGTTGAGCCTAGACATGGGAACAACTCCAACAAAGTCCTCCACGGTCTTCTTGAGTGTCATCCTTCCCTTGGATAAATCACTGGAAAATAAGGAGGTAGGGAAAACCATGGTCTTCTGCAGGATACCGAGGGTGGACCATGTGTCTGTACTCCAGACTGGGGGGCTTCTAATCCCCAGAGAAGGTTTTTAGTGTGGGAAATTTCTGCATCCAATTAACAATCGGCCGTTCCTGACCCTATGGTTGGTTTTGGAGAGAGAGAAGGGAAAGACACCAGTGGAGAGGCTGATGTGGTAGCCCAAGGGGGGGTCCTGTCCGTCCCCCCCACTTCTCACCTCAGGGCTCTCTGTTCCTCAAATGTCTAATATTCTCCAGAGGTCTTGGCTTAGACCCAGAATTTTTTCCTGAACTCTTGGGGCTGGAATGGAACTGTATAAACAGCTCTCCACAGGGGGCTTCCTCATGCAACTTTATTTCCCTCCACTCCTTCCACTTGGGGCACAACCGGGAGGTTGCTTGGGAAGATTTTTCTGCTGACACTAGAGTTTCTATTTTTGGTTTGGGGATATCATATGCTTCATGGGCCTCTTACACTAAATGGAGCCAGGAGCTATTCTTAGCAAGGGTTCATTCCTCCAGTGGAGGCTGGAAGAGGAGGCCCAACTTTCTGCCTGTTGGCAGAGGCTGATGGCCACTGGCCTAAGCTTGGAGATCAGAGTACCTAGTTGGGGAGAAGAGCTAGGCCATAGTATTAGCTTCTGAGGTGTTTGTCGAGAATCCCAAGTTATGAGTTAAGGCTAGCCCAGGTGCATGGCTTCAGTTGGTATCTTGAAAAGTCAGGCCTGGAGTCTAGCCTGAGCCTTCGTTTCCTCATCTGTAAAGGGAAGAGAATAGTAATGCTGCTTTTCAAGGCTCTTCTACCCCTTAAAGTATTCTAGAAACGGTGATTGTTAGTCCTTGGAGGAAGCACAGGAAGCTTCTGGGATTGAGACCCTCTTCTGCATTAAAGCACCCACCAAGATTCCATAGCTTCCTCTTCAGACTCTTGACATTACCTCCTGAATTGGGCAAGGAGACAGAAATAGTGACCTCCACCATGAACAGTTTTTTAAATCTGAGGCCTTGGGAGGGCTTCAGCATAGCTTTTCTCTAGGACTTTTTCTTTGGGCCTCAGTTTCCTCATGTGAAGAATGAGGAGCTTGAGTTGGGTGGTAGTCAGGTGCAGGAAGCCAGGCCTCTTGCAAATCCCTTTCTTTCTTTCTCCCCCTGGGCCTCAGTTTCCTTCTCTGTCACATGACATGGTAGGGCCAGATACTCTCTTAGCTTAACATCCTTTGACTGTCATTTAGAGCTGGGCACAGCCGTTTCTCCCTCTTAGCTTAGACTGGAGTCTTCTGAAAGGACCTGAGTCACTGTCTTTCTCCTCCCTCCCTGCAAGATTCTTCCTGATAACAAGACTTAATGAGAAAACTTGACTGGTTGTATTTTTGTTTCTTTCTGGGAGTCACACCCTTTCCTCTGTTTCCCTTCCTCAGGTCTCTTCCCTCCCCAGACTCTAGCTAACCTATCTTGCTGGTAAGGGGTGACTCGGTCCCCTTTGCCTCTCCCCCTCTCAGCCTCCCCAGTAGTCCACAGGATTTTATTTCCATATAAGGAAGTGCTACTGGAAGGGTACCTAATGACCCTTTTCGTTGGCCAGTTTGGAATGGTGCCTGAGGAGCAGGATGCTGGGGGACAACGCCCAGGTTAGGGGTTGGCTGGCTTGGCGGATGTCTCCAGATTTGGAGTCATTGTAATGTCAATGTGAGTTTGGGGAATGCTAATGTTTGTTCTAGGCTGTCTCTTCCTGCCCTCTGCTGCCTTCTCTTGTTCCTCTTTTCCGGACTTTTCAGTCCTATTGTCAATCCCCAAATAGATTTCCTTTTAGGACAAAGTTGCTTTTCAGGACTGGCCCAAAACATTGTGAAGGAAAGAGCCTGTTAAGGAAGGCAGCTGAGAAATCAGTGCCCATTAAGGTGTGAATGACCCATGGAGCAGGCGGGTGTGCCTCACCTTCACTTTGGCTGGTTGGTCAGTTGGTTTTAAAAACTGGGCAGAGCCTTTAAGGCAAAGAAAAGGTAGCGCACCTCTGGTAGACTCTTCAGATGTTGGTGTCCTGAGGCCACGGGGATGTGCGGGGTAAGGGGGGCAGGGGCAGGGTTATACAATGATGAAACAGCCTTCCAGGGTCATAGAAATAGTTGGTATCACTGGATTCAGTTTCCTTCTGGGAAGGTTGAGGGCCTTGGATCAGTGGTTTCTCCCATCCCTTTGAGCACTGACAATTGTTTTCCAGCTTTCTTGTTAATAATCACTATAGTACCTTCACCTTTAATCCCTGTTAGAATCTCAGGCATTGGTGACTTGGGGCCAGAATCTCAGGCATTGGTGACTTGGGGCCAGTGTAGATTCAAGGAGACAGTCTAGCTCACCCTGACTAGTTAGCCTCTAGACCCCAGGCAGCCCAGGGTTCTCCTGCATTACATCACCTCGCCTGACTCTCTGGTTCTGGATGCTCTTCCTCTGTCTCTCTTTCTCTTTGTCTCTGTCTCTCTCCCAGCTTCTACTCTGGTGCCCTTACTGTAGAATTCTGGGGGAAAGAGACAGAGGTGCTGGTTGCTTGACCCTGAGTTGAGGGTACAGATGTTGCTGGCTACTTCAAATGCCATCAGCTCCCTGTAGCCAGAATCCTGGCAGCCAGATGGGCAAGCTCTCCAGCAGAGACCCAGGGAGCCTGGTATAGAATAGGCACGTAATAAAATAGAGCCAACCTTCAAGCCTTCTATCAGTGGTTGCCATTAGGATTCCTCTTGGAAGGTGCCTTAGAGAAAACTGCATGATGTAGTCAAAAGAGCTCTCACCCTGGAGTTTGGGGGACTTGGGTACAAAGCCCAACTCTGATGCTTCTGAGCCTCTGTTTCTCTAACTGTAAAATGAGGGACTTGAATTCTGTGGCTGTTCAGGTCCCTTCCAGTTCTTCAGTCCCACATGGCCTTGGGCAAATCAATTTATGTACACGGTGAGTTCCTCATTAAAATTCACTCTTCAAGGGTTGTGATGTCTGGTACGTTGTGCTTCAGTAAATGTTCTCCTTTGGCCTCTGTTTCCTCCTATCAGATGAGGATGCAGTATTGACTGGTGGAGATGACCTCTGAGATGACCCTATAATCCTTTCTGTAGCCTTGGACAGGTCATTGAATCCCTCTTGTTCTCAAATATAACTGAAGAGGTTGACTTGATGGCCCCTCTGAGGTCCCTTCTACTCTAATCTAGGCATGAGGACCCACTTTGCCACATACTCTCTGTGTGACCTGGGGAAGTCTCTTCCCTTAAGCCTTGATTTGCCCCTTTGTAAGATCCCTTTCAGCTTTAGATTCTGTGTCAGGTAGAAACAGGTACCACTAAACTGAACAGAAGTATCCCTGAAGGCTGCCGATCAACTGGCTTTCTTTTACTTTTAATAGAGCTAGACCTAAAATCCAGTAGGAATCCATTTAAATTTGGTTGGGGCCCCAAATGGGAGTGTTGTGGGCCTCACGTGGCCCTTGACCTTAAGGCCCTAGGTTTGTCACTTGTTCTAACTGGGCCCCCACAGGCAGGAATCCCTTAATTCCCTTCACAAGTGGCCATCCTCCTTCTGCTTCCTCCAGTAACAGGAAGGCCACTAGTAGCTCCTTATATGGAGCTGAGAGCTTGTCCGTTACCTCTTCGGGTTGTTCCTGGGGTTACCCTCTGGAACCAGGAAGAGCAAGGTTGTGGACCTCTATGGGGTTCTCTCCTATGTTAAGACTTCTCTTCTCAAGGCTGATCACCCTTCCCTCCTGGTTCTTTATAACTGAGCCCCTTATGCTGTGGACCCTAATACCTCCCTATAAGAACACTCATGTTAACCAAAGTTAACTCTTACCTTTAAGATTCAATCTTTACCTCCAATGAAGAGATGAACCCCAGGCCAGACAGCATACCCTTTAAAAACCTTAAGTGAGCCCCACCAGTTTCTGTCTTATCCTACTGGGGTAGCAGTGGGGTTGCTCCCAGTCCTCAGCCCTAAAAGTTCAAAGTTCAGCTGGGAGTGTTGCACCCTCCCTCTTCTTTTAAGAGTCAGTTGTGCTGTTAGATTAAGCTACCCAGAGCTTGTCTCAGAGGTCCAGAAGATTCTAGGGTAGGAATTCCTACCTCGGGGCCCATGGACTCCTAAGGACCCTAGGGATAGATTTCAGGGTCTTGGTGAACTTAGGTAGAGAGGGAACTAGCATGTTTTTTTTCACTTACCTCTAAATGAAACTTAGCATTTCCTTCAAATATTTAGAAACCTGATTCCAAGAAGGGGTCTGTCAACTTCACCAGTCTGCCCAAGGGGGCCATGATACAAAAAAAGGGCCCACAACCCCAGTATAGGGGAAAACATCTTGGAGAGGGAAGATGGGAAACCGATTGGTAGAAGCTCAAGATAGGCCCCCTAAATCCATGCAGCAGAATTCCCCCTCCCCATAAATTCCCTGATAGACATTCCCTGGGTGTGGAATTGGGAGAACCCATATTCGAATCCTGCCTCCGATGCTAGCTGTGTGACCCTGGGCAGGTCATTTAACTTTTCTGAGCCCAGTTTCTTCATCTGTAAAAATAAGGGCTTTGGACTCAGTGAACTTCCATTTCTAAAACTAACTTCTTTGATCTATATAGAGGAGGAAATAGTACCCAAAGAAAAGATTCCTGACCAACATTTAAATCAAGATTTTTTTCAGTCGCCAAGCATAGGAATTAGAGAAGGGAGTCCAACTTTTTCATTTTATGAATGGGAATACTGAGATCTAGAGAGAAGAAGCCATTTGTCCCTAGGATGGTTAGCAGACCTGGGCTTTGGGCCTAGGTATCTCGGTATCTTCAGAGTTGGAACAGGTTTGGGTGGCTAGAAGGTCAGACCCATACTTGAATCCCCTCCATGATGTAACCCAGTTTAGTCATCCAGCCTTTGCTTGGAGAATTCCAGTTGTCTTGGTGATTTTGATTTTCTGGATGATGGAGGCACAGCTAGGTGGCAGTTTTTCTGAATGAGATCTGGGGAGGAGGGTGAAGCTGCAATGTGATACAGAAGCTCTTGGGAGGTGGCAGCAGAGACATGGCATCTGGTGACATCAGGACTTCTTGCAGCCATGGATAAGCTGGAGAGTATCCAGCAGAGGGCATTTGGGATGGGGAAAGTCTTCATTTCATGCTCACAGGGATGGATTAGTTAAAGGAGTTTGGGTTGGGCTGTCTGGAGGAGAGGTGCCTTGAGAGTGGGGGAATCAAAGGTTTCTAATGTAGGAGAGGGATTACACTTGCTCTGTTGGGCCTCAGAGGACTTGGGTCACAAACCAATGCAGAGGAGTTTTGTTACTGTTTAATGTCATCTTTATTTCCATAATTAGAGTCATTACGTATATTGCTCTTGGGGTTCTGTGCTCTGCCCACGTCATACAAAGGCAGACCCTTTCCTGCAGCCAGACTAACCACGCACTCTGTGTGTGTGTCTTGTTGCAGATCAGCGTTCGGGTGACCACCATGGATGCCGAGCTGGAGTTTGCCATCCAACCGAACACCACTGGGAAGCAGCTCTTCGACCAGGTGAGCAGTTTATCCCTGTCCTTCTAAGGTTTCCGACCCTAACTCTTGAGCAGACCCTAGGATGGTGTAGCTTTGAGCCATCTGAGGTGGGTATGAACCAGCAATGTTCTCTCCTCTTTGGTTCCATATTCCCCATTGCCACCTTGCCTGAAGTTAGCCAGAGCCTGGGCTTTGAGGATGGAGAGCCAGAGCGGGCCTGAGAAATCTTGTCCAGTCCCCCCTCATTTTACACTCAGGGCAATTTGAAAAATAGTATGTAGCAGAGCTAGCCCTGGGGCTCATTCTCCCTGCTAGAAGATGGGATCTGAGCTCTTGATTTGCTTGTGGATTTTGTTGTGTGTGTTTTTGTATGAGCTTTAAAATGTTTTTATTGATGCTTCCCCTCTCCCCGCCCCCCCATACCAATCACTTCTCACTAACCATAACCCCCACTTTAACCTATGGCATCCTCCCTTATAACAAACAGAAACAAAATTTAGCAAAACTTTGAGTCCTGGCAGAATTCTAGAATGGGTTATTAGTGAATGTTTGGAAAAGGGAGCAGTGATTACAAAGAGCCAGCTTGACTTAAGTCATTTTGCCTCCCTGGGCTTCAGTTTCTCTTTCTGTAAAATGAAGGGATTAGGCTAGCTGGTCCTTGAGTTTCCTTCCAGTTCTAGAGCTAGGATCTATGACAGTTTACTGTGCTACTAACTACAAATGTGACCTTAGGTAAGTCACTTCTCTTTGGGTCTTGGTTTATTCCTCTAGGTGGTGTAGCAGTAGATAGAGTGCCAGGCCTCGAGTCAGGAAGACTCCACTTCCTGAGATCCAGTCTCTCCTTAGACACTTACCAGCTGTGTGAACCTGGACAAGTCACTTCCCTTCTGTCTGCCTTAGTTTCCTTCTTTGTAAAATGAGCTGGAGAAGGAAATGGCAAACCCCTTTCCCAAGAAAACCTTCCCATTTTAGATTCTGTGAACTTGGGCCATTTGGGTGAGCCCCTGGAAGCAGGAAGGCTGGCTAAACCTTTTGACAAGCCCTCTTGCCATGCCCAACTGATCTCATTTCCTGGAACGGTAAAGCTGAGGGACTGCTAGAGATGAAGATTGCCTCAATTTAAGGGAAGCTTGTCAAAAATCTCTCATGCAGTTGTTGGGGAAAAGTCAAGTGAGGTCGAGCTAGAAAAGAGTTCCCTTTCAATGACTTTGGAACTGGTCAAATGACCTCAGTCAGTGTGCTCATTAACAGTCCAGCCTCAGCTCGGAAGAAGGTCCCCAGCAAAGTGCCCAAGGGAACTTTGCTCTGCCCTGTGGGGCTGAACATTAGAGAAAGACACAGGCGGCATCCTCCTCTGCTTTGCAGATGATGTCAACTTGGGAGGGATGGCCAACAGAAAGGCATGAGCCCAGTCTGATAAGGTGAAACTCACTAGAGGTTAATGGAAAGTCTTACACTTGGGTTCAAGAAATCAGCAGGAACAGAGAAGGCATGCAACAGATTGTCTGAAAAAGATCGGGGATTACAGTGGCCTGCAAACTCAGTGGGAGTCAGTGGTAGAAGGTGGCAGTCCTGAGAGTTCATTCAGTCTTGGACTATGTTGAGAGACATAGCCTCCAGAAATAGGGAGGCAATCTTGAGTCAACTGGGGAGGGTTGTGTTCTGGACTCCATCCTCTCTCTGCCTGGAGAAAGAATAGCCCAAGGGTGGGGAGACTCCACTCAAAGACTGGCAGAAGGAGCTGGAGATGTATAGAAGAGGAGCCTCCAGGAGGCATGGGCAGGGTGCCTTGGAAGAGCCCTGACCTAAGAAGAAGAGCAGTCTGGTTCTCTTTGGCCCCACAAGGCAGAAGCAGAGAAATGCTTGGAAGTCACAGAGGTCAATTTTGGCCCAGTGTCAGGAGTTTCTAACAATCCCCAGCTGTTGAAGTGTGAGAAGGCTGAAGATGAAGGTATCCTAGGCACCCTGCCTCAAGACACCTACACTGGCACACTTATTTTCTTAGTGAAAGCTTAGTAGAGGAGACTTGGATTTTATTTTTTAATGAAATAATATTTATTTGTTAATAAATCTTATACTGAACATGGCCCCAACCAATTCAACTTGGTTTATTAATTTATTGGGGGCAGATCTGCAGTTTCATTGGAAGAAGGAATGCCCAGCTAGGAAACTCTACCAGAGTATATCTGTACCTGCTAGGGAACTGCCTGAACTACTGAGAAATCAAGTGACTTGGCCAGGGTCACACAGCCAGAATGGCAGGTTTTGAACCCGGCTCTCTCTCCTTGACTCTGAAGCTAATCTTTTAGCTACTTACCCAAGCTACTTTTCCATTTAATTTGAAGGCATAAAGTATCATAACTTTTTGTTTATTTTTCTAATTTATCTAATTTTTTGTTCAGCCTTTAAAAAAATAAGTATCCTAACTTTTCAGCTCTTTGGGTTCTGTTTCCCCATCTCATTTCTAATTTGGACTATCCCTAACTCAGGCTTGGAGGATCAGAGGATTTGAGGATGTAGAGCTGGAAGAGACCTTAGAGATAACCTGGTTTGACTCACAAATTTTACTGAGGAGGAAACTGAGGCCCAGAGAAGGGAGTGTTCAGAGTTGCCCACATGGGCAGATTCAGTGGAACTGAGTTTCAGATCCAGGCCCTTTGACTTTGAGGTCATTTGAATATTAAAAAACAGAACTGTGTCTTGGAGGTCTCCCAGCAGCCTTCACTACTTAACTTCACTACTCAGGGACCTGTTCTCCTCTGGTAGGGGATAAGGGAAATGGCTGACCCAGGTGAGTCTGCCCAGTCCACAGTAAGCCTGGCATCAGGGGCCTAGGCGTAGGACTGGGTAAGATCTCTCAACAGGAGGCCTTTCTGGGCCTCCTCAGGCCCAATGGAAGTAGCAGGCCTCTGGTGGCCAGCTTGAGAGAGGGCTCATGGCCTCAGACTACATTCCAGTGGGCAGGAGAAGGGGAGGTGTCAGCCTGTTCTCGGCTAGGATCCCCAGTCAGTGCGGGGGCTGGAGGCTAGCCCTTGTCCAAGTGATGATAATTCCTTGCCTGTCACAGTGGGTGCTTTGTCCATCGGACACTGGCAGGGAGAGTAAGGAAGACGTGGACGGGGGCCCAGGGCAGAATTAGTCTAGAAACAATGAAGGGTCTTAACTTGGAGCCTTGTCTCTTCCTCCTCTCTCCGCCCTCACTCTACTATGATGCTACTAGGGCCCTGGAGTCCCAAGTGGGCTTTGTTTCTGAGAAGGGTGTGGCTTAGAGGAAAGCCCAGAGGTTAGCAACTGCCCGGTCTCAACTCCCCAGATGCCCCAGATGTTAGCCTTATCTCTCCATTCATCCTTCCAAATGGAGCTGGCTCTGCTGGGGCCTAGTGCTCTCACAGGGCAGTGGGACCACTCCAGAGACAGCCAGAGTGAGGAGACAAAGACCTGCTTCCTGGGTCTTCCAGACTCCCAAGTCCAGCTATGGAACAGAACTGGCAGGCACCCCAGAGGCCCAGGAAGGGGAAGGGAAGGACCCAGGACCATGCAGCTAGCTGGGCTGTTCCAAGACCCACTGTGCTGGCATGCTCCTCCCTTTGAGGGCCTGATAAGTTAACAGATATGAAGGTATTTGAAATCAATCATTAAAAGTTATTTTTTTAATTGGCAAAAGCAATCAAGCAAGATAATCTTATTTAAATGAACTGCAAGAGCAAACAGACAACAAACAAAAAATGAATTTGTTCTGTGACCCCTTCCAAGGCGGTCTGACATTGACTTCTTGGCATCCCTTCCCTCTCCCCTTCTCCCTCCTTCCCCCTCTCTTCCCCTCCCAGTCCCAATTGGCACCTCTCCCTGTGTGTCTGGGAGCATTTTATAAACTGACTAGACGCTGGCCTGGTGATGCCCCTCCTACCACTGTGGGCAGCCCTTTTGGGTCTAATGGATCCCTTCTCCCTGGGCTTAAGACTTTACAAAGCACTTTGTCCCTCGATGGCACTGCAAGATCATTGCATTCACCCATAGTCAGTGAGTTGGTGGTAGAGTGGAAACAGTCCCAGGTTGGAGTCCTGGCTTCGACATCTGTAGGGGTTCATGGGATTTTGAACCAGGAGGGACCTTAGTTCATTTGGCCTTACCTCTTTATTTCATCAAGAACAACATGGAGCCTTTGGGGAGAGGAGGAGGACCTGTTATTTGTGTTGCTTCCCCTCCCTGATCTCAGTTTCCTTAATCTGTAAAATGAGGGGATTGGACGAGACCTCAAAGGTCTGTTCGAGCTCTAAATCTTGTGCTCATATGATGAAGTGGGAAATAAGACATCTTCCATCTGTCAAGCCCCTGGCAAGCTTAGGACCTGGGATGGAAAGGGCTGCCCAGCCAGCTGCTGTGTGGAGGTGTTGACAGGCAGTGGGTCCTTCCTGGATCCCAGCAACTGTCTGGACAATGACCAGAACAGGAAACAGAACAGAGGAAGGGCTCTGCTTGGCACTTGCAGTTTAAATAACAGCAACAATGGAAGGCCAGGCCAGACTGTGGGCCTAGGGGACAAGGGCCTTCGTGCTGTTGGCCTTAGGAGTGCCCTAGCTGGAGACTAGACAGAAACTTCCTTCCGTGAGTCACTTAGGTATGTGCCTGCAGCCCCTTGCTCCCCTAGCGGGACAGCTCTTATATTAAGAGGGCCAGTTGGCATCGTCCACCCCTCGTCAAAGCCTTTAAGACCTCAACCTCTCCCAATCTCTTTAAGCTCAGATAGGGTCTCTTAGTTAGGCCTGCAGTGAGAACCTGCCCCCAGCTTCACTGTAGTTCAGGAATTGTGGAGATTATGAAATAGCTGGAGAGAAGGGGAAGGCCTTGGGGATGGGGGGCTAGCCCTGATAACCAAGGGCATTCTCTGGAGTTGCTGAGTGAAAGGGACTTGAGTCTTAGCAACATAAATCAAGGCCTTTGATCTAAGCCTCCTTTTTCTGGTTGGAAATCATCTTCCTTCTAGCAGCAGACCTTGCATACCACCCAGAGAGCACCCTGAACCCCAAGTCTGGGCTGGGGATGTACAGTGGGGAAGAAGATCCAGTTCTTCTGGGTGGCCCTGTCTACCTTGTCCTGGGTGGGGGGGTTGTGAGTCAAGAGCTTGGGTAGATGCCATCAACCTCCCATTTCCTTCCCACTTTGTTGAATCCATTGTCCTCCTGTGCTTAGCTCATGTCAGCTTCAGATAAGGGGCTTTACTCCAGTCCTGGGCCCTGGGCCTTGGGCCCTCTGGACCTCAGGCCCTTACTCAGGGCTCCTTGGAGCATTGCTCTGTGCTTTTTCCTTTTTGGAAGGACCTGGCTTAGAATCCTAGTGCTAGTACTTGGGAAACCTGTGACCCTGGGCACATCACTTTCCAGGGAATTCCAAGGAATTGGACTAGGCCTAAGTAGGATTTAGGGCTGCAGGGGGCCTTAGGAATTATTCAGACTTAGTGGATGGTTCAGCAAGTGATGCGAGGCCTTGGGTCTCCTATCTTGACCTTCCCAGAGCTTGTTTGGCTCTTGGGGTTCAGAGAGATGCCATACCTCATCCCTAATTAGCATCTTTCTTTCTACTGATGGCATCCCAGCTGGGCTAAGTCCTCGGTAAAATGAAGGATTGATGGCAGTAATCTAAGGTCCCTTCCAAATCTAAAGCCTTAAATTCTCTAAATGGCCTGCTCTGGTCTGTGTCTTCCCACCTCCCCCTGTCCCAGGCTTAGCATTCTCCCAGCCACAACAGTGCCTTTTTAGGGTTTGTTTATATGCGACAAGAGAATACACAAACTTAGAAGTTATCCTCCAGCATAAGAGGCAAAGTTACTCCTGAAAATGGTTGTTGAGGTGTTTCAGTGTTTCAGTTGTGTCTGAGACATCATGACTCCATTTGGGGCCTTCTTGCCAAAGACACTGGAGCTGTTTACCATTTCCTTCTCTAGCTCATTTTACAGATGAGGAAACGGAGGCAAACAAGGTGAAGTAACTTGCCCAGGGTCACACAGCTAGGAAGTGTCTGAGGCCTGATTTAAACTCAGGAAGAAGAGTCTTCCTGACTTCAGGCCTGGTGTTCTCTCTACCTAATGCAGCAAATCAAAGAAAACCACCTTAGCCCTGATTGTTGATCATTGACTTCGGAACTGTTCCCACTAACTCCAAAGCATTCAGGGTCCCAAAAGAGAATTTAATTTTCCATCCCAGAACTTTTCCCCTCCAAAACCAACCAGCCAACCAAAGGTTCAAGCAAGTCAGGAATCCCTTGGGATACACCTGGGCACTCATTAGCTGAGAGTGAGCCTGAGGTTGTCCAATGAACCAATATGGAACACAGCCTAGTTTACATGGTGGTTATCTGATGTAAATAGAGTGTCCTGCCCACCTGACCCCAGGCCTGTCCAATTGGACTCCTTCCCTGGCCAAGGTGACACTGTTCTCATCCTCTCAAAGGCCTTTGCCACATATGTGCAGATAAGTAAGCTTATAGAAATGGCCTTTTCCAGTGGGATGGGCAGGTCAGGCCACTAAAGACCCTAGGATCCCCATAGCTGGAAGGGACCTCCATGTTCATCTGATCTATCCTGCTCCCCCCAGCCCAGGTGTTTTATAGGTGAGGAAAGTGATGTCCCAAGTCACACAGTCAGGATTCTGTCTTCAATGCTCTGATCCCAGATGCTGCTTGGGAAGAGAATTC
>CM053775.1:39580226-39592104 GCA_028658325.1 Potorous gilbertii | reverse complement strand
CCTGCCTCTGCTATCACCTCTATGTCCATGGGGAGAATCATTTTACTAATATGGGTCTCAGTTTACCAAACTCTAAAATGAAGGAGTGAGACTAGATGGCCTCTGAGGTTCTTTCCAGTCCTAGATTTAGGAGCTTTTTGAGACCTTGGACGAGTCACTTCCCCTCCCTGGGCCTCAGTTTCCTCTTCTGTCAAATGAAGGGGTGGGACTAGCTGGTCTGTAAGGTTCTTTCCAGCCCTCAATCTAGGAGCCTGTGGTTCCAGCTGAAAGTGTTTGTTTGCATTTGCCCTATACTTGCCATATACTTATTTGGGAGAAGATATCCCATGTGAACTGGGAGAAGATATTCCATGTGAACTTTGACTCTTCCCCTTTGACCCTCCTTCCCCAGCTAAGCACAGCTGCTGTTTAAGAGATGTTTGTTGAACTAAATTGAAAAGACTCCCCAGCCAGGAGCCCCCTGGGTGGAGGCCCAGGGTAAGCTGGATTTGCAGCAGTCTCTTCTTGGTGGATCTAAATGTTGCCCTTTCCCATTTTGCTCTTCTGCCCCTCCAGGGCCCTCCTGGAGAATGAAAAGAAGAAGCGTGAGCTGGCTGAGAAGGAGAAGGAAAAGATCGAGAGGGAGAAGGAGGAGCTAATGGAGAAACTGAGACAGATTGAGGAACAGACAAAGAAGGCTCAGCTAGGTACCTAGGAGGCCTCTGAGATGAGGAGAGCCCCGGAGGCAGTGGGAATGGGACTCATGACCCCTTGTCCATTATCCCACTATGACGGGGAAGGGCTTGAAGGGGAGAGAGTGGGTGATGGTATGGAAAGGCTGAGAAAACTCCCAGCGAGGAGAATGGGCTACCTCCTCAGGTAGTGAGCTCCCTGCCACTGCCATCAAGGAGGAGGTCCTGGAGAAGAGACTGGCTGATTCCCCTTGTGGGGGATCAGTGTGCTTGATCAGGTATGATTGGACAGTTTGGGGCTCCAGAAATGGGTGCAGGCATGGTGGGGGTGGCGGGGGGTGGGAGAGGGATGGCCTTCGCCTCATCCTCTAACCTTCTTTCATCCAGAACTGGAAGAGCAGACTCGGAAAGCTCTGGAGCTGGAAGAGGAGCGGAAGCGGGCCCAGGATGAGGCTGAAAAACTGGCCAAGGAGCGGCGGGAGGCTGAGGAGGCTAAAGAGGCCCTACTCCGGGCCTCTCGGGACCAAAAGAAGACCCAGGAGCAGCTGGTAAAGACTCAGGAGCAGCATGTTCATGAGGGTTTGTGTGAGTGGGAGTGTGGATGTCTGTGTGCATGTGTGTGAGCAGCTATGTGAGTATAGGTGTGTGTAGGTGTCTGTATGAGTGCATGTATGTGTATATGAGTGTGTGTGTGAGGGTATGGATGTGAGCTTGTATGTGAGCATATATGGGAATGAGTGTGTGTCCATATGTAGGGGGGGTGGTCTGTAAGTGTATGTGTGTGAGCATGTGTGGATGTCCATGTATGTGAGGATGTGTATGTGTGAGCGTGTGTGTGGGTATGTCTGTGTGTGGGTATGTGTATGAGAGCATCTACGCATGAGTGTGTGTATAAGCATGTGTGTGGATGTCTTTGTAAAAATGTGTACAAGGGTGTGTGTGTATGAGAGTGTGTGTGTGTGTGTATGTCTAAGAATGTATGTATGTGAGTGTGTGTGTGGATGAGCATGTATGTGTGTGTGTGTGCCCACTTGTGGGGTGGTATACCCCACAGCAAAGGGTAAGACTTTATCCCTGTGGGTTAGGTGGGGTGTGAGTAGGAGCCCCTCTTCCACCCTAGCTGGGCCAGATTGCAGCATCTCCCAGACATAGGTGGGCAACAGCTGTGGTGGGGCCTGACTCCATCCATTGTCTCCAGGTAGAGATCTGAGGGGGCAGGGCAGGGCACAGCAGGTATGTGAGACAGTAGGAATGAGCTCCCTAGGTGAACGGCCCAGGTGCTTCTATGGGTGCTCCTCTAGGAGGTACACCTCATTTCCCTTCCCACTAGAGGTGCCCACAGCATAGCATAGCCTAGCAGCTAGCTCTCACTGCTTTTGTAGTCAGAAGATCTGGCCAGAATCTCATCTCCACTGTTTAAGGCCTGTGTGATCCTCTGCAAGTTACTTAACATGCCCAAGCTTGGTGAGGGGCCTGGCTTGGCTAGACTGTAAGGTAGCTTCCAGCTCCACATCCAGGGTCTGTAGGGTAGAAGGAAGAGGTTTTTGCTTGATCATTGAAGGCCAGATCCCCTTGGAGCCCCCCCGGAGGGCCCAGGCCTGTATCAGGCTCTCCTAGCCTCAAGGACACAAAGTCTGAAAGCTTAGACCACAGTTTGTGTGGAAGACTTGGGCTGAGTAAGCCAGCAGGATGATGCAGCCGCCAAAAAGCACTGCCCGCTTTTGGGCCCCATTCAAGGAAGGAGGCTCAGAGATCCTGTGACCAGAGGGTCAGCTTGCCAGGACTGTGGTGTGGCAGAGGGACCTTGTGAGGGCAGTGGAGCTTGGCCTAGATACCTTGCAGTCCCCCTGAGCTTGGCCTCTAGGGGAGCGGACCTAAGAGTATAGGTTAGACTCAAACATCGGGGCAAAGAGGAGACTGAGCTGGGAGGCTAGCCTTTCAGTTTCTTGGCTATCCTTGTTCTCCTTGGGTCTCTTCCAGTGTTTAATCCAATGCCTGGCACATAGTAGGTGCTTGATAAACATGATTGATTCTGGAGAGGCAAGAACAGGAGTCCAGCACCTGTCCTGGGGAAGCTGAGGCAGAATAACCCCAGATCTTTGTGCTGGGAGTGTGTGGGAAGGCCAGAGCCTTCACGCTCATAGCAGGCCCTGACTGCCTCCTTCTGCAGGCCTCTGAGATGGCAGAGCTGACAGCACGGATCAGCCAGTTGGAGATGGCCCGACAGAAGAAGGAGAGCGAGGCCGTGGAGTGGCAGCAGAAGGTGAGGCCAGAGCCACTGGGTGGGGTGAGGGAATCCTTGACCATAGTACCCTAGACAGCAACTGGCATGGGCAGGCACGGGAGACCCAATCTCCATAAAAAGGGCCAGGGTACAGACTCTCTTTGGGGGCTTGCCTCCTTTGCTGTCTTTGGGGCATCCTCCATAGCTCTAATGGGGTGGGGGCCATGGCAGGGACATATCCTGGCTCTGGCCCCCTTCCTAGCCACATGCCCCTGAGCTAGGCATGTGATATCTTCTTAAAAGGGGGATATTACTGGAAGGCCCCTCCCTCCCTCAAAAAAACTCTAAAGCCTCAGATAAATGGAAGTGATTTCCATTGTGGTCTTCTGCCTGGTGGTCTTCCTTTGGGTTCTAATGCAGTGGTCAGATCCCTGCTGGCCACATATCAACTTAGAAAACTACAAATGAACATTACCTATGTTGTGTTATATTTTGCTATCTTTTGTTAAACATTTCCCAATGGGAGTTTTGCTGGCCTGGAGTTAACACCTATTCTCTAGTGGATAGAGAGGCTACCTTGGAGCCAGCAAGTCCTAGGTTCAAATCTTGCCTCTGACACCTGTTGGTTGTGTGACACTGGGCAAATCCCAGTACTGTGGGTGGAGAAGGTGCCAACCTCTCCTGGTTCACCTGGCAGTCAAAATCCCAGGTCCAGTGTCCCTCCTGGTCCTTGCCCTGGCTCACATTGGCATGCCTTACCCTACAGGCCCAAATGGTTCAGGAGGACCTGGAGAAGACCCGGGCCGAGCTGAAGAATGCCATGAGTACCCCTCATGAGAATGAGCAAGATGATGAGCAGGATGAGAATGCTGCTGAAGCCAGCGCTGAGCTCCGGGCTGAGGCCTCCACCAAGGACCGCAGTGAGGAAGAGCGGACCACTGAGGCCGAGAAGAACGAGCGGGTCCAGAAACACCTGAAGGTAGCTGGGGGAGAGAAGGGGGCGGCCACAGGCTCAGTGAGCTCACCCTCCCTGCCCGCTAGGTGCAGGGCACCCAGCTGACTAAAAGTGGGCATGTGGGCAGAAGATGGGGAAGTCCATGGTCAGGAGAAGCAAGCGATGGGGGTCACCAAGTTGGTAGTGAGTGTGATATAGTAGAGAGAGTGCTGAACTTGGAGGCAGAGAGATCTGGGTTCGAATTCCGCCTCAGACACTTCTTAGCCATGTGACCCTGGGAAAGTCATTTTAATTCTCTGGACCTCAGTTTCCTCATCTGTAAAATGGGGGAGGTAGGCTTGGACCTGGTGACCTCTAAGGTCCCTTCCAACTGTAGATCTGTAATCCTTGGCCAGAGGAGCCCTGCGATCTCCTGTATGCAGCCTGCTTTGCCATTTCCTTTCTTTGAATGGATTTTGGAGAGCTTGAACCCAAAGAATTCTTAAGCTCTTGCTGCATCCAGGGCCCTGTACTTGGGCATACAGAGCTAAGGATGTAATTGGGTGGGGGGAGGGGTGAGAAGGGGAAGTTTGTTCACCTTAAGAACTGTTCCAAGGAAGAGGGAGGTTATTTCTAGCAAGCTTTATCGAGTGTTGCCTTTAGAGAACATCATGCTGGGTGTTGGAGGAGGCCAAGTATAGATTGAGCCAAGGTTCTGTTCTAGTTGGGGGAGAAGGCACTAACCCAGCTAGGTAAATGTGCGACATTACATGGGTAGTAGCACCCTTGCCAAGGGGCAGAACAGACGTTTGGGCAAAGGGCTCTGGGAAATTGGAGGCAGGACAAGAATCATGACTTCTGGGAAGGAAGGATAGATTTGATTCTCAAAGACAGAAATGGAGGATGCATGCTGGGTGATGAACTAGGGGTAAAGGCATAGAGATGATGGCAGTGGGTAACAGGGGTGGGGAGGACCAGGAGAGAGAAGTGTCCCATCCCCTCCCCTTCTATCAGGAAGTTCGGTCGAATCCAAAGCCCTCCTGTGGCTCTGAGGCCGTTCTTTCTGTCCTCTCCTGGAGGTGAGCAGCAGCGCCCCATCTTTTAAGTGACCTGGATTCGAGTTCCGGCTTCGACACTTACTATCTGAGTGACCTAGGCAAGTCACCACTTTTCTGAGCCTCAGTTTCCTCTCTGGGAAATGTACAGGTTAATAGTTGTGCTGTCACCTGTTCAGGGATTGTCATGAGGGAAAGTTCTTTGTCAGTCAATACATGCTGTGTACATGTGAGTGATCATCATCATCATTACCAGGGCTCAGACGGGCTCTCTCATGTCAGCGTACTGGAATGCCCTTTTCAGCTTCTCTTCTGCTCTCCTTCCCACCCTCCCCCCTAACCTAGGCCCTGACCTCAGAGCTGGCCAACGCCCGAGATGAGACCAAGAAGACAGCCAATGACATGATTCACGCAGAGAACATGCGTCTGGGGCGTGACAAATATAAGACCCTGCGTCAGATCCGCCAGGGCAATACCAAGCAGCGAATTGATGAATTTGAGTCCATGTAATCCTCCTGTCCCTGTTCCCCCCTTCCAGCCATCTCTGACCTCTCCCCTGCCTTTGCCCTTTCTGAACTGGGCCCTCCAGGGACCCCAGAGCACCCTACTCCCTCCACAGGAGAGGGGGAGGGAGAGAAATTCGAACCTTTTCCTGCCCTCTCCCTTGCCCTCAGCTGCCAGCTTAGTCTAGGCCCTGATTTACCTTCTCCAGAGGTTTGGTTTCTACCCTTGTCCCCCATGGTTCACTGCTGGGTTTGCCCCTTTCCCCTTCCTCCCAGAGAGCCCCAGCCACAGGGCATGGTGTCTAGGCACATGTGGGTCTTCTCCAAGTTCCTGTGCTTCACAGTACAGGGCAGCAGGAGGAGGGTTAGGGGAAGAGAATAGAAAACTCACTCCAAAGACCAGAGAGAGACCTTCCCCAAGCCTGCTCTACCTGGAACCTTTCAGGCCACTAGGAGAGGGAAAAGTGGCCTGGGCGGGGAGAGAAATCAGGCCACTCCCAATTCCCCTTCCCAGACCCTGGCCCACTTAGTTTTGTTTGGCGATGAGAGAGGGAGGAAGATCCAAGCAAGACACCAAAAAATATTTTAAGGCTTGGCTGCCCAGCACCCCCAAGCAGAACAGTGCCTTATAGGAGCTGTTTGGGTGCCTTATGGGGGCTGTTGAGGAAGCCTTCTGATTGGCCACCTGTGCCTTGGGGGCTGTCCCTTCTCCCCTACATGGGCCAGCCCCTCTTCCCCTCCTTCCCTAACAAGTTTGAACAACAGAAAACCCAGGGTAGTAGTCCACAGCTCCCTGTCCCACCCAGCGCTCTCCTGGGTCTGTGGCATCCACCATATCCTCAAAGCCTGAGTAGACAAGGAGCTCCCAGCAACCAGTCCCTCCTTCCCTCTATGGGGGAGATAGTGCCCACGATGTGTCTGGGAGGGGGTTAATTGAATGTTACCATTCACTTCATACCAGAGATAGCTCCAGTCTCCTAAGGCACACCTCCATGATGTGTGTGGAGGGGATAGGACTGTGCCTGCCACCAGTGATCTCCCTACAAACAGCCCCCTCTCCTCCACCACCCCCTTCTGGGGTGGTGCTAGGGGGGAAGGCTGTCTCTGGGTCACTTTTCAATGTCCTGGCCCCTCCCCTCCTACACCCACCCCACCCTGCCCAGCACGCTGCTGAGCCATCTTTGCCAGACTGGCTGGGGGGCACCAGGACCCTCCAAATATGATGCCTGTATGATGTACCCTTCCCCTGCCTACCATCTAATAAAATGGGGATTCCCTCCTTCTTCTTATGCATAAGTAGAATCTCGTTCTCGTCTCGGAGCAGGGCTGCCTTTCGGCCTCCCATCCTTTCCACACCTTGAAAGTGTATACTGTATTATAAAGAAGATATTTTGCAGGAAATTAATGTAAAAGGCTTTCTGTATCAGTGATGCCATCATCACATTAGGTCACGCTAGGTTGTTTTATTATTATTATATTTGTTTTGCAGCTTTTTTTTTCTGTTTCTGTCTGGTTTCTCTGGGTTCAACAGGCCTGGCTTCTCCCTCTTCCATTCCCCAGTGGGCAATGCGATGGGGATGGGGGGGGGGTGGCCCACAGCTGCCATCTGCCTTCCTTCTCAAGTCTCATGTTTTGCTGTAAAATGTAACAGCTCTCTCACTGTTCCAGGCCTCAAGCAGTTAACTTGATGTTGTGTCCCTGAAAGCAAGAGTTGGGGGCAGTAATTATGGGAGGCTGGGGCAGAAGGCTAGACTTTGTACATGCGTCTTATGTGTATTTTTTTTTTTTGTTAATTGTCTGGAGGGGTTTATTCTAAAGTCACAACATGTTAAATTTCAGTGCCAATAAAATTGAAACTACCCCCACCCTTTGGCTTGGTTTCAGTTACTCATGGAACATTCAATGCCTACTGTGTGAGGAAGGGCTCTGAGTGGCCCAAAAGCTTGGAGCGGGGTAGCAGGGGTAAGGGTTGGGGTTGGAATGTCACTTATGTTAATTTTGTGACGAGTTCAAATGTGGCCTCACCCACTAGCTAGGTGACCCTGGGCAAGTCACTTAACATCTGTTTTTTTTTGGGAAAGGAAATGGGAAACCACTCCAGGATCCTTGCCAAGAAAACCCCATGGATAGTATTGTCATTAGGGATATGACTGAACAATACTTTTGTGCTAGAGTACTTTATTTAAAAAAAAAAAAAAAAGGATTACCAGCTTTTTTGTTTGTCACTTTCTTTTCAAATTTTCTTGTGGAATTCATTTTACTTCCAATTCTTAATTCTTTCCCTCTCACCTCTCCTTCCCTCTCCCATTGAGAAAGCAAGAAATTAAAAACCTGTTACAGGTATTTATGGTAAAAAAAAAACAAAACAATTCTCCCATTAACCATGTGCCCAACCCCTCCATTCTGCACCCTGAGTCTGCCCCCTCTCTAGCTAGAGTTGGGTAGCCTCTGGAATTGTGGCTAGTTCCACTCTAGCATTCAAAGTTGTTAAGTCTTTCAGTCATTTGTCTTCATGGTATTGTCTCAGTTGTTCTCATGGCTCTGCTTCCTTCCCTCTGCATCAGTTCATACAAGTCTTCCTAGGTTTCTCAGAAACCATCTTCCTCATTTTTTACAGTGCACTTTGTAGCCCACCACCTTCGTATGCCATAACTTACTCAACCGTAGCCCAGTTGGGCCCTATCTCAGTTTCCAATTTTTTGCCATCATAAAAAGTGCTCCTATAAATCACTGCCTTCATTTCTAGATGTGCTTCCTTTTCCCTTATAACAAACGAAAAAGGAAAGGATGGGAGTAGTTCAGAAAAAACCAACACATCAGCTGGGTCCCATCAGATATGCCATGTTCTATACCAGTAGTCCACTACCTTTGCAAGGAATGGAGGATCCTACATTTTCTCAACTTTCTTTCAGGGCCAAGCTTAGTGTCATTGAATACGATAGAGATAGGGACTGGTCTTGTCCTGGTCCTTTAATTAGATGTGTAGGGAACTCCAAGGTAAGGAAACTCCTAACACAGCTTGGCCCCTTCTCTGAAAATTATACAGGGTGTCCCCAAAAGTCAGTGTTATTTTAAAAGCTGTTGAGAGTTGCCCAGGGACTTGGCTGTGGTGGAATTTGAATCTAGCACACGAGTGGGGAGCTGAGGCCTCGAGGCCATATGCAGCCCTCTTAAGTCCTCAAGTGTGACCTTTTGAATCTAAATGGGCTGCACTTGAGGGCCACACATGGCTTGGGGCTGCAACTTCCCCACCTCTGGTCTAGCATGTACTGACCCTCTATAAATCTTGACTTGTATTTGCATCATGGCCTTTTCTGGATACATGTATCTCAGCCCCAGAATTGAAGACAGAAAAATGGTTCAGAAAAACCAAGATGCTGACCTGGTCTGACCATGCAAGTAATAAATGAGTATCTGCAGAGCACCTTGGGACCCTTAATGGCATATCTAATTGCTAGCTCTTGTTATGATGAGGATTTTCTCTTTATCATCCCCTGCTGCTCTACGGAAGATTGATGGTCTCCTCAGACATTTTCACAACTAATTAAATGAAATCCCAGAGAAAGGTCCCTGACTGGGGAAGAGCATTTGTAGTAAATGGCATCCAAGTTTGGGCTTTGAAGGGTGGGGAAGGAGAAGGGAGGGCATTACTGGCATTGAGAGTGGGGTGAACCAAATGCCAGGAGGTGAGAGAGGTGAAGACTGTTTCCAGGAGACAGTCACTCAGTTGTGTGTGGAGCACGGTGAGCACCAGCCACATGTAGGAACATCCATCATGGGATGCCTCACTAGCACCAATCTGAGTCTTGGGGATTTCCTGGGTAATCCTAAAGGGTTCCCCTCAGACTTCTCCCTGGGTCTATTCCCCATCGATCTTGCTTCCTGGACAACTGTGGCTTGGGAGGCCTCCTGTGTCTCAATTCCCACAATCCTCTCTGGTTATCACCTATGAGTTAGCAAAGATTCCATCTTTCTCTGTCTTTATCCTAGTAGTGTCCCTTGTAATTTGGAGCAGGGCTTTTCTTCTCCATCACTCTCCTCCCCTGCCCCTCTTGTCTTGGGTGAGTCCCTAAGTTCTGACCTGGCCCCTTTCCTCAGGGTGCCCAGTGTACCCATCAAATGAACAGATCAAGAAGTCACAATTACTAGTGAGAGGCAGCTAGTTTGGAATCAGGATTTGGGTCCTGCTCACAGCACAGCCAGATAGTGATTACCCCCTGTCCAAGAATCTGCTCCAGCACAAGGGGTGGAGAGACAAAAGGTTTTGAACTAAGAGTTCAAGACGTCTGGTCTTGAACCCTGCCTCTGCCCCTATTCCCCTCTGATCTTGTATAAGTCTTTTCGGGGCCTCAGTTTCCCTGCTGTGAAATGAGGCCATCAAACTAGCTCTCAAAGATCCCCATTCCGGGACTCAAGTAAACTCTAAGGGGACTGGGTCAAGTGGAGCTGCTGACCCCATCCTCAAAGTACCCCCAGCCAGGAGATGAACCAAACCACTCCAAGCCCAGACGAAGAACTTGGGAGGTGTCAGCTAAACCCATACAAGTGGGTATCTCTGCCCAGCCTAAGTGGGCTCTGAAAAAGTGGGCCTCTTCTGCCCCCTGGTGGACATTCTAGATGGATGCTTAAGCGGAAAAATTCCCTAGCAAGGTAGCTGGCAGGATTCTCAGGGCCCATCCAAGTGTTAGTGTTTTCCAGCCCCTGGAAGCAAAACATCTGAGTTTGTGTCCTGAGTTCAGGAACAGTTCTACTCTTTAGTCAGTAGTGTGATGTAATGGAGATGACACTCATCTTGAACTCAGAAGGGTTTAAAAGATGGGGAGGGAGATTTTACAGTCATTATGGGCATTACAGTCATTGGAAACAGGATAAGCCAAATGCCTGGAGATCTGCATTAAAATCCTACTGTGGATGCTTCTTAGCTGTGTGACCTTGGATAAGTCCCTTCCCCTCCATGAGCCTCAGTTTCCTCCTTTGTAAAATGAGGGGGTTGGACTAACTGGCCTCTGATGCCCCTAAATCTATGATTCCATTTTCCTTTCATCTGAATTTCCAATCTGAACTGTGCCTATCATTGACATGGGATCCAGTTTTGGTTCTAATGTTCCTCATTCGAAGTTCCAGATATTTAAATAATGCCTTGATAACTGACCTGATTCTCTGTTGTGCCTGGCTTCAGGCCTATAACATGGGGAGTTCTCAGAGATCTCCAAGCCAAAGCTCCTGTCTCCAAGTCCAATGTTGTATCCATTAGAGCATAGCAACTTTTCAGTAACTGGAAGCTAGCACTACTCCTCCAAAAGCCAAAAACCTAAGCTTTCCTCATGAGAATCTTAGCCACATCTTGTTCCAGATGAGGGTAACCATGAGGGTGAAGGAAGGGCCTTGAAGTTCGTGCTATAGGAAGATTGGGTGGAGGAACTGGGGGTATTTAGCCTAGAGAAAAGTTGACTCGATTTAGATGGCAGCCTTCAGATACTTGAAAGATTGTCACATGGAAGAGGTATTAGACTTGTCCTATTTGGCCCTGGAAAGAAGAATCAGGAGCACTGGATAGAAGGTACAGAGGAAGATAAAGGCTTAGTGTAGGGAAAAAAACCATAAGAGCTGTCCGAAAATGGACTCTGAGCCGCTAAGTGCCGTTGCAGTGGATAGAGTGGCGGACCTGGAGTTCAAATCCAGCCTCAGACACTTATTAGTTATATGACCCTGGGCAAGTCATTTAACCCAGTTTGCCTCAATTTCCTCACCTGCAAAATGAATTGGACAAGGAAATGGTAAACCACCCCAGTATCTGTACCAAGAAAATCCCAAATGGGGTCATGGAGAGTTAAACGTGACTGAAACATCTGAATAGCAACATTGGCTGGGGGACTTTGCTAGATAATGAGTTCCTCATCACTGGATATATACAAGCAGAGTCGGGGCTTGTATTAGATACAATCTAAAGTCTCTGGGTTTTTGTCACATAGAAATTTGTTACTCCCTTCCCAACCCACTATAACTATAAATATTTTCAGCATTAAATAGAAATATAAAATATAAACATTTTCAACATTAAATAGAAATCAAAAATATAAATACCGTCAACATTAAATAGAAATATATAAAATATAAATATTTTCATCAAGTAGAAATAGAAAATCGAAATATATAAAACACAAATATTGTCAGCATTAAATAGAAATATCTAAAATATATTTTCATCATTAAGTAGAAATAGAAAATAGAAATATATAAAATATAAATATTGTCAGCATTAAATAGAAATAAATAAAATATATTGTCAGCATTAAATAGAAATATGTAAAATATTAATATTGTCAGCATTAAATAGAAATATAAAATAGAACTATTATCCACATTAAACTCCTGAGTGTTTGTTTCCCATGGCAAAGATGGCTACTTTAATTCATCCCCCCAAATCTCTCCTCAATAGCTCTTTGGGATATCTACTCAATAAGTAACAAATTTGCCTTCATCTTAAATCT
>CM053775.1:39554960-39579726 GCA_028658325.1 Potorous gilbertii | reverse complement strand
CCATTCAATGGGAGCTTAAGTTCTGGTGCTCAGGTAGGGGCAGGGCCACCTCCCAGGCTCAGTTCCCTCAGGGGGTTTATGCAGAGACCTTCTGTAATGGAGCTCCTGCCGAGCTCCTGCCTGCTCTGGGAGCCTCTGGCCCCCCGCTGCCTCTGCTGCTGCCTCCCGAGGGGGCTCGAGTCATGGAGACGCCTGCTCCCCTCTCAGCCCATCCAGACGTCTCTTTCACTGACCTGTGCGTCTGTGGGTGGAGGGACCTTCGCAGCTGCTGGAGATTCTGTCCCTGAAGACTGCTTGGATCTGCTCACTCCTCTCAGTGCCACACAGCCAGGGCAGGGCTGGGCTCTGCTCCCATCCGGTGCGCAATGGACCTTTGGGGTTGGTTTTTCAGGGCTCTCTGGAATGGAAATCTCCTTCACCTCATTGCTGTGTGGCTTCTACTCTTTCAGAATTTGTTGGGAATTCTTTTTACAGGTGATCCATGGCCTGTGGGTTTGGAGCTAGCATTTGTGAGTCTTTCTACTCCGCCATCTTGGTTCCACCCCCCACATTGGTTTTTACAACTTTGAGTTCCAACTTCTCTCTCTTCCTCCCTCCTCATCCAACCCCACTGAGAAGGCAAGCAATTCGATACATATGTTATATGTGTGTAGTTATGAAAAAGACTTCCATAAAAGTCATGTTGTGGAAGACTATATTTTCCTCTATCCTATCCTGCCTCCCATTTCTTCTATTCTCTCTTTTGACCCTATCCCTTCTCAAAAGTATTTGCTTCTAATCATGCTCTCCTCCTATTTACCCTCACTTCTATCATCCCCCCACCCCACCCCCTGCTTATCCCCTTCTACCCTACTTTCCTGTAGTGTAAGATAGAGTTTCATAGCAAATGGGGTATGCATGTTATTCCTTCCTTAAGCCAAATATGATGAGAGTAAGCTTTACTTTTTCCCTCTCACCTCCCCTTTCTTCCCTTCCATTGAGAAAGCTTTTTATTGCCTGTTTTATGTAAGACTGTTTGCCCCATTCTATTTCTTCCTTTCTCCTCCCAATATATTCCTCTCTCACCCCTTAATTTGATTTTTTTTAGATATCATCCCTTCCTATTCAACCCACCCTGTGCTCTCTGTCTATATGTATATAATCCCTTTAACTACCCTAGTACTGAGAAAAGTCTCAAGAGTTATACGTTTTATCTTTTCATGCAGGAATGTAAACAGTTCAACTTTAGTAAGTCCCCTATGATTTCTCTTTCCCCTTTATCTTTTCATGCTTCTCTTTATTCTTGTGTTTGAAAATCAGATTTTCTATTCATCTCTTGTCTTTTCATCAAGAATCCTTGAAAGTCCTCTATTTCATTGAATTACCATTTGTTCCCCTGAAGTATTATACTCAGTTTTGCTAGGTAAGTGATTCTTGGTTCCTTTGACTTCCAGAATATCATATTCCAAGTCCTTTGATCCTTTAATGTGGTATCTACTAGATCTTGTGTTATCCTGATTGTATTTACACAATACTCAGAATATCATGTCAGTTTTCCTTCATAATTTCTTGAAAGACGATATCTAAGTTCTTTTTTTGATCATGACTTTCAGGTAGTCCCACAATTTTTAAATTGTCTCTCTTGGATGTATTTTCCAGGTCAGTTGTTTTTCCAATGAAATATTTCACATTGTCTGCTATTTTTTCATTCCTTTGGTTTTGTTTTATAATTTCTTGATTTTTTGTAAAGTCATTAGCTTCCATATGCTCCATTCTAATATTTAAGGAATTATTTTCTTCAGTGACCTTTTGGACTTCCTTTTCCATCTGACCAATTCTGCTTTTTAGGGCATTCTTCTCTTTATTGACTTTTTGTATCTCTTTTGTCATTTGGTTTAGTCTATTTTTTACAATGTTTTTTTTTCAGCATTTTTTAGCTCTCTTTTACCAAACAGTTGACTCGTTTTTCATAATTTTCTTGCATCACTCTCATTTCTCTTCCCAATTTTTGCTCTACTTCTCTTACTTGATTTTCAAAATGCTTTTTGAGCTCTTCCATGACCTGAGACTACTTGATATTTTTCTTGGAGGCTTTGGATGGAGGAGCTTTGACTTTATTGTTTTCTGTTTGCATGTTTTAGTCTTCCTTGTCACCACAGTAAGATTATATAATTTGATTCTTTTTTCAGTTTTTGTTCATTTCCCTAGCCATTTACTTGACTTTTGAGCTCTTTTATCAGGATAGATCTCTGCTTCCAGTACTGTCCCCCACAATCTAGGGGCCTAGAGTTCCAGAAACAGTCACTGTTTCTGTCCTTGCTATTTCTGTGGCTGCTGTGATTTCCTCTGCCCTTTTTGCTGCCCTGAGGATGGGGCTAGACCACTCCACTCTACCACCCTGGTCCCACAGGCTTTTTCCACTGACCTTCTAATTAGTTCTAGGCATTTTGGGGTCTTGAAATCTGAAAACTGCCACAGGTGGGAGAGACTCAGTCTCCCCCAGGCCTGCTCAGGTCCTGTATGTGCAAGCACAGCCCACACTGGACTGCATTCTATTCCAAGTGTGGCATGATTGACACTTCCCAGTGACCTTCCAGGTCTAGGTAGGACATGTGATTTAGATGCCATGTGATCATGGCCACATGGAGGCTGGGTTGGCGTTTGATGGTGTCAAACTGCCTTTTCCTCCATTCCTTTTCCAGAAGTAGCTCAAAACAATCCTGACCCCATTTGTAGCCAGAAAGGAATAGAGAGGATAAAGGGGCAACATCTCCCTTCTGTAATTCTTTGGGTCATCAGTTTCTCCAGCTCTGCAGTCAACAAGGAGACTTTTTGTCATCTCAAAGTATAAACTTGTTAGGCCAAAGTTACATGTGCCTGGAAGCAGGCTCCAAAGCTCCCATTGTAATGACTGGAACCATGACTGGCACCTCTGAGCATGCTCTGTGGAATGCCCCTTCTAGGCCAGTTCAACTTTGTTATATTTTCATAGGATTCTAGATTAAATACTTAATGGGACCTCCAAGACCATGTTGTCCAGCCCCCTCATTTTACATGGAGGCCCATAGAATGGAAGTGACTTCTCCAAGGCCATACATAGGATCATAGATTAAATGCAGAAAGGGACCTCATAGACTAGCTAGTCGAAGCTCCTAGTTTTATTGATGAGTTAACTGATTTACACTTAACCTGAACAGATTTCATCTTACTTGATTCTCACCAGCTGGCCCATCAAGAATTTTTAGGAACCTGTGTCATCCAGTGTGTAAGCTATCCCTCTCAGCTGTGTCTCATCTACAAGCATGATGACCCTTTATTGATTAAGAAAAAATATTTAGACACCACAGGGCCAAGTACAAATTCCTAAGACACTCACTAGAGACCTTCTGTCAAATCACTAATGACTACACTTTGGATCTGGCCATTTGCCTAGTTCTGAATCGATCAAACTTCTCTACATCTCTTTTATCTTTTTCTCAAGATTCACAAGAGAGACTTGATCTACTGTTTTATAGAAGCAGCAAAACAAATTCTGGCCCATGAATGTAAAGGAATATGACTGTGCTGTAAGGAATGCTGAATGCACAGGATTCAGAAAAGTTAGGGAAGAGAAGAGGATGATAAGAACTGATACAGAGTGAGATCAAAGGAAACAGAACCAGGAAGGCAAACAGACTATGAAAATTCAAATGGACTTGGTTGGCCCAGGTGGTTAATTAAGAAAATACTTTTCTTTCTTTGCAGAGGTGGGATACTATAGACTATATAGGGTATAGAACAGTGGGTACACTATCAGACAAACCTGATATGTTGGCAAGTTTTGGAAAATTATTCTTTTTCTCTTTCTGTTTTCTTTGTTACAAGAGTTGCCTTTCTTTGGAGGAGGATGGAAAGGGGTACATCTGGATATGAAGGGGATGTAAAAACAAATGATACTCATAGGAAATGAGGCTGAACCTTTGGTTTCATTGATACAGGGAACTCTTGGGTGAGGAAATTCCCTTTATCAATACAGGTTGGCACCTTCCCTGAAACTTGGAGTACTAATGATTGCCTTGAGCATAGATAGATTAAGTAACTTGTTCAGGTTCACACAGACAGTATGTGGCAGAATTTATGGTTTCCAGAGCCAGTTTTTTCTCTATTATGCCATGCTACTGATTCACCATTTTGCAAAAGAGACCAATGACGTTGGAAGAGACCACTACTAACAAAAAGTTCCCATCTTTGATTTTTACTATGAAATATGAGCATTAACATTAAATAGATATTTATTTAAAGATGTAGCTATGTATCCATCCTATGGATATCCATCTATCCACATATGTGTATATATGTCCATCCACATATATGTATCTATAAATTTTTGTGTATATATGTCCGTATATGTGTGTATAAATGTCTGAGGCGATGGATTTTATCACACATATGTATATGATGTATATGTATATATAGGTAATTTATTTCTATACACAAAAGAAATGTTAACTATAGGACACTCACAAGTGTGCATTTGACAAAAACAAACTTAAAACAGGGTTCAGTAACTTTTAATGACTGTTACAATAGACTGGGAAGCTGATGCTTTTTTAAAAAAATTCTAATTTATTTATTTATTTTTGGTTTTCAACATACATTTCCACAAGATTTTGAGTTCCAAATTTTCTTCCCATCTCTCTCCTCCACCCACCCCAAGACAGCATGCATTCTGATTACCCCTTCCCCCAATCTGTCCTCCCTTCTATCACATCCCTCCCTTCTCTTACCCCATTTCCTCTCTTGTCTTGTAGAACAAGATAGATTTCCCTACCCCACTGCTTGTATATCTTATTTCCTAGTTGCATGTAAAAATAATTTTTAACATTTTTTTTAAACTTGGAGTTCCAACTTCTCTCCCTTCCTTCCTCCCCACCCATCCCCACTTAGAAGGCAAGCAATTCGATATATATGTTATACATGTGTAGTTATGCAAAAGACTTCCATAAAAGTCATATTGTGGAAGACTAACTATATTTTCCTCCATCCTATCCTGCCCCCCATTTATTCTATTCTCTCTTTTGACCCTTTCTCTCCTTCTCATGTATATACACATACACGAAAGACTCATCTTCCTGAGTTCAAATCTAGCCTCAAATGCTTCTTAGCTCTGTGACCCTGGACAAATCACTTAACCCTGTTTGTCTCAGTTTCCTCATCTGTAAAATGATCTGGGGAAGGCAATGGTAAACCACTCCATTATCTCTGCCAAGAAAATCCCAAATGGGGTCATGAAGAGTTGAAAAACAAGTGAACAACAAGAAATCTCATCAGATCCCTTTTCTTTGTTGTTTTCACATTGAAGTCCTTTGAGTTTTCAAAGGAATATTTCACAATCCCTGATAAGAACAGAGAGACCTTCCTGGAATCCTTCTACCCTCTGTTCCAGTAGAAAAACCAGATTATACTTGAGCATGCATAACTGTCACTTAACTGTGGCAGAAATACTAATATTACATATTTGATGAAGTGTGTCCCACACATTTCTCCCTTCTCTCCATAGTTATTGGAAGTGAGATACAGTTCCCCTGGGAAATGGCCATGGCAAACTGCTTGTGAGAATCTTCAACTCTGGATTTGTTAACTTTGCTCTAGCCAGTCACCTAGTTACCTTATTAACAACGTGAGAGCCACACCTATGGGAATATTCCTTGCTCCCCATTACCACTTCTAGACCCCTCCTCATCCACCTTCACTTAGCTATCTTTTGATTGCCACCACCCAAATTTATTATCCAGTCCAGATCTGGATGATTATTGTCTCTTAATACGCTCCACGTCCCCATACACACACCCAGGATATTCTCCTTCCATCCTTAATGAGTTGAGTGCCTACTTCTTCATCTCACATCCCTTGGATATCTTCATCTGCCATCTACTTCACTCAGGTCTTCCTGTCTCTCCTACTCCAATCTATTCTCCACACAGCTACCAAAGTGATTTTTCTAAATCATAGGACTTAGTTTTGTCACCATCTCCCTCCTCCCCAAAAAGTTTTAATGCCCAATTATAAGAGAAGCAGAAATGATAATAACTCAGTTCTAAAGTTTCATCCTCTATGATTCATATGGGCAAAGATGACAAAAGATGAAAATGCCAAATGGAGGGGCTGTGGGAAGACAGACATACCAATTTTATATTGGTAGACCTGAGAATTAGTCCAATTGGAAAAGACAATTTGGAATTCTACTAGAAAGTCACTATAAATGCCCTTTGACTCAGCACTCTCAAACTCAGCATTCTCATTATTAGGCATAAATTCCCACAGAGATCAAAAAAAAAGGGAAAGATTCCATACATATGACAAATATTTCCAGTAGCATTTCTGTAATATCAAAGGCCTGCAAAGAAAATGGTTGTTCATTGATTAAGAAGTGACTGGAGACACTGTACAAGAATATAATGGTATACTATTGCTCCATAAGTAAGGATGACTGTTCAGAATTCAGAGAAACTTGGGAACTGATGTAGAGGGAAGTAAACAAAACCAGGCGAACAAGTTAATGCCAAGACTGCCATCATAGAAAGAAAAATAAGACTAGCCCATTTCAGACCTCTGGTGAGTGCAGCGACTAATTTCAAAGGACTGAGAATGAAGGATAGCTCCTGCCTGTCAGTGGAGAGGGGGTCAACTATCGGTGAGGAATGAGGCATGCGGCGATGAAGAAGGGCAGTGGAAAACGAGAGCCATGTACAGATATGAGCATCAATTAAAAAAAAACAAGAGAAATAAATATTTCAGTGGCTCCCTATTGCCTCTGGTATAAAATACCAAAATCCTTTGGCATTTAGAGTTCTTCACATTTTGACCCCGGCCTTTCATGTTCCTCCACCATACCTACTATACATTCAATTAATCAATTGATTAACTGATTCTTTCGCATATTCACTTAACAATCTTTCCATTTTCTACTTTCCCCCTCAACTGAAAAATTAAAAGAAAAGAATGTTCATATGAAACATGCATAGTTAAGGCAAACCACACTGGCCATGTCCAAAGATGTATATCTCATTCTGTGCCCCAAGTCCCTCACTTTTCTGTCAGGAGATGGGTGGCATTCTTCATTATCTGTTCTCTGAAATCCTAGCTGACCTATATACTGATCAGAACTCTTAGTCTTTTCAAAGGTACTTGTCTTTATAAATATTGTTGTCATTCTATAAATTGTTCTGGTTTTATTCATCTCACTCTGTATCAATTCATACAAGTTTTCCCAGGCTTCTCTAAAACCAACCCCTTTGTCATAATCCTACCCCTAACCCTCATTTCATTATATTCACATATTATAATTTGTTCAAGCATTCCCTGGTTGATAGGCACCCCTTGGTTTCTACTTCTTTGCCTCTGTAAACGGTTCTACTACAAATATTTTTGCACACGTAAGATTTTTTGACCTTTGATCTCTTTGGAGTACAGACCTAGTGATGGTATTGCTGGGTCAAAGGGTTTGCACAATTTAGTAACTTTGGGGGCAAATAAAGAGCCCTTCCAACATTTGTTATCTTCCTTTTTGTCAAATTTGCCAATTTGATGGGTATAAAGTAGAACCTAAGAATTGCCTTAATTCATAGTTTACTAATTATTATTGATTTGGAATTTTTTTTGATGTGGCTATTGATAGTTTGGTTGAAAAATAGGCAAGTTAAGATTAGGTGGAAGAGATTAGGTACACAACATAAAGAAGAAAGCAAACACAGTAGCCTAGTGTTTGATAAACACAACACTATTCAACAAAAACTGCTGGGAAAACTGGAAAGCAGTCTGGCAGAAATTAGGTCTTATACCGTATTTCAAGATAAGCTCTTCAGAGATCCCCAGATTTATTTGGCCTACCACTTGCTTTTCTAAAAAGAAAAATAAATTACTGCGAAGGGGGTGGGGGTGGGCCCTGGAAATCTACTTTAGGGTTAATTTTTTAATAGTTTTTTTTTTTGAAATTTTTGTCACCTGAGGCTACTACCACCACCACCCCCCCAGATTGTTCCAGCACCCCCTAGGGGGCGGTATCACCCACTTTGGGACCCTGTGTTACCAAATGGACACATGACTTCGACATTAAAACTCATCCAAAGGTGTGCTGGTAGATGTTTAACAACCAGTTCTCTGGTGGGGGGTGGGGGGTGGGGTGGGGAGGAGAGATAGGTATGACAAACTTTTAAGTTCAATCTGCATTCTTAAAACTTTCTCTTAAGCCTAGACAATAATCAAAAGAACAAATCAAACTCTAATTTGTAGCATTTGCTTTCTGATTTCTGACGTATAAATGTTCACACTGAAAATTTAGCAATCGGTTCTCAGAATCCATTCTAGCTGGCACCAACACAAGATACCGTGGAATGATAAACAAATTGGAGGAGTAAGGAAGAAATAAATGACTTGTTAGCTCTATGAATACAGGAAGAGTTTATGATCAAACAAGGAGAGTTTCATAGAAGATAAAATAGACAATTTTGTTTACATGAAGTTAAGAAGATTTTGCACAAATAAATCTAAGGCAGCTCCAATTAGAAGGGAAATGGGTGGAAAATTTGTAGCAAGCTTCTCTGACAAAGGTCTCATTTCCTAGATATATAAAGACGATTCAAATGATTAGGAATTAGAGCCATTTCCCAATGGATAAATGATCAAAATATATTGACAGGCAGTTCTCAGGCAAACATTGTCCTTTCCAAATCTGCCTTTCAGAGTCCCTGGTCCCTTTCTAAGCCCAGTTCAAGTCTTTTTCCTAAAGGAGGCTTTTTGTGATGCTCTCCTACATGCACTTTGAATGCCCTCCTACACCCAGATTATTTACTCATTGAAGGAATTTTTTGTGATTTGCCTTTGTACTATAGGTCTCAGAGCTATGAGTGTTTAATAAATGTTTGGTAAATCTTAACATTTAGAGTTGGAAGAGATCTCGAAGAACAATTAGTCTATCCCTTTCATTTCACAGAGGAAGAAAGTAGATCACCCAAAGTCCGGCAGCTGGTAAGTGGCAGAGTTCTCCAAAGCCCATATCTACGGGGTGGCCACTATTCTTCTCCTGGCTTGTGCTGCTTTCCTCCCATCCGGTGCTCTTTAAGAAAATCAGGCTGGAGAAACCTGATGAGTGGTGGGAATGGAGGTGGAACGGAGAAGTCCTTGTCAAAAGTTTTTCAGCTCCTGCTAGATCTGTATCCCTCCTCATGCGGCTACCGGATTTCCTGAACTGAACAGCAGAGGGAGCGCTTGACCAACAAACAAGTCGCTTATCTGGCAAGCAGCTGTCCCAGTCTGCTGGGACACAGGTAATGGCCCCATCTGGGGACTGGGTCCCTCATCGCAGCACAGTCAGAACATCTTCATCCTTAGTAGGTCAAATCCACAGAAGTGTTTTATGTGTGTGTGTGTGTGTGTGTGTGTGTGTGCGTGTGTGTGTGTGTGTGTGTGTGTTGTGTGTAGGAGGGGAGGGAGTGGGGCTCAGTTCAAGACTGCGCCTTTCACCCCCTACTGGGGCAAGTTAGAAACTAGTGGAGCACAGAATATTAGATCTGGGAAGGCCCTTAGAACATGAAATTCTGGGATTTGAACCCAGGACTTGAGGTTCCATATCTAGGATTCTTGATGCTATGCCCTGCCTCTCTTGTGCCATTTCCACCTATCTGGTTCTTTTTAAGGAACTTGGGCTACAAGGGCCTGGGGAAGTGCAAGGGGGGCTGGTGGGGTGTGAGGTTGACTGAATTCTCCCAACTCCTGGTCTCAATCTCTATCCTGCAGCCTGGCTCCTCCACTTCCTAAGATGAGCAGCAGAGGGAGCACTTGGCCAACTGACAAATTAGCTGCAGGGCCACAGACACCATCTGGAGGAGCTTTGGTTTCTCATCCTAGGGCAGTCAAAAGTGGCCCTGAATTCTTGAGTAGAATCAAAAACTCCAGATTTAGAAGAGACCTCAGTGGCCATGAAGGCCAAGATGAAAACATGAAATGATGATGATAAGCTGAATTTAAGCTCTTTTTTCATTCTTGGATTTTTCCCCAACACTCAGTACTGGCCTTTTCATAGCCTAGGTACATAATAAGTACAGGGTGGCCTGAATTCCAAGGAATCCAGTCTGATTAAGACTTGGAGTACATGAAATGAAGGAGTGAAGTAGGCCTTGTGTATTAGGCAAATTAATCAAGGTTGTAGCCCATAGGCCACAGGGAGCCATTGAGTGTTTCAGGGTGGCAGAGTACCATAATCAGAGATGTACAGGAAGATCATTTCATGGAAGTGAGCAAAGGCTTGACTGTAAATGGGAGAGTTTGAAGGTCAAGAAACCAGCTAAGAGGTTACTGTGATACCCTTAGCAATAGACAGCGGGTCTGAAATTGTGTATTAGCCATGACTAGAGAATAAGGGAGAGTTGGGAGAGGAGAGAGAGATATATCAAACATCTCTTCGCAGGTCTTGGCAACTTACTAGAATGGTGGTGTGGTACAATGGGAAAAGAGCTGGGTCTACCTCTGCCAACTTAAACAAGTCACTTAATGGCTCCAACCTTGATTTTCTCATCTGTAAAATGAGAGAGTTATATAAAGATTGGCTGAAGGAACTGACTATATTTGACCTGGAGCAAAGAAGATTCTGGGAGGGAGACATGATGATATCTTGAAGGGTTTGAAGGACTGCCATGTGGAAGAAAAATTATATTTTAAATACATATATATACATATATATTTCATTAAATATTTCCCAATATGTGTAAAATTTTTAACATTTAAAAAACGTTGTTTCATATTTTCTCCCTCACTTCTACCCCTCTCTGACCCCTTGAGAAGGCAAGCAATGTAATATCAATTATACATGTGAAGTCATGCAAAACATAGTTCCAGATAAGCCATGTTGCAAAAGAAAACACACACAAAAGACCCCAAGAAAAGTAAAGAAAGTTTAAAAAGTATGATTCAATCGACACTGAGTTTATCTGTCCCATCTAGAGGTGGAGAGTATTTTTCTTCATGGATCTTTTGGAATAGTCTTGGATCTTTGAGAGTAGCTAAGTCATTCACAGTTGATCATCATACAATACTATTGTTACTATATACAATGTTCACCTGGTTCTGCTCACTTCATTTTGCATCCATTCATCTAAGTCTTTCCAGGTTTTTCTGAAAGCATCCTGCTCATCATTTCTTATAGCACAATAGTATTTCATCAAAATAGTATAACACGTGTTCAGCTATTCCCTAATTGATGGACATTCCTTCAATATCCAATTCTTTGCCACCACAAAAAGAACTTCTACAAGTATTTTTTTTATAAAAAGCATCTTTCCGCCTTTTTAATATCTTTTTGAGATGTAAACCTAATAGTAATATTGCTGGATCAAAGATTCAGTATGCCCAGTTTCATAACCCTATGGACATAATTCCAAATTGCTCTCCAGAATGGTTGGATCAGTTCACAACTCCCCCAACAGTGCATCACTGTGCCTATTTTTTCACACTCCCCTCCAGGATTTGTCATTTTCCTTTTTGGTCATATTAGCTAATCTAGTAGCTGTGAGATGGTACCTCAGTGTTGTTTTCATTTATATTTCTCTACTAGACAGTGATGTAGAACATTTTTTTCATGTGACTATTGATAGCTTTGATTTCTTCTGAAAACTACCTGTTCATATGGGATTGAACTTGTTCTGTTTGGTCCCAAAGAGCAGAACTGGGAAGAAATGGGGTAGGGGATGGGAACTGAGGCCACTTTAGGCTCAATGTTCCAAATGGAAAGAACTGGAGGGTTTCCCATCATGGAGGTCATCAAACAGAGGCTAGATGCCCACTTGTCTGGTCTATTTTAGTGGGGATGCCTAGGTGGCCATTAAGGGCACTTGTAGATCTCAAATTTGGCAACTCTCTTTGTGTGACTGAATGACCTTAAAGAATCTTTAGAGGCCAAAATTTATGATCCTGTGATTAGAAGTGAGGGTAAGGAGGAGGGAGGAGTTAAAGGTGACTCAGATGACCAGCTTGGGTGACCCAGATAGCGGTGACCTCAGCAAGAGGGCTGGCTTTAGATGAGGAGATCTTGAATTCTGTTTTGGCCATGTTAAGTTTGAGATGCCACAGGGAAATCCAGCTGGTGATGAGGAAATGGAGCTTATGGGAGAGGCCAGGCTTAGACATTTGGGAATGATCTTCTTAGAAATTATGGATGAAACTGTGTGCCATAAAAAACCAACTATAAATATGAAGAGGAGGCTTATTTGCCATCTTCAAATATTGAAAGGACTTTCCTGAGAGGGATCAGACTTGCTGTACTTGACCCCAGGGGGCAAAACTAAGGAGAATGTTGGGGGAGTACGGTACAAAGAAGCAGATCTCAGCTCAATTTAAGGGGAAAAAAACTTCCTCATGCAGGCAGCTGTTTAAAAGCAGAATGGGAAAGGTAGTAAGTTCCCTGTCTCAAGAGGTCTTCTGGCAAAATCTGGATGACCATTTTTTGAAGATGCCTGGCACAAGGTAAACACTCAATTGATGTTTGTTGATAAATTGATGGTGGAGGGGAGTCAAGCTTCATGTAAGGGTTCAAATCAATTCAACAAATATCAATTAAGTACAGGACCCTTTCTTTACTTGCCCTCATGGCAATCTAGTTGGGAGAATAAGACACATAATACATGATAAATTTCTTAGTCATCATGGATTTTGTTAGGGAAGCTTGGTGCAATTAGTACAATGTCACCTGTAAACAGTAGCACTAGGAGCATCTTCCCATATCCTGGGATTCTTTTTTGCATTCAGATCTCAGGCAAGACAACCTTCATGGAGGTGACAGTCACCTTGCATGAGCTCATATCTCCCTCTTTCATGTAGCAAGGTACATTGAAAGAAATATTGGTTCCAGAGTCAGAACTGATTTTGAATCATGCCTCTGAAATTTACTATCTATGTAGCCTTACGCAAGTCTGCAGGTCTCCTTGGTCCTCAGTTTCCCTCTCTGTAAAATGAGGGTGGTAAACGAAATGGTCTTTGAGGGCCCATTTCAGCTATAGAGTTATATGTGACCTTGAAAAGGTCACTTCCCTTCCCTGGGACTTAGTTTTCTCAGCTATAAAATGACAGGATTGGACTATATGCCCTCTGAGGCCTTTTCTAGATCCAGAATCTATGATCCAATGATCCTATGCCTTACTTGATGTTGGTAATCAGAAAATCATTAAATAGATCTGTGTTTACATTTATCGAAGAATCCTATATGATCTTAATAGGTGTATGAGAGACTCCATATACATATGCTTAACCAAAAGAGATTGCCTAACAATTCAGACAAGAAAAACCAAATGGATGAAAAATGCTTATTGTGCAGACTGAGATGCCATTGGATGGTCCATCCATTAAGTTACTCCATTAGTTCATCTACTTGGATAACCCCTGAGTTGTATCCATAATTGGATAGGAAGAAGAACTATTCTCCAACACTCCAACCTGTCATTTTAGACCAGTGTTCTCCAGGTGATGCTGTATGGTTACAAATCTTGGCTAAAGAACCTATGTTGAAGTTGACCCAGAGGGTTATGAAGAGGAAAGTTGTTTTCAACATAGATCCAGTGATGGCTTATATGTAAGAAGTTGGAAGAAGGATCAAAGGACCCTAGCTCTATCACAAGGCCTTTAGTCCAACTCCTTTATCTTACACAGGGGGAAACTGAGGCCCAGGGAAAGGAAGTGACTTACCCAAGGTCACACATAAATTCAGAGCTCTAGATCCAGAATGGGGGCCCACAGAGGCCATTTTGTCTAACCCTCTAATTTCAAAATGAGGAAACTGAGGTACAGAAAGGTTGACCAGGGTCACATGGCTAATAAATGTCTGAAGTGGTGTTTGAATTCAGGTTTTCCTGACACCAAGTCCAGCTCTGACAATGTGACTGCCACTCCTTCCCTTTTAGACATATTTTATGTTTAGTCAATTTTGTTCCAGTCTTAATACTCATTCCTTGTGTGTCTTTCATTTTTAAATGTGTTGTTCTCTTGTTCATTCTGCGACTTTCATTCTATTGGATTTTTTCATCCATTCTCATTTCAAGTTATGAATATTTGACTTGTTTTCCTCCATTTTTTTAGTATTGCTTTTAAAAAATCCTCTTTCTCTTTTAAGTCAGTACTTAAGTTTTTAAGTGTTGCTTAAACTACTTTGACATCGATTATCTCTAGAAATTCTCTCTCTGTTCTAGAGGTTTTCCACTCCTATTTGCCTACCCTTTCCCTAGTTCAGGGACTTTACCTAAATTGTTACTTTCTCTTTCTTTGTTTCTTTTTTTTAATCTATTCCCCCTCTACACCTCCTTGTTCCTTCTTTTCCCCCACTCAGTGAAGTAGTTGGTTTGAAATCTTATTTAACCTTCCTGGTCCTGTTTCTTCCTCCTTTGGACTTGGACTGGATGGCCTTTGAGCTCCCTTACAACTGAAATCTACGATCCTGGGAGCCCAAATACCAAGTCTCATCTTCCTCTTCTAACCAACTTGTTTCTGGAAATACTATCCCATCCTTCTCTTTTTCTGTTGTGCTTTGCTCTTAGGAATACAATTTTGTGGAGAATACGTCACCTGAAACCAGTGCTATGTAGTAGAAATGACCTTTCATCTCACTCCTACCCCTACCCCGTGCCCAAGAGCCATCTTCTTCCTAAGGGTCACATGATCTGATTTCTAGGTTTACTCCTCCCCCAACCATTCTACTCCCGGGAGCTCATATACCCCTTGTCTTGGGGCAGAATGTTGCCCAGGAATGGAAGGGATTCTTTGAAACCTTTTGAAAATATCCAATTGGAAAATTCAACAAAGATTCTCCTTCCTCTGAGGGTGCAACTACCCTAGGTTCTGGGAAACCAGGTCAGTAGAACCCAGAACCTGACAGATCCTCTGATGCTGGAAAGACTTCAAATGCACAATACTGGCAATTGAAAGAGCTTGCTTTCTAAGGATGAGCCTCTTCAAGTACATCACCAGTAGTCTGGCCACTCACTGGTGAATCCTTTGGCTACATGATCTCAAAATAAAACAAAAGCAGTGGTCTCCTCTTTCTGCAGTGATGGGGGTAGGGGCAGAGTTCTTAGACCGTAGACATTATCCCAAGGGAACCAAGGCATGTCAGTCTTCACATTCTCACTATAAATGAAACCAGAAGAAAGAAGGAAGTTGTAGTTAATTAGAACAATCACTCACAGGTTCTCACTGGAGAAACCAAGGAAGGAGTCGACTTTATTGTGTGTCCAAAGGCAACAAGAAACAGAATTTCATGGGACATTTGGTCATCTCCTAACACATTGCTCATAATCAACATTTTCAAAAGACCACCATGAAGTTAATTACAGCTTATTCACCAACATCTGTTACAGAGGATTAGGAGTAGAGAAATTCTCAGAAGAACTCATTAAGACCCTCCCAATTAAATCAACATAGACGTTAACCCTTGGTGATTTTGATGCATTGGTGGACGCGTGGAAGAATGTCCAAAAACTTGGAAAAAAATTGTTCAAGAGTAAGAAATTGAAGGTCCACACCTATATATCATGAACATTTTCTTCAGGAAGAGAAATGGAAAATATTGGACAAGTGAAGCACTAAATAGCATTTTACACACACACACACACACACACACACACACACACACACACACACACACACACGCTGCGGGGAGAGAGAGAGGGCGGGGGAGGGAGATTATATTTTAACAGACAAGAAACAACCAGGTACTCATGGCAATCTGAAGGATATGAAATTTCTTGAGGGGTTTTTTCTTTCTAATTAAATTTGATTTTATTTTCAGACCTATCTTTTCTCCCTCTCCCATTGAGAAAGTAAGAATAAAATCCCGGTTACAAACATGTATAGTAAAGCAAGACAAATTCCTGTCTTGGTCATGTTATAGAATAAAAGCTATCACCTCTCTATATGGAGGTCCATATATCTTCTAAAGATACTGTGTAATGACTATGAACTGAACTCAGAATTGAATGGGAAGAGAATGTGATAGACTGCCTCTTTGAATCTGTACCATGATTTTAATGACTCCAAGCTTCTCCTGGAAACAAAGGTCTATCTCTTTGTCAACAATATCCTTCTGTATGGCTATAAGTCATGCAATGGTACAGTCTCTGAGGGGTTAAAGGGTAGGCATGTACAACAGGTATAAACAGGCTGGAACAAATTGTCAACTAAGGACTCCATATGACGAGCCACATAAAGGATGCTTCAAGGAAAAAGCAGGACCAGAAAAGGAAACAAGTTGGTCATGGAATGAGAGAAAGGGATGACCAGTGGTAAGCTGAGTGTTTCTTAGGCATCCCCACAAAGTGAAGAGATCTAGATAAAGGCCCTAGCTTCCAGAGTGGACTCCCAATAGATTTATGGGGGGACATGTACAAAAGTGGCATTAGATGAGAAGGTGTAGACACATTGAGATATGTACACTTGGTTGAAATACTCATATTAATAGATCAAGGTTTATTGAAATATCAAAATGTTTTTGGCATTGTCTTAGGTGCTGAAGACTCAGAGACAGAAAGGAAACCTGCTGCCCTCTAGGAGATCTACTGGAGGATACAACAAAACCTGAGGTAAGTAAGCACAGGATAATTTGAAGGAGAGGTTACTAATGAGCAAGATTAGAAGAAAGTTTCATGCAGAATGTGGTGCCTGAGCTGAGCAGTGAAGGAGCCTAATGATTCAAAAAGATAGAAGTGAGGAGGAAGGGCACTCCAGGTGTACAGGACAGCCTATGCAATGGCACGGAGATGAAAGGTTGGAATGTTGTTTACAGAGAATACAAACAGGTTAGTTGGCCTGGAATGGAGTAATAAAGAAACAGGTCTGAAAAGGTAGATAGGAGTCAAATAGTAGAGGGGTGGAAATGTCAGGCTGAGGAGTCCGTAAGTGTGAATAATGTGAAGCAGGTGACAGGTGCATGTTTAGACAAATGTGACAGAGAATAAGGGAGAGAAGAAACTAGACACGTGGAGAGCAATGGGAGGTTATTGCACTGGATTAGGGGAGGGTCAGTAACGGTGTGGGAGGATAGAAAGAAGTAGATGAAAAGGATCTTATGAGAGTAAAATCACCAAGACTACATTGAGTAGCTTTGGGAGATGAGGAAGAGGAGAGAATCAAGGATGACTATAACGTTTGAAACCTGGGTGACTTGAAGGATAATGTTGTTGTTGGCCAGTCTTCATTCTCAAAGAGGACCAATTACATCAGGAGGGTGATGTCTTGACTTGCTAGTGAATTAGATTTAACTGAGGCAGAGCTGTGTAGTCATCAGCCTCACTTTCTCCTCCAGTCATCAGAGTCCAGTGGCAAGACATAGGTCAGAACAACTGGCAATGGTTCCAGATGTGGTGGAAGACCTTGGCCTTTATAAGCCAAAGTCTTTCCCAGGTCTATTTGTCTGAGGCAACACCTATTCAGTGATTTAAGGCTAGGTAGGAAATGAGGCAAAAGATGGCCTAGTTTGCCTTCATAAAAAAATCAGTCTGGGAGGAGAATATCATCAGACTTTCTGACCAGAACAGAAACAATTGCTATTGATACTCCCTCTGAACCATCAAAACCCAAACAATGAACCAAGGATAGTGGTACCCTCAACAGAAATGAGCAAATCTAGAGAAGGGCTGCGTTTGAGAGAATGACAGAGATAGTACCATAGCTCCAGAGTTGGGAAGGAATTTCAAGGTCATCTAGACTGACCAATACTTGAGAAAGAATTTCCCTCCTCCCCCCTCCCCCCAGTGGTCATCCAGCCTCTTCCTGATGCCATCCAATGGAAGGGAACCTACTTCCCACAGTGGCGGCCCTGGCTACTTTTAGATTGCTCCAATTGTTGCCTGAACTTGTGTCTTTGCATCTTCCATTGATAGTTCTTGGTTCTTTCCTTTCGGACCAAACAGAACAAATCAGATTCTGTTTCTATCATGGCAGCTGAGCAAATACATAAAGACAGCTATCATGTGCCCCCTGAGTCTTCTTCTCTACAGGCTAAACACCCTGAAGAACTTCAACCAAGCCTTGGTTGAGTCCAAATGCCAAGGACTCAAAGTCACTTGCCATCTTGATTGCCCTCCCTTGGAGGTTCTCCAGTTTCTCGCCACCCTTCTCAAACCATGGCACCCAGAAGTAAACACTACTCCAGGTGAAGTCTGCCCAGGGCAGAGGAGAGAGGGCCTCTCACCTCCTCATTCCTGGCAGCTCTGCCCAAGATGGCATGAGCCTATCTGGCTGCCACATACACTGCTGACTCCTATAGAGTTCACAGTCTACTTTCATACAAATGGTTAGCCAGCCATGGTTGCCCCATCTCATACTTATGATATTGACTTTTTGTACTCAAGACTTGGCATTTTCCTTCTCAAATTCATTACCACATTCTAAACTGTCAAGATCTTCACTGTCACGCAGTGGGTTAGTCTTCTCTCCCAGCCTTGTGTCAGCTTCTAATTTGATGAGCATGTCATCTATACCTTTAGCTAAGTCACTGATAAAAATGTTAAACAGAACAGATCCTTGAGACACCCTACTGGAGACTTTCTTCCAACTTGAAATCAAACTACACTTTGGTAATGGTCATTCAACCAATTGTGAATCAGTCTCATTGTATACATGCCACCATGAAGCATATGCAAAACAGCACCAGATTTGGAATCAGAGAGCCTACGTTCAAATACTGTCTCTTCTAATGTATTCCCTTAGACAAATCACTACACCTTTCTTGAGCCTCAGTTTCTCCATCTGTAAAATGGGGGTAGGGTTGGGAGGGTACTTTCCAGCTCTGAATTTATGCTTCTATATTGATTATTTTTCATCTCTTCATCTTTTCCATGGACATTCTGCTTTATCAAACACCAAACAATTTAGGTAGGTGGAATCTAACAAGTACTATTTTGGAGAGACAGAGGAGACAGAGACAGAGACAGAGAGACAAAGACAGAGAGAGGAGACAGACAGACAGAAATAGAGACAAAAGGACAGAGAGAGATAGAGATGGAGAGAGGAGTCAGACACAGAGACACAGACAGACACACAGACAGAAAGAGAAGGGACAGAGAGAGAGAGGAGAGGCAGAAAGAGACAGACAGACACAGAGAAACAGAGACAGAGAGAGTGAGGAGAGGGACAGACAGACACAGAGAGACAGACAGAGAGGTGACAGAGAGGAGAGAGAGACTGAGAGACACAGACAGACAAACAGATGGAGACACAGAGACAGAGAGAAAGGCAGAGAGAGAGAGAGAGAGAAGACTAGGAAGTTATAGATACAGAGAAGAAAATTTCAGAGGTGGGGATGATGAGGTGTTACTTACAGTCATGGTAAGGTCAAAGGTATGCTCATGTCCATGGGTGACTAAAGTTGGTTGAAAGCACAGGTCATGGGAGCTGAGAAAGGCTGATTACAGGACCTTCCACTACCTCCCCATTGCCTCCAAGTTCAAGGCCTCACCTATCATCCAAGGCATCCATAGCCTGAGGCCACCTTCCTCTGTTGGCCTCAGAGCCAGGAAGACCTGAATTCCAATCCTTCTTCTGGCTGAATGGGCAGAAGACTTGGGCAGGTCACCTGGCTTCTCTAAGTTGCATTGATAGAGAGAATTTCCTCACCAGGGAAGTATACAGTAGGCACTTAATAAGTGCTTGCTTACTGACTGAGCAAGCACCTTATAGTGCTGCAATCCCAGGCCCAGTACCTGGCTTTAGCCCTTTCTTCTGCCATTTGCCTTTAGAACCCTTTTTCTCATCCAGAGTTTCTCCATCTATGGTCACCTCTACTCACCATGCTGGCCTCTTGAAAGACATTGACTTCTGGGAAAGCTCCTCTCAGTCTAGACAAATTCCATTAGTTCTACAGGCATATTTGGAGTTAGGGAGACCTGGGTTCAAATTCTGCCTCACTGCCTGTGTGATCTTGGCCTTAGTTCCTCTCAGCCTCATCTTCCCCATCTGTAATATAAGGATAACAACAGTGTCAACTTCCCAGGGTTGTTGGAAGGATCAGGTGAGATAATATATGTAAAAAGTGTTATACAAACACTAGCTATTATATTGTTACTTTTAATAATCGTCATAATTGCTATTATCTTAGCAGATGAGACCTCATTATGTAATACAATGAGCACTTTGAGCCTCCAGAAACGTGAGTTATTTTTATACCGCTTCTGCCTTCCCTTCAGGGCTGGGGACAGAGTCCTTGAGGCTTTCTTGATGAAATCTCACAGCCAATAGAGAGGCAGGAGCCTTGGGAGGGCTCTTGTCCCCATTCTCCCATGTCCCCCCCCAACCCCACCCCTTCCTTCCTCCCCAACCAGTGACCCCCCAGGCTTCCTGAGTCCTTTGGAGGGATTCCATTTCTTTCCTTGCTTCCATTTCTCATCAGTCGCCAGAGGCCATCCTTTCTATTTTGGGTTAAAAAACAGCTCAGCTGGATTCTGGAGGCCAAAGAGGAGATGGGTTTGTCAGGAAACTCTCCATCAATAGTCCGCAGCATTTTTCTCAAGCTTTGTAGTGGTAAGACTCATAGACTCACAGAATATTATAGCTGGAAAGGGCCTCCGAGAGCACCTGATCAAATGCATCCATTTTACAGAGGAGAAACTAAGACCCAAAGAGAGGAAGCGATGGCCGAGCTGGAATTAGAATTCATGTCTCTTGACTCTCAATCTAGGACTCTTTCCTCTCTATCATACTGCCTTGAAGTTATCTGCCTGGAAATCTCTAAAGGTAGGGAGGAGAGAGAAAGGCAGAGCCAGTCAGTTTACCCAGTTTAGACTAGAGGGATCTAAGAAAGAAAACAGAGTAAATGAGCCCAGAGGAGTAGTCTCCATTCCCCCAACACACACATACACACACACACACACACACACACACACACACACACACACACACAGGACACATGTACACACACACAAGCATACACATGCACATGCACACATCACACGTGGCACACACAAGTGCACACTGCACACATGTGCACACACATGCATGCATGCACATATGCTTCTTCTACTGCATGGCACAGTATGTGAAATGACTCCATTGGAGTTCAACTACATTGAATGTTAAAGGCTTTTCCCAAAGCCTCCTATTAAAATGCAAATGTCCCCAGGAAAAGAAGTTGGATCATAGGTGTAGAACTGGAAGGGATGGGAAACAGCCACCGAATATAAATTTTGCAATTTACAGATGAGGAAAATTAAACCCAGAGAGATTACTCACTTAAGCTCATACAAATAGTTAATAATAAGGCTGGAATTTTAACCCAGGGCCTTCCAGCTTGAAATCTAGGATTAAACTAGTTCTCAGAAAACACTTAACCAGATGAGACATATTGTGATACAAATAGCACTGACCTGAGAGTCAGGAGACTGGGAACCAAGGTCCAACTCTGTCATAACTACCACTGTGTTGTTGTTCAGTTGTTTCAGTAGTGTTTGACTCTTAGTGACCCCATTTGGAGTTTTCTTGGCAAATATACTAGTGCAGTGTTGCCATTTACTTCTCCAGTTCATTTTACAGATGAGGAAACTGAGGTAAACAGGGTGAAGTGACTTGCCCAGGGCCACACAGCTAGGAAGTGTCCGAGGCTGGATTTGAACTCAGGAAGATGAGTCTTCCTGACTTCAGTATGACATTCTATCCACTGTGGTGCCACCTAGTGGCCCTACTACCACTGTGACTCCAAGTCAATTGCTTCCTGTATTGGTCCTCAGTTTCCCCCTCTGTTCTAAGGTTCCTTCCCTACATGGATATTTTACGTTCTTACATCCCTTCTAACCCTAAATATTATGAAACATCCCAACCTTGTTTTCAAATGGTTAAGCAGATTTAAATAGTGAGATGAAAGGGGCCTAAACCCTGGCAGAGAAAATAAAACCAAATGAATTATGGCAATTCCTGCAATCTCATAATTAGATTCCAACCCAATCATCAGGGCCTGGAGCATATTCAGTGCCAAATAGCCACTCAGTGCAATCATCTTTTGGATTAGGAGAGACACATCCAGGAAAAAGAACTCAACACACCCATACACCCTACAGAAGAAATATGGACTAGGTCATTTACCCAATGAAAAAGATTCATAACTTCAGAGACTCATATATATATATAGACTCACACACACCTAAAGGTATATATGCGCAAGCACAAATACACACATATATAGAGGGTGTCACTGAGCACTCACACACTAATTAAAAGGTATATTCAAAAATATGCACAGACACACAGACACACATAGAGGGTGTCCCAGAGCACTCACACACTAATACAGAGGCTTACAAGGAAACATGCAAGCACACAAATACATGCATCTAGAATATGTCACAGAACATTTACACACTAATACAGAGGCATACACAGAAATATGCACACAGATACACATAGAGGGGGTCACAGGGCACTCACACACTAATACAAACATATGCACACACACAGAACACTCACAAGCTAATACGGAGGCATACACAAAGATATGCACACACACTCACATATACATAAACACACTAATAATGTGACACATAGGTTGTATCACAGAATACACACTAATAAAAAGGCATAAACCAAAATATGCACAAACACACACACAGATGGTATTAAAGAACACTCACACACTAATACAAAGGCATATACAGAAATATGCACACACATGAAGAGGTTGTCACAGAACACTTACACACTAATTCAGAGGCATACACAGAAATATGCAAACACTCACACAATACACATGGAGTGTGACAGAACAGACACACACTATTACAGCGTCATACAAACAAATACACAAACACACACAAGCACACATAGAGGGGGTCACAGAACACTCAGGCATGAATACAAAGACATACCCAGAAACATGCAAACACACACACATGCACAGAAAGTGGCACAGAACACTCACACACCAATACAGAGCAATTCACCAAAATACGCTAGCACACACATACACATAGCACACATACACATAGAAGCTGTCACAGAATACTCACACACTAATACAGAGGTTTACTCAGAAATAGGCAAGCATGCACGCACACACACATACAGGGTGTCACAGAGCAATCACACACTAATACAAAGGCATATACAGAAATATGCACACACACATGAAGAGGTTGTCACAAAACACTCATACATTAATACAGAGGCATCCACAGAAATCTGAGAGAATACACACATACACATACAAGGGGTCACGAACACTCACACACTAACACAGAAACATACACAGAAGTATGTGAGTACACACGCATGTATAGATAGAGGAAGTCACAGAACTCTCCCACTAATCCAGAGACACACTAATACAGAGGCATATACAGATATATGTGAGCACACATACATAGAGGGTGTCTCAGAACACTCACACACTAATACAAAGGCATATACAGAAATATACACACACATAGACACACCCACGAAGAGTTTGTCACAGAACATTCACACATTAATACACAGGCATATACAGAAATATGTGGGCACACACACATGTACCCATAGAGGGTGTGACAGAACACACACTAATACAAAGGCATATACAGAAATATGCACGCACACACAAAGAGGTTGTCATACAACACACTAATACAGAGGCATACACAGAAATATGTGAGCATACATACACATACACGTACAGCGGGTCACAAAACATACACAAATACAGAGGTATACACAGAAATATGAGAGCACGCACACCCTACACATAGAGAGTGTCACAGAACAGACAAACACTAATAAAGAAGCATACACAGAAATATAAAAACACACATGCACAGCTAGCGTGTTTCATAGAACACTCACACACTGATATAGAGGGATACACAGAAACATGCAAATATACACTGAGCCAATATAATAAAAATGACAATTCTACCTAAATTACTTTACTTATTCAGTGCCATACCAATCAAGCTAGCAGAAAATTATTTTCTAGAGCTAGAAAAAATATAAAAATTCATCTGGAAGAACAGAAAGTCCAGAATATCAAGGGAACTAATGAAAAGAAATGCTAGGGGAAGTGGCCTAGCTCTACCAGATCTCTAATTGTATTATAAAGCAGCAATTATCAAAACCACTTGGTACTGGCTAAGGAACAGAAGGATAGACTAGTGGAATAGGTTAGGTACCCAAGACACAGTAGTCAATGAATATAGCAATCTACTGTTTGATAAACCCAAGGACCCCAGCTTCTGGGATAAGAACTCACCATTTGACCAAAATTGCTGGGAAAACTGGATCACAGTGTAAGGGACACCATACACAAGAATAAAGTCCAAATGGGTACCTGACCCGGGTATAAAGATTGATACTATTAACAAATTAATAGAGCAAGGGATAGTGTATTTATCAGATTTATGGAGAAGGGAAGAACTTTTCCCTAAACAAGAGATGGAAAGCATTATAAAGTGCAAAATGCATAATTTTGATTACATTAAACTGAAAAGTTTTTGCACAACCAAACCCAATGCAACCAAGATTAGGAGGGAAGCAGAAAACTGGGAAAGAATTTTTGCAACTAGTTCCTGTGATAAAGGCCTCATTTCTTTTTTTTTTTAATTTTTATTTTATTTATAAATGTTCTACAATCACTTCCTTAAAATTAAGATTTTATACCCCCACACCTTCCTCCCCTACCCCCCTCCCTCTCCATGACAGCATACAATTCTGTATAGGTTCGACATATACTTTCCTATTGAGCATATTTTCACTATAGTGATGTTATGTAGTCACACTGACATAAGTGGAAGAAATCATATAACAAATCAAAACG